>CM062817.1:1615253600-1616472605 GCA_031772625.1 Pinus tabuliformis | reverse complement strand
TATCGCATCCGATATGCGATAACATGATATCAGATTTCAAATTTATTAACTGCGCCATATAACTCCGTCGGGTCCGCTTATCGGCCTTCGCATTATCGCATGTCGCTTTCCATTCACTGATTCCTGATCTAATTACGACCGTTTATCTAGACTTGATCCAACGGCAGGGCTTCCACCCGATCAACAGAATGGAACAATGGCTTTCCGCCGTAGATCTTCCTCCCGCAAGATCCAACGCTTTACATTAGTTTCGGTTTACAACACACACGGGCGTTAACCGCCCGATAAAGTGGTTTCCTCTCACCCCGCTGCGACGTGTCGCGTTATGAATGGAATCAGAGGACTAACCTTCGATACCATTTACCACTTCTTTGCCGCCCGAAATACCACTTAAGGTTATAAACCCGCCTTTTCGCCAGTTATCTCCCACGCTCTCCTCTTATGCGACGACCGTTGATCTATATGATCGATGGCTCTCATCCTTTGTCACCTACGCCGTTGATCTATAAGATCCAACGATACTTAAACTTCGACGACTCGCTTCCTCCTTCGTCCTTTCCTTCATGCCTTTTGCTGTTTCTTTGACATTTCTTTATGGTTTTGGGTTATTTCTTTAGGGCTTTGACTTCTATTCTTCTGCTACTCAATTCACTCCTGGGCTTGAGTCCTTTGCGAATTCTTCACATTGCAGCCTCTACAGAGCTTACTCTATTCCTTCAACAGGATTCAAAGACCCGTGATGATTCCTCTAAATCATTCTCTCCTCTGTGTGTTCTACAAAATTCTGCCTGCAACTCTGTTACAGAACCTATGAATTCATATGTAATTCATTCATAAAATATTCATTTCACACATTTACACAGCTAGGAATAAACCTCTGTATACATAAGTATAAACAAATGATTACATTTGAGACTCTGTGTCTCTCACGGGCCTGATCTTCAACTATTAGTGGCCTCTTCTCTTCACTCTGCCCGTAGCTTACATTTATACTAGAAAGGTTCTTTGAACTAATTCTGGTTCAAATCCTAGATCTATTGAACTGACTCCTAAATGTCCTCTATCCTCTATTTCCACTTCTAACTTCATTTAATTCCTAAAAACTCTATCTAGTTCCTCGAATCATGAACTATGTTAAGAGTTATAATTGACTTCTAACTCTTTTGTCATTACTAAACACTCATGTTCTCCTTTATTCGAGAGCATTTACAAGATATCTCACATTATCTATTAATTCCTATTCTATGCACCAAAGCCTAAATATTACATAATTCATCACTTAGGAATCCAAATTCCTTAAAATACATGATTCCCATATGTCTACTCATTTACAATGATTTTCCTTGGGTTGAATGTTCCTACATCAGACTCCCAAAGTAGAAAATATTCACGATCTCCTGATCATGTGTCTTCTGATTTTTGTCTTCCTAGATCCCATACTTCGTTTTGTAACTGCAAAAAATCTTGTTCCTTTGCTGCTGCTGCACTTCTGTTGTCTTTTGCTCCATCTTCTTCTCCTTGTCAATCAGGTTCATACTCTGATTGATCATCCTTCCTGTTGTCATCAACTTTCTCCCTATGGCCTGTTTCATCATCAGCTGCCACAAATCTTCAATTTATTTTTCCAGCACATCTTTGGGCTGGTCCATACTCTGCCACTTACTTTTTCCTCTTTCTCTTTGTTTCAGGTTGTTGTTGTTGTCCACCAACTCTTCAAACGCTGTTGTTTACTTTTACTTACTGCCTCCCTTTCATCCTTGCCCTCTTTCATGATTATTTACGTCTGCACCGAATCATGATTTTCCAACATTCTCTCTAGCAATTGAGCATCTTTGTTCCATGGATTAAATTCTTCCACAAAATCTTCTTCTTCCATTTTTTATTTGGCTGCTCATTTGTGCCAAATTTCCTCAAGCATCTGCAACTAAACCTGTTGTAGGAATTTACAGGGTAAGTTCCTCAAACATAACACCAAGGACACCACTCACAAATAGATCACAGATCAATACACCAGTATTGTTGATGTGGTTAAAACCCTCTTAGAGGGAAACAGTGCACGACCTGAGACAACGCGGCCACTTCAGGCAATTTATTAATAAAAGAATGAAAATTTACATAAGCTTCTTTCATGAACGGTTACCCTACAAATGACCCTCCATGCTCTTTAAATAGAGATCATGGACCAATTGGGTGTTAAGCCACGGATCAAGTGTTGGTAATACCGAGGAGAGAACGAACCGTTGGATCACTACATATCGTGACTGTCGGATTGTAAGTTACAAAAATACATAGTAAATAAACACACTTTACTCAACTCTACACTAGACCAAGTTATACTTAACTATTTCCGATGTGTTGGAATATCCTAACATCCCCCCTTAAGAAAAACTTGGGATAGGATTGAAGGATGTACAAATATGACACAATAGGAGAAGGAAGGAGGCACTAGAGCCTATCCCCCCTTAGTGACAACTTCCTAAACTCCAACCATAAATCGAAGTTTAGTAAACTTTGCCTCTGTGAGAGCCTTTGTAAAGATGTCTGCAACTTGATCATCTGTTGAACAATATTTCACTTCAAGAACATGGTTGTGAATGAGCTTTCTGATGAAGTGCATGTGCAGTTCAATGTGTTTGCTGCACTGATGTTGGGCTGGATCTTTGCATAGTTGAATGGAACTTTGATTATCACACCAAAGTGTAGTCGGATGCTGCTGCTGAAAGCCAAACTCTGACAGGATTTGATGAAGCCACAAGGCTTCCTTACTAGCTTTTACGGCACCACGATACTCTGCTTCTGCTAAAGAAAGAGAAATGGCACTTTGTTTCTTGCAAGCCCATGTAATAGGTCCTGAACCAAGAGTGAACACATAACCTGCAGTAGATTTCCGATCATCAGGGTCACCAGCCCAATCAGAATCAGCGAAACCAACCAATAGAGGAGATGCTTCTGCACTATAATGAATCCCAAATTGGACTGTACCTCGAACATAACGAAGTATTCTTTTAGCTACTTTCCAATGACTTTCATGTGGGTTTTGCATAAACCAAGCAATAAGGCCAACAACAAAGGAAAGGTCAGGACAAGTATGGGTCAGATACAAATTTTTTCCTACAAGTTGACGGTATAAGGTAGCATCAACTTCAGGGGAAGTACAAGTGACTAAAAGTTTGGCTCCAGACTGAAAGGGAGAAGGGGCTGGCTTACAGTCTTCCATGTGAAAATGGCGTAGAAGATCACATGCATACTTGGACTGGGAAAGGGAAATACCTTCCTTGGATTGCAAGACTTGAAGACCAAGAAAATAATGCAAGTGTCCTAAGTTGTCGTTTCAAACTTATTTTTAAGGCTGGACTTCACATGGTTGATAAGGTTGGGATCACTACCAGTGAGGATAAGATCATCAACATAAAGAACAAGAATGATAAGAGACTTTCCCACTTTCTTGGTGTAGACAGTATTATCAGAATGACACCTAAAAAAGCTAGATTCTAAAAGAAAGCTATCCATTTTGGCATACCAAGCCTGAGGAGCTTGCTTGAGACCATAAAGGGATTTCTTAACCCGACATACAAGGCTGGAGTTTGTTTGTATAAATCCAATAGGTTGTTCCATATAGATTTCTTCATGCAAGTCCCCATGCAAGAAGGCAGATTGAGCATCCATCTGATGGACTTCCCATTTGAAAGAGGCAGGAAGGGAAAGAACAAGGTGGATAGAGTTCATTTTGGCAACAGGGGAGAAGGTTTCAGTATAGTCAATGCCTTCAACTTGTGAAAAACCCTTAGCAACAAGACGAGCTTTATGTTTATCAACTTTCCCATCTGGTCCATACTTGGTTCTGTAAACCCATTTGCATCTAACAAGTTTTTGTCCCTTCGGTAGAGGAACAAGATCCCATGTATCATTTTCCAATAATGAACGATATTCTTCATTCATAGCTGCATCCCAATCTAGATGGCCTGAAGCTTCTACAAAGGTGTCAGTATCATAATTCGCTGAAGCTTGAGCCAGTAAAGAAGAGGCTCTATCAAAATGAGAATGTTTACGTCGATCTGTAGGATCACCGACAAGATCACCTGCTACATCCCGAGTAGCACAAACCCATTTTGGAAGCTGAGAAGCTGAAGGAGGATCCTAAGAAGGTGGGGAGGATTGTCATCCTCGCTTTCATCATCTGAAGAAGAAATATTTTCAAAAGCATAAGAGATAGAGAGAGGTGGCACATCCACCGAACTAGGCTCGTAGGCTGATATATTTTCAGCAAACTTTACATTTCTTCTAATGATAACATTTTTGGACTTTAGTGGAATAAGTCCATATCCTTTGACATCTTCATAATATCCAAAAAAAATACATTTTTCACTCTTAGGTTCTAAAGCTTTATGTTTCTCATCTGGAATATGGGCCCATGCTTAACTTCCAAAAACATGAAAGTGACTTACGTCTGGTTTAGTTGAGCTCCATGCTTCTTCTGGAGTGATATTCTTTAAAACCTTAGTAGGAGTGCGATTTATTAAGTAATTTGCAAAGTTAATTGCTTCTACCCAAAAATTAAGACTAAGTCCTTTAGATTGAAGCATACAATTAGCCATTTCCTTTAAGGTGCGATTCTTCCTTTCAGCTACACCATTTTGTTGTGGAGTATATAAAATAGTATGTTGCATTTGAATTCCATTCTCAGTGCAAAAGTTGATGAATTTTTTGTTAACATATTCTCCGCCATTATCAGATCTTAGCTTAAGAATTTAATGTCCAGATTGTTTTCAATAAAGGCCTTAAAGGCCAAAAATGTTAAATACTTCACTCTTGAGTTTTAAGAAGTATACCCAAGTGCGTCTGGAGAAATCATCAATGAAAGTTAAGAAATACTTGTAAGACCACGGAAGACCGGTCACCATATTTTCTTTATATAGATTCTGAAGGGAGCGATAGTTTAAGTGACCAAATCGCTCATGCCAAAGTTTGCTCACTTCATCGTTATGAGCAACAAATACTAAGGGAAGATTTGATGACCCAAAGTTGTTAAACTTATACAACCTTGTAGAATCATCAGCAATGCCAGTAGCTAAAATTTGTCTAGGATCTCTTAGGTCCTTAATTACAACATCCTGAGGTGAAAATTCAACGATTTTACCTTCACCTGAATGAGTTATCTGATATACAGATAGAAGGTTATAGGATAAGGTTGGCACACATAATACATCATTAAATTGACCATTGTCTATATGAACAGTTCCAGTCCCTACAACACTAAGAGATCTATCATCACCAACATATATATTTTTGGTGTTACAATCATTTAAAGAAGAAAACATGGCTTTGTTTTTGGCCATGTGATAAGAAGCTCCAGAATCAATGAGCCACTTATGAGAATGAGAAGAAGAAGATACATTTAGTGCATAGCCAGACCAAGATGCTTGACAACCACATGCAGAAAGTGTTATTCCTGACGATGAAGTTGAAGTTGAAGAGTGCTCCAAATGGATGTTATGCTTCTTCATTGTTGCTTCCAAGGCTTCCATCTTCTTAAAGCATTTAGATTCTAAGTGGCCATCTCGATTACAAAAGTGGCAATGTCTATCAGTCTTATTCCCTTTGTTTTTATTTTCCTTATCATTTGTTGAAATGATTTTTCATTTTGAGACTGGAATTGCTTAGGACCCTTGTTTGGTTTGGGACCATTCCTTTTAGGATACGACTTCTTAGGATTCTTTGAATTTGGTTGTTGTTGAGCGACTAAGGCTTTCTTAGAAGAGTTTCCGAGATTAAGAAGACCAAGATGTATGAGTTTTTCTTGTTCTCTTATTAAAGAATCACAAAAGGAATCAAAGGAAGGGGACTCGTAGGCTTGTCCTTGAGAAATGAAGGCTTATCTTGTAGAATGGAAGGTGGAAACAAAGACAGTGTAGGTTGGTCCTAACTTAGTAAGAATGGAATAGATAAGGTTATTATCTTCTTTCTTAACCTTAACACCTTCCAAGAGAAGTCTAAGGGTCTTGAACTTGGACAAAAAATCTTCAATGGAAGAAAAATTATTGGGGTCCAATGTAAGCAACTCATTTTGAGTTGATGGGCTCTAAGCTCATTTTAATTCCAAAAACGTTAGTGATCTATTTCATTGCTTCATCGGGAATATAAAATTCTGTAATATGGAATCTAAGATGTGAGAAATAGACATCCCTATCAACCCACGTGCTTGATCTTGAATTTTCCCATTTAGTTGTCTTATCTTAATCTTTCGGTTTGGTTTCTTGGCCTGAGGCTATTCTGTAAAGACCTTTACTTCTAAGTAAATCCACAATGTGGGACCACCATTGGAAGTAGTTGGTGTTGTTAAGAAAAATTGGCATGGACTTTCCATTTTAACAGAAAATAAAGCTATAGATACTAAAACTAAGTGTTCCAATGGAAAGATCTCGAAAAATTAGGCTGATTAAAAAAAAACGGCTCTGGAAACGGCTCCCGGATGAAGAAGTTATGGCTTTTTGAAGAAAAGTTGTTGAAGATGCTGATGAAGTGCGGGAATGTGCATAAATGAATGATAATGTTATATTAAAAAAAATCTGCGCCCTTTCCAAACTTAATCTAATAAAGTAGCTTTGGACCAAGAAAGATTTGAACTCAAGACCTCTATTCTCATATAGTAGCTTTGGACCAAGTGAGCTAGATTAAAAGGTTAATAATTTTTGGAAAAAGAGGGTTTTTTTTTTTAGTCACTGAAGTTTTGGGCTGCGTGCTTACTTGAGAAAGCTCTTTTTCCCTACAAAACAAAAAACACAAAACCCAACACAGACATACAAAGAAAAAACAAACCTTACGGCTTGAAGTTAGCTTTAGCTGGAAACTAAATATTTTCCTCAATGTTTCTGATTTTCCAAAAAATCAAAGAGCTAAATAAATCGAAATAAACAGAGAGAAAATAACTAGAAACTGCAAATAAACATTATATACCTCCAAATCTTAAAAATGGCGTAGCTAGGGCTACCAAAAACCTTTTCGTGTGAAACGAAAGGGTTCCCCACTGGAACAGATGCTTCTAACACAATAGAGCAGTCCTCTAGGTCCGAAAGCAGTTAGAAACAATAGATTTAGAAAACTGCAGTTGGATGCAGTTCTACCGGCCTCAGATTTGGATCACCAACGGATGAGGCCCTCAAATAGCTTTGATACCATGTAGGAATTTACAAGGTAAGTTCCTCAGACAGAACACCAAAGTACAACACTCACAAACAGATCACAGATCAATACACCAATATTGTTGACGTGGTTAAAACCCTCTAAGAGGGAAACAGTCCACAGCCTGAGCCAACGCGGCCACTTCAGGCAATTTATTAATAAAAGAATGAAAATTTACATAAGCTTCTCTCATGAACGGTTACCCTACAAATGACCCTCCATGCTCTTTAAATAGAGATCATGGACCAATCGGGTGTTAAGCCACGGATCAAGTGTCGGTAATACCGAGGAGAGAATGAATTGTCGAATCACTACATATCATGACCATCAGATTGTAAGTTACAAAAGTACATAGTAAAGAAACACACTTTACCTAACTCTACACTAGACCAAGTTATACTTAACTATTTCCTATGTGTCGGAATATCCTAACATCTGCATTCACAAAACACTTGTTAAAACAAAAGACACAAGGCTTCTGTGCCTTATTTTCCTTTGGCAACAATTCAGTTTGCTGCTCCATTTCTTTCTCCTCTGTCAGCACATCAGTATGCTATTTTGAATTCTCAAAAGAACTCATGAGACTATCAACTAGTCTCTCTTCCACATCATCTGCTCTAATGATGTCTTCCTGCTCTTGTCCACCGTAGTGAACTCCTTCTTTTGTAGTGTCAATCTACTGAACTTTCATTACCATCTCCTTTTTCTTATGATTTTCATTCATGACAATTCTTTTGTCTTCCTTTTTCAACAATCTATCTTGAACATCTATCCTCTGTTTTTCCAACTCCCTTCTTTGAAAGTCTAATTTTCTATATAACTCAATAATTTCAATTGGAGTAGAATTTGGATAATTCACACAATTTTCCATACCTTCCTTTGTTATTTATAAATCCTCAGATGTCCTTTCTCCCTTTGCTAAGTTTTTTGCACAGACTCCTTCTTCCTTAACATCTTTCAGTAGATGTACTTCTTCTTTTCTGTCTGTCTCAATAGCTTCCATGGCTATTTCCACTGTGCCTATCATCATGCTGAATTGATGATCCTTTACTATGTTTCAGCTAACGTAGTCTCTTCTTCAAGTTTGAATTTAATCTCTTGTTGTTTACCTTCTCCAAGAGCTATCCTTGTCTCACCATCTACCTTAATATTCTCTTACATTTGTTCTGCATCCACAGATAAACTATCAGTCTTAAAAACATATGACCCTATGGCCCCACTTGATGTTTCAGCCGTCATATCTCCTTGTTGTTCTAAATCCTTCATATGATTCAGAAATTCTTCGATGGTATCTTCTTCAATCTCCTCAAGCCCTTCACTTGGTTGCTTGATATTTTACCCCAACTGTATATGAGACTTATCTATCTCATCTTCTTCCAAAATAGAATTTAGATTATGCTTGTCTTCTTTCTCCTTTATGACAATATCAACAAATTGTCTTTCTTTACATGTTTTACCTGCAAACATACACAAATTGTTAGATTTAAAACCATGCGATCCCTTGGCCTCACTTGAAGTTTCAGTCTTCAAGTCTTCATCTTCACTTTCTCCTAGAATTTCTCCCTGTTCTGGTTCACAAATGGACTCTTCCATTTCCAACTCAACTTCTTTGAGTTTTTCCATCAGCCACCTTACTTGCTTTGTTGTAGCCTTCTCTGCAACTTATGCCACTTCACTGGCTTCCTCCTCAAGACCCAACCTAGTCTCTGGCTTCCCTCTAGTATCCTCCTTAATGCATTGAGTTGTTCTTTTAACTTTGCAATCTCTTTGTCAATTTCCTCTTGACTCATCCTCTTGCCAATTGCCTTGGCATTCTTCTTCTCATATATTCTGTTGTGGCTTCTCTATGAACCTCTGCTATGAATATCAATAGTCATCTTCTTCTCCTCTTCCTTCATGAGCTCCTCATTCATCTACAATAAACCTCTACAATAGCTAGTTCTCCTTGTTGCAACTTACCTCACCAAGCTTTCCTATGTACTTGGTCTTTTGGAAAGCCCTTGGTTCTCTATCTCTGGAGCCTCCTTTGAGCACTTCTCTCTGCGCCTTCTAGGCTTCAACTCATTTGCACTTCTCAAGAACACAACTGTCCTCTTGTATTTCAATCACAATGAAATAATTGGTTCTGACCACCTCTTATTTCACTTAGAAAGTCTTACCAGTTTCCTTCATCCCTTAGTAATTCTACCGACATCTTCTGTGGAATTTCCTTTGTGATCTGCAACGATCCCTCTGCAGTAACAAATCTCCTTCTTGCTACATACGCCTCAATAATCTTCTCTCCTTTGAGCTCAGTCTTTTAGCATCTCTCTGGTTCTTTCCTTTGGAACCAATTGAGCACTTCTTGCTCTAGATTGTTGCAACCTTCACCCCTTCTTATGATGTCACCTGCATATCAACGTATAAACACACATTCTCAAATCAAAACAGAACATATCACCTCACCTTCAAGATCTCAGCATGATCTTGTTTCACCATTCCACTTGTACCTTGAATGGATTTTCCTCTGTTTCTTGCATCTGCAAGTTCTGCTACACATCACCTCTGTGTGCCTACTTTCTGTCAGATTAGAATCTGATCCTTCCTTGCCTGCATAAACATCTTTGACACATAACTTGTTCTCAATTATTTCACATAGAATTTCTTTGTTCTTTTTTAACACCAATTGTTTCAATTACAATTCTGCTCTAATACCAAATGATGCCAGGGTTTCCCCCGCTTACACCCACAGTATGCATGTAAAATGCATAAGCATATTTGTTCCAGGAATTTAACTCACTAAGGAGTCAAATCTTCACCCATCAATGGTTAAGGCCCTATTAATCAACCCTCAAGCCTTCAATTATAACTTTATTAAAGTCTTCATCAAATCCCTCATATCGGGACTTTAAAACCCTCATAACCTTCAGTGAAACCTTCGTTACCCCTTTAACCAAATATATATAACGTTCCCCTCTTAACATTGGTTACATATATTTAACGCATGAAACCCTGGATTCCAAAACTAGGACTACCAGCTTGATTTTTCATTATGTTCCTTTCAATGTTATAATACATATTTATACATGCTGAAGCATCCAATACCATGGACCAAAAACCATCACGTCAATACCATGGACCGAAAACCACCACGTCCAAAAAACATGTGTGAAAATCATGCACAAAACCATAGGTGGGTCCGCCCAACCTAACATAGGGTCCAAAACCAAAATTTTCCGGGGCGCTGCCCCGGACCCCATAAAGTGGGGTTACAGGTGCCCCTCAAACCCCCTGTTAACTACGTGGAAAGAATATAACACAACCCAACATTCTCCCACTTGTTGTTTTCTTTCCACAGGGGGCCACAAGAAGCTTAATCATTTTCCCAGCCCTGAAATACCCATTGTCTCTCTACACCAAGAGAACTTCTAAGAGCTCACAAATTTTGTCAATGCATCTGCAGTATTATTTAAAGTGTCCACATTTACAAGCAACACCTTTTTGTCTTCTATCATATCCCTCACAAAGTGATATTGAACATCAATGTGCTTTGTCTTTGAATGATATGCATGGTTCTTTGCCAAGAAAATTGCACTTTGGCTGTCACAGTTTATCCTTATAGCTTCCTGTAGTAACCCCATACTTGAACACAATCTCTGCAACCGAACTGCTTCCTTGCTTGCATGAGTGGCTGCCATGTATTATGCCTTTGTAGTTGATAGTGCCATTACAGATTGTTTCTTACTCATCCAACTGACTGCACCTCCAAATAGGTTAAACAAATACCCACTTGTAGATCTTCTATGATCCAAATCTTCAGCTCAGTCTGCATCAACAAAGCCATGAATATCCAACAATCTGTCAAATCCTGGTCTTCCTTGGTAGCACAGACCATAATCACTAGTGCCACGCAAATAATTGAAAACCCGCTTCACTGTTGTCTAATGCTCCTTTCCTAGTTTTGACATAAACCTGCTCAATACTCCCACTGCATGTGCAATGTCTGGTCTAGTACAGACCATTGCATACATCAGGCTACCGACTACACTTGCATGTGGAACACAGGACATGTCCTCTTCCTCTTCTTGTGGCTTGGGACATTGTTCAGCAGATAACCTCACACTTATATGAATAGGAACCTTCATCGGTTTACTATCCTGCATATTAAACCTCTGCAGTATTGTCTTGACATACTTCCTCTGGTTTAACCAGAGCTTCCTCTTTGCCCAATCTCTTTTAATTTCCATGCCCAAAATATAGTTTGCAGCACCAAGATCTTTCATGTCGAATTTGGAGGAAATTGAGTCTTCAAATCCTGGATAATTTCTTTGTCATTTCCAACCAACAACATATCATCCACATACAAGACCAGATAAATAACACGGTCACCAATTAATTTAAAATACACACAGTGATCTACTTTGCTTCTGGTGAAGCCAAGTCCCCGTATAAATGTATCAAATTTCTGATACCACATCCTTGGTGACTGTTTTAACCCATACAGAGACTTTTTTAACTTGCATACCAGTTCTTTCTTACCCTTCACTGCAAAGCCTTCAGGTTGCTTCATGTAGATTTCCTCTTCTAAATCCCCGTGAAGAAATGTTGTCTTCATATCCATCTTTTCTACCTCAAAATCAAAAGCAACAACAACAGATAGAAGTAATCTAATTGAAGTTATCTTGGCAACAGGAGAAACAATATCACCAAAATCAATTCCCGACACATGGGAATAACCTTTTGCTACCAACCAAGCTTTGTATTTCTCCACTTTTCCTTCTGCATTTGTCTTCTTTTTGAACACCCATTTGCTGCCAATGGGTTTCCTTATAGCCGGCAACTCCACTAGATCCCAAGCCTCATTTTTGTGCAAAGATGCCATTTCATCAACCATGGCCTCTTTCCAAAGTTTTCCATCCTTTGAATCTATTGCTTCCTTCACAGTTCTGGGATCATCATCAGTAATAGATAAAGAAAAATTTGAACAAAAAGCAGATGGAATATACCTTTTAGGCTGCCTTATTTCTCGAACTGATCTTCTTAAAGCCGGAGTTTGTGGCTCTTCATCTTCTCATTCCTCCTCTGTTGTAGAGTTTGATTCTTCCTCCTTTAGCTCAAACTCTATCTTCTTGAGTTCCTTTGGTTGGATTTCATGTTTAATAACATCTTTCACCTCTCTGAACACCACATCTCGGCTGTACACAACTTTTCATGTGACTGAGTTCCAAAGCTTATAACCCTTTAAACCATCCTTATACCCAATAAAGATGCACTTTTCAGATTTACTATCTAACTTGGTTCGTTTCTCCTTTGGAACATGTACATATGCATCACATCCAAATACCCTCAGATGTGAAAGAGAGGGTTTCTTACCAGTCCATACCTCTTGTGGAGTCTTATCCTCCAATGCTGATGAAGGTGACCTGTTGACCAGGTAACATGCAGTATCCACCACCTCTGCCCAGAATTCCTGTCCTAACCCGACACCACTGAGCATGCTTCTTGCCCTTTCCATCAACGTCTTATTCATTCTTTCTGCAACTCCATTTTTCTGAGGTGTATATGGAGTAGTCTTCTATCGTGCTATACCACACTTCTTACAAAATTCTTCAAATTCCTTGTTGCAAAACTCTCCACCGTTATCTGTCCTTAACACCTTTATCTTCTTCTTTGTCTGGTTTTCCACCAGAGCCTTAAATTCTTTAAACCTGTCAAAGACTTCAGATTTCTTCTTAAGGAAATATATCCATGTATTCCTTGAGAAGTCATCTATAAATGATACATAGTACATAGACTTACCCAGTGATGGAACCTTCATAGGTCCAAACACATCACTATGCACAAGTTCTAATATTTGTTTCACCCTCTTACTACCAGAGGGAAACTCAACCGATTCTGCTTCCCATATACAAAATTTTCATAGAAATCAAAATCTAGAGAGCTATTACTCATACCTTCTACCATACCTTTACCATGAAGTATCTGAAGGCCCTTTTCTCCAATATGTCCAAGCCTTTGATGCCACAGCATGGTTTTCTCTCCAGAGACCACTCGTTTTTCTGCTCCACTTTCAGGAACCACAGAACTATTGCACCCATCAATAACAGTGCTACCTTGCAGCTTGTACAGAGTTCCAATCCGAACTCCCCACATCAATACCAGTGCTCCCTGAACCATCTTGCAGGTATCCTTCTCGAACACTGTTTTTACACCTGCATCATCTAGCTTGCTAATAGAAATCAAATTTCTGGCTAATGCAGGAATATGTAGAACACCTGGAAGCGTTCTAATCCTTCCACTTTGTAACTTCAACTTTATTTTTCCGTGATCAACAATTCTAGCCTTCTTGTCATCCCCTAAGAAGACATCACCACCATCATATTTCTCATACTCGCAGAACCAATCTCTATGGGGAGTGCAGTGAAAGGATGCACCTGAGTCAATCAACCATGCCTCATGATCTACATGTGTACTTGAAGAAGCCAAGTACACATCCCCACCTTCATCTGAGGTGGTTTTCGCCTCTGCAGAAGAAGCCTCATCAGATCCCTTTCCTTTGTTAGGAGCTTTAGATTTACAGTCCCTTTTGTAGTGCCCTTCCTTTCCACATTTCCAGCGCACCACCTTTATAGGTTTTCCTGGAGATTTAGATCACCCTTTAGATTTAGATCTCCCACTTCATGACTTATTTTTGTTTCTATTTTGGGGCCACCCTCGTATAGACAAGGCATCACCATTTTGGCTCTCCATATTTTTCCGTCTCATCTCCTCCGTCAGCAAGGATGAGACTATTTCATCAGAATGCAAGGCAGTTGCATTGCTACCTATTGCAATAACCAGAATATCCCACAAATCTGGTAGAGAACACAACAAACTGATGCACTTATCTTCATCTGAAATTTTAATATCAACAAATGCTAACTGACTTACTACAATATTAAATGCATTCAGATGCTCTGTCACCGAGTCTCCATCTTTCATCCTCAGGTTATACAGCTTTTTCCGCAGGAACATTTTATCCACCAGAGACTTAGATTGGTACAAAGTCCCTAACTTGTCCCACAAAGCCTTCGCCATAGCTTCCCCTGATACATTCAGCAATACTGAATCTCAGACACACAATCGTATTCTGCTCTTTACCTTCCGATCCAACTTCTTCCATTCTTCATCGGACACTCCCGTTGGTTTAGTACCCAGATCTACCATAATCCACTGGTCTTTATCCACCAACAGATCCTCCATATTGAGTTTCCACAACTCAAAACTCTGACCATTAAATTTCTCGATCTTTGTGTTTCCACTGCTCGCCATCTTCTTTCACCACCAGAATCAATCTCGCAGAACTCCCACTGAACAGGGTCTAACACAGGCCCGAGCAAAACCCCTCAGCAACAAAGGCGTCCCCTTGAAACCAAACCTAGCTCTGATACCAAATGTAGGTTTTAACCCTGTACAGAAATTACCTGCATACGAATTATAAAACATAGAAAATAAACAATGCGAGATTAAACACATAAAACACATATACACAGAGATTTTCCCCTGAATCCCACAACCAGGACTACCAGCTTGATTTTTCATTATGTTCCTTTTAATGTTATAATACATATTTATACATGCCGAAGCATCCAATACCATGGACCGAAAACCATCGTGTCCAATACCATGGACCGAAAACCATCGTGTCCAATACCATGGACCGAAAACCATCGCGTCCAAAAAACATGTGCGAAAATCATGCACAAAACCATAGATGGGTCCGCCCAACCTAACATAGGGTCCAAAACAAAAATTTTAAAGTGGGGTTACGGGTGCCCCTCAAACCCCCTGTTAACTACGTGGAAAGAATATAACACAACCCAACATCTGATATACGATAACATGATATCGGATTTCAAACTTTATTAACTGCGCCATATAACTCTGTCGGGTTCACTTATCAGCCTTCGCATTATCGCATGTCACTTTCCATTCACCATTTCCCGATCTTATGACCGTCAATCTAGACTCGATCCGACAGCAGGGCTTCCACTCGATCAACAAAATGGAACGATGGCTTTCTGCCGTAGATCTTCCTCCCGCAAGATCCAACGCTTTACATTAGTTTCGGGTTGACAACACGCACGGGGTTAACCGCCCGATAAAGCGGTTTCCCCTCACTCCTCCGCTGCTACGTGTCGCATTATGAATGGAATCAGAGGACTAACCTTTGATACCATTTACCACTTCTTTGCCGCCCAAAATACCACTTAAGGTTATAAACCCACCTTTTCACCAGTTATCTTCTGCGCTGTCCTCTTATGCGATGACCGTTGATCTATACGATCGATGGCTCTCATCCTTTTGTCACCTACGTCGTTGATCTATAAGATCCAACGGTACTTAAACTTCGACGACTCGCTTCCTCCTTCGTCCTTTCCTTCATGCCTTTCGCTGTTTCTTTGGCATTTCTTTATGGTTTTGGGTTATTTCTTCAGGGTTTTGACTTTTGTTCTTCCGCTACTCAATTCACTCCTGGGCTTGAGTCCTCTGTGAATTCTTCACATTGCAGCCTCTACAGAGCTTACTCTGTTCCTTCAACTGGATTCAAAAACCCGTGATGATTCCTATAAATCATTCTCTCCTCTGCATGTTCTACAGAATTTTGCCTGCAACCCTGTTACAGAACCTACGAATTCATATGTAATTCATTCATAAAATACTCATTTCACACATTTACACATCTAGGAATAAACCTGTGTATAGATAAGTATAAAAAATGATTACATTCGAGACGCTGTGTCTCTCATAGGCCTGATCTTCAACTATCAGTGGCCTCCTCCCTTCACTCTGCCCGTAGGTTTACATTTATACCAGAAAGGTTCTTTGAACTAATTCTGGTTCAAATCCTAGATCTACTGAACTGACTCCTAAATGTCCTCTATCCTCTATGTCCACTTCTAACTTCATTTAATTCCTAAGAACTCTCTCTAGTTCCTTGAACCATGAACTCCTTTAAGAGTTATAATTAGCTTCTAACTCTTTTGTCATTACTAACCACTCATCTTCTCTTTATTCGAGAGTGTTAGAGCCTAGATTGACCTCAGGTTGAAGGGAGGTAATCTTAGGATAACCACAAACCAAGCTTAACCTGTAGCTAGGCCTACCAGGTCGGGAGAGGGCTCTCTCCTTGTGAATTACAGTCAAGAGGACTAGATCAGATATGGATTTTAGGCTAGGTATAGTAGCTCTAGGGTTTTTGATTTGATCTTTTTTGGGTTTTTGCTAGATCAAATGGAGCAGGCAGTTTTGGGTCCGGGAAATCAAGTCAGGAATGCAGGGTGTTCTATGGGGCGAGGTAAGTAGTTTTTGGCACTTGGAATTGAGTGAGATGGTAGGTCTAAGACTGGTGAGGAGCTGAGGAGGGCATGCAAAGATCATGTGTCCTTCTCAAACAGTAGAAAACATCAAAACTAAATGGTTTCCCAAGGCAGAGCACTGTAACCAATGTATTCTACCTATTTATCTTGATATCATTTAGCTAGAAGAATGAATCAGATTGTGGCACACATAACACATGAGAAAAACTAATAACAGAAGAAGAAACTATGCAAAAACACTTTACCACAAGTATCCCATAAAAATAGCTGCAAAACCTGGTTTATTTCCTTGCCAAACTGCTGATAAAGGTGTACAATGTAGCTCAGAGCATCCAAGAGAGTCCAACCTTTGCTAATGACTAAAAAAATACATAATATAGACAATCAAACCACCTATGCTAGCCATCAGGGGTCGAATCCAAGAGATAAGGAACTGTTACAACCATTTCCAAACAAGGAGCAGGAATATAGGCAGTGGAACAACTTGCCTCTATAAGCATGGAAACTGATTCATTGACCCCCAAACCACCTCAAAATGATGAATCTACCCTCTAAGATCATTTCAAAATTACATTTACATAGAATAGCATTAATTACAATCATAAATTCATCCATGAAGAGAGAAAAAGTCAATTTGCAGAGAAACTAGGCAAAAACTAGATTTTTGGGCAAACTGGCTCTATGCGTAGCACCACTAGCTAGGTGTGTAGCGCCGCTTCACAGCTACTTTTGGAGGCCTTCCCCTTAGCCAAATTGAGCCCAAGATAGCTCATTGGAAAGATCTTCCTGTCTAGTTTTTGGAACATCTTGAATTTTTGCATTTGGAGGTCATTTGCCCCCTCAAAAGTGAAATATCCCAAGGCTGCTTCTATGTGTCCAAAAAGAGGCAGAGAGGTCATTTTTTGGTAGTTTTTTTCCCTTTTGGTCACCTATATTTGCTCCAAAATTGCTGAGATTTTCTGGGTTTGATGCTCTCATCATGCTGAATTTAGATATACAAGTCATTTCTTCAAAAAGTCACCTAGGGCAATTTTCTGTGTTTACTATTTCAAAATTTCAAAATGACATAAACTTATCAAAACTTGCCCAGATTTGGCACAAGGCACCACCATTAGTTTCTTTGATGGGCTAGTGAGGCTTCAGCCAAGATTTTCAACTTGTCTTGCTCCTTTTTTCTCCTTAAGGCCTTCCTCAACCTAGCCTTAAGCTTCCTCATTCTTATGTTGCAGATCTTGTTACGAGTCATGTAGTGGTAGGCCATGTGGCGAAGCATCTTCTTGTCTCTGTTGGCCTTCTCAATCAGCCCCTCAAGGTGTATATTAACCCTCTCAAGCCAAGTTTCCCGGTCATTCTCGATCTCTTGTTCAATTGAAGTCAACTTGACCTTGGCCTTCTTAGCCTTTTGCCTGTTTTCCTTGATCATTTGCAGCTCCATGAGGACTTGCTTGTTGCTCAATTGCTTGTTTTCTTGCTCTAGATATTTGATGACCCACTTAGCCCTCTCTAAGTTGTCTAACAAGGCTTGTATCTCAGCCTCTTGTTCTTTAATGATCATGTCTTCGACAGTTTTTGGATCTTTAGTTTCTAATTCAATGACATCAACTCCTTGTGGAGATAGCATTTGCCTATAGCCTGATGACGAAGGCGAGACCCCTTCCACACCTTGTGGAGATAATACTCGCCTGGCAGCTGCAAAAAGTTTCATAGTGCCTCTCCCATATGTCATAAACACTGGAACTCCAACAGTTTCAGTCTCTTTGACCTTTTCATGTCCTAAAGGTCCACCTTCTTCATGAGGAACTGATGAAAAGATTTGAGGGCCTTTGAAAATCTCATGAGAAATGAAAGACTCCCATGGCATGTTAAGAAGGTTCAGCTGATGTAGAACAATGATTTTAATCAAGGAGAAGTGGTAAATGCTAGTCAACTGCTGGGGATATGGTTTCTTCTTTACAAAAAGTGCCATCTTCTCAATGTTTCTGAACATAAAGTAAGGGAGATTCATCATCCTTACTCTAGTAAAATGCATCAGCAGTCTAATGTGGCAAGCATATAATCGGGCGAACCTACCTCACAAGTAAAGTACCTGATGATGATCTTCATCAATGGAGAAAACTTGTCTTCCAAGAACTTAAAGGGGAATACTCTCTTGAGTTTGTCTTTGTACCTAGCCTTGATGTAAGGCTCATAGTACTCCTTGTCAATATCCTGACCTTTGTTCCACTTTTCACCCACATCTGGAATACCTGTAGCCTCTGAAATAACAGCTGGTGACAAAGTGAATGTAACTCCAGCAAGGTTTACTTCATTGTTGTCCAAATGTGTCACAAACAACCTTGCCAACTCATGATGAAATTTAACCATTTCACAAAAACCAAAACATGACTGGTGTTTAAAACAAGAAATGGCAAATGGGCAGGCTTGCAACTCCCTCAAACTGGTAGGCTCCTCTCTGATATGTCTTCCTCCTTTATGAGGCTTCCTGTGCTGTATGTTTTTCTCCCTGGAACTATCACTAAGGGTGTCTTCTTCAAGCTCATATTCATTGTCTCTCTCCATTGTTTTTATAGTTGTATTCTCTTGTGGTGAATGAAGAGATAGGGTGAATGAATGTAAGATGAGTATGAAGAGATTTTATAGGTAAGTAGGTGAGAGTGAATGAGAGTGTGAATGGGATTTAGGGAGTGAGTAGGGTTTGGGGTGTATGTATAGGGTTTGGGAAAATATATGAGGGAATGATGTTTAGGGAATTTTATATGAGGGAATGGGGTTTAGGGAACAACAAATGGATGAGATAGGACAACAATAAATGAGTGAGCTTTAAAATTTATGAGACAGTTTGGTGAAAACTAGGGTTTGACTTCTTGAGAGACAAAATCACCAAAGACCGATGCAAAAACCCTTTTCAACAAGAATGATTGAGTTACTTACTTGCAAAGAGGTAATTTGGGAGTTTTGAGGCAAATTGGGGTGATTTGGAGCTTGGTTGCCAGGTGCGCAGCACCTCACCCAGGTGCGTAGCGCTAGTTAGGTGCATAGCGCCCGTTCACTTTTACACTGAGGAAATCTACCAGGTGTGTAGCGCCAACCTCTGGTGCGTAGCGCCAGTCTGAACTTGTCCAAAAACACAACACTTGCACACTTTTTCTCAATGACACTTCAAAATCGCCTTTTAGCTCTTGATTTTCAACTCAAACAATGAAATGATCAATAGAGGGATAATATTTATATAGTTTTTCCACTTTTTGATTTTTGATGTACAAAACCCACTTTGTAATGTCTATTTGCTTTTTCAAATACTCTGTTTTTTTATATTTGACTTTTTGCTTGGATAGGTGAACTGATGCTCAATTTCTTTGACTTTTGCAGTGGCATGTACTTGGTAATATCACCAAGTGACCAGGAGCAGCATGGAACCATTTATTACATATAGGATCAATAAAATTACATGAAATTTACAAATAATATACCAATTAAGAAATTAATACCTTTTTTATGATTATTGTCATCCTCATGTGTCTACTGACCATTATTAATCAATAGTCACTGAAATTTGACCATGGTAAAACCCTAATACCTAATGAAACTGAAACCCTAAGACCTAATTGATGAAATAAATTGAAAATAAGCATGAACCATTGACTGAACAGTATGAAAAGAGGTCAGCAAATATGTGTCATGAGGGAAAAAACTAAAATGAACACTACCATCAGTTGATCCATTACGTAATGGAATGAAACTCATCAGAATGGGACTCCTAGTATGAAATGCAAAAGAGTAAATTTTGATCACTGATGGCATTGTGAAGACACTGACACTAACAGAGAGCATTTACAAGATATCTCTCATTATCTAATTAATTCCTATTCTATGCACTCAAAAGCCTAAATATTACATAATTCATCACTTAGGAATCCAAATTCCTTAAAATACATGACCCCCCTATGTCTACTATTTTACAATGATTTTCCTTGGGTTGAATGCTCCTGCATCAATAGTAAGTGAAATCAGAGCACCACAACCTAGACTGATTACTCCACCTATTCCTATTCCTGAATGGAAATTGGATACCATGTCGATCGACTTCATTACAGGACTACCCAAGTCTAAAAAGTAGAATGACTCAATAATGGTGGTAGTGGACAATTTGAGAAAATCTGCTCATTTCATACCAGTATAGTCAACTTATAGAGCGGTACAAATTGCTAACATTTTTATGCAAAACATTTTTAAATTACATGGAGTACCCAAGATGATCATTTCTGACCGTGATGTGAAATTTACATCAGCATTCTGGAAATCTCTATTTGAAGGATTGGGCACACAGCTACACTTCAACATTGCTTATCACCCTCAAATGGATGGGCAGACAGAGCAAGTAAATCAAGTAGTAGAAGACATGTTGCGGACTTATGTAATGCAACAACCATCTAAATGGGAGGACTACCTGCACTTGGTAGAGTTTTCTTATAACAACGGATACCATACATCCTTACAGATGAGTCCCTTTGAAGTGTTATACGGGCGTAAGTGTAGGACACCCTTGAGTTGGGGTGGTCTAGAGGACAAATTGATGCTAGGACCAGATATGTTAGAGGAAATGGAGGAGATGGTTAAAAAGGTACGAGCCAATTTAAAAGCCACTCAAGACCAGCAAAAGAATTTTGTTGATCAGAAGAGAAGTTTCTGAGAATTCCAAGTGGGGGATCATGTTTATGTTCAGTTACGAGCCAAAAAAACACTTTGCAATGGACCAGATGTGCTAAATTAGCATCCCGATTCCACGGTCCTTTCCAAATTTTGGCTCAATCAGACCAGTGGCTTACCATCGTGCCTTACCCAGCCATATTCATGTGCACAATGTCTTTCACGTTTCTGTACTTAAGAAATACATATATGATGCTAACCATATAATTAAGTGGCAAGATGTTCTGGTAAATTATATAATAAATATTTTTCTTAGAATTAGGACCTATTATAACAAGCTGGTTAATGATTTAATTGTGTTTTTATTGCTATGTATAGGTTGAACCCTTGGTTATACTCTATCGGAGAGAAGTAACGTTGCGGAAACGAGTTATCACCCAGGTTAAAGTGCAATGGCAGCACTATGGGTCAGAGGAGGCTATCTGGGAAGATGAGAAGGTTATGAAGGAGGCCTTTCCGGAATTATTTTCAGAAGGAAAACATCGAGACGATGTTACATCTTAGGGGGGAAACATGTGATATCCCTAGACAATCTAAATATTTAATTTACTGCAAGTTAAACAAACTGCTTATTATTTTAAGTTATAAAAACTATTTCTTGAATTAAATTATGCCGAAATGAAATAGCAATTACATGTAAATATTGTTTTCACCTGTTAGAGTAGTTAGGTTAACAGTTACCTGTCCCTAACTAATTTCTTGAGGATTTATTCAAGAAAGATCAAGAGGATAGGGGTATCTGAGATCAAGGAGAGAGAGTGAGCAAGAAAGCAAAGGAAAAAGACAGAAAATATGTGCTGAGATGTCAGACAGTTTTATGTAGCTACATCTGGTTTGGACTGAATAGTTATGAGATAGTGGGTTCTCAAGACAAAAAGAGGACGATTCCAGTATTCAGGAAGAACACGGGGGGAGACTAGCTAGTACAGTAGTCTCAAGGTTGGGAGGAAAAGTAGCAAGCAACTCAAGGTTTGGTTGCAGACCAAATTTCGAAGATAGCGTGTTCCTAATAAGTGGAATTTCATAATAAATTAGTAGAGATCTGATATGTATAAATTTATGCTTGATATTTGCTAATAGATGTTTATAAATAGAATGGTTAATTCTGGGTGTTTTGTATATAATAGTCCATAAGCAAATTTTATGTACCTAGTTGAAAAGAAGAATTACTTTTCTCGGACCTAGTGAGAAACACTGTCAAACGTGGTGATAATTATACAGAAGCTTACAGAGTCTAGATGCAGACATTATGGCAATAGAACAGATTAAGAAAACAAGAATTGTCGAGACTCCTACACTATATATATATAAACAAACTATTTGGCCCATAATCCTTTTAAAAGGTAAAGGAAAACCCTGATTACCAAGGATAGAAGGAATAATTAAATATGATCAAATAACCTTTATAAACATCTGAATCGTGTAAAAAGAAATCATTTAGGAACACAAATCTTCTAATATTAACAGAATAACTTGTAGCAGCAAAGAAAAAATAAAACTGAGTTACAGTCCTGCAACCCGTAAAAACAGGTATACATCCTTTTATTTCATGTATGACCATAATTCCTACCCTTGTGGGCCAGACTAGATAATAGTAAACTCCATTGACAAATCATAGTTTCAACGTAAAAAAAAATGAGCATTTCAACTTCTACTTCTGAAGAAAATGACAAAGCATCTCACTAACTATTACATTACCCAAAAGAGGTATATAGAACAACAATTATGTCAAATGGCAAACAAGAACTGTAGGTGGCCAATAAAACCCTCTTAACAACAATAAGAAAATTGTTTTGAATCTAGTATCAAGAAAGGGATAAAATAGCGTTGGGCCAGGGTTTTGGTCCGCCGTTAAATCTATTACAGAATGTATACAAATACAATTCACTTTTTAAAGCCAACAAGCTTCTAACAGTAAAGATATTGCAGATACATAAACAGATAAGTTAACAACTCTCATACCAGAGTCCTTTTTCTAGAACCCAAAATTCTCAACCTAAGAAACCCTGAAAAGATCATAATGGGCAAAGCTCAAGTACCCAATAGATGGGTTGGGACAACCATCACCGCACCTAGTGGGTCGAGCAAAGGCCTTTTCCTACTTTCCGCCCAAACCACCGCCACCTACGAAACCTTCCATCCTAACTGAGAGGAGTAACAAAGGTTAAAACCTTGTGTATGAAAACAAACACTGCGTAAAAATCTTGTGGATAGAAATAGAAAACAAACCCATTAAAAAATTACTTGGATTGAAGCTGAATGTAGAAACCCTCCTCACAGCAGAACGCTGAATAAGAAACCGGAGGCCCCTGTCAAAGGAAGCCATAATCAAATAGGAAACATATTATGACATATGTGAACCGATTTGGGAGAACAAGCAACCTCCAACAACAAAGGATAGACCTATAAATACTAGAGCACAGGGAAACCCCTCTGCAGAGCACGTTATGCCTATTTCTGGGAGAAAGAAAATGAGAAGGCGACATCACTACATCAGAGGCATAAAACCCCGAGGTTCTCCACCATCGTCTCATTGAAATCGACATCTAGGTATCGTTGATGAGGGCCACTCCCAAGGTCGACGATGAAGTTATACAGTGGACAAAGATTCAAAGGGGCAATACCTCCACACCTAGGCCGATACAACAACCATAGAGTTAATGCAGTATAAATGAAGACGAGTGGCAAATTAATATTTAGCACAGTGACATGACAGAATTAAAGTCTATACAATATAGCTAATCGTGGGTCGAAGGTTGGTAAGCCGGCTAGTTGACTTAGTTAGAAACCCAACCAATGTATGATCACGTTGAACATTAATCGTGGCAAGTATACAAAATCTATGTTCTGATTTGATTGTAAAAAGGACCATATTATATAAGTCCGATGTAATGTAAAAAAATAATACTTGTAAGAATTTACAGTCTCGGCGTAAATGTGTATTTTAATGACAAAAGATCTTTGTTTATTATCAAGTAAGGTATTTAAAAATTTTCTTTATGCCTATCTAGACATGTGGGTTTGTAACAGATACTTCACCATTTTCTGCGTATTTATGATAAACCTATGAAGTTCAATGCTATTAATCTGCATACTCTCTCGATAGCTTTTAAGAGAGTCAAATCATGCTTTCTTGGTTTTCTTTTGAACAAGTGGCACCCTTAAATTTTTTCCCAATATGGATAATAAATGATTTGTTGTTTATTTGGTCACCTTCCAATTCTTGCTCCTCTAATATTTGTCACCTTGCAGAGTCACCATTCCTTCCGTTGGAAAGTGTGCCACACTTTAGCGTTCAAATCCATTGCAGGTAGTCCAATAAAACTGATGAAACTTTGATAATGGACAATTCTGACATAAAGATAATATAGGTAAAAAGTTTCCTGTTTCATTGAATATATTTTGCAATAATTTTTTCTTTTTAATGTGAGTGATTCATTCATTCATCTCGGACACTGGACACTACTGTTTTCTTTATGTCTGCCCTTTCTGTTTTTAAATGAGAGGGATTCAATGATTTTATCTGCTTGGATATTGGACACTGCTCACCTCTTTATCTCTGATTTTTTGGTACACTTCTGGCCTCTTTATGCATGATTTTTTTTTTAAACCCTTTTTGCTTCTTGTTTTATTAGATTCTGCTTCTTGTTTTATTGGATTATATATATTTTCTTAGCTGCATCTATTTGTCTGTTTGCTGCTCTTTTTCCAGCATTATTCTGACACTATTTTCAGTTTGAATGTTTTCATTTTTTAAAACGAATACATTTTATTTTTGAAAAACATTTAAAAATGGTTTTTTAAGAAATGGTTGATGGGACTAGTAACTTTATGAGATATATGTAACATATAACAAACCATATATATTAAAAATTTATAATTTAGCCTAAAAAATTATTGGAAATTGGAACCAGACTCCCTTATTCTTCCCTCACTATAACAAATCATGGTATCACCTATAAAATTTGAAACCCAATAAAAAAATAATATCCCAATATAACAACCTCTACATCCCAAAAAAAACATTCCAAAAATACATATTACCTAATCAGAATTGGACACCACCACACAAGAGCAGATGCACGACGTTTTCCGATTACAGGAAACCAACAAATTGACGTACGCAATCTATAATAATAACAAGAAGCCAACAGACAAACAAATTCAGTTTGTAAAATAAAAAAAAAATAAAAAAAAAAAAAAATATATATATATATATATATATTCCTAATCATACTGAGCTATATGTAACACTAAGTTTTTAGAATCTTGTGAACATTGTTTCCTAATTTTGTTAAGAAAGTTTTATTGATGTATAGTTACTAATTTTTAAGATTTAGTGAATATTTTTTTCCCATACTTCGTTGAATTTGTTTCATTTAAACATAGTTTTTATAATTTTTGCCTCTAAGTATGTAAAAATTTGAAGAAATTGATCTTATAACAAGAGATTGAATTTAAGAATTCAATAAATTAATCTTCTTGAATTCAAGATTTTTTTTGAACTTCTTGGTCTTGCACAGTTACCCTCTTTCCTTAAGTCTGAAAAAATGAGCTCATAGCCAAACAAAATAATTTTTAACATATACTCCCAACTCTAACAAATTCTAAATTAAGATAAACATATTAATCATAATCCAACACAAAATATTCATAATTACTATTTATATTATCTATATTTATAATTACTATTTATATTATCTATATTATTATTTGTAATAATATATATATGTAACAACCCATCTAATTGACCCATTAATAAAAATGTTAAACTTTATAATATATGAATATATATCTATATATATATACATTAAATTTTATGATACATAGTTAGACTTTACAAATATCATTTAAATAAAATATATATATCATTAAATGATTATAACATATTTTTAAATGTTATAAAATATATATATATAACATTAAATATTTATAACATATATTTGATAAAATGATCATTAATATTTATAAAATATATTAAATAAAGGTTATAAGAAATATCAGTAAAGTCATACCATGTATTAAAGGAAGGTCACGAATATATATAAGAAAGTTATGAACTTATGCAAAATAGCGTAACAACATGGATATCGATCAACTATATATATATCACATATAATATCTAAACTCATAAAGACTAACCATCTACTGAAAATTTATTGCAAGAAATATCGCAGAGAGACTTCAATGCTGAGAGGCGGTGGCTGCAAGTGGGAGGCGGCCACCGCCAGGCGAGGGGATATATAGCAGAAGCCTGACCCGGGAGGAAGGGGAAAAAGCAAGAAGGAAAGACTCATTAGCAGGAAACCTGAAGAAAGATTTTACAGTAGAAGAGCTTTGAGTGATCTGAGTTCTGGGCACGGAGGGACAGAGAGCCTCAGTGGAGAGCTTCTCTGGATTGAGCAACCAGTTGCTCTGTCTGGTCGGTGGAATTGGCCGTCTCGAAATTGAATCAAATCAGCGAGCAGTTCAGGATTACCAGTTCTGCAGTGGAATCGGGAGTCTTCCAGCAGCTCAGGTAGGTACAGATTATAATTTATGCATTACTGTTTTCAAATTCATATAAGAGTTTATCTGGTTACTGTAAATATAATTAGGCACTACAATATATATATATATATATATATATATATATATATATATATATATTTTGATCATGTCTCAATCAATCTATCTTTCGCCCAAAGAAAAGCTGCAGCTTGTGAAAAGCTGCAGGGCTTGTGACTGGGAGTCCTGCTGGATACACTGCAGTACAATTATTCTATAATTGAAACATACTGTTTTCTTATGAAAATTATTAATTGAAACATACTGTTTTCTTACGAAAATAATTATTAATTTATTTGTATAGAAGGCAATATTGCATCAAATATCTATCTTTAGTGATAAAATAATTGCCTCAAACCAATGGATACACAGTCATAATCATTGTATTGTCATATCTACCAAAGAGGTGATAGGCACACCCTCAATTATAAATCTTTTATATTTATTATTTCTGAACTTTATAATATTATATTTAGTATGTGGACCTCTTTTCAGTCCACGTTGAACAAACAATCCCCTCAATCATTTTACTTTTCAAAAAGGAAATGAAATTAAACATTATACAATGGGCATCTCTATCACCATTTTATAGTTAAAAAGTTCGAATTCGAATTCAGTACTATACAATAAAAATTCGAATTAAAAATATTTAATTCGAAAAAAATTTCGAAAAAAAATTGATAATAAACATCTTAAAGAGTAGTATGTTTGTTAATTTTGTTCTTTATTTATTTTAAATTTTAAATAATTTTTATTAACTAATATTTTTAATAATATAACAATCTTACAAGTAAAAGTCATCTAAAAAAATTTCCTTTTTCAGATCTCAAATATAATATCTTTTTTAATTTAGAAATTTATTTATGTAATAGATGCACATTTATAAAACAAATTTATCTATAATTTCTCAGTATAATATATAATCTTTCCATAAATAAAAAACTATCACCAATAAAAGAATCAAACACTTTCAAAGATTCTTTCCTTTCCTTGTAACTAAGTTGGGAAGACTGAAAAAACATAACTTTTCTAATTTTACTTTTACTTTCTATATTTTTGGCATCTCGTTATCTTTCTTTTTCTATATATCATTCTTTCTTTTCCTCGTTGCTAAGTTCCCATGACTGAAAAACCATAATTTTTCTAATTTCACTTTTACTTTCTATATTTTTGATATCTAGTTATCGTTCTTTCTATATATATACCCTCCTTTATCTATTTCAGTTCATCAAGAACGTTTCTTATTTATGTTTTTCAAGAACATTTCTTATTGAGGGAAGGCACAGAACTTAGATATAGGTCAGCACTAGTTCGGCTTACCTCCTGGCAAGAAGAAGGGAATGAGAGGCGCTCCCATCTAGTGATTATTCGGCAATGGGACCTAATTAGCGAATTTCTGTATCTTTTTTCCTAATATAGGTGAATTTGGTAACTATGGTTAAAACACAAATATAGGAGTCTTTTTAATGAGGTGGAGGAATTGCCTGGATGGTTAAAAGTGGTTCGGGTAAAAGAAATTTCAAAAAATCTTGTAGAGAATATTTAAATCGTGTTTTTGATTATAGAAATAGATTCAGCGCCATCAAAAACATACAAAATACCTAAAATTTTAACATTTAATAACTATAACTTAGATTTACAAAAATCATTATACTACACATAAATATACACTTTTCAAAATTTCCACGTAAACACCTCCATCCCCATTTTTTGTCATCATGTTAAAACACTATTTTTGACACAATTTTCCATAAAATAGTGTTGTCATTTGGTCCACTCTTCACAAATCATAGAATGCTGTTCATTATTGAAACGCTGTATTTGTGAAATTCAAGAATCAAAGTCAATGCATTGTTTGAGATAAGGTCTCACACACTATGTCACGTGTATTTGTTGGAATTTCTATATTTGTAAAAATCTCGAGCATGAACACAAAAGGTACCCTCAGTATACAGATGTCTCCGTGCAGGTACTTTTAGAATAATTATGGACATAAAACAGGCGTTCATTTCAAGAAATTCCAATACTGATAAATGCTTTAAATAGTAATATAAATAAATCTCTGATAGAGGAGAATCTTCATAGATTAAGATAAAGACAAACATTTATATTATATATATAATTTTTTCCTTTGTGAATTAGGTGGGAATTCTACAACTTTATAGCTATTTAAGAAATTTAGCAATATTGGTTTATACTATGGTTTATACTATTTGAAAAACTATATAGTGACATAGAACTTAAGCTTTACAATAAGGTTAATATGTTTATTGAATCACAAAAAAAATTACAAATAGAAACATCATTTAAGTAGTGGGAGAGTTCTTTTGGATAAGAGTTAGATTACATTCTTTTTAATGGTTATTATGCAAATTCAAATTAGTAATTTTCTTAGCTAGCAATGAGACTTTGTTGTTCAACATGATAAGTTGCATTTGCAATACGCAATACATCCATGTTGAGCAATATCTCTTGTTGAGCTTCATTATGTTCAATCAAAACTTTTCCCTTGATGGTTTTGGTCTACCAGTAGATAACCATTGGTTTCATGTGGTAAGTTTGTCGAGAGCAAGTGATTCTAGTGTTTGGAGTCCCTGCGCTACATTCTCTTCTACCTCAATTAGAAAGGAACCATCACTCAACTATGGCCTCTTTCTGGTTATGTCTATCTCTTCTCTAGTTGTATGAGAGGTATGCTCCCAATAGCGAGCTACTAATACTTCCACATTGGCTTAGCCCTATGTGTGGGACAAGGTCCCTCCTTCCTCTACTTCCTAATGAGTGTAAGAGGAGTCATTGTGAGGCATAGTGAGAATAGAGACAAGAATAGGAGGGGTATTAAAAATGCCAATTGGTGGAGCAAGTCTCAGAGTACTTTAGCTTGCTAGTAATACCTTGAGAGAGGCACACTTGAGAGGAGGGAGGGAAGTTGAGCTCCATAGCTAAATCGAAGATGAAAGTCCAGAAGATCAAGATACAAAAGGAACAAGGGTTAATTTAGGATGACAGAACAAGGGGATTTTGTGAAGGTTAGAATCAACATGAGATCACTACTAGATAGGAGGAGACTACAAAAAAGTCATGGATACTCAAGGTAACTTACCCAAGTGAAGCATAGAACAAGGTATCTTTCCACATTCACATAGCTTTTAAAATTGTTGAACCATAATCCTTAAGTGACAACCATCTTGCTTGGAGTGCTCCTAGGCTAGACCAGGTCGTAATAATATTCATGTACTAGGATGATCAACAAAACATGCAAGAAGTAAATGTACTAGGATGAAGAGAATGTAAGAAGTAATTGAAATGGCTACCCTTAACTTATCTAGTAGTCTAACTAACACTCGTGTCTACCAACTTCACCATCTTTCCTTACCTCGAAATCATCAAATGTGGCTATTGTACGAATATGGGAATTCTTGCATAAGGTATTAATATTATTCGCCCTCGGTGAAGAGATCAAATTTAAAAATATTATATGTTGAGCCTCCAATTTTTTCCTCTTTTTGACTATTTATCTTTCCTTTTTCACTTTCTTTGTCATCTATTTCCATTTCCTTCCATCTTCTCCATGAGTTAAGAGTCATTTGGGCCATGCAATTACATTAATAAGGTAAATGTCCATTATCAGCTTAAGTCTATATGTTTTACTTTGTGAAATTGGTTTAACTAGACAATAGCTACTGAATTGTGCATATTTCACAGTTGTTATGACATTTTGCAGCCAAATTGAAGGTTCTATAGGTTTACATGTGTTAAAGATCAGCCAAAGCATATGGGAAGTTTCCAAATGTTTCCAAGATGGAGATCCACCTATTGGACACAAGTGGAAGATCGCAAGTTCAACGCAATCCTTAAGTCAAACCTACTTTCAAAATAGCCATGGCGCACATGTAACACACAAAATATCTAGTGAATCAATTCTATAATCAAGTGAGCGAGAATTATCTTCAAGCCAGTGAGGGTTGAAGATAAGATTGAAGACTGATGTTGTGTGATGATGTGTCTTCTCACGATTTACTCCTTCAATAGTGAATCGTGAGAAGAAAGACTCTTATTTTAATTCAGAGACTGAGTTATCAATCTCTATTCTAGTTCTTAGGCAACTAATTCTCATGTCGTTTTATTTTTTATACTCTATATAAACACTTCACTTGGAAGCGAAACACAATCTGGAAGTTCAAAGATTGATATTATTTTTTAGACATATTGTTGTGGACGTGACTATTTGCACATTGTAATTAATACAAAAATCTATTATGGCATTGTTATAATTATTGCAGGTGATTTCAATTTTGTGATTTGAGTTTCTAGTACCTTGTACTCCTTAGGAGGGCCCACTAAGTACATGTGAGTCCAATAGTATAAATGCTTTTCATTCCTTTTGTTTGATTTCTTCACGGTCTGTTTTCTCACACTTAGATTAAAGTTATGTCATAGTTAGAATTAGATGTTCGATTTTATTAGTTAGGATTTTATCTCATCTTTTACTCATTTGGTATGCTTGCCCATAGGTCAAGTGCTTGAGAAAAAGACCAAAAACAACAAAAAAACATTTAATTTGTTGTTTTTTTATCGCTTAGTCTCAAATTTATAGTTGATAGTAATGATTAGTTTTGGTTTAGTACACACATATTAATAATCTCATAGGCTTCGTGCACTTTAATTCATGTCATTTTCTTTTCATTTAGAGTAAAATCTCATTGCTTTCTTGGTTATTGCGTTTTTAGAATATATTTACTTTCAAAGTATTGCTTTTTTAGAATAGATTTAATTTCAAAGTCTCATAGATTAGATCTACTTTTGGTTCATATGTTAGATTTTCTTTCAACAACAACATATTAAAATTGTCTTTAAATTCAACAGATTAGATTTATTTCAAAATTTTAATAGCTTAGGTTTCCTTCCATGTTCAATACACTAGATTTATCTTTGAAGTTCACTAGAATAGAATTTCAAAGCTTGTGTAGTTTATAATTAGAATGGTTTTACTTTGAATTTCTTTACATTTCTAGTTCTAATCTTATATTTATTGATTATAGTTTTTGAGAAAGAACTTGTGTGTGTGCACTCATATAGAACTCTTCATAAATAGGTCTCATTTTTATCTTGTAATCATTTCTATAGAATAGTTTTTCTTTCCAATTGAAATTGAATAACCTAGCATATGTAGTGCAGCGATTTCTATAGCACAATTTTTCTTTCTAATTAAAATTGAATAACTTAGCATATATAGTGAGTCTACTTGGTAACAATATCGAACATGGATGGATGATTTAATGCAAGTAACTAAACCAACAATTAAATTACTCAATATTATATATAATATGCTTAGGTATAAAATTAATTAAAAAAAAAAATTAATGAGAAAATTATATGAAAAGAAATATGTATTTAATTATAATTTTTGATTAATTAAAAAAATATATAGAAAATAAAATTATTAGATTTTATATTTAATTTATTAAAAAATTTTAATTGAAAATTAAAAATAGACCTTCAATTAATTTCATTATATTAAATTAATTAGAGTTGTATTTCCTGTGTAGCTCTTCAGCACAAAATTGATTATATGGTATTTTTCGTTTTTGAATTAAAAGCACACTTTAGGCATTTGATTTAATACATATTTTATATATGTTATAATCATTTATTTGTATAAAAGTTATAAAAAATTTATATAATATTTTTATTTTAAAATCATAAATAGTGTGTTTTGGGTATTTTATATTTATTTAAATTTAAAGTTGGCTGGGGTTTGGGTAATTATATTGGATTCCAGTAAACAACATAAATTAAGATATATATGGAGATTAGATATAATAATCAACAAATTTCAAGTATAATTGATATCAAAATTCTACAACCTTGTTAAAGGATGGTGATGGATGTTATGAGAATTATATGTAATAATTAATGTTTTTAAAACAAAATGAAAAATCTCATTACACTTAGTGATAATCTCATTACACTTAATCACTAGAAAAATTGGGAAAATCAAGGAAATAATGTCCAAAATGTGTAGTCAAGCATTTTTCTATGTATTTCTAATTATCAAAAAGTACATTATGAATGTACAAATAACACATAAAAGAAGTTATGTCTTTATAATGATACTAATAAAATTATAGAGAAAATATTGATGCCCCCATAATGGATTAGGCACCCTTATTGAGACCTTTATTAGTCATCTTTTTCTAAACATTAATCCATCATTATATATTTGTTCCTTTTGAAGTAACTTCTAAAATAATCATTTATAGAGTTGAATCCCAGTGTCAAATGTTTGAAGGGATTGTTAAATCCTTATTCGAATCTAAGTTATCGAAATCATGTGGCCTCTTCATCCCCCTAATGGGGTTTCATTTGCATCTTCGTTCCTCATTGGGTATACCATCATAGATTTTTGTTTTTCCCCATTTTTTGGGGAGGTTATTGATTCCACAATTAGATCGACAAGACTAGCATTAATATTGTTCTTTGGAGATACATCTTGTAGATTTCTATAGTATAGTCATTTAAATAATCCAAATACAATTATTTTGGAGATTGATAACCTTTTGGTTTGGATTTGGGACCCTTTTTCCATTTTGAATGAGCTCACATGTAAGGGAAAGGGTCCTAAAGATGACCTATTTTTTCACAATTCAAGCACCAATAGTTGTGTTCTTATAATATAAGACCTAATTCCATTGAAAATTTTCACATTCTAAATTTATCTTGTCTAGTTACACTTGAATGGTATCAAACCAACATATGTTTGGGCATATGCAAAGAGACATGTTTGAATAATAATGATCAATATCTACTTTTATCCTTGCTTAATCCTTTTATTACACTTAATTTCTTCCAATCCAACACCATTAATATTGAACTCAGCAATAACGCTTTCACATAGCCATATAGATGCAACTATTAACTCTAAATTAACCTTTAGATCTTGTAATCTCTTCCAATGATCTTTTGTAGTCGGAATATCAAAATATTTATTAAGGTCAATGAAGCAACAATGTAAATCAACTTTATTATCCCGACTCCATTGATAATAATCCCATGAGTAATCAAGTTATTTAATGTTGATATTACAACTCATGATTCTAAAGGAACCTTTAGATCTTCTAATCTTTTCCAAGGGTTTTTCTAAGAATTGTGTCTAGAGATCTTTTAAAATCAATGAAGTAATAAAGAGAATTGATTTTATTTTCTAAATTATTTTGCAATAACTTTAAGAGTGGTATCCCCGATGAATGTGCTTGTGGAGATTTAATATCCGCATTAAGGGATGAGCCAAGGTAACACTTGGAGCATATGTGAGGGTGGGTCGGTAAAATTTAATTCAGGTGTCTTAGTTGGTGTGCCAATACATGGGGACATGAAGTTTATTAACTTTCAACGGGTATGAAGGAAGTCGATGGTCTATTCATTCAGGGTGGTGAGGACTCCTCCTCATCCTCCTCTAGTACTTGTTTTTATTGTAAGGTGGGTTTGTTTCAATCTCTATTTTTGCTGGTGGATGCATATTGGTGGTGTATATTGGTTGGAGAGTGGTTGTGTTGTTTCTTGGTTTTGGTAGTCGGGGAGGAGTTTGGTGTGTTCTTTCTGGAGTGATGGTGCTTTAATAGTGGGGCTCGTTCTCTTCTCTCTGTAGGCTTTCATATTGGGTGAGTTCCTTGTCATTTTTCGATTCACATTAGGTCTGGTTTTTAGTATTGTCACTGTTGTTTTACCTAGTTCTACATGTGAGATATTTAATTGGGTTTGTCTACGGTCATAAGGAAATTTTTGGGTTTTTTCTTCACCCTATGCTTTAGGTCTGGGTATCATTTTTCAATTGGCTACCTCCTTGGGATTGTGTGGTTACTAGTCTTTCAAGGTTGAAATTTCTAGTGCAGTTGATGGTTTATACTTCTTTGGGTTGTTGGGTAGTGTGATATGGTGGAATGTGGATTCTGGAGCAGAGTTTTTCTGTTTTGGTCCCTCCCATTGTTTTTTACTCTCCTTTATGTCTTTAAATTTGGTAGACTGCCTTTGTGGTTTATGAGTTTACAGTGTGGGGAACTAGACAATCTATTAAGTGTTGGTCCTTGTGTCTAATTTTTTGGTGACGACATTCTTGTCTTTTTTTCTGGTACAAAAGGTTATTTGCTTCTTTCCTTTCACAATTTCATTGGGTGTGGGTTGTTGATTCAGTGTCCTGTGTGTTCTTTTGCCTATGTCATCATGCCTCAAAGGCAGTGAATAAGGGGTAGCGGAGGTGGCTCTGATGACTATGGTGATAGATGAGTTCAACCTTTTGCTTCTGAATATGTTGCATCTGCCTTTGATGTAGTCCCTTTGGAATTTAGGCACGAGATCCTTCTTTTTGAAATCAAGGAAGCGGTGATTGCCCTTACTTTCCATATTTTGAACTAGTATATGAGGAGGAAAAGTGGTTTCCTGCCCATGGAAGGTTTCGACGACGATAGTGGCATTTCTTGAGCTCTCTGGGTATTAATCAACAACTCACAATATTGCTTTGACTTTTCTTTTGTGATAATAAGGTCAATGACTACAATGTCTTTTCTAGTTTAGAGGACTTGAAGTGGATGCTTCAGAACATGTGTTTTTTCCTGGACAATGTTTATGCTCATATGTCAAAGATGGAAGGATTTTTTTTAAGTGATTATGCTTCTAGGAACTTGACAAACCCTCCAACAGGTGATATCATTTTTACTCTTATTGTTCCCTTTCCAAATCATGAAGAGTAAATCTCTAATGGTGTATGGCTTTGGTTTGAGTTTTGAGGCTTATGATTTTGTTTGGGTAAAGTAAGTTATCTTGGCATGCATCATGGTTTTGTTTATGATGTACTTTCAATGGTATGCATTGTTGTTATGGTGCAGGGCTAGTATGCATGACTCTTTTTTTGTAGGGTCTCTTGTTTCTACTTGCATGGGATTCTTTTTGGCTTGCATCGCTAACATGGTGCAACGCAGGTTTGTGTTGCTTTTAATGTGGCATGAGGATGCTATGGTTAGCAATATGCCTCCTAGTTTCGATTGTTTTTGAAAGCTCTCTGGTTTGAAGTGTAGACATGTTCAGAACTCATTTAGGCTACTCTTTTGTTGGATTAGTATGTATGTTTCTTTTGGTGATAATAGTGACTCTTTGTAGCTATTGGGATCCTCTTGGTTATGGCCATAATCACTTTTAGCCTCATAGTGCTTAACTTGAAGTTGAAGATACTGTGTCTCTTGTTGTATTCTAATTATAGTGTGAGATGACACCTTCTACTTAACTTATGATTAAAAATGGAGTGGGAAAGAGTGTAATTGGTTCTCAAATTATATGGTAGTTTTTTCTAGCCACCATTATACAATTTTACTTAGGGAATAAAATATAAAGTGTTTATATTAAAATAAATAGATAAAATAAAAGTACTCAAGTAATTTAATGTTAAATAATAGTTTCTAACACCAACTTACAATATAACAACTTTCCTTTATGTGATTTTTAATTATAAACTGACTCCTTTTTAGAGAACAATTCTTAATCAAAATGGCAATGTAATTTGAAGAGTTATTTTTATTAAACCATTTTTAGAATAAAATCTATTAGGTTTTCAAATCTTTATTTAACTTTATTAAAATTCTTATTTAATTCTTAAAATCCTTGAAGAGTCCTTAACCCTCACGTTAGGAAACCTACCACATTTTAGTGTTCAAATCAATTTGTTCTTCTCTGAAACTATTCCACACTTTTGTGTTCTTTATGTGTGTCCTTTCTGTTTTTAAATATGATGGATTCCATGTTTTTATCTTCTTGAATATTGATGATGATGATGATGATGGTTAATGTCCAGTGAGACCAAACTTTGGTTTATTGGACCTAAAGAAACGAATTATTTAGTTTGATTTAAGATTTTATTCCTATACTCAAAAAGCTTGGAGAGAAACCTCGCGAGCTCACTATAATTTTGACATCGTAAAAGGCTAGGAAGGTCAGAATTGCAACAAAGATTATGAAACTGAGATCTAATGTGGTTGTACGTGGTCCACTCTAAGATGAAGTGATTTTCATCCTGGATGTGCATGTTCTCACATAGATGGCAGATCCTTTCTATCCATGGTGTTTTAGGAACTGCCCAACGACCCGTTTCACTTTGGTGCTGATGAGAGTTCGTTCTAATCTTGGCTATATTAATTTTCTTCTTTAAGCTAGTTAAAACGGAGAGATACTTTTGATCTTTATGTCTGATTTTTTTGTCACTTTTGTCTGAATTTTTTTAAAACCCTTTCTGCTTCTTGATTTATTTTATTGGATTCAATGTATAGCTATTTTCATTGCTCCATATATTTGTATGTTTGCTGCTCCTTTTCGAGCGTTATTCTGCCACCATTTTCAGTCTCCCAAGTATATAAATTTTCGGTTTGGCATTGGCATTACGTATAATTAATTTTTTGAAAAAAATGTTGTTTGTTTTTGTTTTTTGCTTCTTCTTTTTTCTCGAAGAAATGGTTGATAAGAATAACAACTTTCCAAATATATGTAACAATTCCCCAACCATTTATAAGAAATTTGTTTTAGCTCAACATTCAAAAATAGCCAAACACCACATATGCTTGGAGAATGTCAAAGTAATTACCTTTATTGATCATTATTCAAAAAGAAAAATTAGAAAGCCCTGAGATATAGAAAAAAACCCTAACAACTTAAATGGTGATGATGGGTGGAAGCTTAGCAAATCATGTTCCCCATTATTAACCACATTTATTGCTAATCACAATTATTTTACAACATTATCTACTTAATTACATTATTTAAGTCACATTATCTTAATCAATATCACATAAATTACATTATCTTAATTATTATTACATCAATTAACCCTCTTATTAATTATTATTAATCTACTTTATTATTAATCATTATTAATTAACTACTTTATTAATGGATTTTAATTAATTATTATTATATTAATTAACTTTACTATTATTAATTAATTAACCTTATTATTAATTATTTATCAATTACTCTTAGTATTTAATTACATTATTAACTATTTTTTTAATTAATTTTTTTAAGCCAATAAAAAATATTTAATAATTCTAAGTTAATTATTATTTATTCACATATATTGATAGCTAAATCAGAATTTGATTCTCCTGTTGATGTATTGATGATAAGTTGTGATACTTAACTTGAAATGTAAATAAAAATAATTTATCACACTCCAATATAAACTTGCGAAAATGCAAGAACACAAACCACATATATCAAAAATTCATAGTTCAAACTTAAGACCCTGGAGCTAGGATCGGTATCTGGAGCTAGAATTCCAGAATCCAATAAAAAACCTATCCTTCGAATCTTACAACTTTTTCGAATTACAAGAAACCAACAAACAAACAAATTGAATTCAAAATTTTCAAAAACAAAAAAAACCTCATTTATATTAAAAATATATCTAATATATAAAAGAATATAATGTTCACCATATATTCTAATATAATCTAATATAAATATGATATATCAAAACTCAAATCAGAAGTAATAAAAAGCTTAAAACGAAAAACCAACAAATACATCCTAAGACACACATATACATTGGGAATAGTCAAAAAAAAAAATTAACCAAAAACAAAAGACTAAGAAAATCAAGATTGAAATACAAGTAAATTCAATTCAAATTTAAAGAAATTAAATTTGTAAAAAAAAAAAAAAAAACATTTCTACGCATACTAAGCCCTATGCAGCACCAAATTTGACGTGCAACGGTATTTGATATTTTTAATTTTTCTTAATAGATACCAATAACTCGGTCAGCGAGAGGTTAGCTGTCAATTGGAAGTAAACATTCTATGAAAATTCTTGAACACATCGTGATTAACCATTTGCCAGTGAGACCGTTCACAAACAGTGTCATATAATTCACATAATTCACTTTGATGTAATTTTATTTATTTTTCTTTTCATAATTTATTTGTTTGATTATTATTTTTGGAGGTATATTTTATATTTAAATTTTTTTGTTAAGCTTGATAATATTTTTGTTTTTTTATTGATTTAACAACAAGTTACAACTATTTCTGAAAAAATAATTAGGTGGCTTCAACTTATCCTGTGGGAAACCAAGTCGGTTGGCCAACCAAGCCAATTGGCCACCTAATGGCATGGTATAGCATCCAAAAGCGATAAGTCTTGAGTCTTTCTAACCAAGCAATATATGATTGTATGTCTATGTTTATCATGTTATCTACTTGCCTATTGACATGACTATAGTTACAAGTAAAAGTAAAAGCTATCCGCATCAAAAACTACAAAAAAAGACATCATTTTCATTCTTCTGCTTCTTCAGCGAAAGCAGATTCCACTGGTACCGGGTCTTTTGCATTCGACCTCGAGAGTTCACTCAATGACAGAATTCAAGGTAAGTGATTTTCAATGCGCCAGAGGCGCCCATCCTATTTCTGCGTTTGAAACACGAGCTTCTGGAATTTCTACTTGTAATATGGGAATGTCTGCATTGCGGTGGTCCTATTCAGCGCAATTTGTTCTAGGGCCTTGCCCAGAATTCCTTTCATTGGCCGGTAGAGGAACAACATATATTTGAATTGGGTTACTCGGCCTCGGGTATGACCTGGATTGGGCACCAAGACCTGCTAATCTTCTTCTTCCATCTCCATGGATCCTCCCTGATGGTTCAGATCTGTCTCCCAATCCTCTATCAATTTCTGAATTTCTTGGTCTATGCCCTCGTGATAAGCTTGCGCAACTTCATTGATCATGCTAACAGTCGGTTTGCGGCCCCTCAGCGTTCCCCTAGGGTTGCTGGATTTCCCTTCTTGCTATCTTCCTTTGTTTTTCCGGTAGCGGCCACATGGTGTAGGGCTTTGATTTCGAGCCGCCGCATGGACCATGGTGACTATCTCATTTCTTGATGAGCCAAGTCTAGTGTTTGAGTTACCGACCCCTACATGCAATCACTTGATAACTTACACCGAGACTGATTTCCCCTGCCACCACCTGCGTACATATTACTCTCCCATCCGCTTGAGGCGACCTTGCTAGCCATGCTACGCATGTGGAAGGGTAGTGGTTTGCTCTTTCGAGGCGCTCCCCATTAATTGCTTTGATTGCGCGAAGGGCCTTGTACACACCCTGATCAGGGGTTATATTTTATAATTTAAAATAAAGGAGATGTGTAATTTATTTAATATTAAATTTCAAATTGATATACACTATAATAAAATACCAAAAATAAATTATGTAATTAATTAGTTTTATTAAAATCAATTAAAGATATCAATAATCACATCATTTAAAGATATTAATAATCACACTATCATTTTGATATGCACTATAATAAAATACCAAAATAAATTATGTAATCAATTAGTTTTAATTAAAATGATTTAAATATATTAATAATCACACAATCTAGTTTAAAGAAGATATGGTAAAAATATTTCACTCTCGCTCTAAGTGATAAATATTTCAATGTTCATAAAGTAACATCATTTTATATTAAAATTAATTAAAAGTTTAAAATCAATGGTGGAGGAATCAAGAAGAACTAGGAAAGTCCCAATGGCCATCAATGCTACCTACATAGCCCTGATCCAAAATGCTTAAAACCTAAGTTTATTATGGACTTTAGGCCTATTTCCCTATTTATAAAATAATCACTAAGGTAATCACCAACAAAAACTAGGATTTTCTAGCTAAGAAGTTATTTCCTAATCAATTTGGATTCTTAGCTGACATACAAATCCATGATGCCATAGGCATTGTGCAAGAAGTTTAACACTAGTCCTCCTTCAAATTGGGCTAGGCCTAGAAGTTACACACTGTATCATGGGTTGTGTTTCCTCAACTAATTTTTCCATCTTAATCAATGGCTCACCTTCTAACAAATTCATGTGCTCTCGAGGACTCAAGTAGGGATTCCCATTATCACCTCTTCTATTCTTGTTAGTGATGGAAGGTTTGAGTCATCTCCTGTTGAAATAAAAACATGAAGGAAACATGAAGGGCATCAAAATTTCTAAAAACCAATACATCACCCATCTGTTGTTCGTGGATGATCTTTTGCTTATGGGAATAGGTTCTGTAGTTGAATAGCAGGTTTTCCACGGAACCATAAACCTCTTCTGCAGTGTTACTAGTATGGAATCAACCATAACGAATTCTTCTTCCATCGATTTATTGTCAGGTCAGATATCCTTCCAGAGATTCGATCTTTCATGCCCTTGCACTCTGCCCCATTGGAAAATGGAATAAAGTATTTGGGATACTTTCTTAAACCAAATGACTATCACATGGATGATTGGATGTGGATGCTCAGAATGGTGGAGAAAAAAATAAATATAGGGTGTTACAACTAGTTGTCACTAGGGGGTAGATTGATTCTGGAATTTTTTTTTTTGGAAAATATTCTTGTTTATTGGTTGTCTCTCACCAAAATTCCCACTATTATCCTCATTTCCATCAGGCAGTCGATATTCAAATTTTTGTGATCCAGAAAAATCAATAAAGGAGTTTTGCATCTAACAAGTTGGTCCTCCATATATATATCCCTAAAAACTTAGGGGGATGGGGCTTCAAAAACCTATCCTGGTTTGCAAAATATTTTTCCCTAAAAATCCCATGGAGAAGTTTATTCAGTGAGGGACTTTGGAGCCAAATAATAAGGGATAAATATTTAAGTAGAATGGTCGTGGTGGACTCGATTAGAGGACAAGCCAATAAACCTACCAAAAGCGGCTCCATAATCTGGAAAGTACTCATGGCCTACTTCCCTCATCTTTTGAACTAGTTAGTTTGGAAAGTTTTTGATGGAAAACGAGTCATCCTTGGTAAAGACCCCTTTATAGGCAATGCACTTGTCTAAAAATTTCCCATGAACTAAGACAATGCTTATATTCTAAGGGGATCTATTATCTGCATGATATAAAAAAGGTGTACTCCTCTTAGCCATCTCTAAACTATTGGATGTCCTTAGCTAAATTAGGACTGATTGGTTCACTTGCTATGGAATGTAATTCTTACATCAAAGAGATAAAGATCAATGGGGTGAAACATGCAAATTCCAGGGATACACTGGTCTAGAGATGTGACTTCACGTCTGGAAAGATTAAACCCTGATCAACATATGAAGCGATTGCACATACTGAGGTAGAAGCAAATAACACATGGTGGAATAAGCTTATCTAGTATTGACACATACCAAATAAGTGAAAATGCTTTGCTTGGCTGGTCTTCCTGATCAGGAGCTCAAAATTTGCCAAAAATTCAAAGTTGTCATAATGATGTGGAACCTGAATGACTGCGTAGATCTCGTCGTTCTGATTCTGGTGCAACTCGTTTCGCGAAAAACAAATATCATATGCTTAAGATATTGCGTTCTGATCGTTTTTTCCAAACATGCGAATTTAAAAAAAAAGGATAGCCTAGTTAGCAGTCCGTATTGTTGACGTGGCACTAATTGAGAAGGGTATGTGGTATTTGAGTTGCTTAAATTTCCCTCGGCAAATTGGGTTGTTCTAACCGGCACCTTGGTAGTGGTGGAAATTCTACGATTTTTATTGATTGGTGGAGTGGCCAACCATGGGCTGACACGTGGCCCAGTCGGAGGTTGCCACGTCGCAACCCAGGAGGCCACCAAAATGTTGTTATAAACCAGGCAGAGGCAACAGGGGTCAAACCCATGACCTCCCAACACACAAAAAATGTCGATACTAATGCACCCTCATGGTGCATTGGGGTGGCACATATATTTAAGTTTTAATGCCGCATGGACTGGGGGTAGGGCAGACTTAACTGCCCCCATGTGAACGCCCGCGTGACCACCAGCATTAACTGCCATCGCTAACCGCCATCGCTTGACCATTAGACTAAACCTCCAACATATGAAGGCTTTAAATTCGACCGCTAGCGTTTTATGCAACCGTCGAAGGTAAGGGGTCAATGTCGAGGGCTAGCCCCTGGACGCATGGCCCCCATATGACCATTCTTTTGGTTTTTAGGCCTGGGAGGATAAATTAACCATATGACAAATCTGCCGAGATTTCGGCAGATTTGGTGGCCCGTTAGTGGAAAATGGGGTCAAAATGTGAATAGATGTCAGATTTTGGGCAAATTATAGAGCAAATAATAGAGAAACTAGGAGAGGTCATAACTTCTCCAGTTTTCAACCAAACTGGGTGAAAAAAGAGGCTAGGTAGCCATTTTTGGGTATTCTAGACTCATTAGAGCAGGTCTCAGAATCAAAGGAGCACTTCTAGATATTCCTTTTGCAGATTGAAGTCTATGGGTGTCATGGTCAACCAAAGTGTTGAATCAGTTTATGGAGGAGTTTGAAGATGGAGATGACATTGCAGGGTTTTTCTAGCCTCCATATGCTTTTTGCAACAGCTATTACATCAGTGATGTAGTTTTTATTCCTCTTTTCTCTATGTGTTTTGGAGAAGAGACTTGTTTATGTGCTTCAAGAGGATTATGGTACTGTTGATGCTCTTTGAAGTTGGAGTATGGGGTCTGGGTGCAAGATGCCTTTGTTTGTTGAAATTTTACATGTTTGACTGTAGTTTAACATGTATATGGAGTGATAACTCTTGCAAAAGTTTGTTTGTTTGGAGGAGAAACTAACCATTCCATTTCTCAGCACTTTATGTACTCTTCTTTTCCTAAACATTGAGCATAATGAGAAGGGGTCATGCCATTAGAGCTGATCCAAGGAGGTGTAACCCAAAAGCGGTGAAATCCTTTAACAATAGTTGTTGTATTACTGATTGATGCATACTTCCATTTAATGTTTTGAATTCATGTTTAAAGTTTTCATGAAATTAGCATAAGAAAACACACATAAAAACTCATGCTTTTACTTGCTATTTTGGAGTACAAACCTCAAGCACACTTTTGTATTCTGATGATGATTTTAGCATAGCAAACTAATATTCCACATTCAGATCAATTCCATAACAAAATCCTGACCTGGGATGACCTACATAAAATAGGCTTTGCGGGACCAAGTGGATGTGTCCTATGTAGATAACATGAAGAATGTGTCAATCATCTATTACTTAAATGCCCTACTACTTAGAATATTTGATCTATTGTACTTCAAATTCTGGGTATTAGAGAAGACTTGGATCAAAAATCATTTGAAGAATCGCTTCTCATATGGGCGAAGAAATACAAAAAACTAGGTGCCCTACCTATCTTTGTGGCATCGGGTATTTGGCTCCTAAGAGAAAAGATTATATTCAAAGATGAAAGGAAAAGTGTCACTCTTCAATCCTTAAAGATCATTTCAGTCTACAGGGAATATCTCCCTCTGTAAAGATAAAAAAAAATAGAGAAGAATCCAATATCCTATCATCCCTCAGAACCTCCACGTAGGCTTTTTTGATTGAGCAACCCAAGGGAGTGCTTGTGAAAGAAGGGAATTGATAAAGATGCTTGGAAAAAATAATTCCTTTTCAGAATTGGACTTGGTCCTAAAACAAATACTAAAACTAATTTAATTGTTGTTTGGGCCCTCATGACACTAGCTAAATTAAAGACTTAAAAAATAAATTAATTCTTGGTGACTCTAAATGTCTTATCTACTGGTTGTTGTGAGGTTATGCTCACCTAGAGGTCCTGAATTTAGCAACATAAAAGTACAAAATTGAGGAAATTAAACGACATTTTCTAGATATTGGATTCCAATACATTTACAGAGAGTACAATATATCAGCGGATAGACTATCAAAAAGTGCATTATCTCTGGACCCTGGCTACATCTTTTATGATGATCTCATCGGAAAAAAAGTTCAAGGAGCTCAAACCATTCCTATAGCCTTCATGTATTAATGTTTCCAGCAACCTATGTGATAGCTAGAACTGTCTGCAATCCAGCATAACATGTGTCACGTGTTCAAGATAATAGATCCCAATTTTTTTTTATTTTTTTTTTGGAATTTTTGTATATATCTTGTTTTATTATTCAACGTATCTAGATTTATTCTATAATCATTGTATAGTTCAAACAGGTTTGTATCTTTGTTATAAGGACTGCCTGTTTTTATAGCCATTTGGAGAACCGCTGGAATTTTTGCACAATTTTCTCTTCTGAGCTTCTATGTTGTTAACAACCCTTGGTGAATAGATGATCACTCATACTACAACAAAAATGTACTTTTTTTATTATTCTATAATGGAATAACAAAAAATAGCATTGATGGGTATTTCATTGAATTGTTAAAATAAAATTGATGTGACATTTCAAAAATATTAATAATAATACTAATTTAATGTCAATGATAAATAAAATATTTCAATATGATGGATTAAGTAATATTAACATATATTTGAAAATATATTAATAACAAAAAAACATTTTAATATGGTCAATGCCAAGAATCAAACATGGAACAGTCTTCCTTAAGATTAGATCAAATATCTAATTTTAGTGATAAAAAATAATGCATAAAACCAATGGATACACAACCATAATCTTTGTATGGTCATTTCTGCAAAATTAGGTGATAGGCACACCCTCAACCATAAATATTTTCTATTTTACTATTTCTGAACTTTATAATATTATATTTTATTATGTGGATCTCTTTTCAGTACACTCTCAACCAACAATCCCCTCAATCATTTCATTTTTCAAAGAGGAAATGAAGTTAGATAATACAATGGGCATCTCCAATCCCCATTTTGTCATCATGTTAAAATACAGTTTTCTCATTTGGCCTACTCTTCAATGATGTTAAGGGTTGGTATGGCCAATCCCCATGTGATTTTGATGACTTAAATGCCTCTGAATGACACTTTCTCAAGCCACAAATCAAATCTGATATAATCTCTAATAAACTCAAACCACTTAACAAAGTAAAATAACAATAATATCTAAATGACTCTTTCACCTATAGAAAAATTGTAAAGTTCGTGACTTATAATCTTACCACATACTTTACTATAAATTACTAATCACTCACTGCTGTGCAATACCAAACATCTAATTTTATTGATAAAAAATATTGCATCAAACCAATAGAAACACAGTCATAATCATTGTATTGTCATATCTACCAAAAAAGATAATAGGCTATAGGCACACCCTCAGCCATAAATCTTTTCTATGTTACTATTTCTGAACTTTATAATATTATATTTTTTTTTATGTGGACCTCTTTTCAGCCCACGGTCGAACAAACAATCCCCTCAATCATTTCACTTTTCAAAGCGGAAATGAATTTACATGGGCATCTCCATCACCATTTTGTCATTATGTTAAAACACAAACATACACTTTTCAAAGAGGAAATGGATTTACAATACATGGGCATGTCCATCCCCATTTTGTCATCATGTTAAAACACAAATTTCCAGAAAATAGTGTTGTCATTTGGTCCACTCTTCACAAATCATAGAATGCTTTGTCATTATTAAAATGTATTTGTTGGAATTTCGCTGCATGAATGGAAGAATCAAAGCTAGCTGCATGAGGTCTTAGACACTATGTCACGTGTATTTGTTGGAATTTTTATATTTGTAAAAATCACGAGCATGAACACAAAAGCTACCTTGACTAGAGACGTGTCTCCTTGCACTCAGGCGGTACTCTTACGTTGCATTTCTTCGAATAATTATGGAGATAAAAGAGGCAATCATTTCAAAAAATTCCAATGCTGATTAAAAAAAATATTAAAATTTAAAATATTCTTAAAATCCGAAAATATTTAAAAATTCTTATTTAATAAAAATATAAAAATATATATTTAAATGATAATATTTTTATTTTTATTTAAAATTTATAAATATTTAAATCAATTAAAAAAATTAAGTTATCAATTTATTAGAACGTTTACCATAAATTTTGTATCTAAATAATAATTCACTGAATGATCGAAGTGCATAATAACTTTGTTATATAAGGGGATACTTTATTTAATAAGCTATTTTATGTGTTTACTCTGATTAGATACTTGATTTGAGTATCGCTATTTATAATGCATTTATTCCCTTTGTCAGATCTCTTTGTGAGATACCTGGTTTCAGTGTCATTATTTATAATGCACTAATCCCTTTGTCATGCGAAGCATTTCATAATTGCAATATTGTGATATCCTTAGACCATGTAAATATTTAATTTACTGCAAGTTAAACAAATTATTTATTAATTATTTTAAGTTATAAAAATTATTTTTTGAATTAATTATGCAGAAATGAAATAGTGGTTACATGTAAATATTGTTTTCATCTATTAGAGTAGTTAGAGTGACACTTACATATCCCTAACTTATTTATTGAGGATTTATTCAAGAAATATCACGAGGATAGGGGTATCTGAGATCAAGGAGAGAGAGTGAGAAAGAAAGCAAAGGAAAAAAAAAAGAAAATGTGTGCTGAGATGTCAGACAATTTTTTGTAGCTACGTCTAGTTTGAACCAGATCGTTGTGAGAGAGTGGATTCTCAAGACAAAAAGAGGACGGTTCTTGTATTCAGGAATATCACAGGGGAGACTAGCTAGTACAGTGGTCTCAAGGTTGGGAGGAAAAGTAGTGACCAGCTCAAGGTCTGGTTGCAGACCAAATCTGGAAGATAGCATATTCTCGATAAGTGGAATTTCATACTAAATAAGTAGAGATCTGATATGTATAAATTTATGCTTGATATTTGCGAACAGATGTTTAGAAATAGAATGGTTAATTATGGTTGTTTTGTGTAGAATAGTCCATAAGCAAATTTTTTGTACCTAGTTGAAAAGAAGAATTACTTTTCTCGGAGCTAGTGAGAAACACAGTCAAACGTGGTGATAATTATATAGAATCTTACAGAGTCTAGATATGCATACATTATGGCAATAGAACAGATCAATAAAAAGAGAATGGCCAAGACTTCTACTATATATATATATATATATATATAAACTAGTTTGCCTATAATCCTTTTAAAAGGTAAAGGAAAACCATGATTACCAGGGACAGAAGGAATAATTATATACGATCAAATAACCTTTATAAACATTCGAATCGTGTAAAAAGAAATTATTTAGGAACACAGACCTTCCGATATTAATAGAATAACTTGTAGCAATAAAATGAAAATAAAATTGAGTTACAGTCCCGTGACTGGTAAAAACAGGCATACAAATTTTTATTTCAGGTATGACTAGAATTCCTACCCTTGCAGGCCAAACCAAATAATTGTAAACTCCATTGACAAATCATAGTCGACCAAAATTTATAGTTTCAACGAAAAATAAATAAATGAGCATTTCAATTTCTACTTCTGAAGAAAATGAAAAAGTGCCACACCAACTATTACATTACCCAAAAGAGGTATATAGAACAATTATGTCAAATGGCAAACAAGAACTGTAGGTGGCCAATAAAACCCTCTTAACATCAATAAGAAAATTGTTTCGAATCTAGTATCAAGAGAGGGAGAAAATAGCATTGGGCTAGGGTTTTGGTCCGTTGTTAAATCTACTACAAAATGTATACAAATACAATTCGCTTTTTAAAGCCAACAAGCTTCTAACAGTAAAGATATTACAGATACATAGACAGATAAGTTAACAACCCTCATACCAAAGTATTTTTTTATAGAACCCAAAATTCTCAACCTAAGAAACTCTGAAAATATCGTAATGAGCAAAGCTCAAGTAGCCGGTAGATGGGCTGGGACAACCATTACCATGCCCAATGGGCCGAGCAAAGGCTTTTTCCAGCTTTCTGCCCAAACCACTGCCACCTGTGAAACCCTCCATCCCAACTGGGAGGAGTAACGAGAGTTAAAACCTTGCGTATGAAAACAAAGACTGGGTAAAAAGCTTGTGGATAGAAATAGAAAATGAACCCATTCAAAAATTACATGGATTGAAGTTGCATGTAGAAACCCTCCTCGCAACAGAATGCTAAACTAGAAACCAGATGTGCATGTCAAAGGAAGCCATAATCGAATAGGAAACATATTATGACATAGGTGAACCGATTTGGGAGAACAAGCAACCTCCAACAACAAAGGATAGACCTATAAATACTAAAGCACAGGAAAACCCCTTTGTAGAGCACGTTATGCTTATTTCTGGGAGAAAGAAAATGAGAAGGCGACGACACTACATCTGAGGCATAGGACCCCGAGGTTCTCCACCACTGTCTGATTCGAATTGACATCTAGGTACCGTTGATGAGGAGCCACTCCCAAGGTCGACAGTGAAGCTGTACAACAAACGAAGACTCCATAGGGGCAATACATCCACACCTAGGCCGATACAACATCCATAGAGTTAATGCAATATAAATGAAGACGGGTGGCAAATTAATGCTTAGCACAGTGACATGACAGAATTAAAGTCCTTAGCTTAATCATAGTTGGATATACAGTATAGCTAATCGTGGTTCGAAGGTTGGTAAGCGTGCTAGTTGACTTAGTTAGAAACCCAACCAATGTATGATCACATTAAACATTAATCGTGGCAAGTATACAAAATCTATGTTCTGGTTTGATTGTAAAAAGGACCATATTATATTAGCCCGATGTAATGTAAAAAAATAACATTGGTAAGAATTTACAGTCCTAACGTAAATGTGTATTTTAATGGTAAAATATCTCTGTCTATTATTAAGTAATTTATTTAAAAAATTTCTTTATGCATAACTTGACATGTGGGTTTGTGACATATGGTATCACGACGCTCAGGTTGCAAAACTGAGACCTCTGGAATATAAGTAAATAACAACATTTGTGATGTGAACAAAGGAAGAAGGGAAAGTAGTTAGCATGAGGAAGACTGGAAAACCACCACACGGGTCCGTAATGGGAACAAGGCCAACATCATTTGAAGAAGTCAATCCTGAGGTATGGCTGCAGTTAGGGGGAGAGTCGCGCAATACCAATACTACTATCATGGAAACTATACAAGAATTGAAGGATGAGATGGTCCGACTACGGGCAGATAACAAAAGGTTGATGTAGGAGCAGGAAAAGATTATGAAGAGTCTATCTGATAGACATAATCATCATCCACTAATCCCGAGCCCTGATCACAGAAATATGATTGGTGAACAAGAATTTCGACCTGAGAATGTGGAAACAGAAGGTGGCGAAGAGAATCACGAAGAAGAATCAGATAATGTGTCGGGACACAAGACACAAAAAAGTCAAAAAATGGAGCTACAAGGGGAATTTTGGAAAATAAAACCTCCCATCTTTGATGGTGAACAGGAAGAGGCAGTGGAAGCTTGACTCATCAATATGAACAAGTATTTTCAGCTGTACGAGTACGACCATAATTTAAAGGCTCGTTTAGCCATCTTCCAGCTACAAGGGAAAGCCACCGTGTGGTGGGAAGAAGTAAAAACAGTTCACGGAGTAAATAAACAAAGCATAACCTAGGAAAAATTTCAAAGGTATTTTAAAGAAAATATCTAACTGAAAGATTTTATGATGAAAAGGCAAAGGAGTTCCACAATCTCCGACTATGCCAATTGTCTATGGATGAGTTTATAATAATATCCACATCCTTACCTCGGTGTGTCCCTTACATACAGGAAGAAAAGGCAAAAGTGCAGTGGTTTATCAGCAGTCTTCCACTATTCACAAAAGAACAACTTGAGTTTGATAACCTGAAAACCATCGACGAAGATATATGAAAAGCACAGATATACTACGAGCAAAGCAAACAAAAGGGAGATGTGGGAAAGATATGGGTTGACAAAAAGGGGATTAAATTTGCTACCAATCACAAGGGAAATAAGGGCACAGTCAACAAAGGATTGTATAAAGGTCAAACTAACCGGAATATGAACAGAAATCAGCGTAGATTTAAACTACCAGGGGAAACCAAAATGAATGAGCAGTCAGGCAGAACTAAAGTAGAATTGACCACCAAACCACTTGTATAGTGTTGGGGATGTGGAGGCTCGCATTATGTCAAAAACTGCCCACACCACAAGGGATCTGATCAGATTTCACAGATTCAAGAAGCATCTACTGTGGGAGAAGTGGCAAGAAGCATTCCTAAAATTAATGTTGCCCTTGAAGACCATCAGGCAGAATATCAACCAACCATGGTTGAATTCGAAGGTAAAGTTTTTGACTGAACCATATCCATTTTAATTGATCCAGGAGCTACTTTGAGTTATATTAGCCCCAAGATAGTGGAACAATGTTGTTTGTAAGTTGTTAAGTTTAAAATATTTGGTTAGTGCAACTAGCCACGGGAGCAAAAATAAGGGTGTTGGCCAAGGTCAACAATTGTCTCCTAATATTAGTTGGTCAGTCTATTATGGCAGACCTGAATGTGTTACTCCTGGGATCATACGACATCCTTATAGGTATGGATTGGTTGGAAAAACATTGGTCCCTCATTAACTGTAAAACCAAAACCATTAATTACTTGGACGAGAAAGGAGAAAGATAAGAAATTCAAGGTATTCAAAAACCTCTGAAATTAAGGCCTGTGACAATCTCGCAATTAGCGAAATGCATCAGAAAAGGTTGCCAGGTTTATGAAATACAAGTAGGGTATGCTAATTCTAAGGATAAAACTATTTCTTTAGAGAATATACCAGTGGTGTAGAATTTTTCGGATGTGTTTCCTGAAGAAATTTCGGGACTACCCCCAAAAAGGGACATAGATTTCTCCATTGAGTTGATTCCTGGAGCTGCCCCGATCTCCCAAGCCCCTTACCATATGAGCATACCGGAGTTAACAAAATTAAAAATGCATTTACAAGAGCTGCTTGATAAAAAATACATTCGTCCCAGTGTATCACCTTGGGGAGCTCCGGTGCTTTTTGTTAAGAAGAAGGACGGAACCTTGCGAATGTGCATGGATTACTGTCAGTTAAATAAGTTGACTATTAAGAATAAATACCCCCTTCCCCGTATAGATGAGTTATTTGATTAGGTGAAGGGTGCAACCATATTTTCAAAAATTGACCTCCGCTTGGTTACCATCAGATTAGGATAAAGGAAGAAGATATAGCAAAAACTGCTTTTAGGACTTGTTATGGACATTATGAGTTTGTGGTGTTGCCTTTTGGACTGACTAATGCCCCAGCGACCTTCATGTGCCTCATGAACAGTATATTTCATCAGTATTTGGATAAGTTCGTGTTAATCTTTATCGATGATATACTGATCTACTCTCGGAACATAGAAGAACATAAGGAGCATCTCCGTATTGTTTTGCAAGTTCTAAGAGAACACCAGTTGTATGCTAAGTACAGTAAATGTGATTTCTTTAAAGAACAAATCCAGTACTTGGGACATGTCATCACCAAGAATGGAATCGCAGTGGACCCAGAGAAAATAAGGACTATCATGGAGTGGCCGATACCAAAGGATGTAGCTGACATAAGATCGTTCATGGGTCTAGCCAGATATTATAGACGATTTGTGGAAGGTTTTTCTAGGGTGGCATATCCCATTACCTCTCTGCAAAAGAAAGGAAAAACCTTTAGGTGGACCTCTGATTGTCAAAGGAGTTTTGATCAGCTCAAACATCTACTTACCACCGCACCCATTTTGAGCATTGTTAATCCCAATAAAGAGTATGTGGTTTGTACAGATGCTAGCAAAGAAGGTGTAGGTGGCATATTAATGCAAGAAGGCAAAGTTGTTGCCTATGAATCAAGGAAGCTTAAAGAGTATGAGCAAAAATATTCAGCTTATGAATTAGAGCTAACAGTAGTCATCCATGCCTTGAAGATGTGGCGACATTACTTGATGGGTAAGAAATTTCTGTTAATGACTGATCATCATAGTCTAACAAACTATTTCAAACAGCCCACCTTGAATGCTAGGCAAGCTCGTTGGGCTGACTTCCTAAGCGAATTCGATTTTGAAATCAAGCACTTGAAAGGAAAAGAGAACCAAATCGCAGATGCCTTAAGTCGAAAGGTAAATTTTTTATATGATATCTCTTTTAGTGAATCACGAACTACTTTTTATGAGCAGATTCGAGAAACAACCATGCAAGATTTAGAATATAAACATTTATGGCAGCAAGCTAAAATTTTGAACAACCATGAACAACAATTGGGATATGAGGTAAATTCAGAAGACTTGTTGATTTATAGGAAAATGATATATGTGCCTAATCAGAAAAATCTTAAAAATTTAATTTTAGACAAATATCATAAGATTCCTTATGCAGGCCACCCAGATACCAGAAACTGATTACTGCTCTTAGAAAGGAATTTTTCTGGCCTGGTATGAAGAAGGAGGTAGCAGAATATTTAGCCCGCTGTCTGGAATGCTAGTAAGTAAAGGCAGAGCACCACCACCCAGTGGGATTACTCCACCCATTGCCTATTCCTGAATGGAAATGGGAGACCATATCCATCGATTTCATTACTGGACTACCCAAGTCTAAAAGGCAAAATGACTCAATAATGGTGGTAGTGGACAAATTGAGCAAATATGCTCATTTCATACCAGTACAGTCAACTTATAGAGCGGTACAAATTGCTAACATTTTTATGAAAAACATTTTTAAATTACATGGAGTACCCAAGATGATCATTTTCGACCGTGATGTGAAATTTACATCAGCATTCTGGAAAGCTCTATTTGAAGGATTGGGCACATAGCTACACTTCAGCACTGCTTATCACCCTCAAACGGATGGGCAGACAGAGCGAGTAAATCAAGTAGTAGAAGACATGTTGCGGACTTATGTAATGCAACAACCATCTAAATGGGAGGACTACCTGCACTTGGTAGAGTTTGCTTATAACAATGGATACCATACATCCTTACAGATGAGTCCCTTTGAAGTGTTATACGGGCGTAAGTGCAGGACACCCTTGAATTGGGGTGGTCCAGAGGACAAATTGATGCTAGGACCAGATATGTTAGAGGAAATGGAGGAGATGGTTAAAAAGGTACGAGCCAATTTGAAAGCCGCTCAGGACCAGCAAAAGAACTTTGCTGATCGGAAGAGAAGTTTCCGGGAATTCCAAGTGGGGGATCATGTTTACATTCAGGTACAAGCCAAGAAAAACACATTGCAATGGACCGGATGTGTTAAATTAGCACCCCGATTCTACGGTCCTTTCCAAATTTTGGCTCGAATCGGACCAGTGGCTTACCAACTTGCCTTACCCAACCATATTCATGTGCACAATGTCTTTCACGTTTCTGTACTTAAGAAATACATATATGATTCTAACCATATAATCAATTGGCAAAACGTTCAGGTAAATTATATAATAAATATGTTTTTTAGAATTAGGACCTATTATAACAAGCTGGTTAATGATTTAATTGTGTTTTTGTTGCTCTGTATAGGTCGAACCCCTAATTATACTCGACCGGAGAGAAGTAACGTTGTGGAAACGAGTTATCACCCAAGTTAAAGTGCAATGGTAGCACTATGGGCTGGAGGAGGCTGTCTGGGAAGATGAGCAGGTTATGAAGGAGACCTTTCCAGAATTATTTTCATAAGGAAAACATCGGGACAATGTTATATCTTAGGGGGGGAAGATGTGATATTCCCAGACAATGTAAATATTTAATTTACTGCAAGTTAAACAAACTACTTATTATTTTAAGTTATAAAAACTATTTCTTGAACTAAATTATGTCGAAATGAAATAACAATTACATGTAAATATTGTTTTCACCTGTTAGAGTAGTTAGGTTGAAAATTACCTGTCCCTAACTAATTTCTTGAGGATTTATTCAAGAAAGATCAAGAGGATAGGGGTATCTGAGATCAAGGAGAGAGAGTGACCAAGAAAGCAAAGGAAAACGAAAGAAAATCTGCGCTAAGATGCCAGACAATTTTATGTAGCTACATCTGGTTTGGACCAAATAGTTGTGAGGCAGTGGGTTCTCAAGACAAAAAGAGGATGGTTCTTGTATTCAGGAACAACATGGGGGGAGACTAGCTGGTACAGTGGTCTCAAGGTTGGGAGGAAAAGTAGCAAGCAACTCAAGGTCTAGTTGCAGACCAAATCTGGAAGATAGCGTGTTTCAGATAAGTGGAATTTCATACTAAATAAGTATAGATCTGATATGTATAAATTTATGCTTGATATTTGCTAACATATGTTTAGAAATAGAATGGTTAATTTTGGGCGTTTTGTATAGAATACTCCATAAGAAAATTTTATGTACCTAGTTGAAAAGAAGAATTACTTTTCTCAGACCTAGTTAGAAACACTATCAAACGTGGTGATAATTATATAGAAGCTTACAGAGTTTAGATATGCAAACATTATGGCAATAGAACAGATCAAGAAAACAAGAATTGTCGAGACTCTTATACTCTATCTATATATATATATATATATATATATATATATATATATAAGCAAACTAGTTTTCCCATAATCCTTTTAAAAGGTAAAGGAAAACCTTGATTACCAGGGATAGAAGGAATAATTATATATGATCAAATAACCTGTATAAACATCTATTGTGTAAAAATAAATTATTTAGGAACACGAACCTTCTGATATTAACAAAATAACTTGTAGCATTAAAGCAAAAATAAAACTGAGTTATAGTCCTGCGACCAATAAAAATAGGTATACATCCTTTTATTTCATGTATGACCAGAATTCCTACCCTTGAGGGCCAAACCAGATAATAGTAAACTCCATTGACAAATCATAGTCGACCAAAATTTATAGTTTCAACGTAAAAAAAAATGAACATTTCAACTTCTACTTCTGAAGAAAATGAAAAAGCGTCTCACCAACTATTACATTACCCAAAAGAGGTATATAGAACAACAATTATGTCAAATGGCAAACAAGAACTGTAGGTGGCCAATAAAACCCTCCTAACAGCAATAAGAAAATTGTTTTAAATTTAGTATCAAGAAAGGGAGAAAATAGAGTTGGGCCAGGGTTTTGGTCCGCTGTTAAATCTATTACAAAATGTATACAAATACAATTCACTTTTTAAAGCCAACAAGATTCTAACAGTAAAGACATTGCAGATACACAAACAGATAAGTTAACAACTCTCATACCAGAGTCTTTTTTCTAGAACCCAAAATTCTCAACCTAAGAAACCCTAAAAAGATCATAATGGGCAAAGCTCAAGCACCCGATAGATGGGTTGGGACAACCATCACCGCACCTAGTGGGTCGAGCAAAGGCTTTTTCGGCTTTCCGCCCAAACCACTGCCACCTACGAAATCCTCCATCCTAACTGAGAGGAGTAACAAAGGTTAATACCTTGCGTATGAAAACAAACACTGGGTAAAAAGCTTGTGGATAGAAATAGAAAACAAACCTATTCAAAAATTACTTGGATTGAAGCTGCATGTAGAAACCCTCATCGCAGCAGAATGCTAAACCAGAAACTGGATGCGCCTGTCTAAGGAAGCCATAATCGAATAGGAAACATATTATGACATAGGTGAACCAATTTGGGAGAACAAGCAACCTCCAACAACAAAGGATAGACCTGTAAATACTAGAGCACAGTAAAACCCCTCTGCGGAGCACGTTATGCCTATTTCTGGGAGAAAGAAAATTAGAAGGCGACATCACTACATTAGAGGCATAGAACCCCGAGGTTCTCCACCACTGTCTAATTCGAAGCAACATTTGGGTACCATTGATGAGGGCCACTCCCAAGGTCGACGGCAACGCTGTAGACAAAGACTCCAGAGAGGCAATACCTACCTCCACACCTAGGCTGATACAACAACCATAGAGTTAATGCAATATAAATGAAAACGGGTGGCAAATTAATGTTTAGCACAATGACATGATAGAATTAAAATCCTTAACTTAATCACAGTTAGATATACAATATAGCTAATTGTGGTTCGAAGGTTGGTAAGCGGGCTAATTGACTTGGTTAGAAACCCAACCAATGTATGATCACGTTAAACATTAATCGTGGCAAGTATACAAAATCTATGTTTTGATTTGATGGTAAAAATGACCATATTATATTATTCCGATGTAATGTAAAAAAATAACACTACTAAGAATTTATAGTCTTGGCGTAAATGTGTATTTTAATGATAAAAGATCTTTGTTTAATGTATTTAAAAATTTTCTTTATGCCTATCTTGACATGTGGGTTTGTAACAGATACTTTAATATTTTCTGCGTATGTATGGTAAACCAGTGAAGTTCAATGCTATTAATCTGCACACTCTCGATTGAATTTGTTTCATTTAAATGTATTTTTTATAATTTTTGTTTTTAGGTATGTAAAAATTTGAAGAAACTGATCTTATAACAAGAAATTGAATTCAAAAATTCAAGAAATTAATCTTTTGAATTAAAGATGTTTTTTAACTTCTTGATCTTGGGCCGTTAACCTATTTCCTTAAATCTAAAGAAAACAAGCTTTTAACCAAACAAAATAATTTTAAGATATACTCTTAACCCAAACAAATTCTAAATTCAAATAAACATATTAATCATAATCCAACACAAAATATTTATAATTACCATTTATATTATCTATATTATTTTTGTAATATATATATATATATAAATTTGATAATATCTCAATCAATCTATCTTTCGCCCAAACCAAAGCTGCAGGGCTCGTGACTGGGAGTCCTGCCGGATACACTGCAGTACAATTATTCCATATTTGAAACACACTGTTTTCATACGAAAATAATAATGAATTTATTTGTATAGAAGGCAATATCGCATCAATATCTGTCTTTAGTGATAAAATTTATTGCATCAAAACAATGGATCCAGACTCATAATCATTGTATTGTCATATCTACCAAAGGAGGTGATGGGCACACCCTCAATCATAAATCTTTTATATTTTACTATTTCTGAATTTTATAATATTATATTTTATTATGTGGGTCTCTTTTCAGTCCATAGTCGAACAAACAATTCCCTCAATCATTTTACTTTTCAAAGACGAAATGAAATTAAACATTATACAATGGGCATCTCTATCACCATTTTATCACGATGTTAAAACCATAGTTACCAAGTTTGAATTCAAATTTGGTACGATACGATAAAAATTCCAATTAAAAATATTCAATTCGAAAAAAAATTCCATAATAGACATCTTAAAGAGTAGTATGTTTGTTAATTTTGTTTTTTATTTATTTTAAATTTTAAATAAATTTTATTAACTAATATTTTTAATAATATAACAATCTTACAAGTAAAAGTCATCTAAAAAATTTTCCCTCCAAAACTTCTCTTTTTCAGATCTCAAATATAATATCTTTTTTAATTTAGAGATTTATTTATGTAATAGATGCACATTTATAAAACAAATTTATCTATAATTTATCAGTATAATATACAATCTTTCCATAAATAAAAAACTATCACCAATAAAAAAATCAAACACTTCCAGAGATTCTTTCCTTATAACTGAGTTGAAAAGACTGAAAAAACACAACTTCTCTAATTTTACTTTTACTTTCTATATTTTGGCATTTGGTTATCTTTCCTTCTATATATCATTCTTTCTTTTGCTCGTTGTTAAGTTCCATAACTGAAAAACCATAATTTTTCTAATTTCACTTTTATTTTCTATATTTTTAATATCTAGTTATCGTTCTTTCTATATATATATCCTCCTTTATCTATTTCAGTTCATCAAAAACGTTTTTTATTTTTGTTTTTCAAGAACGTTTCTTATTGAGGGAAGGGATAAAACTTAGATATAGGTCAACACTAGTTCGGCTTACTGCTGGCAAGAAGAAGGGAAGGAGAGGCACTCCCATCTAGCAATTGCAGTAAATTAACCTGCTAAATTAACACGTAAGAATCAGATCGAATTTAACCGAATTGTTCGGCAATCGAATTGAATTAGCCAATTTCTGTATCTTTTTCTCCAATACGAGTGAATTTGGTAACTATAGTTAAAACACAAATATAGGAGTCTTTTAATAAGGTGGAGGAATTGCCTAACTGTTAAAAGTGGTCAGAATTCAGATAAAAGAAATTTCAAAAAATCTTGTAAAGACAGCGATTGAAACCTATTTTTATCATGGAAATAGATTCAGCACCATCAAAAATGTCCAAAATACCTAAAATTTTAAAGTTTACTAACTATAACATAAATTTACAAAAATCGTTAAACTACACATAAATATACACTTTTTCAAAATTTACACATAATCATCTCCATCCCCATTTTTTTGTCATCATGTTAAAACACAAATTTCCATAAAATAGTGTTGTCATTTGGTCCACTCTTCACAAATCATAGAATGCTTTTCATTATTGAAATGTTGTTTTCATTATTGAAATGTTGTATTTGTGAAATGCAAGAATCAAAGTCAATGCATTGTTTGAGATAAGGTCTGAGACAATATGTCACGTGTATTTGTTGGAATTTCTATATTTGTAAAGATCACGAGCATGAACACAAAAAGTACCCTCAGTATACACATGTCTCCGTGCACTCACGGTCTGGGTACTTTTAAAATAATTATGGACATAGAACAGGCTTTCATTTCAAGAAATTCCAATAATGATAAATGCTTTAAATAGTACTATAAATAAATCTCTGATAGAGGAGGAGATAAAGACAAACATTTATATTATATATATAATTTTTCCCTTTGTGAATTAGGTGGGAATTCTACAACTTTATAGCTATTAACTTGCTATTTAAGAAATTTAGCAATATTGGTTTATACTACGGTTCAGATATAGTGACATAGAACTTAAACTTTACAATAAGGTTAATATGTTTATTATATTTATTGAATAAAAAAAAATTCAAAAAAAATAGAAATAGAAACATCATTTAAGTAGTGGGAGAGTTCCCTTGGGTAGCAGTTAGATTACATTCTTTTTAAAGGTTATTATGCAAATTCAAATTAGTAATTTTCTTAATTGGCAATGAGACTTTGTTGTCCAATATGATAAGTTGCATTTGCAATACGCAATACATCTATGTTGAGCAATATCTCTTGTTGAGCTTCATTATGTTCAATCAAAACTTTTCTCTTGATGGTTTTGATGTACCAGTAGATAACCATTGGTTTCATGTGGTAAGTTTGTCGAGAGCGAGTGATTCCAGTGTTTGGAGTCCCTGCACTACATTCTCTTCTACCTCAATTAGAAAGGAACCATCACTCAACTATGGCCTCTTTCTCGGTTATGTCTATCTCTTCTCTAGTTGCATGAGAGATATGCTCCCAATAGCGAGCTACTAATACTTCCACATTGGCTTAGCCCTGTGTGTGGGACAAGGTCCCTCCTTCCTCTACTTCCTAATGAGTGTAAGAGGAGTCATTCTGAGGCATAGTGAGAATAGAGACAAGAATAGGAGGGGTATTAAAAATGCCAATTGGTGGAGCAAGTCTCAGAGTACTTTGGCTTGCTAGTAATCCCTTGAGAGAGGCACACTTGAGAGGAGGGGAGGGAAGTTGAGCTCCATAGCTAAATCGAAGATGAAAGTCCAAAAGATCAAGATACAAAAGGAACAAGGATGAATTTAGGATGATAGAACAAGGCGATTTTGTGAAGGTTAGAATCAACATGAGATCACTACTAGATAGGAGGAGACTACAAAAAAGCCATGGATACTCAAGGTAACTTACCCAAATGAAGCATGGAACAAGGTATCTTTCCACATTCACATAGCTTTTAAAATTTTTGAACCATAATCCTTAAGTGACAACCATCTTGGTTGGAGTGCTCGTAGGCTAGACCAAGTCATAATAAAATTCATGTACTAGATCAACAAAACATGCAAGAAGTAAATGTACGAGGATGAAGAGAATGTAAGAAGTAATTGAAATGGCTATCCTTAACTTATCTGGTAGTCTAGCTAACACTCATGTCTACCAACTTCACCATCTTTCCTTACCTCGAAATCATCAAATGTGGCTATTGTATGAATATGGGAATTCTTACATAAGGTATTAATATTATTCACCCTTGGTGAAGAGATCAAATTTAAAAATATTATATGTTGAGCTTCCAATTTTTTCCTCTTTTTGACTATTTATCTTTCCTTTTTCACTTTCTTTGTCATCTATTTCCATTTCCTTCCATCTTCTCCATGAGTTAAGAGTCATTTGGGCCATGCAATTCCATTAATAAGGTAAATGTCCGTTATCAGCTTAAGTCTATATGTTTTACTTTGTGAAATTGGTTTAACTAGAAAATAACTACCGAATTGTGCATATTTCGCAGTTGTTATGACATTTTGCAGCCGAATTGAAGGTTGTTTAGGTTTACATGTGTTAAAAATCAGCCAAAGCATATGGGAAGTTGCCAAATGTTTCCAAGATGGAAATCCACCTATTGGACACAAGTGAAAGATCGCAGGTTCAATGCAATCCTTAAGTCAAACCTACTGTCAAAATAGCCATGGCGCACATGTAACACGCCAAATATCTAGTGAATCAGTTCTATAATCAAGCGAGTGAGAATTATCTTCAAGCCAGTGAGGGTTGAAGATAAGATTGAAGACTGAAGTTGTGTGATGATGTGTCTTCTCACTATTTACTCCTTCAATAGTGAATTGTGAGAAGAAAGACTCTAATTTTAATTCAAACACTGAGATATCAATCTCTATTCTAGTTCTTAGGCAACTAATTCTCAAGTCGTTTTATTTTTTATACTCTATATAAACGCTTCACTTGGAAGCGAAACACAATTTGGAAGTTCAAAGATTGATATTATTTTTTAGACATATTGTTGTGGACACTATTTGCACATTGTAGTTAATACAAAAATCTATTATGGCATTGTTATAATTATTGCATGTGATTTCAATTTTGTGATTTGAGTTTCTAGTACCTTGTACTCCTTAGGAGGGCCCATTAAAGACATGTGAGTCCAATAGTATAAATGTTTTTCATTCCTTTCGTTTGATTTCTTCACGATCTGTTTTCTCACACTTAGATTAAAGTTATGTCATAGTTAGAATTAGATGTTCGATTTTATTAGTTAGGATTTTATCTCATCTTTTACTCATTTGGTATGCTTGCCCACAGGTCAAGTGCTTGAGAAAAAGACCGAAAACAACAAAAAAAACATCTACTTTGTTGTTCTTTTATCGCTTAGTCTCAAATTTATAGTTGAAAGTAATGATTAGCTCTGGCTTAGTACACACATATTAGTAATCTCTTAGGCTTCGTGCACTTTAATTCATGTCATTTTCTTTTCACTTAGAGTAAAATCTCATTGCTTTCGTGGTTATTTCTTTTTAAGAATATATTTACTTTCAAAGTATTGCTTTTTTAGAATAGATTTACTTTCAAAGTCTCATAGAATAGATCTACTTTTGATTCATATATTAGATTTTCTTTCAATAACAACATATTAAAATTGTCTTTGAATTCAACAGATTAGATTTATTTCAAAATTTCAATAGCTTAGGTTTCCTTCCATGTTCAATACACTAGATTTATCTTTGAAGTTCAATAGAATAGAATTTCAAAGCTTGTGTAGTTTAGAATTACAATGGTTTTACTTTGAATTTCTTTACATTTCTAGTTCTAATATTATATTTATTGATTATAGTTTTTGAGAAAGAGCTTGTGTGTGTGCACTCATCTAGAACTCTTCATAAATAGGTCTCATTTTTATCTTGTAATCATTTTTATAGAATAGTTTTTCTTTCCAATTGAAATTGAATAACCTAGTATATATAGTGCAATCATTTCTATAGAATAATTTTTCTTTCTAATTAAAATTGAATAACTTAGCATCTATAGTGAGTCTACTTCGTAACAATATCGAACATGGATTGATGATTTAATGCAAGTAACTTAACCAACAATTAAATTACTCAATATTATATATAATATGCTTAGATATAAAATTAATTTAAAAAAAAAATTAATGGGAAATTTATATGAAAAGAAATATGTATTTAATTATAATTTTTTATTAATTAAAAATATATATAGAAAATAAAATTATTAGATTTTATATTTAATTTATTAATTTTTTTAATTGAAAATTAAAAATAGACCTTCAATTAATTTCATTATATTAAATTAATTACAGTTGTATTTCCTGTGTAGCTCTTCAACACAAAATTGATTATATGGTATTTTTCGTTTTTGAATTAAAAGCACACTTTAGGCATTTGATTTAATAGATATTTTATATATGTTATAATCATTTATTTGTATAAAAGTTATAAAAATTCTATATAATATTTTTATTTTAAAATCATAAATAGTGTGTTTTGGGTATTTTATATTTATTTAAATTTAAAGTTGGTTGGGTCTGGGTAATTATATTAGATTCCAGTAAACAACATAAATTAAGATATATATATATGATGATTAATATAATAATCAACAAATTTCAGGTATTATTGATATCAAAATTCTACAACCTTGTTAAAGGATGGTGATGGATGTTATGAGAATTATTTCTAATAATTAATGTTCTTAAAACAAAATGAAAAATCTCCTTACACTTAATCACTAGAAAAATTGGGAAAATCTAGGAAATAATGTCCAAAATGTGTAGTCAGGGATTCTTTTGTCTTTCTAATTATCAAAAAGTACATTATGTATGTACAAATAACACATAAAAGAAGTTATGTCTTTATAATGATACCAATAAAATTATAGAGAAAATATTGATGCCCCCATAATGGATTAGGCACCATTATTGAGATCTTTATTAGTCATCTTTTTCTAGACATTGATCCATCATTACATATTTGTTCCTTTTCAAGTAACTTCTAAAATAATCATTTTTAGAATTGAATCCTAGTTTCAAATGTTTGAAGGGATTGTTAAATCCTTATTCGAATCTAAGTTATCGAAATCATGTGGCCTCTTCATCCCCCTAATGGGGTTTCATTTGCATCTTCATTCCTCATGGGGTATACCATCATAGATTCTTGTTTTTCCCCATTTTTTGGGGAGGTTACTGATTCCACAATTAGATCTACAAGACTAGCATTAATATTGTTCTTTGGAGATACATCTTGCAAATTTCTATAGTATAGTCATTTAAATATTTCAAATAAAATTATTTTTGAGATTGATAACCTTTTGGTTTGGATTTGGGACCCTTTTTCCATTTTGAATGAGCTCACATGTAAGGGAAAGAGTCCTAAAGATGACCTATTTGTTCACAATTCAAGCACCAATAGTTTTGTTCTTCTAATATAAGACCTAAGTCCATTGAAAATTTTCACACTCTAAATTTATTTTGTCTAGTAACCCTTGAATGGTACCAAACCAACATATGTTTGGGCATATGCAAAGAGACATGTTTGAATAATAATGATCAATATCTACTTTTGTCCTTGCTTAATCGGAATCCTTATATTACACTTAATTTCTTCTAATCCAACACCATTACTTTTGAACTCATCAATAATGTTTTCACATAGCCATATAGATGCAACTATCAACTCTAAATTAACCTTTAGATCTTCTAATATCTTCCAAAGGGTTTTTTCTAGATGCAGTATCAAAATATTTACTAAGGTCAATGAAGCAACAATTAAATCAACTTTATTATCTTGACTCTCTTTACAATAATCCCATGAGTAATCAAGTTATTTGATGTTGATATTACAACTCATGATTCTAAAGGAACCTTTAGATCTTCCAATATTTTCCTAGGGCTTTACTAAGTTTTGTGTCTAGAGATATTTTAAAATCAATCAAGCAATTAGGATAATTATTTTTTTTTTTTGCTGAAGCAAGAGTTGTACCTTCATAATCATTAAATCAGAAAATTGCTTACATAGCATACAACCATCCACATGGAAACATGGATCTTAGACCAACACTACTTTCTAGAGAAACAAGGGCCACGATTTAAGTGTAAGAACTCTGATCCTAACCCACAACACTACACCCCCTAAAATGGCAACAAGTATCTAGGTCACATAAGAATCCCGACGAAACTATGAAATTTCGCCCTTTTTTTTCTAAATCGCCTTCAGAGCTCCTAGCTCCCACCAACTGCAGTGGATGATCTCGCAGAATCAAGGCTCCCGCCAAAAACCTTTTGGAAGCACCAATGAGCGCGCATGTTCCTAACCGTTGATCCACCCAAATTGATCCAACGGTAGAGGAAAATATCGCACTGCCTAGACGTCCACCCTTTAACCTTATGGCCCCTGACCAGCTCAACAGATCATAACCGTAGATCTGTCGGGCTAGATCCTACGACGGAGGAACATATTGCTTCGAACATAATAGTTGCTATTTAATGCCCGATAAGGCTGGAAACCAAAATTGCCCCACTGCCACGTGTCGACCAAGGAGTATGATCGCTCCCAAAAATTGAAAACCACTTCCCACCTGGGAGGCCCCCGATATACCAGAAACCACTCCGCTAGCAGATTAACAACCTTTGACGGCGTAAAAGGAATGTACAGGTCACCATTGGACTTCGGATTCTGGCCGCTACCACTTTCGCTATTGCCGCCGTAAGTGATCCTGAGGGTCGTACCAACTCTTCCCTCCAAACAACTGTTCTGGTAGCAAACGCCTCCAAGCAACATGAGAAAAAACGAGAAAAGGTGAAAATAGCACCTCATAATTCAACCACATTATTGGACAGAGCTTCCATAGTTCTGGTCCGGTACACCATCATATCCTCGACTGCTTGGATGTCGCACTGGTCCATGAAACTGTCCTAAGGCCACCTATGCCCGCCCAACGTAACCCTGTACATGGAACATTTCACCCCTTGATTAGCTAGTAAATCAACAAGTTTATTGGCCTGCCTTCGTACATGGTTAAAACTGACCGTACGTAGGCCTCTGAGGTGGAACTGGATCCTTTGGAAGACCTGGATCAACCTCCAGCGTTTAGAAACCCTCTCCAGCTCCGAGCCCCAACTAAATTTTTTCACAAAGTTGATAATTATTTCAGAGTCAGCTTCGATAATTACATTCTGCCGGTTATCCTGCACCAGGAGATCTAAGCACTGCTCCATAGCCATGGCTTTTGCCATGTTGTTTGTAGCCCTACCTAAATGTCCATGGAAGATGGAAAGGATATTACCATTAACATCCCTTAACACCCCTCCAAAGCCCGCACTACCTGGGTTGCCTTTAGAAGCCCCATCTATGTTAAACTTCAGAAATCCCAAAGGGGGAGGATGCCAGAATTCCTGTTTAGAGACCCTAACCAAAACTCTTTTGTCTGAGCCCTGCGACAAAAGCCCCTACATTCCCAACAGTCCCAGAATCCTCAAGTCAGCTTGTGAGGGTGGATTATTAGGGGAGTTCCGAACTATGGTACCCATCGTCTCTTTAAGCTCAGTCAAAGTTTGCTTTAAAAGACACTGAAGGGATCTCTTCTCAATTTTGAAAATTCTCTTATTCCTTTCTTTCCAGACATTCCAAATAATGAAGCTAGGTGTTAGAGCCCAAGCTGCACCGAGCATTTCATTATCTGAGTAATTACTTCTCCATCTGGTTAGGGTGTTGAAGATGCACCCTCTGTCCCTGTCACTCCTTTGGAAGATGTTAGCAAAATAATCCCATAAACTAGAGGTAAAGATACAATTATTGAGGAGGTGTTCCATAGTTTCTTCTTGGGCCTCATAGAGCGGGCATCTGGAAGGCCCCAACACACCCCTTTTCCTTATGTTATCCCAAGTCAGAATTATCTTATGATAGATAAGCCACATGAAGAGCTTAATCTTCACCCAACCTTGATGCCTCCATAGATTCTACCATATTCTATCCGGAGCCAGAGAGTCCATTTCGAGGAGTTTGCGTTTAGCCTCCTTCAGATTAAAGGTGCCCTCATTATTGTTGCCCCACCTCAATTGGTCATGCCCCCCTGTTACTAAGATCTTCCTTTGTTCCAGTATCCTCATGAGAGCCTCAGCTTTAGTTTTCAAGGGGTTATCTTCCCCGTAAAACATATTCCTCCACTTTCTCCACTTACTTACATTATTATTTTGGTCCCAAAAATCTTTGACCTGTGATAACCCCTTGATATCTGTCTCTCTTTTGAGGTCCAGAAATTGCTCATTTAGCAATATTGGTTCTTGTTGCTATTTATCTTCCCAAAAAAGTGCCAAGTCCCCCTCTCTAATTTCCCAGAAGCTATTCTTTTGAACTAAGCCTCTGTTCTCCCAAGCCTTATTCCAGATGTATGAGCCCTTTATATTGCCGGACATCCTTATAAGATCGTTATTGTCCCAAGTGCTGGCATATTTCTCTGTCCAAATACTAGCCCATTGGGCCTTTGGTTCTTTTACCCATCTCCACCATAACTTAGCTCCTAAAGCCCTGCTTAGAACCTCTGGATCATCCAAACCCAGACCTCCTTGATTTTTGGGTTTACAAATCTTTTCCCAAGCCACTAAGGCCCATTTCCTTTTTTTCTCCCCTTTCCCCCAGAGAAAGTCTCTTTGAATGGTTCTGAATTGTTGTAAGACTCCTTTTGGAATAGGGAGTGTTGAAAGCATAAAAATTGGGATAGATTGTAAAACAGCCTTTGAAAGCACCAACCTGCCAGCGAAGTTTAAAGATCTGAAGGTCCAATTCACGATTTTATGATGCATCTTATTAATCATCGGTTCCCAAATACTTTTATGAAGAGGTTTAGCAGTAAGGGGGACTCCCAAATATTTCGAAGGAAGAGAATCTCTTTGAAAACCTAGAATTCTGGAGATGTTCCTTTGGATAGCAATATCAGTATTAAAGAAAAAGATTTTAGATTTGAAAATATTAACCTCCATACCTGTGGCTAGACCAAATTCATTTAGAAGTTGTTTGTATGCCAAAGCTTCCTTGACTGTAGGAACCCCCTGCAACATGGTATCATCCACAAATTGTTGATGAGTCAAAGTCTGTCCATTCTCACAAAGTTGAAGACCCTTGATTTTGCCTTTGGCTTTTGCTTGCTTAATCGATCTACCAAGTCCTTCCATCATGAGAATAAAGAGAAAGGGAGAGAGTGGATATCCCTGCCTAAGGCCTCTTGAGGGAATAAAAATCTCAGAGGGAGAGCCATTTACCAAAATTGAAAAGCTAGAAGAGGTTACCAAAGCATGACCCATCTAACCCAATTATGATCAAATCCAAAAGCTATAAGAACCCTCCTTATATAGGTCCAGTTTAACTTATCATAGGATTTAGCTATGTCCAGTTGCATGATCATTCCCGCATTCCTGTTGCTAGTCAATGAGTGCACCACTTCTTGTGCTTGAATGATGTTATTGAGAATTTGTCTACCTTCCACATAACCAGATTGCTCCCCATAAACAAGGGTGGGGAGAAGAGGTTTGAATCTGTTAGCTACAACCTTGGATATAATCTTGTAAACCACATTGCACAATGCTATGGGTCGAAACTTATTAGGAGTAAGAGCATTATCTTGTTTAGGGATCAGTGAAATGAAGGAGGTATTGAGTTCCTTCAGAATAGTTCTGTTCCTCTTGGTATCTTCTACCACATTCAGAATATCTTGTTATACAATATTCCAGCATGATTTAAAGAAGTCCACATTAAAACCATCAAGACCCAGTGCTTTACCATTCTGCATTTCCTTGAGGACTTCACTGATTTCCTCTTCAGTAACTGGTTGGCTGAGGTTGAGATTATCCTCTCTGGACACTAGTCTTGGTATATGTCTTATTATATTCTTAATGAAAGGCTCTCTGTTTGGAATATTTTCCTATGCAATCCCCCTAAAGTGTTGAACTAAAACAGCTTCAATTTCTTCATGGGTATTGACAAGTTTCCCTTCCTCATCCTTAATCGAGGAGATTCTATTATGAGCCCGGTTTGCCAAGGTTGATCTATGGAAAAATCTGGTATTTCTTTCCCCTTCCTTTAACCATTGCACTCTAGATTTTTGTCTCCAAAAAATTTCCTCTTGTTTGCATAAGTTCTCCCACTCGTGTTGAATATTGGTGGCTCTATCATTGTTGATTTTATCAAAGCCTACCTTGATGATGGATTGGTTGAGTATCTGCAATTTGTTTTCAACAACTTTTTTACCTTCAAAAATGTTGCCAAACTCTCTCTTGTTCCACTCTTTAAGCCTGAGCTTTATGTGTTTTAGTCTTTTGTGAAGAATGAACATACTTGTACCCTGAATATGTAGATCCTCAGACCACCAACTTGAAATGTTGTTGATAAAATCCAGATGGGTGAGCCAGATGTTCTCAAATCTGAAAGGTCTATTCCTGGGAGTACCAATGCCCCTGATCTCTAGTTGAATTGGCCAGTGATCAGAACCTCCAAAGGGCAGAATCCTTGCTCCCATACCAGTATCATTGAGAATAAGGTCCTCTGATAAGATGAATCTATCTAACTTTGAGGCCACCAAAGACCCTCCTCCTCTCCTATTGTTCCAAGTAAAGAGACCATTACTTGTATCAATGTCGACCAGTTTCAAAGTGTCCAAAAAGGATTGAAAAGCTAAGGCATCTTTGGTGAGAGCTCTGGTGCCCCCTTTTTTCTCCGATAGTGATTTGATCATGTTGAAGTCCCCACCCAAAATCCATGGAATCCCAACATATCTATCTCTGAGATCCATAAGAGAATCAAGGAATCTCAATTTGTCATCCATTCTCCGAGGGCCATAAACATTTGTTACTAGATAGATCTCCCTATCCCACACAGGCTGCATGACCAATGATAGATAATTTTTGGAAGCTTTAGCATCTATTACGCCAATCTTGAGGGGATTCCAAAGAGTTAGAATACCACTTGCTGTGTTTTTTGCCTTGACTTCTAGAAACTCAAAACGACTAAGCCATTTAATATGAAGTTCTTTAATTTTTTGTATAGAACATTTAGTTTCCTGGATAAAAATGACATCCTTAGCTTCTTGTTTCATCTTGTTACTAAGTAATCTTTGTTTCCTTTTACTACCTAGATCCTTGATATTCCAAGAAGTAAACTTCATCATTAAAGATTAGTGAAAGAGTAATTAGTTAGGTCTTTCATCTTACCTGAGTCTATCATTAGCTTTCCACACTCCATCAGCAACTCATTCTGCTTTTTTCTGCCTCTTTTCTTTCCAAGGCCTCAAGGTGCTAATCCTGGTGTGGTTTTTGAAGATTTCACACCTTTGTTGCCATGTTTTGCCGTATTGCCTTGCCTTTCCTCCCCATCTACCTGGGTTTTCCATAAGTACAACTGTTGTACTCTAGAGAACTCTTCTTGAGGTAACGAATCTAACCCTCCCATGGTTCCCTGTTTCCAGAACCCTTCTAAGTCTATGTGTTCTCTATCTAAAATCTCCTGCAGCTCCTGATCCTCCATTTCCATCTCACTTTGGGTAATTTCCTGGTCCATATCCAGTTCTACATCACTCATCATAGCCTCTTTCTGTATGTTATTGTACTTTGGTTGGTCTTTGTTCTCCTCTGTCTCCTTATTCTCTGGATTTACCTCTAATCCCTGATCTGCTTTTATAGTCTCTTCTTCCTCCTCGATAATCTAGAACCTATTCAGCATAACTTGAGCCCCTTTAGCTTGATGGTGCCTAAGACACCTTTTGCCGCCTTTTCCTCTATGGCTCACTTTTTGAAAACTCTTCGTATCTTTCATAGTATAATCTCTACTCCTGTTCTCGATTTTGCTGAGAGGGCAATCTCTGAACAGGTGCCCATGCTCATGACATCTGCGACATCTAAATGGAATATGTTCATAATCTACTGTTTGCACCCATTCTTCATCCAAAACTTCCAAGATCAACTCATCCGGTAGAGCTCCGGAGAGATCCATTTCCACACAGATTCGTGCAAAGGAAGTATATTTTCCTCTTTTAGTAGCTTCTGATGCCTTAACAAAATGTCACAACTTATTCCCTATAGTTGTTAACGATTCTATTTGCCAGTAATCAAGAGGAAGGGAGTAAAGTCTTACCCAAACCAGTACTGATGTGAAAGTCTCCCGCTCCGGGACAAAGTTCATCATCCACGGCCTCATATAGAGGCCAGCAGTTGCATAGAAGTAGGGCCCTCCTTCAAACACTTTGTCTTTATCCTCAATGTTAGTGAAGACCACTGTGAAGAATCCTTTTGACCCTAGATGTAGGTCAATGCTCCCTTTAGGTTTCCAATGGTATTTAATCCATGTCTGTAAAGCTTTTTCAGTGGGCCATACTCCCATGAATTTACAAATAATAGCATAAGTGCTCATGTGGTCCCTGTGTGCCTGCAGTGCAGGATCATTCAGGACCACCCTGGGTGTAACCTCAGATTTAGGCTTACAAGGACCCCTCTGAGCCTTGGTTTTTGCTCCCTTTTCCTTGTCATTTTCTTCCTTGTCTCTAGTGCTTTGATTCTCACAATGTTTGTCTCCATCCTTCCCTTCTTCCCTGCTCTCTTTCCCCTCGTCATTTCTTCTGACTTCTTCCAATGGCTTCTTACCACGGCTGGTAACCGCTTGCTTGTAGGAGGGAGTAGAGCTCCCTCCTCCTCGCCCTACCATGGAGAACATCGCCTGCACAATATCAACCCTAGTTGTTCTTCGCTCTTCCTGTTCATCCCCACCAACTGTCGCTCGACTAATCTTAATCAAATTAGGATAATTAATTTTATTATCTAAATTATTTTGCAATAAATTTAAGAGTAGTATCCCCGATGGGGGTGCTTGTGGAGATTTAATATTCGCATTAAGGGATGAGCCAAGGTAACACTTGGAGCATAAGAGAGGATGGGTGGCTTGGTAAAATTTCATTCAAGTTTCTTAGTCGGCATGCCAATATGTGGGGATGTGAAGTTTATTAAGTCTTAGCAAGTATGAAGGAAGTTGATGGTCTATTCATTCGGAGTGGTGAGGACTCCTCCTCATCCTCCTTTAGTACTTGTTTTCATTATAAGGTGGATTGGTTTCAATCTCTGGTTTTGTTGGTGGATGCATATTGGTGTATCTTGGTTGGAGAGTGGTTGTGTTGTTTCTTGGTTTTGGTGGTAGTCGGGGAGGAGCCTAGTGTGTTCTTGTTGGGGCAGTGGTGCTTTGATAGTGGGGCTCATTCTCTTCTCTCTGGAAGGCTTTTGTCATGGGTGAGTTCCTTGTCATTTTCTAATTCACGTTGGGTCTTGTTTTTAGTTTTGTCACTATTGTTTTACCTAGGTCTGCATGTAAGGTATTTAATTGGGTTTGTTTATGGTCATAAGGAAAATTTTGGATTTTTGCCTCACCCTGTGCTTTAGGTCTGGGTATCATTTTTCAATTGGGTACCTCCTTGGGAATGTGCGGTTACTGGTCTTTCAGGGTCGAAAATTCTGTTGCAGTTGATGGTGGATACTTCTTTTTTTTTTTTTTTTTTTTCCGAAGAAAAAGCGAACTTTTTATTAAAAAAAATAAAAAGTTACATTGCATATGCTGGGCATTTCCATGGGCTCGAGTGCTGACGCACCCCCGCAACGTTAGCAGACTAACGTGCACAAAGAATAAGAAAGGAGAAAGAGAGAAGAGAGAAAGAAAGAAAAGCTGAATCCCGGCAGTGAGTATAACTCACGCTTCAAGTTTTTCTCCCCTTTTTCTTTTCGACCTTGCGCCATTCTCCTTGAATGGGCTCAATCGAAGCAATTACTAACTGTGTTTCTACATTCTGTGGACCTGGATCTTTGTCTGAATCTGAAGTATCTGAATGGTGATGTCGTTTAATGCCTCCCATGCTTTGGTCCACTCTTGTCATCTCTGCCTGATTCTTCTCTACCTGATTTGAGTGAATCTGTGAGTCCTTTGTGACTGATGTGGTACCCTTTTGAGTCTCTATTTCTTGAGTAGCCTCTGCATTCTCTGTAGTAGGCTCTTCCTCATCTGCTTCTGATTCTTCGTCCTCTGAGTCTGGGGTGGCAAATTTCCATCCTTTCCTCTGCTTCCCTTTCTGCTTCTTCTTGCTGTTTACTTTTTTGGCTTCTGGGCATGTTCTTTGCAGGTGTCCTGTCTGCCTACAGAGCCTACATCTGAAAGCTGTGTTTTCATAGTCTAGTGTCTGTAACCAATTCTGTTGTTTGTAAATCAGCCTTATGTTGTCCGACAACCCTTTGCTTAGATCTGCTTCCACACAAATGCGTGCGAAGGTGTAGATCCTTTCATCAATCCTTTCCAGATCTGTTTTGATATATTTCCCTATGTTGTTCCCAATACCTTCCAGGACTTGTTCACTCCAGAAGTGAAGAGGAAGGTTGTAGAGGCGCACCCAAACCGGTACTATGGATACAGTCATTGTGTTTGGATCGAAATCTGGAAACCATGGGGTCATAAACAGCCCTGCTGTTCCCCAAAACCACGGCCCAGCTCTGATGACTGTATCTCTGACTTCCTTGGATGTGAATCTTACTATAAAAAACCCCTTGGAACATAGATGTATGTCACATTCCATGGTCCAATTGGTGAAGATCCAGTGGAATAGATCCATTGGTTTTGGCCAGAAGCTGTTAAAACGACATATAAGGGCCTGTGTTTCATAGGACTTGACGAAATCATCAAGCCCTGAAGAGTCAAAGTTCAGAGCTGGGGTTTGTCCCAATTGATCTACAATGTATGGCTTGGGCTTATTTCCACCTTGGTCTGGCGAGGGCCCCGAGTCTCTGTTGCCTTGTAAAAAATTTTTGTAGGATAAGCCTCCTTTGGGTTGGTGCTGGGGTGTTGCTTTCCCCTTGGCTCCCCCTGAATAACTTGGCTGTCCCTGAGGTAGAGCCCCTCCTCTCAGCCTCAGGTTTAAAACAATGGTTGTTCCTGGGTTGATCTCATAGCTTTTCATCGTTCTACAGTCCTGGAGGGACCACCTACCACTCACTAGATGTTGGATTTGAACTGGATACCCCATCTCTGTCCATATCTGTTGTTTCAGCTGCAAAATGGTGCCTTCTGCATGAACCCACACTAATCGGGTTTTCCCCTCAGGGGGGTTAATAAAAATCTGAAAACGACTTACCTGCTCTGGCTGTAAACAAGCTTTCAGATCTGGTCTCGTTTTGAGTTGTCTTCCTTTGTGCATGTCCAGATCTACCTCCCCTCTGCTCGATCTGTGCTTGGTGCCACCGATCTGCTGCCTGGGGTCTCGAATATTTGCTGGATCAGGTAGATCTGGGCCGGATCTGAAGAGTTTTGGCCACTGCATTGAAAAAGGGAGCAGATCTGCAGCATGCAGACCCCCCCTGCCATTTCTTTTTGCGTTCTGGTGTAGATCCGGCCTGTGGCTACCGTGATTGGCCCATGCAGATGTGTGATGGTACAGATCTGTTACATGCAGGCCCTTATTTCTGCATGCAAGAGACACCAGTAGAGATATACGCCAGATGAAACGCAGGCTCTCGATCCCTGCATAAAACAAGCCATTTCCTATCGTTTCTCGGCCCCCGAGTTGGGATCTGAGTCCAGAAACGCGATCTGACCACTCGTGCAGCTTCTCGGTCTTCGCTTTCAGATCTACCTTTAATAAATTAAACCCTTCTAGCAATTCTTCTATGCCGAGGGCGTCATGTATTATCCTGTCATTGGGCTGTATAAACAAACCCCTGCCGGCTGCTTGAAGGGCTTCAAACTGATCCGGCAACGCGTTCTTGCGACCGCTCCTGTGGAGAGCTAAGGCTGTGGCCGTCCCTGCCTCTCCGCCTCCGACTACAGTATTGACTCTGGAAGCATTCCCAGGGAAGGAGAAAACCGCTGCGCAGGCCATCTTCTCAGTCCTCTCTTTATGGTGGATACTTCTTTGTGTTGTTTGGTAGTGTGATATGGTGGAAAGTGGGTTCTAGAGCAAAGTTTTTTCTATTTTGGTCCCTCCAATTATTTTTGACTCTCTTTGATGTCTTTAAATTTGGTAGACTACCTTTGTGGTTTATGAGTTTATAGTGTGGGGAACTAGACAATGTATTAAGTGTTGGTCCTTGCGTCTAGTCTGTTAGTGATGAAATTCTTGTCTTTTGATCTGGTACCAAAAGGTTCTTTTCTTATTTACTTAAATAGTTTCATTGGGTGTGGGTTGTTGATTCAGTGTCATGTGCGTTCTTTTGCCTCTGTCATCATGCCTCAAATGCAGTGAATAAGGAGTAGCGGAGGTGGCTTTGATAACTATGGTGATAGATGAGTTCAGCCTTTTGGTTCTAAATATGTTGCATTTGCCTTTGATGCAGTCCCTTTGGAATTTAGGTGTGAGATCCTTCTTCTAGAAATAAAGGAAGCAGGTGACTGTCGTTACTTTTTCAGATTTTGAACTAGTATGTGAGGAGGAAAAGTGGTTTCCTGCCCATGGAAGGTTTCATCGACAACCGTGGCATTTCTTGAGCTCTCTGGGTATTAATCAACAACTCATAATGTTTCTTTGACTTGTCTTTTGTGATAAGAATGTCAACAACTACAATGTCTTTTTTGGTTTAGAGCACTTAAAGCGGATGCTTCAAAACATGCGTTTTTTCCTATACAATGTTGATTCTCATATGTCAAAGATGGAAGGATTTTTCTAAGTGATTATGCTTCTGGGGACTTGATAGACCCTCCAATAAGTGATAGTGCTTTGACTCTTATTGTTCCCTTTCCAAATCATTAAGAGTAAATCTCTAATGGTGTATGGCTTTGGTCTGAGTTTCGAGGCTTATGATTTTGTTTGGGTAAACCAAGTTATCTTGGCATGTATCATGGTTTTGTTTATGATGTACTTTCAATGGTATGTGTTATTGTTATGGTGCAGGGCTGGTATGCATGGCTCTTCTTTTGCAGGACTCTCTTGTTTCTACTTACATGGGATTCTTTTTGGCTTGCATTGCTGACATGGTGCAAGGCAAGTTTGTGTTACTTTTAATGTGAAGTGGGGATGCTATGGTTAGAAATATGCCTCCTGGTTTCGATTGTTTTTTTATAGCTCTCTGGTTTGAAGTGTAGACATGTTCAGAACTCGTTTGGGCTGCTCTTTTGTTGGATTAGTATGTATGTTTCTTTTGGTGATAATAGTGACTCTTTGTAGCTATTGGGATCCTATTGATTATGGTCGTAATCACTTTTGGCTTCATGGTGCTTAGCTTGAAGTTGAAGATACTGTGTATTTTGTTGCATTCTAATGAGTTTGTGAGATGACACCTTTTACTTAACTTATGATATAAAAATGGAGTGGGAAAGAGTCTGTCTGAAATGAATCTATGTTGGTTCTCAGATTATATGGCAATACAACTTTGCTTCTGGAAAAAAATATAAAGTGTTTATATTTACAAAATAAAAATAAAAAATAAATTAAGAGTACTCAAGTGATTCAATATTAAATGATAGTTTCTAACACCAACTTAGGTTATAAGAACTTTTCTTTATGTGATTTTTAATTATAAACTGGTTTTTTTTTAAAACAATTTTGAGAAAACGTTAATCAAAATGGCAATGTAATTTGAAGAATTATTTTTATTAAACCATTTTAAAAGTAAAATCTATTAGGTTTTGAATCCTTATTTAACTTTAATAGAATCCTTATTTAAATTTTAGAATAAATAGCATATGATAAGAGAATAAATATTAAATGAGTTGTCTTTAGTGCGACTTTTTAGAAGTTTTCACGGTGGGTTTTTTTGGTCAAATTTCTTTAAAATCCGGTAGGAATTTATTGAAATCTAATTTTGTGCAATCAAAATGCGCTAGGGGTTTTCCAGGTTGCTAAATTCATATATACAGTAAAAAAACTAGTTTAAATAACACAAATCAAGATTTCACCTCAAATTTTTCCACAAGATTCCAACACAGGAAAGTCCAAAAAGTTAAACTAAAGACAACTCCAATATTAAATATTAAATTTTCAAATTTTAAAATTTGACGTAATATTCTTTAATATTCTTAGTTTTTCTTTTACTAAATTTTTATCTTGAAATCTAAAAATATGCAAAATTCCTTACTTAATAAAAGTATCAAAATTTTATTTAAAAAAATACTTGAAACTCAAAAAAATAATGTCTAAGTATTGATATCTCCCAAATACATGAGAATCCATACAACCTACCATTTTATTTCTTATTTCCTAACTCCTGCAGAAATTTGTTTATTTCCTTTTGTAATTTCTAGTAAAACCACATCCTTATCTTACGATACTATATATTGCATACCATGTCTAAATACTCATATACAAAAAAATATTTGAAACTCAAAAAAATAAATTCAAGTATTCATATCTCTCAAATACATGAGAATCCACTTTATTGTCTACTAATGCTCTTTACATGGATTGTTCAACTCATGTGAAATATCTTACCTTGTGCACACCTTATAGATCAACATGTAAATGTGTAGAAATTTGGACATGGAGTGTATCTCCTCTTATGTCTTGGACACATCTCCTTATTCAATCTGAAATAGCTTTCCAAACATGTACTAACTAGCATTGCATCCTATGTTTTAAATCTTTCCAATACCTTCTTTATGTACTCACCATTGTAGACAATGTTAATTCAATATTTTTCCTATCTTTTGTTATTCTCATATTCATTGCAAATGATTAGCTAATTGTTTTTTAATCCTACATGTTATGTGCTTGAAAAAACATGGCATCTATATACAATAGCATGATACTATAACTACCATTGTGTACTATGTTAAAATAAAAAAAGTGGTGAGAGTGACCTTGTTCTATCATAAGCCTATAGAATTTTAAATAACACTATTTGGAGATTATTTTAGAATTTTAAATAACACTATTTGGATATTGTTTTAGGCCATGCACGTTATTCTTAAAGATGCATAGTAATTTATCCTTCCCTTTGACCTAATAACCGTGGGTCTGATGCATAAAATTTGTCTCTCCATATCCACATTGAGGTGAGAAAAGTTCTCATTACATTTAGTTATTCAAGTGCAAATATTCTAGTGTGAGTAGAATTTAAATTATTTTAACGAAAGAGATTTAACAACAAAGAATAAAATTTGTCTCTCCATATCCACATTGAGGTGAGAAAAGTTCTCATTACATTTAGTTATTCAAGTGCAAATATTCTAGTGTGAGTAGAATTTAAATTATTTTAACGAAAGAGATTTAACAACAAAGAAAAAGTTTTCATCAAAATCAATATCTTTATTCTATGCAAACCCTTTCACAAAAGTGTTGCCTCATCTTCCAACCTATAAACGTATTTACCCAACAATTCTATCTTAGTTTTAGGTAATGGAACTAAGCCCTAATTGTGGTTATATACCAAATAATCCCTCTCCTCCATGCTTTGCTCCCACTTATTTTTTATTTCTACATTCATTTCTTCTACATATATTTGTGGTTCACTGTAATTAATCAACAACACATCATACAATGAAGCACAATGTCATTGAGTGGGTCTACTTATGCTATTAGTTATTCTAGATCTTCTAACAACACATATACTACTGGATGAAGCAACACATCATACAATGAAGCACAATGTCATTGAGTGGGTCTACTTATGCTATTAGTTATTCTAGATCTTCTAACAACACATATACTACTGGATGAAGCGGTGGAGTGGTATGGACCACATCTAGAAATGTTTTCACATTAATTTCAAACCAAGTCCCAGTCAATTCCATAAAATTGTATGGCTTCCCTTAATGAATTACGCAGATCTTGATGGAGGATAGTTGTTTTCCTTGGAGGAGTAGCCATGTCTAGTGGTAAATTAATGTTGGAGTGGTAGATGACCCTCTAAAAATATTCTCCTCATCTTCTTCAAAAAAATATTACTCAAATCAACAAATTTGGACCATCTTCTTAAAAAAAATCAACTTGTTGGGATATTAGTTGTTCTCTTGGACCATCGAATTTTCCTTGGTGGTTCTCTTGCTTGATTTGTGGAGTCCCATCATTTTTCGACTTGACTTTACTTCTTAGTAAATTCCACTTCATTTTTTTATCGTTTTTAACTTGGATAGAATTTTTATTTTTCTCTCATTTTATTTTTTGGCTAATTATATGCCATTTTTGCCAAAAATTGGAAAATATGGATTTTGAGGGGTAAATACACATTTTTGACCCTCAAAGTGTGTCTAAATAGAACATTGAGGTGTATAGGTATAATTTTGAGTACTCATACCCTCAACAAATTCTATAGAAAGCACTTGTTACATTTTACATCATAGACTTATAGATAAATCACATCCTACGGGAACTTTTAGCAATTAAAATTTGAGACTTAGAATCAACCAAATTCCGCGAAAATTTAGAGATGATATAGTATGGTAATATACATTGGCTCTAGACACTAGGACTCACCTAAGACTCTACCGTCAATCCACACTCGAGCTTTGGAGTATATCTATGAGAAAAACTTAAGTGATTATAAGTGTTGAAAAACACAAATAATGAGCTAAGGAAAAAAACTTCCTAGAGTGAACTCACTTGTTAGTAAAATTCTAAGCTACCTAGGTCTTTTACATGACTATTTTTCATCATACTATAATCATTTTTACAATATCGTTGTAGGGATGTAAAATATGGACAACAAACTAATGAGAAGCAAATGATGAATTCTGGAATTCTGATGTGATTTGACGATGTTGGAATGCTTCAAGTGTAATTTGACCATGGATTCTTTGACAAATATTCAAATGCAATTTGAGGCCCAATGCACTGAGCCTTGTAATCATGAATAGAATAATTAGAGCCAGTGGCCTTCCAGTAGCTAGTAGTTGTTAGGCGATTCGGTCGGCCTTGACTATTTCGGCACCTCTCATCTCTCGAGACAAAGAAAAACATCTCTCTTTCACCCAAACTAGCAAAGTCTGCAAAGATTCATTCAACGAATTAATTACAAGTTACAGTAATTCAAAATCCAAACATCAAAACGTTACAGATACAACCAATTAATCACAAGATAGATATTAATTCAATTTATGCTTAATAATATAGAGGTATCTTTATCTTCATTGTTGATTCCTAAAATATTAAGTTTTTTAACTCATTTTTATCTGTCATATTCAGAAATAGTTTATAATCTACAATTGAGTTAATTTTTTCTATTACAATCTAGTGAAATTCAACCCCTAATACAGTGGGATTCAAGTACATACTGGGTAGATCCTATGGTTCATGACGATACAAATCAAGTGTTGGTATGAAGTTGAAGTTGTGAACCATTCTCTTCCGATAAAAACCCACCAACTCCTGCTCTGTAGGGTGGAACCTGAAGCCAGGCAGTTCATTAAAGTTCTCTTTGATGCCCCTGTGACCAGCGTTGATTTCTAGATGTCCTTTCGGAGATCCGGCTCTGCTTTGTCCTGTGTAGAATCCGCTACGATGCAGAGAATACAAAGTTTGATTATATTCATTATCGTTTCAACCCTGCGTAAGCAACGCTCACTTGCCTTGGGATGCTGCAAGGAAATATATTGAGTATGCCTGTCATTAAGCTCCACTCATTCCTTAAGATCCAGTCATATCAACTTTCTAATTCCTTTTGAAAGGAAACTCAGTTTTAGACCCATGTAGTTTTTTTTAATGGAATTTCATCATTGTGTTAATCCCAAAATGGCTACCCCTAGAAGCATTTGCATTTTGAAATAAAGTAGTTCGAGGCATTGGATGTTTTTTCAGTTTGTTGGTTCTATTCATCTATTAACCATGGATCTTGAAATCAAAATTGGATGATTAGGAAAGAGGTTAATTTCTTGACTTCTCGTAAGGGTTAGATTTTTTGTATTTAACAAATCCATGTCAACAAAAAAATTATTTAAAATCCAATCCATTGGCTCCTTTATGGAAGTGAATATGAGCTATGAGGAGAAGGGGTTTATGAAATGTAGCAATGCAATTTTTTTGTGTTTAACAAATCCATGTCAACAAAAAGATATTTAAAATCCAATCCATTGGCTCCTTTATGGAAGTGAATATGAGCTATGAGGAGAAGGCATTTATGAAATGTAGCAGAATAGTTGTAGGGTTGAACCTTCATGAGAGGCTAGAGGAGATTCTCATACACTAAGGCCTTATCACCCACATGAAAATGTTGGATAATATGGGTATCCCATTCAAATTCTTAAAATGCCCCACAAAGATGAGCATTTGGTGGTAGTAAGTACCCTAAATATTAATAGGAATTGTTTGGGTAAAGAAATTTAAGCATACAATATTTGATGAGGCTAGATATAACAATGTTATTCATTTATCAAAGGTTTAAAAAATGGAAATTAAACTTGATTTCAGAAAAGAGGAAATATAGTTTGCAAAGGTAAAAATCCCTTTGCCAAAAGAAATGTCCTAAAATGTCTTATGTAAAGCCCAACTGAGACCGCAACTATCCCTTTCTCTGGATAAACTTGAACATCCCTAAGCATATCATCCTCGTAAGTATCCATGACCACATTCACATTCTCAATAACCCTTGATATGGTATGATAAGCATCCACCCCATCAACTTGTAACTCAAGGAAGAGCCTATCAATCTTATTGAGAGTAAGAATTGGCTTAATCCTTTTTCTAAGAGCTTGATGACATGCAGTTTTCAGTCACTAGGTGGTGCTTCTTCTTCTCATTGGATATACAAATTACAAGGAACCCCTTACAGTAGATTTCAAAGTTCTACATAGTAAAGGGTCATTTACTTCTCCAAATTTGGTTTGTCCTCAAAACATCTAATTTCACTACCAATGCTTGGCTCAGATTCAGAAAGCCCAGTTGGTAGTGTTCACATGTTTCTTAGCATCCTATGTACTCCTACGTATCCCTACTACGTAGACACAATGTGATTTGGTTTGCATATGAAAATTTTCCATTTCAATTTAATTTGATTGATAAACCAAGCATGCAAGCAAGGATACTTGTCACCAACAATTTGATGATGATAACATGGAAGAAGTGAATATTCTTGTTATGCTTTTCTTAGTTTATTTTTTTAAGTTTTGGTTTTCTTCTCAGTAAATTATTTGGTTGTTAGTAAGGATTTTGGATTGATGGTGAATGAGTTTTTTTTAATATCAAATTTGCATTCAACAATGCATTTTCTTGCAGATTGTGTTGACTAGAGTGAAAAGCATTACTCGAGTAGCCTACAAGGATGGCCCTACAATATTTGGATGGGAGTTCATGGATGAGCCTCTTTGTCAAAGTGATCCTTCTGGGAGGACCATCCAGGTCAGATATCACCTTTTTTCTTTGAATCAAAACTGGAAAATGGAAAACAAATGTAATTTGAGATTCAAACAAGGATGTTAGTGTAAGGTCTTGTTACTATTGTTGAACACCATATCTTCGATATTCATAGTTTGGTAGAGTTCTATTTAAAATTTTCCTTTCTAGCGATTCATTATTTTGGTAATGATGTAAGTGTTGTGAGTAAACATGGTAGTGCTTTGACTGTGATGATCAAACAGGGATGGATAGACGAGATGGCTAGCCATATCAAATCCATTAATGGAAACCACCTTCTTGAGGCTGGTTTGGAAGGTTTTTATGGAGAATATAAAAGAGAGATCAATCCAGGTTTTTATGGAGAATACAAAAGAGAGATCAATCGAGGATTCTTTGTGGGAACAAATTTCATCACCAATAACCAAATCAAAGGACTTTATTTTGCAACAGTTCATTCCTATCATGTCATATGCTAAGTCTCTATCTTTTCTTCCCATGTTTATATTGTATAGGAGTGATTAAAAGCTTGAGATTGATAGGTTTTTACAAATTTAGATATGTTCTCTCGACTTCTATCTATGTTTGAGATGTTGGGTTTTTACATAAATTGATTGAGTCACATCAGCTATTGCATTCATTCATGTAATCTTATAGGCATGCAGTTCATTATTATAGTAACAAGTGCTCATTACTTGGTGAGAATGTTTGAGTTTGCACTAATATATTGAACTGTGATTTTAACTTTTAAAGGCTTGCTGGGGTAGATGAGGAGACCCAGCTTTCATTTTTGTAAAGTTGGATAAAGAGTCACCTTGAAGATGGAAGCAGGATATTGAAAAAGTTTTGTTTAGAGAGTTTGGGAAATCTTACAAAGACCCATGATTTCACACAAGTGAGAGAGACAATTCACGTGATGTGGTTTATAAACATGTATATACATCTCCTAGATGGGGAGGAGCAAGTGGAGGGGCCATGTTTTGATAGATAATGGTAGAAGGAATGAGTTCATATGGAGATGAGTGTGAGATTGTTTTGTCTGAGAATCAATCCACAACATCTCTGGTTTCTGGTCAGTCTCATAAGTTGGTCATTTATTTACCAGGATGTATGAGTATAAGAATAGGAGGCAAGTCCATGCACATCACCCATGAAATATATCAGAGGTTGATATTGATGGCCAAATTGTGTAAATATTTGTTTGAATGACATTTTGTTTGCTAATTTTATATTCAGTGATTTTCTATATGTCACAATTCTTCTAAAATTTGACTTACAGCGTTTCCTTTGCAACATTTGGTGCAAATGCTAACATTAGAAATTATAATTAAAGATATGATCGAAGTGCATAACAACTTTTTTATATAAAAGTATACTTTATTTAATAAATTACTGGTGTGATTAAATACCTGGTTTCAGTATCATTATTTATTTATAATGCATCCATTCCCTTTGTAATGCAAATCATTTTAAGATTGCATAATTTAATATTTTCTATGCATTTATGATAAACCTGTGAAGTTCAATACTAAAACATAACTATTAATCTGCACATTCCTTCAATAGCTTTTAAAAGAGGCAAATCATGCTTTCTTAGTTTTCTTTTGAAAAATTGGCACCCTTTAATTTTTTTTCCAAATGTGGATAATAAATGCTTTGTTGTTTATTGGGTCACCTTACAATTCTTGCCCCTCTAATATTTGTCACCTTGCACTTCCTTTCCCATTTTAAACATTATCCTTGCAGAGTCCTCATCCCTCAGGTTGGGAAGCGTGCCACATTTTAGCGTTCAAATCAGATTCATTCTTCTCTGATACTACTCCACACTTTTGTCATCTTTATGTGTATCCTTTCTGTTTTTAAACGTGGGGGATTCAATGTTTTTATCTTCTTGAATATTGGACACTGCTGAAATCTTTATGTCTCACTTTTTTTAACACTTCTGGCCTCTTTATGTCTGAAATTTTTTTAAGACCCTTTTTGCTTCTTGTTTTATTGGATTCAACGTATAGATATTTTCATTGCTCCATTTATTTGTCTGTTTGCTACTCCTTTTCGAGGGTTGTTTTGCCACCATTTTCAGTCTCCCAAATATATCAGTTTTCAGTTTGAATATTCTCAAATTTTTAAAACTCATACATTTTTTTTTAATGATATTTGGCATGAGGATTTGTATAATTAAATTTTTTTAAATAAGAAATAAAAAATAGTTTTTTTTTTAAGAAAAGGTTGATAAGACTAGTAACTTTGCCAGATATATGTAACAGTTTGCAAACCACATATAAGATATTTGTTTTAGCTAAACATTCAAAAATAACTAAACACCACATATGCTTGGAAACTGCAAGAGTCATTGGGTCTATTGATCATTATTTAAAATGAAAAATCAAAGAGGCCTTAAAATTAAAAAAAAAAAAAAAATAGTGATGATGGATGGAAACTTAGCAAATCATGGTCCACATTATTAACCATATTTATTGTTAATCAAATTTATTTTATCATATTATCTTAATCAATATCACAAAAATTACATTATTTATTACATTAATTAACCCTCTTATTAATTATTATTAATCTACCATATTATTAATCATTATTAATTAACTATTTTGTTAATCAATTTTAGTTAATTATTAATCATTTTAATTAGTATTATATTAATTAACCTCATTAGTATTAATTAATTAGACTTATTATTAATTATTTATCAATTATTTGTATTAATTAACCTTTTTATTTATCTTTATTATTTAATTACATTCTTAATTAATATAGATTACATTAATATTATTATGACTTTATTTAAATTGGTTTTCATTTCTTTAGTAAATTATCATTATTATTGTTGACTATTAAATTATCATTATCTTCACTATGATGGGTCGTGATAATTATCCACAAAATAATTTACAAGTCACGACTCCAAAAAAACTTTAATGCAAAATTGTGAGAACACAAGAACACAAACCACATATATCAAAAATTCATAGTTTAGCTTAATACCGTCCGCAGACCACTCTAGAATCCTAGACTCCAATAAGACGCCTATCCTTCTAGCCTTACTATCACAGGCATGTGGGATTTGTGGGATTTAAAAGAGTGGAGGGATAACATCCCAATGAAACAACCATTATGTCCCACAGGGAGACATTCCCCAATATTTTTTTTTACCTAATCATGTAAATAGAAAGAGTTGGATACCACCCAAAAAGATCAAGTGCACAACATTTTTGGATTACAGGAAACCAACAATATGAGGTAGCAATCGACTAATAATAACAAAAAGCCAACAAAGAAACAAATTCAATAAAATGTTGGTTTATATTAAAAATATATCGAGTACCTTAGACAATAAAATATATATCCAATACCTTAGACAATATAATGTTCACCATATATTTTAATATAGATATGATATATCAAAGCTCAAATCATTTTTTTTTCATTATAAAATAAGTAAGCAAGTTACAACCATATAGATCCTGGTTAGGTGGTCTCAACTTGCCCATCAGGGAACCAAGTCGGTTGACCACCTAACTACATTATAAGTCGTCTAGTAGCAAAAAATACTTAGTCTATCTATCCAAGCTATACAAATTTTATAAGTCGTCTAGTAGCAAAAAATACTTAGTCTATCTATCCAAGCTATACAAATTTGATTGTCATGTCCACAACCACATTCTAGCTGTCTATACATATATATGACTACAAACTGTAAATTAAAATCTATCCGCTTGAAAACTAATAAAAAAAAGAATAAGAGTCAGCATTCTATTCATCCTGCTCGGCGGATGCCGATGCAACTGGGGCTGTGTCTTTCGCGTTGGAGCCTAGCAACTCAGTTGGCACGAACATGCATGGGAAATATTTCTCTATACAATCCAAGTGGTCATCCTATTTCAATTTTTGGAAGTATTGTTTATAATTTGGAAAGTTCTCGACAACAGTGATCTAGATTTGTTCCATGGCCTTGCCCAAGAGGCATTTCATGATCCAATACATATATATGGACTATTTCTATTCAGCCTCTCGGCCTCTGGTGTGTCCCAGGTCCGGAATCAGGATCTTCCAATCCTCCGTGTCTGATGCCTCAACACTCGCTTGGCGATTTATATCTTCCTCCCATTCTGCTATGATCCGTTTGATTTCCCCTCTAGTTCCATCCGCATAAGCAGTCGTCGCTTCCTAGATCAGGTTGGCCATAGGCTTTCTACCACAATGTTTTCCCGCAGTGCTTGGCTCAGCCTCGGCTTAGCTCCCCCGCGATCTCTTCCCTCAACCCTTGGCAGTTGCTGCTCGACCCATAGCCTCAATACCCCTGTACCTTCCTGCCAACTTTAGAAATTTTCCAAAGACAAACATCTGTGCTTTTCTCAGCCAAGGAAAGTTACTTCTCAACTGACCTGTTACGGGAACAAGAAACCATAATTTCCAAAATGTTATTTTCTATATTGTCGTCATCCCAAGGTTCTGCCAATGAAACAAACCTGCCACCCATGATTAATGCTCATAACCCCTGAGCGTAAGGAACCTTCACCCGAGACTCCCAAGACACCCCTACATGACCCTTGCCTTACACGCACTGTGATTGTGGTCTCGGAAGCGAGGTTCGTGGCCACCTACCAAGCTTGTATCCCAGAGGCCAAGCCTACAAGAACCATTCCCCTCATCTTCCTTACCCCTCATTGACTGCCTCTGCCCCCATTCCCCCTGGTTTAGCCTCCACTTAACGTGACTCTAGTCCTCCTAGCGACCTGACATCTGAACTTGAGCCCCCACAAGGCACCCTGCCCATAGCTTGCTAACCACCCCCCTTCCCTGTGGCTGGCAGAAGTTGGCCTCGCCAATGTTACCAACATGCCAACTCCCCAATTTCAGAAGACCCCATCCCGCGACAATCTCCCCCCGACTAACGCTCCTTAGGGGCTTAGCGTTAGAGCATTTCAGGAACCAGAGTGGTCTTAACACAAAGACAATTGTAGCTTCCCTACCCTCGACCCCCGGGTTTTCCAGGCATACAATAAACAAGAATTCTCTCTCGCAGACTCCCTCCCATCCCAACCCTATAATCCCCATGTGAGATAACAGAATGTCGAACTTGAGAGACACCCAAGCAGACCCCATGGACCTGGGATTATTCCCGCAGACCTCCTCCTCCAGGCTAATTCCACCGCCCCAGTTGCTCGCCCACACAAACCCCGTGCCCCCATGCAAGCCCTAGTTACCAGACCAAACATAGGGAAGCATAATGGATTGTAGGCAGAGCCAGTTAACATACTTGATAATCCGCGTTTGGAGACGTCATATCTCCTCACCTTCTCGATGTCGTTGCTCCACTTTCGTCGTCATCACCTCTGTGCTTACACCCTCCGAATTATTATCCGTCTTTGCGGTCAGTAAACTCAACTGCATGCAATTGCCACATTCCCTTCCCCTGCTTGCCTTAAGCCTACCATGACCACCACACCTTACACTTCAAGCATGTGGGAGGCGGTGGCACCATCACTTCATGTCCTTTTCATTATGAGATTTTTAATGGCTATGTCCTCCAACTCACACCCCGATCAAAAGTAAAACTCAAATCAAATTTAATAAAAATCCTAAAAAATTAAAAAAACCAAAAAATAAATCCGGAACAAAAACTAAGACATACATACATAAGGAATAGCCCAAAAAAATAAAACCAAAATCAAAACCCAAAACAAAAAACTAAGAGCAAGATTGAAATACAACAACAAATTCAATTCAAATTTAAAGAAATTAATTGTGGAAAATAAAAACAAAAAGGAGTAGTCTAGCGAGGCGGAGGAATTGTCCGGTTTCCGGTGCCGCCCGGAAAAACCTCCGGCTCCGGCAACCGGACAATTCCTCCGCCACCCTATGCGACTTCCGCCCACCTCCGCCACCGCCAGCTCCGCCACCGCCCGCATTAACTGCGTCTGACAGAAAGATGTGAGTTAATTCTGAAGAATGAAATTTCAAGGAGTAGTCTGGCTTTTCGCGCGCTGCTCCTAACCAATTCGACCTGGTACTCAGTAGCTCCCTCCCCTGCAGCTCCCTCCCCTGTAGTTCACTAGGTCACCAGAACACTCCGAAAACTCACAGAATGGACTGACTCGCGCCTGCAGCTCACCAGCACAACCGAAAAATTCACTTCTCGACTCTCTGCAGCTCACCACCTGCACCAGCCAGGCGAAAACCAGGCAGGTTCTCAGTTATATCGTTCTCTGGTTTCTTTGTGGCCAAATTGTTGTATCCAATTCTATATGATTTTAAGTAGTGCTACAAGCCAATCATATTCTGGTAGTTTGTTCAACACCCATGTTATACAGTTTTACCAAATAGCAACTGCAATCTTGCACGGCATTGTTAGCTAGAAGAAATGTCAACTCCAGTAGTCCACATTAATGTTGTTTCTGGCACCCGTGATGATAGCTGCTTTGATCATGTGAAATGAGCAGAAATCAAACCGACCTTAATACAAACAACTTTGTCACCTTGTAATATGTCAGAAACACATCGGGCAGTGAATCAAACAGTAAACTACAACACAAAGCACACAAAACATTTCCCAAATTTTATTTAGCTCTTAAGAATGAATGGATTCCTATGTTCAAATCATGAAGTGTAAAGATTGAAACATTAGTATAAAACCTGTTTGTTCTTTCCGACCTACTTCCATTTGGGTGATTAAGCAAGTACTTGCATTGCCAGAGGTCCCCAAAGAGATACGAACGTCTGACAAGAATAGGAACTGTATTTGTAGAGACCTAACCTCGACTTTGTCACATGAAATTATAAAAACATCGGCAAAGATCATACTAAAATGTAAGTGTTTCAGGGGTAGGTGCAACAAAGCCACAGCTCCAGGAATTAGAAAACAAAAAACTACCAAACCATCTCTCATGTGATACAATATACATAAATACTTGTCTAGGATTACTGATGTGCTCAAATGTGGAATAACATCACAAAGTAAAGTACAGGACAGCTTTAGGATTAAAGTATGATGTGCATGAATGAGACTAATATCATAGAAAGTGCATGTGCTTGTCTAACCTTCTAACCCTCTTTTTTTGTTCCATGTGCTTGCTTAACCTATTGACTATGGGGATAGAGAACTCTAGGAGTTCTCCAACAGCCTCCTGAAATTTTCCACTTCAAATCAATCTTCGTTTAATTTGAAGGAAGAAGTATAGGACTGCTAACGTCTCTCTACAACCGAACATGGAGGTGGTAAAAAAAACCTCCAAAAGAAACCCATGACTTAAGGGTGAATCGTCTGGCCATCCATTCTTCAGACACCAAAAATCTGTCCAAACTCTTGGCCACCACTTTGACATCAATATGGAAATTTCTGCAAGTGGGCGACAATTTAACTTGTTAAATCAATCAGGGGAATGTTTTCGAGCATATAATAGAATGAATGGTTTTGCGGATCCATTATGGGGTTGGAATCTAAAACTTCTTTGAGAAACGAAGTGAAATTCATATCTCCTCCAATCAACGGAAAAGGAGAAGCAAAGGCCTTGTAGCTTTTCAATTGTTTCCATAAACATTGAGGACATGGAAACTGAAACCTAAACTCTTTTGTTCCAGTTACACTAAAACACCATACTGAGTAGAGTAGGATCATAAGGTAGAGAAAGTTGAGTTCCAAACCATATCCAATCACATAACATTCGATCTGCATCCAAAGAAGCAAGCATCCAGTTTTTTAGACAATTTTCAAAGAAAGATTGAGTCTTCAACCTACTGTGCATCAAAAAAACCATTCACGCAGCTGAAACAAGGATTAGAAAACAGAGCTGGAAGGGCTACAATTTAGCTCAGAAATCAACTTCATTTTCACTCTGGTAACATGACTATTATTTCTGTTACTTTTTGGTAGTGTAGAAATTCTCTAATGAGCTCACAAATGCAATGACATTATCAATCAAATATATTTTGTCCCAAGCACACACAGAAAAAAGAAAGTTCCAGATTCCAGATTCCAGAATTCCTTTTCTTTCCATCTAAAAACATCGGCAAAGATCATACTAAAATGTAAGTGTTTCAGGGGTAGGTGCAACAAAGCCACAGCTCCAAGAATTAGAAAACAAAAAACTACCAAACCATCTCTCATGTGATACAATATACAGAAATACTTGTCTAGGATTACTGATGTGCTCAAATGTGGAATAACATCACAAAGTAAAGTACAGGACAGCTTTAGGATTAAAGTATGATGTGCATGAATGAGACTAATATCTTAGAAAGTGCATGTGCTTGTCTAACCTTCTAACCCTCTTTTTTCGTTCCATGTGCTTGCTTAACCTATTGACTTTTTGTTTGATATGAAAGTACTTCCATTATAAGAAAATGATAGAAAAGGAGGGAAAATTTATTGGTACGAGTAGCTTTACCTTTAGAAGTGCATAATTGGCCAGTAATGTGGGCCATTGCTTCAGGAAGTTCTAAATGATTTAATCTTGTAGCTTGGTTAATTTCTTAACATTATGCAATCAGAAACAATAGCTGAGTTTCTTTGCATTCATGGGTCAAATGGTTTTAAGGGAAGGGGTCATTCCTTATTTGGTTCCTCTTCTTGAGAAGATTCAAGAAAAATATTCAATTTGAAAAACTTTAGTTCTTCTAGGATATCCAGCTAAATAAAGAGCAGCAACTTGAAACAATAACTGAATCCATATCAATAAAATCCAATCCTTTCACAATTTTTCTTAGATTTAGAATATAAGAGAGAACTTTTATATGGCTCAATATGAAAATATAGACCGTTTTTGTGGTACAAAATTCATTAAAAGGATCTCGCTGAGTAAGGATTTAGAAACGATGCTTGTTTAACTCATACATATCTTTGTTACAGTATCCATCCTTTTTCTCCATGATTCTTTGAATCTTTACATCGACCCAACCCCGAAAACACCCCACTCAAACCCAAATCCAATGTGCTTTATACATATAGCAATCACAAACATTGGTTAAAGCTGGAAATAGAGGGGAGGAGCAGCAATGGCTATGGGAACCGAGCCTACCCATGGACTCAAGGACTGATTTTGAATGCTTTTGTCTCCTAATAGGTTGACAGGTTTGTAACAGAATCCATCTGATCCATTGGCAGTAACCTTATCAAGGGTAAGTAAATGGCTTGAAGCCTCTTTTTCGTATTTGGTTGAAAAACTCAAATATGGCATTTGATCGAAAGCTAGTACTAGTAGAGTTGTGATGTAAACATACATTGTAGAAAGCCCTTTCATTCAAGTCTAGTCCTGCTTAGCAAATGGTCACCCTAAAAAAACATGGCCAACATTCATTGGATTGCATCTGTTCATGTTGTCAAAGGAATCTTTTCTTTTAGGAACGCCATGTTCAAAGTGAATGAGGAAAGAAGCAACATCTTAAAGGAAATGCTTGCATTCCAAATTTCTTGTATCCTTTTGTGCTATTTATTTTTGTCATTATTGAGTGATTGATATTTTAGACCTCAAAAAAAGCATAAAAGAGGTTTTATATTTATATATATGTTGGATAACTTGTTAAGATTGAAATTTTGGTTTTGATGTCCTTGCATATTGTTTGACCAGATCAGTTGAAAATGCACAAACGAAGCAAATGGCAATATATCATTGATCTTGAGGTGCAAGACCTCAAAGACAAAATGACGTTCTCTAGTAAAGACTTGGTTTGGGCGGAAATAAATAGAAAAAACAATAGTATTGATCGAGTTGCTGTAATCCCATTACGACGAGTTGCTGACTTTATCAAAGGAGAGGAGGAAAATCCTATTGCTCCATGTAAATTCGTACGAAAAACAAAAAAAGAACCAAAAGAAAGAGCTACTGCTGCATTGCAATATGATATGTGAGTATTTAAAATATGTATTGTTTGGATCATTTGAAACCATGGTTATCTTTCTTTGTATGTACTAACAATTTAAATTTTTTGTGTAGTTATCATTGTTCATTTGGTCCAGAGGACAAAAGAGGAAATCTTTCAGCTAAACGAAGGACCTCATTTGTGCAGAAGAGGGGTTGCCAATGCCACTTTATTGTGAAAGTTATGCATGAATTTCCTGATAGAGCAATATTAACTTTCAATATGTATGAACATGAAGATAGGGAAGGTTGGGCTTGTCATGGTCAATGTGACATTTCAGGTGAGACCAGGGCCTTGCATAGGCCAAAGCTGTCAAGGGACATTGTTGCATATGTAGAGAGTTGTTTCTTTTTGGGAGTGCCTATTGATGTAGTGTATAGAACCCACATTAAAAGGCATGTTGACATCGATGTGGCAGCTCGAGATAGAGATTTCTTCTTATGCAGGAAAGATATTGTAAACATCTATAATAAGTTGGCGAAGGGAAATTATCAACTTCACAAAAAGGATGAAATGAGTGTAAACCTTTGGTATCAAAAGCATCGAGAAGATTTTTTCTTTTACCAAAATCCCAATGGTGTGGAGGTCCCTTTTATAATAGGGATTCAAACAAAGTGGATGTTGGAGACAATGGTCAAGTTATCGCACAATAGCTTAATAGCCATGGATTCAACATTTAACACAAATAAATACGGGGTAAGTTAGATGCCAATGATTTATTGAATATATTTATTTAATTTGTATACATTCAGAATAATTAATAACTTGTATTTGAATTTATGTAATGTTGAAAATGACAGTACCAGTTGTATACACTCGTGGCATTTGATGAACAACAAAGTGGAGTCCCTGTTGCATGGGTCGTGGCATCACGAAACACATCAGATGATATTGCAATATGGCTGGAGCAGCTCATGCACAAGTGTTTCCAAGCTCGTCCTGATTGGAAAGTCAATGCTTTCATGGTTGATGATGCACTGGCTGAAATCAGTGCCCTGAGGTAACTTTAACATTGTCATGATATAACCAAACTTGCATTTTTTCTAAAAATACCACACTAACATGCATTGAATATGGCAGGAGGATCACAGGTTGTGATGTGATCTTATGCGTTTGGCATGTACGGAGGGCTTGGTTAAAAAATGTCAATCGTTTGGCCACTAGTTCCATAAAAGCCAAAGAGATGTTCAGTGACTTAGGTTTCATCATGAAACACACTCTCAATTATGAAGTTGAAGATGCAATCAATCAATTTTTTATTAAGTTTGCAGATGAAGAGAAGTTCTTAGACTATTTCAACAAGAATTGGGTCATTGGAGATAAGATTCGTAAGTAAACATTTTTTTCATATTATATGCATTTTTTTCTTTTATAAAGGTGATATAGTGAGACTGACATCGTTCTATTTGCAATTAGGCATGTGGGTGAAAGGTTGTCGGGAGTTTCCTCATGCAAATCAGGAGACCAATAATGCTGTTGAGTCATACCATTGTTACTTAAAAACAACATTTCTATCTGATAGAAGGAAAAAATGTGCCTGGAGGATGGATTGGTTATTGCATATGCTACTCAAAACAGTTGAACCTTGTTATCGGTTCAAGGAAATCTTAAAAGAAGAAGGATTTCTAAACAACTACAAGAGAGAAAAGCAACTAGAATCATCAGTGGAACGAGCAAGAAAAATTATGGATACTGATTGTTGTCCTCATGAGAGCATAAACCGTTCTTATTGGGTGAGAAGTCAGACAGATCAAGGTAAAAAATACCTTGTCACTTGGTATCGTAAGGATTTTATAACGTGTGAATGTCCATGGTCTATCCGTGGAAACATTTGCAAGCATGCCATAAAGGTTAATTGGTTGTATTTCCACTCGGATAATTCAAATCCATTGCTTCATCAGCATGCAGAGGATAACATATGCAATGACCCACCTGAGATCGATATAGAGCCTCAAAACCATGATGCAGATGTCGATGCTACTCGTATGGCCACAACTGTTGTTGATGCAGATGCCGAGGCACTTCATTTGGCAAGGGAAGAGTTGTTTAGCTATACACGTCTCATTTTAGATAACCCTCCTACTACTTTGACGAAGACAATCCAGTTGACTGGTATGCTTAAAAAAATGTTGGATGAAGCCAATAATTTGCACATTACTGATTTTGACTTCACACCTGGATTGGGTTCTCTTGATCCATCTTTGAAGAGGAAAAAGAGTTTCCTTAGCCCTACAAAGACAAAAAGAAGCATAAAAAAAAACAATGGTTTGGAAATTGATTTAAATGTTGATCCATCAGAATATGAACCATTTGAGTTTCAATACCTCAATAAGAGAGGACGTCATCGATCAAATAATGTTGTGTCTATGGTTCCAGGTTAGTTTCATGTGTTGAATAAAGTCATTGTTTTAGATTTAAGTATTTCATCATCACCATTCTTTAACATGTGCTATGTTTATTTTTACAGCAATGCAACAATCCCCAACCATGGCGATAACCCAAGACCAAAGGGAGATGCAAGACCATCCAACCTTACCTGCCATGCCAGGTACATTTGACACTCTTTCATTGTGTGTGCACATATACCTTGATGTTCTAGAAAATTTCTTTGCGATAACGTTTGACACTTTTCTAGGTAACTATAGAATAAGTGGAGAAGCATCATCTTCTGCCATGACTGATCATCTATGGAAGGACTTCAACTCTAGTGGGAATCAATGAGGTATGCACAAAGAATAGATAAGCTAGGTTTTCATGGCATCGTCAGGTGGCCCTTTTTCATATGATAAGTATATTTATGTTTCCCTATTGTTATGTTGTTATGAAAATACTTTTTTCATAATCTGTTCATGCTCATGCTGTTATTTTTTCCCTATCCATCATGCTGGCTGTCAAATAGAATCTCTCTACTTATTTATGTTCATGCAACATGTTTGATTTTTATACTTAAACATGTAGTTACTATGTTCTCATACCTATGTTCATGGTTCGATGTTTATTAGATTTATAGATATTTATATTTTACATCTTTATAAATTTATGGTTAGATGGTGAAAGGCCAATGAGGTTTGAACCTTATCATTTCGTTTTTTGTTGTTGGATTTTTTGCTCCTTGCCTCTAGTCAGAGATCTCGTTGGATTTTCATGACTTCATCAAGCTGATTTTTCCTTCATGGAATAGTATATGATAGCATAGTAGATTGTTATGTTATTCTGAACATGCCCTCTTCATGATTTGTTGATATTCACTGAACGATGTTCTATCCTTTTATGCTTGTGATAAAGTGTTAACTGTCCTATTGCCCAAATCAACGTCGGTTGTTATCTTTTAGTTGTGTGTTCGGTGAAAGTGTTTATTTTGATCTTGTGTGCTCATGTATATATGTGTGGTGATGTTCCTGGTCACATATAGTTTATGGTCTGCTAGGATAATGATGGTGTTGATTAATTTTCAAAATTTTAACGTGGATGCTCTTTTTTTTTTAGGTTGTTCTACAGTTCTGCTTCCAACCAGGATTGTCCATGCATTGAACCTCAATGTGGAAGACATAAATTGTCAGCCAAGCACATAATGTGGTATTTTTCCAAGCATGCAATTCTCATCCAAGCACGCAATGTGGTCTTTTTCCAAGCACACAATGTTTATCTATACAAATATTTTTTGTTGTAAAACGCATCATGGAAGTGATGGTCATGGTTGAAGGCGTGTATTTTATCTAGTCCATGGTTTTCCGACTTCCAGTTGTACAGCAAGCGATAAACCTATGATAGATTAATTTACCTTTTGTATAGGCATCATTACATGAAATGATGCTCTAGAAGCATAAGGGAAGTATTATTCAATATTGTGGCAGTTTCCACGGTCTTGAGGAAACAGTTCTAGCATTTTGTAATAAATTGAATATAATGAAATCCATTGCAGTGAATTTTTTGCTAGCAATCTGTTATATTTCTAAACTTTTGATGTTCAGCTCCACTCCATTTGGTAATCAATAAAATACAAGTTTAGGAGTTCTTTGATGGAACCTCAGAAAAAGGCACTATTGTGAGTAATTTGCATCTGTCTGGAAATCAAATTGTTGAGACGATTGCAGGATTGGGATTCTGTAGATTCTGTTGCTCTCTGCTGTAGGTCTCACTATGTCATCTTGTCCTCTGCATCATTCCTCATAATGTCTAAAACCACTCACTCCGCATTCATACTGAAGCTTGTGCAGGAAGTTCTTGTCTGAGCTACATTTCTCAACATCAATTACCCCGACTTGAGCTACATTTCTTAAATTGGGCCATTTGTATCATATTAGTGGACTCTGAGAAGAAACGTGGACTGTCTCCTGCTTCGGTGCTCATGATATTGCTCTTCATAAAAGATCAATACTATTAATGCAATTCAAGAACCACAAATACTGATATAGCAATTTGAATTCAGTATTAATGATATCCAAGAATCTCAACGGTTACATATGTTTGAGTTCAGTATTATTCTAATAATATGTGAGTGTTGCAAGGTTTAGAAATATTTAAATCCAATATTCTGTGAATAGAACGTGAAAATTCCAAACTACCACTGACAGTGACACAAAATTACAACATACACTGAAACACCAAGTCTTGTTCATACCGACTGGCTGTAAAAATTCGTTAACATCTGGGTCTAATCACCAGTCAGTTCAAGTACCAATGCAGAAATTAAGCTCATTTCTCAACATTTCTCGAATATTTCTCTTTTTGAGAATTATTTTTGTTCCTTATGTAAGAGTAGGTAGTGCCTCAATGAGCCTTGAACTTTAAAAACTCATGAAAAAGACAGAAAGGAGCCATATCTCAATCTCACTTTTTTAACAGAGAATTTGAACGAAAAATCTATGCCTGCTGTATTGGCCTAAAAGGTTTCTTATTTATTGATTTTAGTTTCCTTCTTAAATTGGGCCATTTGTATCATATTAGTGGACTCTGAGAAGAAACGTGGACTGTCTCCTGCTTCGGTGCTCATGATATTGCTCTTCATAAAAGATCAATACTATTAATGCAATTCAAGAACCACAAATACTGATATAGCAATTTGAATTCAGTATTAATGATATCCAAGAATCTCAACGGTTACATATGTTTGAGTTCAGTATTATTCGAATAATCTGTGAGTGTTGCAAGGTTTAGAAATATTTAAATCTAGTATTCTGTGAATAGAACGTGAAAATTCCAAACTACCACTGACAGTGACACAAAATTACAACATACATTGAAACACCAAGTCTTGTTCATACCGACTGGCTGTAAAAATTCGTTAACATCTGGGTCTAATCACCAGTCAGTTCAAGTACCAATGCAGAAATTAAGCTCATTTCTCAACATTTCTCGAATATTTCTCTTTTTGAGATGTGCAGGTGCTTTGGACACCTCTGCAACCTATCCAATTTACTGCATGCCTGATTCTCTGTTTCTCAAAAATCCACATCTTGATACTTGTGTCCAATTCAGTTACTATCACTTCTCACTACTCACCAATCCCATTGACTTTGAAAATTTAATTTGTTAACCTCATTTTGCCACCTTTTCTCATCTTTCTATCAGCTAAGCATGCACATGACTCGAGTAGAATACTTATTATGACTTTAGAATATGAAATTTAGAAGATGTGTGCTAGGAACCATTTGTCCTAGTCCTTACAGCAACCAAAAGCCTATTCTTTGGCTTATGATGCTCTCAAAGCATGAAATCGGAGAGTAAATATTCTATTGCCTATTATTTGAAATGAGTAATGGTTAACTAACCTTCCTGCAACTTGCATTTCCTCATATATTTCAAGATTCAAAGCTATGCTCAATCAATGTATAAGGAATGTATATCCAAGAAGTTTTGCTGCAAGGGTATTCACAAATAGAATTTTACATGGGCACTGCAGAACATCATGAGATGTCATCACCATGGAGGTTCATACAATTTAGTGCTGTTGGAATTGCCCTAAAAGATGTTACTTGTGCATTTAACATGTATGATTTAAAATATTATATAAATCATATTGTTAGTACATTGATTAGTAATCAACTGTTTAAAATGTTGATTACTAATCAATGTACTAACAATTCATCAACATTGTTTCGCATGTCAACAACACCATAAATATGGAAATCAAAGTTGTTAGAAAGGAAGACAAAGAGATACAGAATCAACAGCACAAACATGACACTGGAAAGAAAGGCATGTTTGAAAGCATAAAGGAGGCAAGAAGAAAACAAAAGATTGCAAGCTCAAAGGCTTACAAAGATCAAGGGGCATTAGAAAAATGCTAGCAGGAAAATACAGTTACATAACAAGAAACAAAGGTAACAATAGTTACATAACAAGAAACAAAGGTAACAATATAGGCATATAAATATTGACTCGAGAGTATGGTTGCTTGTGACATAATATGCAAAGATGGACAGATACAGAAGTTCAAAATTAAAATACCAAAACTTGGACAGATACATAGTAATGAAGAGAGATTAACCAAATTCAAGATCAAATTAACATAGTTGCAATTTGAGTCTAAAAAGTTTGTAAAGTTGCACACCTATATGCGTGGTCAAATATTTCCCTTTAAAATTTTCTTAGAATAAGTACAATATTAATGTACTTGTATCCTTGATTTACAATGTAATATATGCAGCATTTTTTAAAAATATACCTTGGAAAATAAACATTTTTATACAACGTTTAGATGGGAGGAGAAAGATTGATTACATAACCCCGTGTGCGTTGATCTCTTGTTTCCTGTCCTTTGGTGGACAGATAATACTATACCAGCCACAATTACTTCAAGAAACATAGCAATCACCACTCCCCATAGGCCACCTTGAAAAGAAAATTTTACACATCTATTGGTAGCAACAACAGATTAACAAGTGCAAACTCAGTGTGATCCAATAAACAAGGAGAAGTTGGTCTGGAATGTATTAAGATGTGATGATCAAACTAAATCTCCGATATATATTTACAGGCTATACTAGAATAGAAGAACATCACATCTACTGAAAGAGGTAATTATCCTCTCTGTGATAATGTACAAATCTGCGACAAAGCAGTGTTATCTAATTATTTTTCACCTCTGAAACTTTTGTACAGTATATTCCTAAATCATCAAGCTATGAGATGATTCAATTCCTAACTTCGTTACAACAAACAGTCAGGGCAGCCTCTGAATGGTAAACAGTCAGGGCAGCCTCTGAATGGTCCCAACTACGTAGAAAATTTAGAACCGTACAACAATCGAAATTGATTTACAAGGACTTCCAGCAGAAACTAAAGATAAACGTTCTGCCTCCATTTGGTTCGCATATACTAACACTGATAAAAAGCAAATGACTTTGCCTTCCAAAAGAGGCTTAATGTTCGGCCAATCTTTTTGGAAGTTGTTCTATGAGTTGTTTTATTTTCCTTCAAGCTCTCCCCATAGATTGATGGCTGAGGGGTACACACAGCTGTAGAAGACTGGCAGGAAACATCTTGCTGTCGCTGCTCTCTGAAATGCTGTAGCAATTTCTGTGCTTTGTCCTTTCCCCTTGGGCTTCCATTCATAGAAAGAGTAACCAAATAAGGAATGACCCCTTCCCTTAAAACCATTTGACTGTGCTCAAAACTATTAGTACATAACAATAAGAGAGATGCTGCTGCTTGTTCTTGTGCAATGGTTTTACCTGTATCAAGAATATCTGCAATGGTTCCAATGCAGCCTTCCGTATCAGCAATTGTTGCTCTGCCCTCTTCAGTAGAAGCAAGGTTATACAAAATTGTAAGGCATTTTTCTGTACAGTCACCCTCTGCAACAAGAAGAAGATGAGCAAGCCTGGAAACAACTCCTGCAGATACCATGTAGGACCTGTTTCCCTTGAATGTTGATAAATTATACAAGGCATTTATAGCAGCTTGTCTACATTGGTTAGATTCCGAGTCCATCAGTTTAATGAGAAGAGGTATTGCTCCGGAAGCTCCAATGCTAGCTTTATTATCTTCCAAACTAGATAACATAAGCAAGACAGCTACAGCTGCTTCAGATGTTTCAGAATCAAGAAGATCCAACAAAAGAGGCACTGCACCTGCAGCCAAGATTGCTGCTTTGTTCCTACAATACAAAGCATGAACACAAGTAAGCAAAAATGTTTTAAGATGATTAGTAAAAGAATAAATCACATCTGCTAGACTTGTGTATTTTGATAAACTAAAAAATATTTCAGACATCCTTCTACCTGTTATTATTCACACCAATATTGAAAAGCGCCAAAGCTCCAGCCTCTTGTGCTTGGGCATTACATGCATCAATAGCAGAACGTAGGAAGTTCACAAGCATGTGAATGAAACCATTGGCACCCATGTAAGAACGAGCTTCATCATCATCCTTTGCGAGAAATCTAATCTCTTTTGTTGCTCTACATTGCAGTTCTAGTGACGGTCCACCAAGGCTTGAGAGCAACCTTTCATATGTTTTACAAGGGTCGTCTTTGACATTTTGAGATTCAACTATGTCACATGACCAGGAAAGGCTTGTATCACCTAGTTCACTCGATCCTTCATTTCTTAGAATAGCTGGTGAATCACAGTAAGAACTGTTACCAAAAGTACCAGTTGATAATCTGCTAACATCATCCTCACAAGCACATGCAACTTGATTGTCCCTCAATGGGACTACCTTGACCTCCCTCAGGCGACCACCATCAATGCTCTTGACAGATCCAGAATCTGCCAAGTCCCATCTCCAACCTGCCACAGGAGGGCATGGAGTAGATGGCTCTGGAACTTCAATTCTATGTTGTTCACACCAACTTGCAATTAGACCTTTGACACAATAATTAGGAGTTACACCAAGATGTGTCAAGCTTTGCTGGGTTTTGGGACATGTATCATGACCCTCATTAGTCCACTTCTCTATATAAACCCGTTCATAAGTTTGGACAAATTAAATAATCACAGTGTCAGACATTAGTTGCAGAGAAATTGGACATCTGAATTCTTCAGGAGGTACTGGAATGCTTCCTGAGCTTCCAGGAATTTCCTTTCCATCTGTATCAAATGAGTGAAGCTTTGAAGCACGACGTTCAATGTTTCTTCCATTCCTACTAACCTCACCAATGCAATCTCTGATGGATGGAGAACATGGACCTGAGTTTGGGGAATCAGCACCATCTGAATACTCATTTTTGAAGAACATAGCGTGCTTTCTTAAAAGATGCAAGAGATATATGATAATGGACTCCTTCTTGTCTTTATCAAAGCGGGCTTTATCAAGCAATCTCTTTAAGGCTCTTTTTTCTGACAACACAACTCTTGAAGACATGATGTTTAGCTTAGTAGCCACCCGACGAAAAACATCCATTTCTGATGTATCATTTCCACTACCAGGATCCTTATCTTGCCACAACAATGAAATGACTTCATCACCAACTTCTTTTTCTGTTCGTTCAAGTGCAAATGTTGTCCCCTCAAGCTCTTTAACAATTTCAACAATCTGCATGAAGAATTTAATAACCATAAGCAACAATCAAAGAAATTCTACTATCTTCAACAATACACCAGTTACAACAAATGAACTTGATATATTAAAAGTGTGCACAAAAGGCATTTTTCAATATGTTCAAATATCAAAATTACATCTGCCAAAAATCAAAACAGATGGATTTGCCAACAGGGCATAAGTTCACTGGTGAGGTCAACGGAGTGGTAAGCCATCCCCCAGGGTTCACTTCTCACTGTGGTCTTTTCCCACCCAAATGGCACATCTCAAAAAGAGACGAAGGCAGGTGCTAATCTCAAGATGATTTTGGTGGAACAGTTGCCCCTCAAACCTGGCATGAAGGCTGAAGAAATTTCAAGTTGTGCAGTACAGGCCCCCAACCTTGGGGTGTGTTTTCTGAAGCAACATCCCAATAGAAGAAATAACAGATAGATAGGATAAAGGTAGCTTAGAAAAACCCCTGCCTTATCTCTTTCTATAAGCAGGGCACTGTTGTAGGACATTAACAAACCTTAGAATTAGGAAAGGCTAGAAACTAAATTACTTTGCATTACTTCCACGTTTTCTGATAGATATAATCCTACCTTCAAGATGATTTTGGTGGAACAGTTGCCCCTCAAACCTGGCATGAAGGCTGAAGAAATTTCAAGTTGTGAAGTACAGGCCCCCAACCTTGGGGTGTGTTTTCTGAAGCAACATCCCAATAGAAGAAATAACAAATAGATAGGATAAAGGTAGCTCAGAAAAACCCCTGCCTTATCTCTTTCTCTAAGCAGGGCACTGTTGTAGGTCATTAACAAACCTTAGAATTAGGAAAGGCTAGAAACTAAATTACTTTGCATTACTTCCACGTTTTCTGATAGATATAATCCTACCTTCCAGTGGCTAGTCAAGCCCTTGCATTTGCAATAATATAATCTTACCTTCCAGTTACTCGTTAAGCACCTGGAATCACTTTTAAGTTTTTCAATACGTCTTACAATGATACCTAAAATGTATGTTTTTTTAATATCACACCTCAATAATACCTTAAATGTTTATGGTTGACATAAATCTGCAATTTATACCAAAAACGTCTATGCTTGAGAATTTATAAATCAATAATACCTAAAACATCTATGCTTGACACATAGATCTGCAATTTATTTTCTGCTCAAGTGTATATGTGTGGACAACAATTTCAAACCTTGAATATCATGATGGTGTGGACAGCAGGATTCAAACCTGCAATTGAAAATTCTTTGTGCTTGTTTCAGTGGAAAAGTCGCACAAGATTTAGCTCAGGCTAAAGCATATAGAGTATTTTTTGGTTGGCTTGACCCACCAACTATCCTATGCATGTTAGTGGAAAATAACATAGACAGCAGGTTTGGAACTTGCAAGAGAAAATACCCTGTGCATGTCTCTGTGGAAAAAATGCAAGTTATCCACTTGCATTAAATTGATTCAACCCGTGCACAGGAAGTTTTCAAAATCCAAAGTCCAATACCAGATAAAATACTCAAATAACATAGACAGGAGGTTTGAAACCTGCAAGAGAAAATACCCTGTGCATGCCTTCGTGGAAAAAATCCACTTGCACTAAATTAAACAGAAAATACCCTGTGCATGTCTCACTTCCTTTCGCCTGTGATTCGTGCTGAAAACCCTATCTGCTCAGCAAATGCTTCACATTCTCGCCACTTCGCCTTCAATCCAGAGTAAGCTTCTCAGTGAAGAGAAGCCCCACATTGATTTATGTTGTGTAGTTGCAGGACACGGGGATTTGAGACGATCGCCTAAGATATAAGATTAATCACAGCATTCAAATATGATGGCCACGCCACAGAAAATTTTCATAGTTTTGGGAGCAACAGAAAAGAAAACCAGGTGCTGTGTAGGTGTATTTACATTTACAATGGGATACTAGACGGTCATGTCGACAGATCAAGTGGAATGTTCAATATTTTTTATGTGCAATTTGTTATACTTGTAAAATTTTCATTCCATGTCAATACGAAATGAGATTGTTCCTCCACCTGGGGAATCGAAGTATTTCGTCTGTTTACATTTGCTAAAGCATTGGGCAGAAACAGGACAGCGTGTACATATCAGGAGGTTCGAGTGTCGATCAAACGAAATGAAATTAAATGCAATCAAATGATCTTTTTCTAATTCAACCCACCTGAGAAGCGGTTAGATCAATATTGTTCTTGCGAAGAGCGATTTCTGTATCGAGGCCGAAGCCGTCAACCCGCCTGATATGAACAAGGGTTGAATTCTTGAAGAGACTAGACCAATAAGTGGTTCGGCGCTGTACAGATCGTTTGCAGAATATTTGTCTCCCCGTTTGTGGACGGTCATATGGAGGACGACCACTCCCTCGGGTTTCAGACTCCGTTCGATCTCCGAAAGGAAGAGGGATTGGTAGAGAGCATGGTCAAACACATTCGAGAATTCAAAATCGAAGGTATTGTCGGGGAAGGGGTGGCTGTGCATATCTCCATGGATTACTAGAGGAGGATATGGTACCAAATCCATGCCAATGGCGTCACGCACTCCTATTTCTTTGAGGGCAACCACTTCTTGCCCCACCCTCGCTCCAATACACAGTGCCTTCCACCCCGTCTCAGCAATTGACCCTTCATGAGGCCCCAGAACCTGCCCGAAAACACGTCTACTTTCCTTCTCCAGTCCCGGGTGGTCCACAGCTTCCTGAGCCTCGGATTCAGCGTTTTGTTCAGCTGCAGCTCGATGTATTCCTCCTACGATCTGAACGTCCGGCGGGGACGAATTAGCTTTGACGCTCCAACCAGTACTTAAATCAATATTTCGATTCAGTCTATTCGTCAATTCATGATTACAGGCATTGATACAATCACGGGCTGAACGATCCTGTTTTTTCTCTGAAATCATATAGCATAAACAGGTACAAAAAACTGTTGTTGCTACGGCGAGCACAACCAGATACAGTACTGCAAGCAGCCATTTTCTGGGGCCTCCTGGTTCAAAGCCCTTTCGGTGGGCCATTCATTAAAATCGATTTGATTTCAATGTGGGGCTTCCTATTCCTATTCTTGTGATCTAAGGGTTTTTTAGGTTAAATATCGCTGTAATTATGAATGTTTAATGTGGTTAGGCTGAACAGTTACAGGATAAAGAGCTGAGGAAGCAACTCTCACTTCCTTTCGCCTGTGATTCGTTTCATCCAGTGAAGAATGCCTGGAATTGATTTAATGTCGAAAATGGATTTGTTTATCCCTGTGAGTATTATTTTGGAGTATTGTCCGGTTTCCGGTGCCGCGCGAAAAACTAGAGTTCGAATTGAAATTTCATTCTTCGGAATTAACTCACATCTTCCTGTCAGACGCAGTTAATGTGGGTGGTGGCGGAGCTGACGGTGGCGGAGGTGGGCGGAAGTCGAGTAGGGTGGTGGAGGGCGGAGGAATTGTCCGGTTGCCGGAGCCGGAGGTTTTTCCGGGCGGCACCGGAAACCGGACAATTCCTCCGCCTCGCTAGACTACTCCCAAAAAATTAAATCTATTTCTACGCATACTGAGCCATATGCAGCACCAAATTTGATGTGCAACGGTATTTGAACTTTTATTTTTTTTAATAGATACCGAGAACTCGGTCAACCAGAGTTTAGCTGTCAATTGGAGGTACCATTCTATGAAAGTATTTGAACACATTTGGGGGTGAGACTGTTCACAGACAGAGTCTCATATAATTCACTTTGTTGTAATTTTATTTATTTTTCTTTTCATAATTTTTTTTTTTTTTAATTATTATTTCTTGAGGTACATTCTATGATTTAAAAAAAAGTGATGCGTGATTTTTTAAATATTAAATTTCGAAGTGATATACACTATAATAAAATACCGAATAAATTAGGTAATCAATTAGTTTTAATTAAAATCATTTAGAGATATTAATAATGACATTATCACTTTGATATTCATTGTAATACAATATTAAAAATAAATTATGTAATTAATTAATTTTAATTAAAGTCATTTAAAGATATTAATAATTATATAATCTAGTTTAACGAAGATATGGTAAAAATATTTCACTTTTACTTTAGGTGATAAATAAATTATTTCAATGTCTATAACATCATTTTATATTAGAATTAATTAAAAAATTAAAATCAATGGTGGAGGATAAAAAAAACTAGAAAAGTCTCAACAGCCATCAATGCTACCTACATAGCTCTGATTCCAAAATGCTCAAAGCCTAAGTCCATTCTGGATTTTAGACCTATTTCTCTGTGGAACCTCGTTTATAAAATAATCACTAAAGTAATCCAATAGGATCAAGGAGTTCCTATCTAAGAAGCCATTTCCTAATCAATTTGGATTCTTAGCTGAGAGACAAATCCATGACGACATAAGCATTGTGCAAGAAGTCTTTCATTGTATTAAAACTAAAAAACGGAATGCCCTCATTTTCAAGAGGGACCTTAACAAAGCATTTGATAAAGTCAATTTTACCTTTTTAAGACTAGTCCTCCTTCAAATCGGGCTAGGCCTACAAGTTACAAATTGGATCATGGGTTGTGTTTCCTCAACTAATTTTTCCATCTTAATCAATGGCTCACCTTCAAACAAATTCACCTGCTCTTGAGGACTCAGGAAGTGATGTCTGTTGTCACCTCTTCTATTCTTGATAGTGATGGAAGGTTTGAGTCACCCCCAACTGAAAGAAAAACATGAAGGAAACATAATGGGCATCAAAATTTCCAAAAACCAATACATCACCCATCTGTTGTTCATGGATGATGTTTTTCTCCTAGGAATAGGTTATGTACTTGAATAGTAGGATTTCCACATAACCATAAACCTCTTCTGCAGTGTCACTGTTATGGAATCAACCATAATGAATCCTCCTTCCATCAATCTATTGGCAGGTCGGATATCCTCTCGAAGATTCAAAATTTCATGCCTTTACACTCTACCCATTGGAAAGTGGAATAAAGTATTTGGGTTACTTTCTTAAACAAAATTATTATCACAAGGATGATTGGATGTGGACGATTAGAAGGGTGGAGTAGAAATTAAATTTATGTTGTTACAACTTGTTATCACTGAAGGGAAAATTGATTCTAGAAAAAATTGTTTTGGAAAACATTCATGTTTATTGGTTGTCTATGGAAAAAATTCCCACTATTATCCTCATTTCCATTAGGCAAACGATATTCAATTTTCTATGATCCGAAAAAAAAAAATAAGTAAAAAAAATAAATTAATTAAAAAAAAAAAAAAAAAAAAAAAAAAATAAGGTGTGCATCTAGAAAGCTGGTCCTCCCTATCTATCCCTAAAAAATTAGGGGGATGGGGCTTCAAAAACTTTTCCTGGTTTGCAAAATCTTTGTCCCAGGAAATCCTATGGAGAATTATAATTAGTGAGGGACTTTGGATCCAAATCATAGGGGAGAAATATCTAAGCAGAATGGAGGTTGTGGACTAGATTAGAGGACAAGCCAATAAACCTACCAAAATGGACTCCATAATCTGAAAAGTGCTCATGGCCTCCTTCCCCTATCTTTTCAACCGGTTAGTCTGGAATGCTGGGGATGGAAAGCAAGTCATCATTGGAAAATACCCCTTTATAGGTAATGAATGTGTCTACAAATTGTCCCCTGAACTAAGACAATGCTTATATTCTAAGGGGCTTTATTATTTGCATGATATAAAAAAAGTGGACTCCTCTTAGCCCTCCCTAAACTATTGGATGCCCTAAGCTAAGTTAGGACTGAGTGCTTCACTTGCTATGGAATGGAATTCTTACATCAAAGAGATAAACATCAATGGAGTGAAACTTCAAATTCCAGGTATACACTGGTTTGGAGCTGGGACTTCACATCTCGAAAGATTAAAGCCTACTCAACATATGTAGTGATTGCACATACTGAGGTAGAAGCAAATAGCACATGATGGAATAAGCTTATCTAGAATTGACACATACCAAATAAGTTAAAATGCTTTGCTTGGCTGGTCATCCGTAACAAAATCTTGACCTGGGATAACTTTACACAAAAGAGGCTTTGTGGGACCAAGTGGATGTGCTCTATGTAGACAACATGAAGGATTTGTTGATCATCTATTAGTTAAATTCCCCGCTACTCAGAATATTTGTTCTATTGTACTTAAAATTATGGGTATTAGAGAAGACTTGGATTAGAACTCATTTGAAGAATTACTTCATTTCTGGGCTACGAAATACAAAAAATCTAGATGCCATGCCTATATTTGTGGCATGGGGTATTTGGCACCTGAGAAAAAAAATTATATTCAAAGATGGAAGGAAAAGTGTCACTCTTCAATCTTTAAAGATCATTTCACTCTATAGGGAATATCAAAAACATAGAGGAGAATCCAATATCTTATCATCCCTCATAACCTCCCTATAGGATTTTTAGATGGAGCGGACCAAGGGAGCGCTTGTGAAGGAGGGGGGCGTGAAAGAGAGAGACTGATAAAGATACATGGAAAAAAAAAAAAATTTTCTAGAATTAGACTTGGTCTTAGAACAAATACTAAAGCTAATTTAATTGTTATTTAGGTTTAGTTGTTATTTAGGCCCTCATGACACTAGCTAAATTAAGAACTTAAAAAATAAATTAATTATTAGCAACTCTAAATGTCTCATCGACTAGTTGTCAGGTTGTGCTCACTTAGAAGTCATGAATTTAGCAACATGGAAGCACACAATTGAGAAAATTAAACTACATTTTCTAACATCGGATTCCAATACTGTAACATACCCCAGTAACTTCACATGTAAAAGCAAGGAGTTAGAATTTTTTATACAAATTACCCTCAAGTAATTATCCAAATCACAACTCCACATTCCTCATTAACCATTAGATATAATGTTTATTAGTACATAAAGTAAATTGCAATAGAGGACAGTAAGTTGCATAACCATTAACAACCATTGTTGTAGTATAATAACATAAACTGTCTCATGAACCTTGCATCCATTTCATGATTTCCTTAACCATATTAATTAATCAAATACTTGACATTATGACTATCACATTAATAAGGAATCAACATTATCAAGGATTCAACACCATCAATCTGACACAAAATGCAATCACACCATTGAACACCGATATACCCTGGAAACCCCGTAGGGTGAAAACCAGCAAACGTTTAATTTTATTATTAAACGCTCGTGAGGAAGCTAAGTAAATATGTAGTTTTTCTTATAAAGTAAATATGTAGTTTTCTCTTAGAAAAATTACGTGTGAATCTTGTGTTTTAAATGCTGAGTCATTTTGTCAATTTCTTGGAATAAATTAACGAAATTCTCGCTAAGTAGCCAAAATATCTTCTTGAGAAAAGATGGTGAGACATGTAAACTTCTTGAGGACATAGTATGAAAAGTGGCCAAGTTTTCTTTGAATAAAATGTGTATTTTTCTTAATAAAAGTTTCTTGAAAAGGGATATGTGCTTAAATGCTTTGTGATACTAGCTAATTTCAAAGTTTCTTGTGAAATAATTATGCATTGCATGCATGATAGAAACAGCTAATGAGCTAGACTCGCTTCATTTTAGTTTCTTGAAGGGAGCGTGTGCTTCCAGGCACAAAGATAATAATTACTAACTTTCTTGAAGAAAACGTATGTTTTATATACACATAAATAATAGTCATTAAGATAGTTTCTTTTTAGAAAAAGTGTGCATACTTCATGTATGAAAGTAATGGCTTTTATGAGAGATCTTTTGAAGCCAAAATAGGGATTCTTTTCTTAAAAGACACATATGAATAGTGTTCATACAAGAACCAGAATCCATACTTGTTTCATGAAAAGATTATGTGCAATGAAGTAAAAGTAATTGTGTTAGGAAAAACACATGTTGCATGCACAAAAGGGTAGCCATTGTGACATTGGAAATATGATTTTGTGTGTACGTAGAGAAAGTGATTATGTTAACTTTCTTGAAAATAATAATCTCTTGAAAAGATTGTCTTGCTAGATGAGTTGTGTCGATTTCTTGATTTTGGTGCATAAAAGGTTAAGTTAACCTTGTTATTGTTTCTTGATTTTTATGCATAAAGATGGGTATCTATAATAATTTCTTGAAAGGGAAGCATGAGAAACCTACATATAGGGAGATAGAGAAATGAGGTTATAATGACTTCCTTTTAAGAAAGAAGTATGTAAATGTTTACATGAAATGATGGTAGAATTCTAGAGAAGGGAATATGTGTTGCATACATTAAAGAAGGGCTATTATGATAAGCTATTGGATGCACAAAGAATAGTCATTGTGTTATAGAGATATGTTCTTTGTATGGATAGAAGAACTATTGAGCCATATTTCTTTAGGAAAATGATATGTGATTACTTTTATGCTAACATAACTATTATCTTAGTTTCTTGTTGAATGAGATGTGTATGCACACAAGATTTGTGTTAGCTTTCATTAGAAAGGATATACATTTGCATGCGGGAAGAGACAACAAGTTGTGTTAGATTTCTTTACATATTTGCATGCATCAAAAGTAATAGCTAAAGGACTAGTTCTTTTGATAAATTTTATGTAAATTTTCATGTAAGAAGATTATAACTAATGTTTTAGTTAGCCCCTTCAAAGGAATGCCTTAGTGTTTTTTCCTCTAAGAATATGTGCTTATGCAAAGGGAAATATTAGTTAATATGATTATTTATAAATGTAATCATGATATCAATGATGTTAATGACAACATTGGCAGGAAATGTTGGATTACTTACGCAAAGTATAGATTATATTTAACATTGTGGCAGGTAAAGAATTAATGGTCCATGCAGATGAGTACGAGTTGCGGGATCGTACATTGATAGAACAATCATGCCACAAGGATGTAGAAAGTGGTGATATGTAGGTAAAGGGTTTCATGGAAAATGTAATAGCTTTTAGCTAGTTATGTGACATTTTAATGATATTTCATTGTAATATTTTATAACAATGGATAAGGGATGGAATCCATTATAAGCCATTGAGTGGGGTGAAAACCCTCATGAGCGTTTAATAATAAGATTAAACGTTTGCTGGTTTTCACCCTACGGGGTTTCCAAGGTATATCGGTGTTCAATGATGTGATTGCTTATTGTGTCAGTTTGATGATGTTGAATCCTTGATGATGATGATTCTTTATTTGATGTGATAATCATAATGTCCAAGTATGTGATTAATTAATATGGTTAAGAAAATCATGAAATGGATGCAAGGTTCATGAGACAGTTTATGTTAATATACTACAACAGTGGTTGTCAATGGTTATGCAACTTACTGTTCTCTATTGCAATTCACTTTATGTACTAATAAACAATATATCTAATGGTTAATGAGGAATGTGTAGTTGCGATTTGGATAATTACTTGAGGGTAATTTGTATAAAAGATTCTAACTCCCTGCTTTTACATGTGAGGTTACCGGGGTATGTTACAAGTGGTATCAGAGCTAAAGGTTGCAACACTGGCACCTTTGGGAATTGGTAAGCGGAAAAGAAATTGAGGTTTGCCACCAGTGGGAATTAACTCAAGTATGACTTTAACAAACTACATATTGATTTATGTAGTACATTACTTTTGACATGATATAAGTGATTCATGTTTATAATTGCATTGAGTAGTAAGTAATAAAGACTGTTGTAGAATTATGTTCATGACATTGGATTCTTAATGAGGATAAAAGACAATAAAACTTTTGTCACACTTATGAACAATGTTGAACACTCATTACACATGTGAACAATATTGAACACTCATTAAGGAAAGTGACAATCAACTACCAACTTTTGCTTTGCAAATATGGCAATAATAATGATATATCTAATGAACATGATTAAGTTACAATGAACTAATTTTAATGAGTCAATGCATGAATGTAAAATATGGGGAACATCCTTGAATAGGACGACAGAGTGTTTTAAAAGGACATTAGAAGAACCCCTTTAGATATTGAAAATATACAATGAGTCAAGTAGTGAGACTTGATTGTAATAACTAATTTTTTATTAAGTTTTGCCATGGTTTCATTAAGATGATTGGTAGTTGTGATTGGTTAGTGTTGTATGACTAACTAATAGCACTTATATGCGTGAATTGAATTTGATTTAAGCTTATCACAATTCACAAACAAGTGATTATGGTAGTTACTTCATGTATCGGTTTGTTGATAGCAATACACTGTGGGAAATTGGAAATGCTTAGATTGTTACCTCCACCATCATTGGCATTTAAACACTAATGAATATTTGCAAATACTTTTATGCATGATAGTATTGTGCCTCAAACTAAAATGATTTGGAAAGTGAATACATGTTAAATGATGCATATGTATAACTAACGTTGCGGATGGGATTAAGTAGTGGTATCTTAACGGCAACAAGAAAACTCGTCACGTAAATTGTTGCAATGTGAATTGCAATCATAAATGAGAAATTATAATGTTATATGATATGCATGATTGTGTTATTTGGAAAATCAGAATACATACAACATGTATGATAGATATGTTTCATATTAATCTAGATGTTGTGGACCCATGTTGAGGGTTAAGTGTAAATGCATGGTGTACATGCATGTTTATTTTGTTAATGATAATGTGCACATGGTTCATTATGTAAATTGCTTTGAGGAAGAGTGATAAAAGAGAAATTTAACATGCCAGAAAGTTGCAAATAGTTGTGAAAGGCTATAAGGCCTTGGGTTGATGGCAGTTGCCTGCCCGAAGGGGTTGATGGTACTTGCCTACCCAGATTTCCTTTCCCTAGAGATAAATGATCTCAGTAAGGGAAAAGAGTTGCCCAAGATGGTGAAGAGGGTAAAAATCCTGAGGCAACTCTGTTGATTTGGAGCCTGTTGGAGGAGGCCCAAGAGGAATCCTATATTGGACCCTATGTGGTCATTGGAATTCTTGAGATGGTTAGCCAATGGAATTCCATGTTAATCCTGGTGAGGTCTCTATCAAAGAAATTGTCTGGATGTGAAAATGACTCGATCTAGCTATGGAAACTAGTTCCCATGGGTTGGGAGGAGAATTCTTTAGCCTATTGTGGTTCTCATAGCTAAATAAATTAACTAATCAGCTATATGTTATACTAAAAATGAATTTTATATATAGTTGTGTAAAATATGTTATGCACATTTTAACACAAAAGGATTTTAGTGATCTATAGGGAGTTATTGGAATTTTAGTTCCTTTATTGTATTACCAATCTTGTAAACGTTTTAGTAGGGGCTAAGACGATTTTCACTTGATGCAGTTATTGACTGTTTTGATGATTAGAGAGTTAGGTGCTCTTTGGGTACTTTTAGAAGTACTGTGTGGATGTGTTTAGCGGGAGCTAAGACAATGTGCATGAGATTTACTGAATTATCATTTTGATGATTAGAGTTTTAGTGCTCTTTAAGTACTTGTAGAAGTACTGTGATTTAAAAATCATCTAACATTGCACAATTGATTAATAGTTAAAAGTATTTCATTTGACTCAAAATATTGTGACTAATGCGATTGAATTTATTAGTCATACATTACAGGTTACTTACCATGGAGGGTTGATGGGTTGTTCAATCGCTATTAAAATGCTTACATGAAAGTGCTCATGATTTTCAAGAGTCATTGGTAAGTAATGGTTAGTTGATATAGAGATTTGTTTTTGTATATTATGAATTTGAATAAGGGCCAAGCGATGGAAATTAGAACTTGCATATTTTGCAATTATAAATACTTATGACTATTGATTTTTTTTCTTATGTTATAACATTACAATTTTTGTTTATTGTCATTTCTTGGAATGAAATCTTTGATTTTAAAGAGGAAGGATCACTTTTTGTGCGATTCAGATGGTTATATCATGAGTTCCAACGAGAGATGAACACCGAGGATAGTGTTCTTGTTAAGTGGGGGAGTATGTAACATCCCTAAAAAAGGCTCAAGGTAAAATCATTTATGAAATAGTAATTTTTAAAAAGTTACGAATTAGTTTCAAAAACTAATTCTTGATATTCAAAAAAAATGAATGAGGAACTAATAGTTGTATGTCGAATAGGGGAGGAAACAATTGAAATGGTATCCAACTGAATCAACAACGTATTCAACTGTAGCAGCAGTGACATTGGGGAAAACTTGCCAGAAGCGGATAGCACACTGCTTGACTGTCCGCAGTTGTGGCTGTGGTTTTGTCATACATCGTCGTAGCGTGGTTGTTACCGTTGATGGTCATGTCTTGTTCCAGAATTACGAGTAGCTTCTCAACAAGACTGAAGAATTGACTTTCGCTTGGGAATTGATCTGGGTTACAGATGTGCGATACATCCTGCGACCCCACCACTGCGAGTAGTAACATGAGAGTTTGTGGCTGGTGTTATGGAACAAAACATGCATACGATATTCAAGGCTTTTCAAGACATGGTTCTGACAAGTAATGGAGGCAAGGAGGCTGCCAGGGAAAAGATAAGTAACTTGCTCACTTTCTTGAAGGAAAAATATATGTATGTTTATTTGGGTATCTTTTTGAAAGATTTCTTACCAAATATAGATAATATATACATAATAGTATGCAATGAAGAATGTGAAAAAATGTGTGGACATAAAAGCTAAGTAAAAGTTGAGTCATTTTGTCATTTTCTTGGAATAAATTAACGAAATTCTTGCTAAATAGCCAAAATATCTTCTTGAGGAAAGATGGTGAGACATGTAAACTTCTTGAGGACATAGTATGAAAAGTGGCCAAGTTTTCTTTGAATAAAATGTGTATTTTTCTTAATAAAAGTTTCTTGAAAAGGGATATGTGCTTAAATGCTTTGTGATACTAGCTACTTTCGAAGTTTCTTGTGAAATAATTATGCATTGCATGCATGATAGAAATAGCTAATGAGCTAGACTCACTTCATTTTAGTTTCTTGAAGGGAGCATGTGCTTCCAGGCACAAAGATAATCATTACTAACTTTCTTGAAGAAAACGTATGTTTTATATGCACATAAATAATAGTCATTAAGATAGTTTCTTTTTAGAAAAAGTGTGCATGCTTCATGTATGAAAATAATGGCTTCTATGAGAGATATTTTGAAACAAAAATAGAGATTCTTTTCTTAAAAGACACATATGAATAGTGTTCATACAAGAACCAGAATCCATACTTGTTTCATGAAAAGATTATGTGCAATGAAGTAAAAGTAATTGTGTTAGGAAAAACACATGTTGCATGCACAAAAGGATAGCCATTGTGACATTGGAAATATGATTTTGTGTGTACGTAGAGAAAGAGATTATGTTAACTTTCTTGAAAATAATAATCTCTTGAAAAGATTGTCTTGCTAGATAAGTTGTGTCGATTTCTTGATTTTGGTGCATAAAAGGTTCAGTTAACCTTGTTATTGTTTCCTGATTTTTATGAATAAAGATGGGTATCTATAATAATTTCTTGAAAGGGAAGCATGAGAAACTTACATATAGGGAGATAGAGAAATGAGGTTATAATGACTTCCTTTTAAGAAAGAAGTATGTAAATTTTTACATGAAATGATTGTACAATTCTAGAGAAGGGAATATGTGTTGCATACATTAAAGAAGGGATATTATGATAAGCTATTGGATGCACAAACAATAGTCGTTGTGTTATAGAGATATGTTCTTTGTATGGATAGAAGAACTATTGAGCCATATTTCTTTAGGAAAATGATATGTGATTACTTTTATGCTAACATAACTATTATCTTAGTTTCTTGTTGAATGAGATGTGTATGCACACGAGATTTGTGTTAGCTTTCATTAGAAAGGATATACATTCGCATGCAGGAAGAGACAACAAGTTGTGTTAGATTGCTTTACATATTTGCATGCATCAAAAGTAATAGCTAAAGGACTAGTTCTTTTGATAAAGTTTATGTAAATTTTCATGTAAGAAGATTATAACTGATGTTTTAGTTAGTCCCTTCAAAGGAATGCCTTAGTGTTTTGTCCTCTAAGAATATGTGCTTATGCGAAGGGAAATATTAGTTAATATGATTATTTATAAATGTAATCATGATATCAATGTTGTTAATGACAACATTGGTAGGAAAAGTTGGATTACTTACACAAAGTATAGATTATATATAACATTGTGGCAGGTAAAGAATTAACGGTCCATGCAGATGAGTATGAGTTGCGGGATCATACATTGATAGAACAATCATGCCACAAGGATGTAGCAAGTGGTGATATGTAGATGAAGAATTAATGGTCCATGCAGATGAGTACGAGTTGTGGGATCGTACATTGATAGAACAATCATGCCACAAGGATGTAGCAAGTGGCAATATGTAGGTAAAGGGTTTCATGGAAAACGTAATAGCTTTTAGCTAGTTATGTGACATTTTAATGATATTTCATTGTAATATTTTATAACAATGGATAAGGGATGGAATCCCTTATAAGCCATTGAGTGAGGGGTGAAAACCCTCACGAGCGTTTAATAATAAGATTAAATGTTTGCTGGTTTTCACCCTACGGGGTTTCCAGGGTATATCAGTGTTCAATGATGTGATTGCTTATTGTGTCAGTTTGATGATGTTGAATCCTTGATGATGATGATTCTTTATTTGATGTGATAATCATAATGTCCAAGTATGTGATTAATTAATATGGTTAAGGAAATCATGAAATGGATGCAAGGTTCATGAGACAATTTATGTTAATATACTACAACAGTGGTTGTCAATGGTTATGCAACTTACTATCCTCTATTGCAATTTACTTTATGTACTAATGAACATTATATCTAATGGTTAATGAGGAATGTGGAGTTGTGATTTGGATAATTACTTGTGGGTAATTTGTATAAAAAATTCTAACTCCCTGCTTTTACATGTGAGGTTACCAGGGTATGTTACAAATACATTTATAGGGTACAACATATCAATGAATATACCATCAGCAACAAAGTTCAGGGAGCTCAAACCATTCCTATAGCCTTCCTGCATTAATGTTTCTAGCAACTTATGTGACCGCAAGAACTGTCAGTAATTCAACATAACATGTCTCACATGTTTAAAATGACAATCCCAGTTTTTTCTGAAATCTCATCTGAAATTTCTGCTCTCGAAGTTTTGTATATATCTTGTTTTATTATTCAACATATCCAGGTTTATTCTATAACCATTATATAGCTCAAGCAGGTTTTTATCTTTGTTATAAGGACTGGTTGCTTTTATAGCCATTTGGCTAACCGTGGCTGAAATTTTTGTTTGGACAATTTTATCTTCTGAGCTTCTATGTTGTTAACGACTACAACCCTTGGTGAATAGATGATTAGTCATGTAACAACAATTTTTTTTTTTAATTCTATAATTGAATAACAAAAAAATAACAATTTTCTTTTTTTAATTTTATAATGAAATAACAAAAAAATAGTCTTGAGTAATAATAATAATAAAAAAAATTACTTTCATCATATTCATTCAATGTATTGTTGATATTACAACTTAATCTGAAAAAAATGTGGTAAAAGTGGTAAAAATATTTAAAATATTTCAATGTCCATGTGAAATAACATTATTTTGTATCAATTTTAATTAGAGAAAAATAATTATAAATAAACAAAATATTTTACTTTTAACATGCTCACTCTATTTGTTGCTAATATTACAACTAAGTCTAGAGGAGATGAGGTAAAAAGATTACACTCTTAGCCATAAATAAAATATTTAAATATTAAATGGTTGGTAAATACCTATAGGCATCCATGATAGGCATCAAAACATTTATTCCAAAATACATCTCACATTGCCCATATTAAAAAAAAAAAAAAACAAAAAAATTAATTAAATTACAGCTTGATTTTAAACTATTACTATTATTATATTGTTATTAAAATAATTAATATATGATTTAAACAATATTCATAACCACAAATATTCACCCCATTTTACCATGAAAATTCTTAACTTGTAAATAGTTTTTGCTAAAATACTATGGGTCAATACCATGACTTATGAATAACACATACCCAATATGATGTGTTGATATGATATTTTCTTTAAATAATTAATTGAGATACATTAATTAGAATAACATGACTGACTTGGAGATAAATATTAACCCTTCATTATTCATATGTGTACATTATTACGTATATTTGAGCATATTAAATCTCCACCATCTACTTAATAATTTTTTATAATTAAATTAAAATTCTAGAAGGTGTATTTTGAAATTGACATACCGATCAGCATAATGTAACATCCCTACCGTAATAACTCAGCGTAATAAATAGTTATGAAATATTTACGAGTTAGTTGCGAAACTGATTCTTGTTAGTCGGAAACTGAAATCAAGAAAAAATGGTCGGTGTTTTGGGCGGGGGCGGGAGCTTTCCATGTAGAGAGACGAGGGAGGTCCCTTCCCCTTTGGCGGCCCTAAGTAATTTGTTAAGAGCCATTTGTGTCTTTCCTATTTTCCAGCTGACCGCTGTGGCCAAGATTCCAAAAAAAGAAGAGCCCGTGGAAGTTCCCTTCCTTCACTAATGCGAGCTCTGCTGCAAAAGACCAGACAATGGGAGAATCTAGAGTCGAGAAATGATATTATTAAGGAAAGCACGCTTATTGAACTGCTACAAGGCCATGGCACTCACTTCTAAGGTCTCTCTGGTCCCGGTTGGAGGGAAATCATGTCCCGGGCGTATCACCTAGCTCTACATGTGAAGTATTGCAATCCCATCCACGGTAGCTCAGTCAAGGCTTCTGAAATCTAAGCATTTAAGACAACGGGTTGCTCAGATGTATTTTGATTTGTTTCGGTGTTAAGTAGAACCGCACGTATGGAGAGCCGAGATGCGTGTTCCATTATTTACATTGTCAAATGCGCACACTTAGATCCGAGAGTGCCAATTAAAATCTTCAACTTTCCTTGTTGGAGTGAGGCAAAAGTACAGATAAGTAACTGCATTCCTTATAGAGAAGAATAAGTTGTTTTTTTTGGATTGTCAGTTAAAGATTGATTATTTATATGTTTTCTTGGTAGAAGAAATATTTTAATGCATGCAATAAAAGAATGATTAATTTATATGTTTTCTTGGTAAGAAAATATGTTAATGCATACAGTAAAAGAGTGATTAATTTATATGTTTTCTTGGTAAGAAAATATGTTAATGCATGCAGTAAAAGAATGATTATTTTATATGTTTTCCTTGGTAAAGAAAATAGGTAGTTCCTCTTAGAAAGACTACATGTGAGTCTTGTGTGAGAAATGCTTGTCTCTTGTCATTTTCTTGGAATAAAATCCTTGCTAAATATAGCCAAAATATCTTCTTGAGAAAAGAAGATGAGGCATATAAACGTCCTGAGGACATAATGTGAAAAGTGGCCAAGTTTTCTTGAATTAAAATATGTATTTTTATAAAGGTTTCTTGAAAAAGGATATATGCTAATTGCATTGTGATACTAGCTAATTTCTAAGTTCAGGTGAAATAATTATGTATTACATGCATGATAGAATTAGCTAATGACGTGTTTCTAGGCACATAGATATTCATTTCTATAGTTTCTTTTCAGAAAAAGAGTGCATACTTCATGTATGAAGATGAAGGCTTTTATGAGAGTTTTCTTGCAAACAAAAATAGAGGTTCCTTCCTTAAAGGACCTATGAATAGTGTTCATATCATATCAAGAATCCATACTTGTTTCATGAAAAGATTATGTGCATTAAATTAAAAGTAATTGTGTTAGGAAAAACACATGTTGCATGCACATAAGGGTAGCTGTTGTGACAATTGGAAATATGATTTTGGGTGTACGTAGAGAAAGTATTAAGTTAACCTTCTTGGAAATATTAATCTCTTGAAAAGATTGTCTTGCTAGATGAGTTGGGTCGATTTCTAGTTTGGTGCATAAAAAAGGTAAGTTAACCTTGTTATTTTTTCTTGATTTTTATGCATAAAGATGGGTATTCCCAATATTTTCTTGAAAGAGAAAGCATGAGGAACTTACTTATAGGAAGATAAAGAAATGGGGTTATAATGACTTCATTTAAGAAAGAAGTATGTGATTTGTTACATGAAATGATGGTAGTATTCTAATGAAGGGAATATGTGTTGCATATATTAAAGAAGGGCTATTATGATAAGCTAATGTATGCACAAAGAATAGTCACTGTGATATAAGAGTTATGTTCTTCGTATGATAGAGAAACTATGTTGAGTTCTTGAAAATAACTATGTGAAAAGAACATATGTGCTTAAGCATAGAAAGAACAGTTTATTACATGTACATGTATGAAGATATAATGATTGTGTTATACATGTTAGTAGAACTAATGAGTTAGATCTCTTAAAGAGAATTATGCATTAGTGTGAATAAACATTGTGGAGGTAAAACAATATTTACTTGAGTATATGTATTAGTTAAATAGTATTCCATGCTTGTTCATGCATATGAATAGATGTTAAAATATCTCTTTTAGAGGTTCATTATTGATTCATTAATATGGTATCTAATCTTGTTGCCAAAGCTTGTTGACAACAACATGGACATGAAACTATGGAAGTTGGTGCCAAAGAAAAGTGATGTTTGACATTGTGGCAGGAAAATGATTGATGGTCCATGCAGATGAGTTCGAGTTGCAGGATCGTCTATTGCTAGAACAATCATGCCACAAGCAATGTTGCATGTGGCGGTATGTAAGAAAAGAGTTTCATGGAAAATGTATTAGCTTTTAGCTAGTTATATGACAACTTAATGATAATTCATTGTAATGATTTTATAACAATGGTTAAGGGGTGGAATCCCTTATAAGCCATTGAATGAAGGGTGAAACCCTCACGAGCGTTTAATAATAAGATTAAATGTTTGTTGGTTTTCACCCTACGAGGTTTCCAGGGTATATTGGTGTTCAATGGTGTGATTGCCTTTTGTGTTAGTTTGATGATGATGAATCCTTGATGTTGATGGTTCTTTATTTAATGGCATAACCATAAAGTCCAAGTATGAGATTAATTAATATGGTTAAGGAAATCATGAAATGGATGGAAGGATTCATGAGACAGTTTATGTTATTACACTACCACGGTGGTGGTTAATGGTTATGCAACTTACCATCTTTTATTGAAATTTACTTGATGAACTAATGAACATTATATCTAATGGTTAATGAGGAATTGTGGAGTTGTGAATTGAATAATTACTTGTGGGTAATTTGTATAAAAAAAATTCTAACTCCCTGCTTTTACATGCGAGGTTACCGGGGTATGTGACACAAAATAAAATATTTTAATGGACAAAGAGAAGAAGTAATTGAAAAAAAATGCAATTGTTGTTGAGAAAAATAACAAGGAGATGTGTACTTCATTGAATTGTTAAAATAAAATTAATATGTGACATTTCAAAAATATGAATAATAGTAATAATTTAATGTGAATGATGGATAAAATATTTCAATATGATGGGTCAAGTAATATTGACATATACTTAGTCCACAGGGTCTTGGACAGACAAGGATCGAGTGTTCTGTTAAGGCACTCCTTGATGTGAAGTCCCCTGTTCAATTCCCTGTGAAGTCACCAACAGAGGATGATCGAGTGTTCTGTTAAGGCACTCCTTGATGTGAAGTCACCAGTTCAATTCCCTGTGGAGTCATCGGTTCAATTCCCTGGAGTCCTGGTTAAGATTGGACCACAAATCAAAGTACTTCACGTGAACTATTTATAATTAAGATTAACACATTTTAAATGTTCTCATTATTACACATTTTGGTCATTTTTCAAATATATTTTTCTATCAATTTTATCTAAAAACCAGCGAAGATATTGAACCATCATATTCATGTGAAATATAAATCTATTTTAACTAACCCTCATAACAAATTATAAATTAAAATAAATATAAACTAATCATAACCCAACATAAAACATTTGTAATTACAACCCATATTATTATTTGTAATATATAAAAATATTTTAAATAAATTTTTTAATTAATTTAATAATGTCTCACTGACTCTTTCACTCAAAGCAAAGCTGCAGGGCTCGTGACTGGGAGTCCTGCCGCATACTGTGTAAGGTACTAATCACTGCGATTAATCTGCACATTCTCTCAATAGCTTTTAAGAGAGTCAAATCATGCTTTCTTGGTTTTCCAAATGTTGATAATAAGTGCTTTGTTGTTTATTTGGTCACTTCCAATTCTTGCTCCTCTAATATTTATCACCTCGCAGAGTCACCATTCCTCCCCTTGGAAAGTGTGCCATACTTTAGCGTTCACATCCATTGCAGGTCGTCCAATAAAACTGATGAAACTTTGATAATGGACAATTCTGACATAAAGATAATATAGGTAAAAGGTTTCCTGTTTCATTGAATACATTTTCCAATAAATTTTTCTTTTTAAAGTGAGCGATTCATTCATTCATCTCGGATACTGGACACTTCTGTCTTCTTTATGTCTGCCCTTTCTGTTTTTAAGTATGAGGGATTCAATGATTTTATCTGCTTGGAAATTGGACACTGCTGACCTCTTTATCTCTGATTTTTTGGTACACTTCAAACCTCTTTATGACTGAAATTTTTTAAAACCTTTTCTGCTTCTTGTTTTATTGGATTATATATATTTTCATAGCTGCATCTATTTGTCTGTTTGCTCTTCCTTTTCCAGCGTTATTCTGCCACCATTTTCAGTCTCCCCAGTATATCAGTTTTCAGTTGAATATTTTCATTTCTTAAGACAGATACATTTTATTCCTCATGATACTTGGCATTGATATTTACGTATAATTAAATTTTAAAAAAGAAGTCTAAAAGATCGTTCATTTTTTCAAAGAAATGGGTTGATGGGACCAACCAATCTCATCAGATATATGTAATAGTTGGCAAATCATATATATTAAAAATTCATAATTTAGCAGGGAGTAGCAATTAGAGTTAAAATCTAAAATTCCAATAAAACGCTTATCCTTCCATCTTTACTATAACTGATTTTAGTGCGATTTTTTGGAGATTCGGGTGATGGAATCCGGCGAAAAAAATTGAGGTTAAATCTTGATTTGTATTATTTAAAATCGTTTTTTAAGTGCATATTTGAATTCAGCACCCTGAAAAACCCCTACTACACTTTGATTGTGCAGAAATTACCTATCAACCTTGCGATTTCAATAAATTGCTGCCGGATTTTAGAGAAATTTGACCAGAAAAATCCACCCGAAAAACCTCCAAAAAATTTCACTAAAGACAACTGCTATAACAACAACTACCAGACTTCGCAGGAAAAAATATTCTTAAAAAAAATATTACCTTATCATGTAAATAGAAAAAATTGGACAACACCATACAAGATCAGGTGCACAACGTTTTCGGATTACGGGAAACCAACAATTTGACGTACGCAATCTAAAGCCAATGGACTAACAAATTCAGTTTGTAAAAAAAAATAATAATAATAATCTACGCATGAACCATATGCAGCACCAAATTTGACGTGCAACGGTATTTAAATTTTTATATTTTTTTAATAGATACCAATAACTCGGTCAGCCAGAGGTTGGCTGTCAATAAGAGGTAACATTCTATGAAAATTCTTGAACACATCGTGTTTAACCATTTCGGGGTGAGACCGTTCACAAACAGAGTTTCGTATAATCCACGTTGCTCTAATTTTATTTATTTTTCTTTTCATAATTAATTTTTTACATTTTATGATTTAAAATCATTTATATATATATATATATATTTTAAATAAAGATATTTATTTTTTAAAGTTAAATTTGGAATTGAAATATATGTTATTAATAAAATATTTTTAAAATAAAATATTAATATTTATGATAATAAATTATCAAAAATAAGGGGATTTGAATTACTGACGTATTGCAAGGAGTGCACCCATTCACCGTCAATCCAAAGCTCCGTGGGAAAAAATATTTAAACATTTTAATAATCACACTATTATTGTATTTGATTTATTGTTGACATTATAACTTAGTTTAAAGAAAATGTGGTAAAAATATTTCACTCTCACTCGAAGTGATAAATAAAATATTTTAATGTCCATGAAGTAATATCATTTTATATTAGAAGTAATTAAAAGTTCAAAAAAAAATACTTTACTTTTATTGCACTCACTCAATGCATTGTGGATATTGTAACCCAATATAAGGAGATATGGTAAAAATATTTCAATGTCCATGTAAAATAACATCATTTTATATCAACTTTAGTTAGAGAAAAGTAATTATAAATAAAAACACTTTTTTCTTGTAAGTCACATATCTCCTCCAAGTGCACCAAGTGAGGTTTGAACACAACCTCCCAGTGCACCATGTGAGTTTTGAACACAGACCGTCTTACTAAGGAAATCCTTTCTCAACAGGTAAAACAATTATTCCAAAAGACAAAGACATTTAACATTGTCCATATTAAAAAAAATAAAAATTAATTAAATTATAACTTGATTTTAAATTATTACTATTAAAACAATTAAGATATGAGTTAAAAATATTCTTAACTATGAATATTCACCCCAATTTACCATGGAAATTTTTAACTTGTAAATAGTTTTTGTTACAATACCATGATTTATCAATACCACATACCCAATATGACATGTTGATATGACATTTTCTTTAAATAATTAATTTGAGCTAATTTAATTAGAATAACATAACCAACTTGGAGATAAATTTAACCTTTCATATGTGTATACTACTGTCACATATCCATATGAAAGGAATGAATACATATTTTTTTTTTTTTTAATTATCAAAGTTTAAATCTTTACTTGAAAACAACTACTACAACAAATATACCAACTGGATTTAGTTTGATAGTCTTACCGCATATCTATTTCATAAACCCTTACCTTAGTCATTTTGTACACAAATACAAATATTTTCACTGTGTAAGCTGACCGCCTCCTTTATGGTAGTCTTTAATAGGGTCTGGCCACCTGCCTAGGGAAGCGAGGCTGCTCCTTCGTGAGTCCTTGTTATGATCTACAGCTGGCCTCCAACTACATGGTTGACCGTGCCCCATCGAGGGCTCTCCTTGCTGCTAATCATCTGACGATGGAGGCTGAGTTGAAAGTCTTTAAGCCGTAGCCAGTTTCAGATTGGGGTTTTTCTGTTGGCATTTTTGCTATGGAGGGTTTCGACTCCAGCTTCCGGCAGAGGGTTTCATAGTGAGTAATGCTTAGCCCCTTCACATCTGTTAAATTTCTAAGAGCCTGTTATTTCTGGTGCGGCCTTGTCGTATCTTATTGTCTCTGCTCGCCATCAATTTCTATCATGGCTATAAAAGTTGGACTAGGTATGCCGGGGAATCTTTTTTTTTTCTCTAGGTTGTGGTTCACGAACACCCTCGTCAACGGGATCGACCCCGAAGGGTTATTACTTCCTTTCTTCTGCTGAAGTATCAATGGGTGGATTTTCTTAAAGATATTTATGCATTTTCTATTAGTTATATTAAATCTTCAGGAAGATAGTCTAACGATTTCTCTAGTAAGGGTTATTTTTTATTTATTTAAGGAATAACAGAGTTGTGTTCTTTTTTTTTTCTATAAAGATATGTATTTATCTGTTAGGTTCAAAACAGAGTTGTGTTCTTCTTTCTTTTATAAAGATATGTATTTATCTGCTAGGTTCTGAGAGAACATCCCTTAATTCTGTTAATCTATGTTGTAATTTTATTTCTGTTTCATGCTCCTCCAATGGAGGTTTTACTTGCTACCTAAAGGAATAAAATCTAGCTTCATTGTCGTTTTCTAATTTATTCTACCCAGTATTTGTTATTTTATACTGTATTCAAATTTGACAGAGTTACCTTCAGATTTTCTTTTGCTAGTATTTACATGTATAGATATTTAAAGCATAAATATATTTATAACCATGTACTTAACTAGATATAGAGTAGTTATACTAATTCTAATATTGGAACTTAAATAGCTCCATTATTAGCTAAACAAAATAATCTTTCCAGATTTGTACTTATCTGGCTATTTGAACCGAATAGAATTGTTAAACTCGACTTGCCTCCCAACCTTGAGACTTGCGCTACAGTGCCTCTATCTCCCCCCGAGCTGCCCGTTTCCGGGTCTTCTTTTCAAGAAGTTTCGATCTTGATCCGTAGTAGTTATCTGGTCCTGACCAAACTTAACTACAACAGTTCCTGCCTGTCCTTACAACGCAGTTCTTTTCTTTTCTCCCTTAAGTGTTTCTCCTTCCCTGATCTCTGATCCCCTCATCCTCTTGATCTTTTGGGATAAAACCTTTCTTAGGAGTAGTTAGGGTTGGGTAACTGCCCAACCTAACTATTTCTTGAGAATTACATCCATCACCCTTTGACAGATGTCTTCTCATGAAATTATATTAAATCACTTTCTTGCCAAAATTCCAGTACTGCATTTCTTTTAATAATTTAAAACAGAAATTATATTTATTAAAAACTTAAATCAGTTTTCCAGTTTGTTTTAATATGCAGTAAATAAAAGAAATATTCACATTTACGGGGGATATCACATCTCCCCCCCTAAGATTGAACATCGTCCCAATGTTCCTCTATGGGAAATAACTAAGGGTAAGCTTCCCTCATGGTCCGTTCATTTTCCCAGGTGGTTTCTTCAGGCCCAAAACGCTGCCACTGAATTTTAACTTGGGTGATAACTCGTCTCCGCAGCATTACTTCTCCCCAATCGAGTATTCCCACTTGTTATACCAGGAATTCTCCTTCTGGTCGACCTGAAATAAAAGAAAACAGAACTTTTTTCAAAGTCTGAAATGAACAAGAAAAGGTTCATTCAACTGTAACCACACCACTTACAAATGTATGTATATATATATTTTCTATATCTAGGACAATTTGCTTTTCGAGAGTTCGACTATTCCGGCTCACCTAAATGTCCTACCAGTTTATTATATGTTTAGCATCGTAAATGTATTTCTTAAGTAAAGAAACATGAAAAATGTTGTGTACATGTATATGACTGGGTAAGGCGAGCTGGTACGCCACTAGCCCAATTCGAGCTAAAATCTGAAAAGGCCCGCAAAATCGGGGTGCTAGTTTAGCACATCTGGTCCACTGCAAGGTACTTTTCTTAGCTCGTACTCGTATGTACACATGTTCCCCCACCTGAAATTCTCGGAAGCTCCTTTTCCGATCAACAAAATTCTTTTGCCGGTCTTGAGCAGCTTTTAAATTATTTCGTACACTTTTCACCATATTCTCCATCTCTTCCAGCATATCTGGTCCCAACATTAGTTTGTCCTCTAGGCTGCTCCAACACAAAGGTGTTCTACACTTACGTCTGTATAGTACTTCAAAGGGACTCATCCGTAGAGATGTATGATACCCATTGTTGTATGCAAATTCTACTAAGTGCAAGAAATCCTCCCACTTAGATGGTTGTTGCATCACATAGGCTCGCAACATGTCTTCGACTACTTGATTGACTCTTTCTATCTGTCCATCCATTTGAGGGTGATATGCAGTACTGAAATGTAGTTGAGTGCCCAATCCCTCAAACAGGGCCTTCCAAAAGGTTGATGTAAATTTCACATCTCGGTCAGAAATGATCATCTTGGGTAGGTTGTGTAATTTAAAAATATTTTGCATGAAAATATTAGCAATTTGTACCACTTTATAAGTAGATTGAACGGGTATAAAATGGGCAGATTTTCTCAACTTATCTACAACCACCATGATAGAGTCGTTTAAATTTTTTGATCTAGGTAAACCAGTGATGAAATCAATAGATATAGTCTCCCACTTCCATTCAGGAATAGGCAGTGGGTGAAGCAGCCCTGCTGGGTGCTGATGCTCTGCTTTTATCTGCTGGCACTCCAAACAACGTCCTAAATATTTCGCTACTTCTTTCTTCATTCCGGGCCAAAATAATTCCTTTCTAAGGACATAAATCATTTTCTGATACCCTGGGTGCCCTGCATAAGGACTTTTATGATATTCATCTAAAATTAGATCTTTAAGCAATTTTTGGTTAGGTACATATAGCCTTTTTCTATAAATCAACAGTTCATTTGGAGTAACCTCGTATCCCATCTGTTGTTCATGGTTGTTTACTACTTTTGCTTGCTGCCACAAATGTTTATACACTAAATCTTGCATAGCTGTTTCACGAATCTGCTCATAGAAAGTAGTGTGTGACTCACTAAAAGAAATTTCATATAAGCAATTTACCTTTCGACTTAGGGCATCCACAACCCAGTTTTCCTTTCCTTTCAAATGTCTGATTTCAAAATCAAATTTTCTTAGGAAATCAACCCATCGAGCTTGCCTAGCATTTAATGTGGGCTGTTTGAAATAGCTTGTCAGGCTGTGATGATCTATTAATAGCAAAAATCTCTTGCCCAATAAGTAGTGTCGCCACATTTTCAAGGCATGAATCACTGTTGTTAGCTCCAAGTCATATGCAGAGTACTTTTGCTCATATTCTTTGAGCTTTCTTGACTCATAGGCTATAACCCTACCTTCTTGTGTTAGTACGCCACCTACCCCTTCCTTGCTAGCATCCGTACATACCACATACTCTTTGTTAGGATCAACAATACTCAAAATTGGGGCAGTGGTGAGTAAATGTTTGAGCTGGTCAAAACTCCTTTGGCAGTCAGGGGTCCATTTAAAGGCCCTTCCCTTCTTTTGCAGAGAGGTAATAGGGTATGCCACCCTAGAGAAACCTTCCATGAATCGCCTATAATATCCCGCTAGACCCATGAATGATCTTATGTCTGCCACATCCTTTGGTATTGACCATTCCATGATGGTTTTTATTTTCTCTGGGTCTACCGTGATTCCCTCCTTGGTGATAATATGTCCCAAGTATTGGATTTGTTCCTTGAAGAAGTCACACTTGCTATATTTGGCGTACAACTGGTGTTCTCTTAGAACTTGAAGAACAATGCGGAGATGCTCCTTATGTTCTTCAATGCTCCGGGAGTAGATCAATATGTCGTCAATAAAGATTAACACAAACTTGTCTAGGTATTGATGGAATATGTTGTTCATGAGACACATGAAAGTCGCGGGTGTGTTAGTTAGTCCAAAAGGCAGCACTACAAACTCATAATGCCCATAACGAGTTTTGAATGCAGTTTTTGCTATATCCTCCTCCTTTATCCGGATCTGATGATAGCCTGATCGGAGGTCAATCTTGGAGAAGACGGTTGCCCCCTTAACTTGGTCAAATAGTTCGTCTATGCGAGGTAAGGGATATTTATTTTTAATGGTTAGTTTTTTTAACTAACGGTAGTCCATACACATTCGCAACGTTCCATCTTTCTTCTTAACGAAAAATACTGGAGCTCCCCAAGGAGACACACTAGGTCGAATATAGTTCTTATCTAGCAGCTCCTGTAGTTGCATTTTTAATTTTGTTAATTTAGGTACACTCATGCGGTAAGGGGCTCGGGAGACTGGGGCAGCTCCCGGAATCAGCTCAATGGTAAAATCTATGTCTCTTTTTGGCGGTAAACCCAAGATTTCTTTGGGGAAGACATCTGGAAAGTTTTGTATCACTAGTATATTCTCTAGAGTAGCAAATTTCTCCTTAGAGTCAGCATAACCTACCTGTATGGCGAAAATCTGGCAGCCTTTTCTGATGCATTTTTCTAGCTGGGAGGTTGTTACCAGTCTTACTTGCAGAGGCTTCTGTATGCCTTGCATTTCTTGTCTTTCTCCCTTGTCATCCCGAAAATTAATGGTCTTAGTTTTGCAGTTAATAAGGGACCAATGTTTTTCTAACCAGTCCATACCAATAAGGACGTCGTAAGATCCTAATGGTAATACATTCAAATCTACCATGATGGACTGATTAGCTAGTTCTAGCAGGCAATTACTAACTTTGGCCAAAACTCTTCTTTTGGCTCCTGTGGCTAGTTGTACCAACCATGAGTTTTTAAACTTTTCTGCTTGTAATTTACATTGTTCCACAGTCTTAGGGCTAACGTAACTCAAAGTAGCCCCGGGGTCAATCAAAATAGACACAGCTTGGTCAAGAATTTTACCTTCAAATTCGATCATTGTTGGCTGAAATTCTGCTTGATGATCTTCTAGGGCTGCATTAATTTTGGGGAGACTCCTTGCTATCTCTCCCACTGTAGAGGCTTCTTGTAACTGAGAGATCTAGTTAGCTCCCTTGCATTGTGGGCAGTTCTTGATATAATGTGGGCCTCCGCATCCCCAACACTGTACAGGGGGCCTGGTAGCTAATTCCACTCCAGTTCTACTTGGTTGTTCGTTAGTTCCAGCTTCACCTGGTACTTTAAATATGTGCTGATTTTTTATTAAAATTCCTGTTGGTTTGTCCTTTATACACTCCTTTGCTACCAGAACCTTTATTTCCTTTCTTATCATTCCATTTCTTGCTCATGTCTCCTTTTGGCCTATTTTTTTGATAGCAAATTCATGCCTTACAGATCACCTCATCCATGGTCTTTGGGTTGTCAAATTCTAGTCGTTCCTTCATGAATAGAGGTAAGTTGTTGATGAATCATTGTACCTTTGCTTTTTCTTCACGTATGTATGACACGTATCAAAGTAACGATGTGAAATTTGTTATGAATTCATCCATGGACATTTGTCCTAGCCAGAGATCATGAAATTCTTTAGATTTTTCATCATAGAATCTTTCTGTTAGGAATCTCTGGAATTTTTCCCAGGTGATACTTTGTTCATCCACTCCCCAAACAATCTTTACTTCCTCCCACCATAGTGTGGCCTTTCCTAGTAGTTGAAAAATAGCCAAGAGAGCCTTCAGATTCTATCATATTCGTATAGCTGGAAGTATTTATTCATATTTATGAGCCATGCTTCAGCCGCTTCTTCCTACTCTCCATCGAAGAGAGGGGGTTTTATCTTTCGAAACTCACCCTGTAGTTCCACTTTCTGCCTCTTTTGTGTTTTGTGATTGGACACATTATCCGACTCCTCTTCATGATTTTCTTCTCCACCACCGGTTTCCACGTCTTCTGTCCGGAATTCTTATTCCCCTGATGCATTTCTATGTTTGGGACTGGGAACTAGTGGCCGATTATTTTGTCTATCAGATAGACTCTTCATAAATTTTTCTTGTTCCTACATTAATCTTTTGTTATCTGCCCACAGTCGGGCCATGTAATCCTTTAACTCCTGTACTGTCTCCCTAATATCTGTGTCGGTGTTCCGTGGCTCCTCGCCCAGCTGTACCCACACTTCAGGATTGCCCTCCTAAAATGACGTGGCTCTTGTCCCTATTGTGGATCTGAGTGGTGGGTTACCTGTTCTCCTCATACTGGTTGTTCCTGCTTCCTACGTGCATATCACAAAATTTGTTATTTCCTTGATTCCAGAGGTCTCAGTTTAGCAACCTGAGCTGCTCTAATACCATATGCCACATATCCATATGAAAGGAATAAATACATATTAATTTTTTTTTAATTATCAAATTTTAAACCTTTACTTGAAAACAGCTACTATGACAAATATATCAACTGGATTTAGTTTGATAGTCTTACCACATGCGGTTATGTATTGGTACATTTCTTATAATTACAAGGGGTCAATGCAACATATAATTACTATAGTCATTACATATTGGTTTCCATCGCAAAATTGTTTAATCTATTTCATAAACCCTTACCTTAGTCGTTTTGTACACAAATACAAATATTTTTACACTGTGTAAGCTGCAACTGGTACCGCCTCCTTTATGGTAGTCTTTAATAGGGTCTGGCCACCTGCCTAGGGAAGCGAGGCTGCTCCTTCGCGAGTCTTCGTTATGATCTACAGCTGGCCTCCAACTGCATGGTTGACCGTGCCCCATCGAGGGCTCTCCTTGCTGTTGATCATCCGATGGTGGAGGCTGAGTCGAAAGTCTTTAAGCCGTAGCCAGGTTCAGATTGGGGTTTTTCTGTTGGCATTTTTGTTGTGGAGGGGTTCGGCTCCAGCTTCCAACAGAGGGTTTCATAGTGAGTAATGCTTAGCCCCTTCGCATCTGTTAAATTTCTGAGAGCTTGTTATTTTTGGTGTGGCCTTGCCGTATCTTACTGTCTCTGCTCGCCATCAGTTTCTATCATGGCTATAAAAGTTGGACTGGGTATGCCGGGGAAGCTTCTCGACAAGCCGGAGGTATTCAACAACTACCTGGGTAAGTGACTGCAAATTAGTTTATGTTTTTTATTTTGTTTTCGGTGTCTGCTTCTCATTATGTTTATGAATCCCTGACTTTCGCAATGCTCTGCCAGGTTTCACAGGCTTTGATCCTGGTGGTTTCTCTCCGGCTGTCGCTTCTCCAGGTCCATCCATCGACTTTAAATGGGTATGAGATACAGTGAAAATGGTTCCAGGGTTTGAGGCTTCGTATTTGTCATAAGTCTTGGACCTGTCTTTTATTTATTTGGTCTATGCTATTTTCGTGGAGTTGAAATTCTCCTACAAGCCCGACTCAGTTTTGTTTGAATTATGTAAACCTTCATTTGATGAGGTTCTAGGTCTCTTAGTCTATCCGAAGACAGTGCTTTAACTGGTTAGGGTTAGGCCTTAGAGATTTGGAAATCTTTGTTCGGTTATAGTTGTTTTTATGTAATTTTATAACCTAGGGTCTACTATGCTTATTCGACCACTGCAAGATTTGGGGTCTGTCGACTGGGGTTTTGGCTATGCCGGCATTTCGCATATGTGTCCTGTTGAGAGAAAACTTCTGATATTACTGTTACTGTATTATTTTTTTGGTGAATACGAGGAATCCTCGCGGAAATATGACTGTGCATTTTGATATTTGCAAACGTTGTATTGTGAATATTGTACAAGAATTTTCCTTATGCATTTTGTGGAAATTTTCTACTATGTTCCTCTCTAAATTTTTCAAGGGTTATTACTTCCTTTCTTCTGTTGAAGTATCAATGGGTGGATTTTCTGAAAGATCTTTATGCATTTTCTATTAGTTATATAAATCTTCAGGAAGATAGTCTAACAATTTTTCTAGTAAGGGCTATTTTTTTTTATTTAAGGAATAACAGAGTTGTGTTCTTTTTTTTTTTCTTGTATAAAGATATGTATTTATCTGCTAGGTTCAAAACAGAGTTGTGTTCTTATTTCTTTTATAAAGATATGTATTTATCTGCTAGGTTCTTAGAGAACATTCCTTAATTCTGTTAATGTATGTTGTAATTTTATTTATGTTTCATGCTCCTCTGATGGAGGTTTTACTTGCTACCTAAAGGAATAATATCTAGCTTCATTGTCGTTCTTTTCTAATTTATTCTACTCAATATTGGTTATTTTATACTGTATTCAAATGTAACAGAGTTACCCTCAGATTTTCTTTCGCTAGTATTTACATGTACAGATATTTAAAGCATAAATATATTTATAACCATGTACTTAACCAGATATAGAGTAGTTATACTAATTATAATATTGGAACTTAAATAGCTCCATTATCAGCTAAACAAAATAATCTTTCCAGATTTGTACTTGTTTGGCTATCTGAACCGAATAGAATTGTTAATCTCGACTTGCCTCCCAACCTTGAGACTTGCGCTGCAATGCCTCTGTCTCCCCCTAAGCTGCCCATTTGCTGCTCTTCTTTTGACTATCTGAACCGAATAGAATTGTTAATCTCGACTTGCATCCCAACCTTGAGACTTGCGCTGCAATGCCTCTGTCTCCCCCTAAGCTGCCCATTTGCTGCTCTTCTTTTCAAGAAGTTTCGATCTTGATCCGTAGTAGTTATCTGGTCCTGACTAGACTTAACTACAACAGTTCATTCCTATCCTTACAACGCAGTTCTTTTCTTTTCTCCCTTAAGTGTTTCTCCTTCCCTGATCTCAGATCCCCTCATCCTCTTGATCTTTTGGGATAAAACCTTTCTTAGGAGTAGTTAGGGTTGGATACCTGCCCAACCTAACTATTTCTTGAGAATTACATCCATCACCCTTTGACATATGTCTTCTCATGAAATTATATTAAATCACTTTCTTGCCAAAATTCCAGTACTGCATTTCTTTTAATAATTTAAAACAGAAATTCTATTTATTATTAAATCAGTTTCTAGTTTGTTTTAATATGCAATAAATAAAAGAAATATTCACATTTACGGGGGATATCACAACTACTATGAATATTCTAGCATATTTAATGAAGAGTACATCTCCACCATCCACTCAATAATTTTTGATAATTAAATTAAAATTCTAGAAGGTCTATTTTGAAATAAACATACCTATCAGCACAATAAAATATTTTAATGGACAAAGAGAAGAAGTAATTGAAAACAAAATCTAATTGTTTCCAATAAAAATAATAAGAAAGAGATGTGTACTTCAATGAATAAGCATTTTAATATGTTCAATGTGATTCATAAATATATTGTTTCCATGTGAACTATTTATTGAGCCCGGATGAGAGACTGATTCTACAACCTAGTATGAGGGGCATCTGTAAGTTTGTCCAAGTTTGTCCGTCAGTAAAAAAAAATAATGTCGACTATAATATCACAAATGAATATGTAAGTTTGTCCGTACGTCCAAAAATAATATTGGCTATAATATTAGAAGTAAAAAAAAAAGGCATGGGTAATTTTATAATGTCAGCTATAATAACGAAAATGAATATGTTAGCATGAAGGGCGTGTGTAAGTTTGTAGATACGTCGAAAAATAATGTCAAGATGTTCAAACCTTATACATTTAAAAAATATTTTAATAGGATATCTATGTGAACTAATTTATGTCAATATCAACTTAATATATATCTATATGAAGAAAAAAAATTGTTAAAATAAAATATTTTAATGTTGTATAAAAAAAATATTCAATATGGGTTATCAATAAAATATTTTAATACGAATTAATATTGACATATACTTAAAAATATATTAATAATAAAAAAACCATTTTAATTTTCCCTGCAAGTTATGTAAAATATTTTAATGCCAATTTTGTATATATCATTTTAAAAAATGATGTATATATAAAAAAAAAGATATTTTTTATGGTTAAAATGTTTATTTGGTCCTATATATACTCTATATAGCATTCAAAATACAAATTACGTATTGTATTTTGCATTCTAAAAAGGTTTGCACATGAAGAAATTTGATCCTATCGAAAGTAATGCTTCCATGTGTTGCCATGAGTTATCATTGAGAGTTCCCAAGTGTTAATCTAGAAGTTATTGTTTCCTATGTATGAGTTGTAGTTATGATCTAGATGTGTGGAAGTCATAGATTTATGTCCTATATTTGTGTAATTGTTGTGATCAATAAAGATAATAAAGTGTGTTTTGGTGTTGTGTGTAATTACCCTTTGATCTCTCTCTATTTTCTAACATGGTCTCAAAGAAGGTTCAACCGTGACTCCCATGATACTCCTTTGTACATCGATCAGTTTAATGGTGTTTGATCTATTGTTTGTATGAATATTAGATTTGTGTATGGATTGTGGATAGTTGCATGCAAAGGAGAATTGCAAAGATCTAGTGTTGCTACTGTTGTGTGAAGTTCCATTGTGGACAAATATTTATAAAAGAAGAGGAGATCTATTTGTGAAGAAGTTGGATCAACATAGATTTGGTTTGATCTAGTGTGGATCTACAATTAAGAACAATGTCTACATGTTTTAAATGGTGGTTCTTGAGATTATCAAATGGTGCAAGATGTACAATTGTAGCATGCAGGTGGAATGTTGGCGTTTCTCATTCTAGATCTGAAGTAATAAAATATTGTTGTATTGTTTATCCAGAGGTCGAGATCCAAACACTGTAGATCTTATGGAAAATACCAATATGCAAAGTTATTACCATTATATTTGATGTGATCTGCACAAATTAATAAAGAGAAGTCATTGATTTTGTCTTTGTACCCTTTGGTGGTTGATGTTTTTGTTTTTATTGGCTATAAAAAGGGTTGATGGTTCTTAAGTTGTAAGCCCCGGTGTTTGAAACATCAATTCTTTTGTGTTTTTATTGGTTATAAAAAGGGTTGATGGTTCTTAAAATGGAAGCACCGGTGTCTGAAACATTAATTCTTGTGTGTTAGTAAGGTCAAGTTGTTTGATCAACTTTTGAAAACATTCAATATCCAGACTTCCATCCTAGCCATTGACGGATAACTGAAAGCAAAATCTATGACATATGGTGGTTGGTCCATAGGATGGTTCATTACTTGACGACTCTTATCGTGGAAGCCTCGATAAGTTGAGGTGTCAATATTGTTGGTCTTGCAAAGTTCATCAATGATGGTCAGAGGAAATTATAGTTTAAATGGAGGTCAAGCGAAAGCTCAAAGATGTGATGGTGAAATAGCGGTGTTTGCAAGATTCCAGAGTGGATGTGAGTGCTAATGAAAACCAATCATATATAGATTATCATTGTTGTTGTAATGTGTTTTCAATGTTTTCCATGTAAGCATTAATGGAGGGTATTGGACGTAATGCTTCCATGTGTTGTCATGAGTTGTCATTGAGAGTTCCCAAGTGTTAATCTAGAAGTTTTTGTTTCTTATGTATGAGTTGTAGTTATGATCTAGATGTGTGGAAATCATAGATTTATGTCCTATATATGTGTAATTGTTGTGATCAATAAAGATATTAAATCGTGTTTTGGTGTTGTGTGTAGTTGCTCTTTGAACTCTCTCTATTTTCTAACAAATCCCTCTCAGCTCATGTTAGATTCGTATGTAAGATGGGTCTAAAAAACATAAAATTGCGTTTCAAGGGATTTGATATGTCCAATTTTAATAAATGCATACTTAAGATAAATTTAAATTTGTGTAGTTATTGTAAAATTATTTAATTAGTTTTATTTATTTGAATTAAATATTTGTTTTTAATCTTGATTTAACTAATTAAAAAAAAACTAAGTATCGTAACATTTATTTTTAAATTTTAAAAACTCATTTGGTCGTGAAAATACTTTAATTTTAACTGAGTGAAAATAAAATAAAAACAACTCAATAATAATAATAATGCTCACGAGGAATACACTGTAATGGGGCTTATTGTTAAGTCACTCTTTGATATAAAAGTCACAAGTTCGAAATTTTGTGAGAAAAAATCCAATGATGTTAAAGGTTGGTGTGGCCTAGAAGAAATGCCATCCCTAACATAACTTAGATGCCTCTAAATCACGCTTTTTCAAACTATAAGTTAAATCAAATATAATCTCAAATGCACTCAAACCACTCAACAAACCATTAATGTCTCGATCACTCTTTCACCCAAAAGCAAAGCTGCAAGGCTCGTGACTGGTAGTCCTTCCGCGTACTTTACTGTAAGTTACTAGTCACTGCAGTGCAATATCAAATATCTATCTTTATTGATAAAATATATTGCGTCAAACAAACAAAGCCCTCGGTCATTTCACTTTTGAAAGGGGAAATGAATTTTCAATACAATGGGCATCTCTATCGCCATTTTGTCATCATGTTAAAACACAAATTTCCAGAAGGTAGTCTTGTGATTCGGCCCATTGTTCACAAATCAAAGAATGCTTTTCATTATTGAAATGTACGCTGTGAAATGCAAGATTCAAAGTTGGGTGCATTGTTTGAGATACGGTGTCACACACTATGTCACGTGTATTTGTCGGAATTTCTATATTCGTAAAAACCACGAGTATGAACAAAAAGTTACCCTGACTATAAACATGTCTGCATGCGCTAAGGCTATTGGTACTCTTAACGCCCCATTTCATCGAATAATTATGGAATTTGTGTGCTACATTCTCTTTTACCTCACTATATAAAAAAAAAAAAAACCATCACTCAACTGTGGTCTCTTGTTCGACCATGTCCATCTCTTCTATAGTTCATGAAAGGTATGCTCCCATCAGTGAGTTACAACTTCCACCTTGGCTTAACCCTGTGTTGGGACAAGGTCCCTCCTTCCTCTACTTCCTAATGAGTATAAGAGTATTTGCTGGGACAAGGTCCCTCCTTCCTCTACTTCCTAATGAGTGTAAGAGTATTTGCTGGGACAAGGTCCCTCCTTCCTCTACTTCCTAATGAGTGTAAGAGTATTTGCAGTGAAACATACTAAGAATCAAGACCAGAATTGTAGCGATGTTAATAATGCCAACTATTGAAGCAAGTCTCAAAGCACTCTAGCTTGCTAATAACCCCTTGAGAGAAACACACTTGAGAAAGGGGAAGTCAAGTCAAACTCAAATGTACCTATATAGGAGATGAAAGTCCAGAATACCAAGATACAAATGGAATAGGGGTGAAATTGGGAAGAGATAATTCACATATCTTTTAAAAATGTTGAACCATAATTCTCAAGTGACAACCATCTTGCTTGAAGTGCTCCTAGGCCAAACCAGGTCGTAATAATGTTCATGTACGAGGATGATCATTTGAGCATGCAAAAAGTAATTGAAATGACCACCCTTAAGTGCTCTAATAGTCCAACTAACACACATGTCGACTAATTCCACCATTTGTCCTTACCTCGCAACCATCAAAGGTGGTAGTTGCATGGAAATAGTAGTCCCTCCATACGGGTATCAATATTATTCAACCCCCATGAAGAGGTTAAATTTAAAAATTTTATATATAAGAGATTTAGGCATAAAAATAATTTTAAATAAAAATTTATGAGATAATTGTTTGAAAAACCATTTATAATTACTTTTTTTTAATTAATTAAAAGTAAGATTAAATGTAGAAAATAAGATGACTAAATTTTACATTTAATTTTTTAATTAAAAAACTTCAATATAATTTTTTTATATTCAATTAATTTCATTACATTAAATTATTTTTAATCTTTGAAAACTTTTGTATTTGTTTTGAATTTTTAGGAGTGCAATGATTCACAAAATTTGGCTATATGGTTTTTTTTTTTGGAGGGGTTTGAAATCTAGAATTTGACTATATGGTTTTTTTGGTGGGAGAGATTTGTAAATTTTGATCCAAAAAGCTCTCAAAGATGAGAAAACAATCCAAACTCTTAGCAATGTGATCATTCTCAATTTTGTTGTTTGATTAGGTGGGAAGGATTTTTGAAGGGATAATTTCCACCAAATCAAGTTGAATCCCAAATTCAAATGTTTGAAGGGATTGTTAAATCGTTATTTGAATCTAAGTTATCGAATTCATTTGGTCTCTTCATCCCCCCTAATGGGGTTTCATCTGCACCTTCATTCCTCATGGGGTATACCATCATAGATTTGTGTTTTCCCCCATTCTTTGGGGAGGTTATAGATTCCACAATTAAATCTACATGACTAGCATTAATATTGTTCTTTGGAGATATATCTTGCATATTTCTATAGTATAGTCATTTAAATAAAATAAACACAATTATTTTGGAGATTGATAACCCTTTGGTTTGGATTAGAGACCCTTTTTCCATTTTGAATGAGCTCACATGTAAGGGCAAGAGTCCTAAAGATGACCTATTTGTTCACAATTCAAGCACCAAATAGTTGTGTTCTTATAATATAAGACCTAAGTCCATTAGAAATTTTCACGTTCTAAATTTATTTTGTCTAGTAACCCTTGAATGGTATCAAACTAACATATGTTTGGGCATATGCAAAGAGACATGTTTGAATAATAATGACCAATATCTACTTTTATCTTTGCTTAATCCTTATATTACACTTAATTTCTTCTTATCAAACACCATTACTTTTGAACTTAACAATAATGTTTTCACATAACCATTGCATATAGATGCAACTATCAACTCTAAATTAACCTTTAGATCTTCTAGTCTGTTCCCAAGGTTTTTTCTAGATGCAATATCAAAATATTTATTAAGGTCGTTGAAGCAACAATGTAAATCAATTTTATTATCTCGACTCTCTTTACAATAATCCTAAGAGTAATCAAGCAATTTGATGTTGATATTACAACTCATGATTCTAAAGTAACCTTTAGATATTCCAATCTTTTCCAAGGGTTTTTTCTAAGCATTGTATCTAGAGATTTTTTAAAATAAATGAAGCAATAAGGAGAATTAATTTTATTATCTAAATTACTTTGCAATAACTCAAGAGTAGTATCCCTGATGGGGTGTTTGTGGAGATTTAAGATCCACATTGAGGGATGAGCCAATATTACACTTGAACCATAGGCGAGGGTGGGTGGCATGATAAAATTTAATTCAGGTGTATTAGTTGGTGTGTCAATACGTGGGAACATGAAGTTTATTAAATCTCAGTAGGTATGAAGGAAGTCAGTGGCCTATTCATTTGTGGTGGTGAGGACTCCTCCTCGTCCTCTTCTAATACTTGTTATCATTGTAAGGTGGCTTGGTTTCAATCTCTAGTTTTTCTAGTGGATGCAAAGTGATGGTGTATCTCGGTTGGAGAGTGGTTGTGTTGTTTCTTGGTTTTGATGGTAGTCAAGGAAGAACTTGGTGTGTTCTTACTGGGGTGATGGTGCTTTAATAGTGGGGCTCATTCTCTTCTCTTTGGTAGGCTTTCATCTTGGGTGAGTTCCTTGTCATTTTTTGATTCACGTTGGGTCTGGTTTTTAGTTTTGTCACTGTTGTTTTACTTGTGTCTCCATGTAAGGTATTTAATTGGGTTTGTTTATGGTCATAAGGAAAATTCTGGGCTTTTTCCTCACCCTGTGCTTTGTGTCTGGGTATCGTTTTTCAATTGGGTACGCCCTTGGTAATGTGTGATTACTAGTCTTTGAGGGTCATAATTTTTGTTGCAGTTGATGGTGGATACTTCTTTGGGTTGTTGGGTAGTGCTATATTGGTGGAAAGTGGGTTTTAGAGCAAAGTTTTTTCTATTTTGGTCCCTCTTATTGTTTTTGACTCTCTTTGATGTATTTAGATTTGGTATACTACCTTCGTAGTTTATGAGTTTACTGTGTGGGGAATTGGACAATCTATTGAGTGTTGGTCCTTACATCTGGTCTGTTGGTGACAAAACTATTGTCTTTTGGTTTGGTATGGAAGGTTCTTGACTTCTTTCCCCTCACAGTTTCATTTGGCATGGGTTATTGAGTCAGTGTCCTATGTGTTCTTTTCCTCTGACATCATGCCTCAAAGGCAGTAGATGAGGAGTAGCAAAGGTGGCTTTGATAACTATGGTTATAAATGAGTTCGACCATTTGATTCTGAATCTATTGCGTCTACCTTTGTTGTGGTCCCTTGGAAATTTAGGGGTGATATCCTTCTTCAAGAAAGCAAGGAAGCAAGTGATCGCCCTTACTTTTCAGATTCTGAACTAATATATGAGGAGGAAAAGTGGTTTCCTGCCCTTGGAGGTTCTGTCGACGATGATGGAATTTCTTGAGCTCTCTGGATATTAATCAACATCTCACAATGTGGCTTTGACTTGTCTTTCGTGATAAGCAGGTCAACAACTATAATGTATTTTTTGGTTTGGAGGACCTAAATCGAATGCTTCAAAACATGTGTTTTTTGCCAGACAATGTTGATGCTCGCTTGTCAAATATGGAAGGATTTTTTTCGAGTGATTCTGTTTTCGGGCACTTGACAGACCCTCTAGCAAGTGATAGCACATTGACTCCAACCGTTCCCTTTCTAGATCACGAAGAGTAAATATTTGATGGTGTATGGCTATGATCTGAGTTTTGAGACTTATGATTTTGTTTGGGTAAGCCAAGTTATTTTAGCATGTATCTTGGTTTTTTTAGAGTGGAATTTCGATGGTATGTGTTGTTTCTATGGTGCAAGGCTAGTATGTGTGCCTCTTTTTTTGCAGGGGTCTTTTGTTCCTACTTGCATTGGATTCTTTTTGGCTTGCATCGTTGACATGGTGTCAGGCAGGTTTGTGTTGCTTTTAATGTGGAATGAGGATGTTATGGTTAGCAATATTACTCCTGGTTTTGATTGTTTTTGAAATCTCTTTGGTTTGAAGTGTAGACATGTTCAAAACTAATTTGGGATGCTCTTTTGTTAGATTAGTATATATGTTTCTTTTAGTGATAATGGTGAGTCTTTGTAGCTATTGGGATCCTGCTGGTTATGGTGGTTGATGTTGTGTTTCTTTTGGTGATAATGGTGACTCTTTGTAGCTATTAGGATCCTATTGGTTATGGTTGTTGAAGTTAAAGATACTATGTATTTTTTTGTATTCCAATTAGGCTATGAGATGTCACCTTATGCTTAACTTATGATGTAAAAATGGAGTCGGAAAGAGTCTCTAATGAATTTGAAAAGAATGTGTGTTGGTTCTTAGATTATATGGCATTTTTTCCCAACCTTTTTTGTACAATTTTTCTTACTGAATGCAATATAAAATATTTAATTATAAAGAGAGTTTTTTTTTAAAGAACAATTATGAGAAAATGTAAATCAAAATGGTAATATAATTTGAAGAATTATTTTTATTAAACCATTTCAAAAATAAAATTTATAGATTTTGAAATCTTTCTTTCACTTTAATAGAATGTGTATTCAACTTTTAAAATAATTTTTAAAAGCCTATGGTGAAAAAGTAAATATTAAGGTTTCATTTTTAGAATTTGACATAATACTTTTTAATATTCTTAAAACAGTTTTTGATATTTTTATTATTTATTTAAAAATTTGTAAAAATTTAAATCAATTAAAAAGTTAAATTATTAGAACTTTTACTATAACTTTTGTATCTAAATAATATTGAAAATTAACTATCTAAATAATATTGAAAATTATGATTAGAAGTATGATCGAAATGCAGAACAACTTTGTTATATAAGGGGATATTTTATTTAATAAGTTACTGTCTGTGTTCAGTGATTAGATACCTGGTTTCAGTATCACTATTTATAGTGCATCCATTTTTAAGATTGCAATAATTTAGTATTTTCTGCGCATTTATGATAAACCTATGAAGTTCAATGCTAAAACATAGCCATTAATCTGCATATTCTCTCAATAGCTTTTAAAAAAGGCAAATCATGCTTTCCTGATTTTCTTTTGGATAATAAATGCTTTGTTGTTTATATGGCCACCTTCCCATTCTTGCCCCTCTAATATTTGTAACTTTTCCCTTAACATTATCCTTGCAGAGTCCTCGTCCCTCACGTTGGGAAGAGTGCCACATTTTAGCGTTCAAATCCATTGCAGGTCGTCCAACAAAACTGATGAAACTTTGATTACGGACAATCCTGACATAAAAATATTCTAGGTAAAAGGTTCCCCGTTAAAAAATATATTTTTCCAATAGAACTTTCTTTTTAATGGGAGTGATTCATTCTTCTGGGATACCGGACACTTCTGTCTTCTTTATGTCTGACCTCTCTGTTTTTAAATGTGAGGGATTCAATGTGTTTATCTTCTTGGATATTGGACACTGCTGTCCTCTTTATGCCTGACATTTTTTGGTACATTTCTGGCCTCTTTATCGGAATATTTTTAAAACCCTTTCTGCTTCTTGTTTTATGGGATTCAACGCATAGATATTTTTATAGCTCCATCTATTTGTCTGTTTGCTGCTCCTTTTTGAGTGTTATTCTGCCACCATTTTCAATCACCTAAGTATATCAGATTTCAGTTTGAATATTCTTATTTTTTGAAGGCTGATATATTTTTTTCCTGGTATTTATGTATAATTAAATTTTTGAAAAAATAAAAATAAAAGATGGTTTTTTAACTGGAATAGTTGATGGGATTAGTAATTTACTTAAATATGTGAAGCAGTAAACAAATTACATATATCAAAAATTCATAATTCAACGTGAGATAACATCTCCATGGGACAGTGTCACACTTCTAAGCTGTACATAAAAAAAAAAAAAATTAATTACAGCAATATTAACCTCTACTACATAAGGTTCTTACAATAGCATTTACTTATGTTTGGATACGCATTAATCATAAACACTTATTTACCAATACAAAGTCCCAAATACGCAACAGTCATAATGAAATATAATCCACAGACATCACTTTGAAGGTTTGCGGAAATATACATTCGTGGACTAACTATATGAACATGTATATGTTGAAATGGTATCATCCACATATGTTATAATGGTAACTCGAGAACCAATTAACGCACAGTTGGCACTGTCAGTCTTAAAGGCGTATTTATGGTCACAGCTAAAAAAAACTCAGGGACTTTGTCCGGCGTTTAGCGTCGATCCAGCTGGAGGGTTTAACGTCGTCCATTTGGAGGGATGAAGGGCAGATGGCAAGCTGCCATGTGCGCATGTACTCCGAGCTTGACCCTCGGGCTTGCCATTTTCGCGCCCGAAGTTTCCACCGAGGCCACCGACAATCGAACGGCTAACAAAAGCTTACTGCAGATCTAAGGTTATAATTGTGCCACGAAATGGTGAGGTAATGGAGCTATTTAAATGAATGTTTTTCCTTTCGGTAGCTTTGGTTCTCATTTCATTACCTCTGCTTCGCCACAACGCTGTAAGTCTTAGCTCTGTCGTCATTCCTTCCGCATCCAGCTACACCGCTCTTTGGTCTCAGACATGCAGCTCCTGCCTTTCGGTTCGACCCCTTCATCCTTTGAAGTTATCGGGCATTCTTGCTTAAACGACACCAGACTTGGCTGCTGAAGGTATTAATGTCTTTTCTCTGTTCTTTACATTCTATCATGGATTTACACCAGGGTATTCCGTTTATTAATCCGGCTAAAGTTCTCGATGCAGGTGATTCTTCATTAATCCATAGTGCACGAGGGTTTCTCCAGACAAATGGCTAGCCTTTCGTCAGGTACGTTCCGATACTCTCCCCACTATGTGTATTGGATTTACTTATCTATGACTGAGTTATCTTTTTATTCCCTTGGCAGGGATACCGGGCATTAATTTCTCGGGTCTGTCCCTGCACAAGCTCAGGGTCTTCCCTGATGGCCACTGAATGTAGCCCTTGGTAGATGGACTCCTCCGTGAGGAGGTCCTTCCTTATGAGCTTGATTCGTGTAGCCATAACTTATCATCAAATGTAATTATCGTTTAATTTATGTACTGGTTTCCTTTGAACACAAACTGTGACTCTGAACTGAGAGGGTTTGATCTTGTATAAATTTTGTGAAATATAGTAATCTTGTTTGAATATGGTATTTTCATCACGGGAACCCCGTGGGTTTACTCTACTCGTTTTATATCTTTCTGGTCATTCGCCTTCACTGAACTGTTACAGGCTTATTGTTTGATGTTAATATATGTGTTTAATATAGTCCTTTAGCAAAGAACGCGTAGGTATTTCTTTTTCGATTATCTGAGCATAAAGATTTCTAGTTCTTTTCCTCGATTCTTGAATATAAATACAGGGTTTTGACATATCATTCCCTGTTGATAACTTCCTGCTGTCACCGAAATGATTGAACTGTTTACTTCTGTTTCTGTTTATTTCGAATAAAGAATGCAAGTTTTTCATGTGAACTTTTAATACTCTTCCCTACCGATTGCATGTTATTTCAGTCTCTGTCTATAATACCGAAGTTAATGCTTTTCCTTGTTTTCTATTAAAGAAGATTAGTCAGATGTCCTTCAACTATTTCTATTTTCTCAGTATAGAACAATGCAAGGAATATTTCAATAGATATATGCATTATAAGCCTTACCTGCTTATCTGCAACCTACTTGTAATGCTTGTCAATCCACCCGTCCGTAGGAAGAATTCTTCTTTGATCTTCCACCCCCAAGCACTTGCAGGTCCTCTCGACTGCAATTACACTGGTCTCGCCAGTAATCGTTATCTGGTCCTAACCAGAGGTAGCGTACACAGGAAAATTCCTTTCCTCCTATGCCATCTGATCCTAACCAGACATAGCATGATCATTTTCTTTCTTCCCTGCCATCTGATCCTAACCAGACTTGGAAAATCTTTCCCCTTTTTCCTCTGGGGCCTCAACTACCTCCCGAAGGTAGTTAGGGTTCCATTGTAACTGCTTCCACAGTTACTAACCATGATTAATCATAGGCTCAGCTCAAATAATACTAACACAATTGTTTTTAATTAACATAAAATTAATAACAGAGTTATATACTTTTTCAAATAAAGTCTTTGTTCATAATTACTTTTACTATTTACCAACATTAACTTTTCACGAGGGATGTTACATCTCCCCCTCCTGAAAGTCTACATCGTCCCGATGTTGTTGTTCATTCAAAAACAGTCTGGGATAAGTATTCCTCATCATTTGTTCATCCTCCCAGGTGGCCTCTTCAGGCCCAAAGTGCCGCCACTGCACTTTAACCTGGCTGATGACCTTTTTCCGCAGCTCGACTCTTCTCTGATCTAATATGTTGACTGGTTCGACCAATAACTCTCCTTCCGGTTCCACCTGAAACACATGACAATCAGATCAGCTGCTTACTAGTATTCTATTTCAGTTTACATTATATAACAGTCTTCCCTTACCTGAATGTCCTGCCAACTTATTATATGCCTAGGGTCATACACATATCTCTTTAAAATTGATACATGGAAGACATTATGAACCCGAATATGGCTGGGTAGGGCGAGCTGATAAGATACCGGCCCTACTCATGCCAGAATTTGGAATGGTCCACAAAAACGCGGTGCCAATTTGGCACAAGCATTCCATTGGAGGGTACTTTTTCTAGCTCGAATTCTGATGTACACATGTTCACCCACTTGGTACTCTTTAAATGTTCTCTTCCGATCTGCAAAATTCTTCTGCCTGTCCTGTGCCATCTTTAGATTAGCTCGAACTTTTTTCACCATAACTTCCATTTCCTCCAACATCTCAGGACCCAGCAAGAATTTGTCCTCCGGTCCACCCCAACTGGAGGGTGTGCGGCATTTCCGGCCGTAAAGTATTTCGAATGGGCTCATCTTCAAGGATGAGTGATAACCATTGTTATAGGCGAATTCCACTAGGTGTAAATACTCCTCCCATCGCGTAGGTTGCTGCATCACATAAGACCTCAGCATGTCTTCCACTACTTGATTCACTCGCTCAGTCTGTCCGTCAGTTTGCGGATGATATGCGGTGCTGAAGCTCAATTGAGTTCCTAGACCTTCAAATAAGGTCCTCCAAAAAACTGAGGTAAACTTAACATCACGATCAGATATTATTACTTTCGGCAGCCCATTAAGTTTAAATATACTTTGCATGAAAATGTTTGCAATTTGAGCTGCACGATAAGTGGATTGAACCGGTATGAAGTGAGCTAACTTGCTGAGTTTATCTACTACCACCATTATAGAATCATTGTTCTTTTTGGATTTCGGCAAACCGGTAATAAAGTCCATGGTTATGGTCTCCCATTTCCATTCTGGTATGGGTAATGGCTGTAGTAATCCTGCAGGGTGCTGATGTTCAGCCTTCACCTGTTGACACTCTAAACAGCGCGCCAGGTATTCTATAACATCCTTTTTCATGCCTGGCCAGTAATACTCCTTCCTTAGCTAGGTGATTAATTTCTGGTAACCAGGATGTCCTGCATAAGGACTTCTATGATTTTCATCCAGAATCGTTTCTTTAATACCGCTCTGATTGGGTATATAAATCTTCTTCTGGTAGCACAAAATTCTGGCTGCATTCAAGGTGTAACCTTGTTGTATTGAACGGGTATCTGAATTCTGCACCAAATGCTTCTTTCGCAAATAAATCTGATCTTGCGCCGCAGCCTCCTCGATCTCTTTGTCAAGGGTGGACCATCCTTGACTAATACCAATCTCATAAATGCAATGCACTTTTCGGCTCAGTGCATCAGCTACTCTGTTCTCCTTTCCCTTTAAATGTTTAATTTCGAAATCGAAATTTCCCAAAAAGTCCACCCATCTTGCTTGTCTTGCGTTTAAAGTGGGTTGACTAAAGTAACTAGTCAAGCTGTGGTGATCTGTCATTAAAAAAAATTTCCTCCCTACTAAATAATGGCGCCACATCTTCAATGCATGGATCACAGCGGTTAATTCCAGATCATAGGCATAATATTTCTGCTCATGTTCTTTTAACTTTCTGGATTCATATGCAATCACTTTACCTTCCTGCATTAGCACTCCACCCACGCCCTCCTTACTGGCATCTGTACAAACTACATATTCCTTTTCGGGATCTGCCACACACAACACAGGTGCGGTGGTAAGTAAATGTTTGAGCTGTTCGAAACTCCGTTGACAGTCTGCTGTCCATTTAAACACTTTTCCCTTCTTTTGCAAGGAGGTAATAGGGTAGGCAACTCTGGAAAAACCTTCTACAAACCGCCGGTAATATCCAGCCAGCCCCATGAAGGATCGAATATCTGCTACATCCTTGGGTGTAGGCCATTCCATTATAGTTTTAATCTTTTCGGGGTCTACAGCTATACCTTCCTTCGTAATAATGTGGCCCAAATACTGGATCTGTTCTTTATAAAAATCACATTTGCTGAATTTTCCATATAACTGATGCTCCCGTAATGTCTGTAACACTATCCTCAAATGTTCCTCATGCTCCTTGATATTCCGGGAGTATATAAGTATATCATCAATGAAGATCAATACAAATTTGTCTAGGTATTGATGAAATACACTGTTCATCAAACACATGAATGTTGCAGGTGCATTAGTTAATCCAAAAGGCAGTACCACAAACTCGTAGTGTCTGTAACGAGTACGAAAAGTTGTCTTGGCTATGTCCTCATCTTTGATTCTAATTTGATGGTAACTTGATCTTAAATCGATCTTTGAGAAGATTGTCGCCCCCTTTACCTGATCAAACAGCTCATCAATGCGGGGTAGGGGGTATTTGTTTTTAACCATCAGTTTGTTCAGCTGCCTATAATCTATGCACATACGCAAAGTTCCATCCTTTTTCCTTACAAATAGCACAGGAGCTCCCCAAGGAGAGACACTGGGGCGGATATACTTCTTTTCCAGTAGCTCTTGCAGTTGCATTTTTAACTCAGTTAACTCCGGCACACTCATCCGATAGGGTGCTCGGGACACTGGGGCTGCTCCGGGTATCAGCTCAATGGTGAAGTCTAAATCCCTTTTGGGCGGCAGCCCTGGAATTTCTTCAGGAAATACATCTGCAAAATCTTGCACTACTGGTATATTTTTAACAGTTGCAACCATATCCACAGAATCTGCGAACCCCACTTGTACTGCATAAATCTGGCATTTCTTTCGGATACACTTAACCAGCTGTGAGGCCGTGATCGGCCGAATCTGTACTGGTTTCTGGATGCCTTAAATCTCTTTTCCCACACCCAGTTCATCTCGGTAAGATACTGTTTTTGTTTTACAATTTATTACAGACCATCGCCGTTCCAACCAATCCATTCCTATCAGCACATCATAGGAACCAAGAAGGAGTACGTTTAATTCAGTTGTTATTGTTTGGCCAGCTAACCTTAATGGACAGTTGCTGACTTTAGTTAGTACTCGTCTTTTGGCCCCAGTGGCCAGCTGTACTAGCCAAGGGCTTTTAAATTTAGTAGTTTGCAAACCACAGCTTTCCACAACTTTGGGACTTACATAGCTTAAAGTAGCTCCTGGATCTACTAAAATAGAAACAGTTCGATCAAAGATCTTACCTTCAAACTCTATCATTGTTGGCTGGTAATCAGCTTGTCGATCCTCCAATGCTGCATTGATTCTGGGCATAGATCGAGCCACATCTCCTACTGTCGAAGCTTCATAGATCTGGGACAACTGATCGTTGTCCTTCCGATGAGGGCAATTTTTAATATAATGGGGTCCGCCACAACCCCAACACTGAACAGGTGGCCGAGCTGAGCCTTCATTGTCCAATCTAACTTGCTGTTCACTATATTTGGATTCTGCAGGAGGCTTGAATCTGTTCTGATTTTTAGTTGGATTTCTAGTATTGGCTCCTTTCGAGAATCCTTTTTGAAAACTGATGCGTGCTCCCTTACTTCCCATAGGCATTTTGCTGCCCCGCTTATCTGTCCAACGCTTCCCAAAATTTTCTCCTTTTGATTTGTTTTGCTGATAACACAGTCTTGCCTTTCGAATTGCTTCATCCATCGTCTTCGGATTATCGAACTCTATTCTTTCTCGCATTGCCAGAGGTAGGCTACTAACAAATCTTTGTACCTTAGCCTTCTCCTCACGAATATATGGCACGTAACGAATCAGGGATGTGAATTTAGTTACGAACTCGTCAATGGTCTGCTGTCCAAGCCGCAGATCATGAAATTCTCGCGCTTTTTCATCATAAAAGCGTTCTGTCAGATACTTCTCCTTGAAATATCTTTGAAACATTTCCCAGGTCACATCCTGTTCACTCACTCCCCGCACCATCTTGACCTCCTCCCACCATAGCGTGGCTTTGGCCTGCAGCTGGAATATAGCCAGTCTTCCCTTAAGATGATGATCATATTCGTATACTTGAAAATACTTATTCATATTAATTAGCCAAGCCTCTGCAGCTTCTTCTGATTCCCCATCGAAATGAGGTGGTTTAATCTTCCGAAACTCCCCTTGTAGTTCCATCCGGGGTCTTTTTGGGGTTTGATATTCAGAAGCATTGACAGACTTCTCTCCTCGCGTCTCTGCTCTGTCCTCTGCTTCTTCTTGTTCAGTATGATAGCTCTGTTCATCTGTTACCCGTGGCTGTTCGGGCCTCGGATGTGACTGCTGTTGATGTTGCTTATCGGATAAGCTTTTCAGAATCCTCTCCTGTTCTACATTTAATCTTGCGTTATCCGCACGCAGCCGGGCCATTTCGTCCTTTAGCTCCTGAACTGTCCTCATTAGCGTCGAATCAGTATTGCGGCCTTCTGCTCCCAATTGCACCCAAAGCTCAGGATTTCCCTGAGGTTGCCTCATGTTATCAGGTGGTTCCAAATTTCCATAAGGAGCACTATTTTCTCTCCTCATTCTGCTACTACCTGCTTAAGAATAACTCATTAAACAGATATAATTCATCTTTAGCGTATTCTGAACTTTTATCATGATACTGTTTATATTTATGTTACTGTAATTTTGAAATTTTCCCAAAGGTCACAGAGTTGTAAACCTTGGGCTCTGATACCAATTTGTCACACTTCTAAGTTGTACATAAAAGAAAAAAATTTTAATTACAGCAATATTAACCTCTACTACATAAGGTTCTTACATTAGCATTTACGTATGTTTGGATACGCATTAATCATAAACATTTATTTACCAATACAAAGTCCCAAATACGCAACAGTCATAATGAAATATAATCCACAGACATCACTTTGAAGGTTCGCGGAAATATACATTCGTGGACTAACTATATGAACATGTATATGTTGAAATGGTATCATCCACATATGTTATAATGGTAACTCGAGAACCAATTAACACACAGTTGGCACTGTCAGTCTTAAAGGCGTATTTATGGCCACAGCTAAAAAAAACTCAGGTACTTTGTCCGGCGTTTAGCCTCGATCCAGCTGGAGGGTTTAACGTCGTCCATTTGGAGGGATGAAGGGCAGATGGCAAGCTGCCATGTGCGCCTGTACTCCGAGCTTGACCCTCGGGCTTGCCATTTTCGCGCCCGAAGTTTCCACCGAGGCCACCGACAATCGAACGGCTAACAGAAGCTTACCGCAGATCTAAGGTTATAATTGTGCCACGAAACGGTGAGGTAATGGAGCTATTTAAATGAATGTTTTTCCTTTCGGTAGCTTTGGTTCTCATTTCATTACCTCTGCTTCGCCACAGCGCTGTAAGTCTTAGCTCTGTCGGCATTCCTTCCGCATCCAGCTACACCGCTCTTTGGTCTCAGGCATGCAGCTCCTGCCTTTCGGTTCGGCCCCTTCATCCTTTGAAGTTATCGGGCATTCTTGCTTAAACGACACCAGACTTGGCTACTGAAGGTATTAATGTCTTTTTCTCTGTTCTTTACATTCTGTCATGGATTTACACCAGGGTATTCCGTTTATTAACCCGGCTAAAGTTCTCGGTGCAGGTGGTTCAACGTTAATCCATAATGAACGAGGGTTTCTCTAAACAGCTGGCTAGCCTATCGCCAGGTACGTTCCGAAACTATCACCACTATGTGTATTGGATTTACTTATCAATGGCTGAGTTATCTTTTTATTCCCTTGGCAGGGATACCGGGCAATAATTTCTCGGGTCTGTCCCCTGCACAAGCTCAGGTTCTTCCCTGATGGCCACTCATTTTAGCCCTTGGTAGACGGACTCCTCTGTTAGGAGGTCCTTCCTTATGAGCTTTGTTTGTGTAGCCATGACTTATTGATCAAATGTAATTATCGTTTAATTTATGTACTGGTTCCCTTTGAACGCAAATTGTGACTCCGAACTGAGAGGGTTTGATCTTGTCTAATCTGGTTGAAATGTAGTAATCTTGTTGGAATATGGTATTTTTATCACGGGAACCCCGTGGGTTCACTCTACTCGTTTTATTTCCTTCTGGTTATTCGCCTTCACTGAACTGTTACAGGCTTAATGTTTGATGTTAATATATGTGTTTAATATAGTTCTTTAGCAAAGAACGCGTAGGTATTTCTTTTTCGATTATCTGAGCGTAAAGATTTCTAGTTCTTTTCCTCGATTCTTGAATATAAATACAGGGTTTTAACATATCATTCCCTGTTGATAACTCCCTGCTGTCACCGAAATGATTGAACTGTTTACTTCTGTTTCTGTTTATTTCGAATAAATAATGCAAGTTTTTCATGTGAACTTTTAATACTCTTCCCTACCGATTGCATGTTATTTCAGTCTCTGTCTATAATACCGAAGTTAATGCTTTTCCTTGTTTTCTATTAAAGAAGATTAGTCAGATGTCCTTCAACTATTTCTATTTTCTCAATATAGAACAATGCAAGGAATATTTCAATAGATATATGCATTATAAGCCTTACTTGCTTGTCTGCAACCTACTTGTAATGCTTGTCAATCCACCCGTCCGTAGGAAGAATTATTCTTTGATCTTCCACCCCCAAGCACTTGCAGGTCCTCTCGACTGCAATTACACTGGTCTCGCCAGTAATCGCTATCTGGTCCTAACCAGACGTAGCGTACACAGGAAAATTCCTTTCCTCCTATGCCATCTGATCCTAACCAGACTTGGCAAATCTTTCCCCTTTTTCCTCTGGGGCCTCAACTACCTCCTGAAGGTAGTTAGGGTTCCATTGTAACTGCTTCCACAGTTACTAACCATGATTAATCATAGGCTCAGCTCAAATAATACTAACACAATTGTTTTTAATTAACATAAAATTAATAACAGAGTTATATACTTTTTCAAATAAAGTCTTTGTTCATAATTACTTTTAATATTTACCAACATTAACTTTTCACGAGGGATGTTACAGACAACCACTACATCTCAGAAGGATAACATCCCAATGGGACAACCACTACATCTCACAAGGAGACGTGCCCTCCCAAAAAAATGCTACCTAATCATACAAATAGAAAGAGTTGGACACCACCAAACAAGCTACCTAATCATATAAATAGAAAGAGTTGGACACCACCAAACAAGATCAGTTGCACAACGTTTTCTGATTACAGGAAATAAATAATTTGACCTACTCAATCTTGGGGGTGATTAGATGCGCCTCTAGGTTGGCCACTGAACATATATTGATGGCATGAGACTCGAAGATTGCTATTGATTGGTTTAATGCCTTATATGTGATTTTTGCTCTCTCCTCCTCTCACTGGATGGAGCAAATCACTGACATGTCTGCTCTCTTTTTATCCATTACACTAGGAGTCATTTATTAAGGCGGAGGAACAGCTAAAAGTGGCTAGAATCCCAGAACAAAAATTGCAAAAAAATTTGTAGAGGCATTATTTTAATCATGTTTTTGACAGTGGAAATAGATTTAGCACTATCAAAAACTTTTAGGGCACTTAAAATTATGAAGTTTGACAGCGTTTATTTATATTTACAAAAATCCCTCCCAGAATTTTTCAAAATATGACCAGAATTTCCATAACTTTCAAGGAAAAAAAACATAATTGCTAGACTACGTTATTACATTCTACCACATATACATATACCAGGAGCAGAAAGATTTAAGCTACAAGTAGAGCCCGGCTAATGAGCTTCCAAATCCTAGACAATGAGGTTATGGATTGTACAATGGAGTTATCTGCCAATCGAGGTCTTTCACACATTGATAGATATTTCTTCTTTTTCTTGATTTGGTAATTGCTGCGGGGCATTGTTGGACGCACATTGCAGGATACATCACAGGTTTGCTCTTGCTAACTATAGAATTATGCTAATTTCTGCTATGATTTTAGGATAAAAATAGTTGCTATTTTTTTACATTTATGTAATTTGAAATAGATAGAAAAAATGGTAACTTACTAGACATATGTGCCTGTAACAATGCGTTTTATTTTTTATTAATGAAATAGTATTGTTTATTTATTTTCTAAATCTACTAAACCAACAGAGAAACAATCTCAGTGGTTATATTTCTTTAATGGATACCAAGAACTGGGTCAGCCAGAGGTTATCCCTCAATTGGAGGTAACATTCTATGAAAATTCTTGAACACATCGTGCTTAACCTTTTGGAGGTGACACCGTTCACAAACAGAGTTTCATATAATTCACTGTAATTTATTTTTCTTTTCTTAATTTATTTTCTAATTATATTTTGTTTAATTTATTTTTTAATTATATTATTTTGTTTAATTTATTTTTTAATTATATTGTAGGATTTAAAATAGAGATACGTAATTTTTTTAGTGTTAAATTTCAAAATATTTTTTAAATGAAAAGTTAATATTTATTATAATAATATATTAAAAATAAATTAGGTAATTAATTAGTTTTAATTAAAATCATTTTAAAATATTAATAATCACATTATTATTGTATTTGATCAGATCATTATTGTATTCGATTGTTGTGGACATTACAATTTAGCCTAAAAAAATGTGGTAAATATATTTCACTCTTCTTTTAAGTGATAAATAAAATATTTCAACGTCTAAGAAGTAACAACATTTTATATTAAAAGTTATAAAAATATATATATATTTTCACTACACTTAGTCAATAAATTTTTATTGTAAAAATATTTCACTCACTCTTAGACATAAATAAAATATTTCAATGTTTATGTGAAATAACATAATTTTATATCAACTTTAGTTAGCGAAAAGTAATAAATAAACAAAATCTTTCACTTTTACCATGCTCACTCCAATATGGAGGAGATGTGAAAATATTTCACTCTTAGTGATAAATAAAATATTTCAATATTAAATAGTTAATAAATACCCATAAGCATCAATCCATGATAAACATCAAGCATTTATTGCAAGAGACAATTCACTTTTCTTATATTAAAAAAAAAATACACATAAAAATTAATTAAATTATAACTTGATTTTAAACTACTATTATTATTGTTATTATAACCATTAATATATGAGTTAAACAATATTCTTAACCATGAATATTCAACCCATTTTACCGTGGAAATTCTTGTAAATAGTTTTTGTTACAATGCTATGGGTCAATAACATATACCCAATATGACATGTGTTGATAGGACATTCTATTTAAATAATTAATTTGATAATACAAATAATTAAAAGAGCATAATTAACTTGGAGATAAAGCTTAACATTTCCTTCATATGTGTATACTATTATGAATATTTTAGTAGGTTATTTGTCTAAAATGATACTCTGAGATTAGCCAACATATTTATATCCGGCCTCCTATAAATCTTTCTTTTTGTTAGATTTAGATTAAGATTATAAAAGGATAAATTCTCCCAAATCCAAACAGAAATATATTGTTCTGGCCTGCACTAAAGGCTTAATGATCTAGGCATTATCTTAGAGAAAAAAAGGCTTAATAGTCTAGGCACTATCTCATCTGAAATTGACCAACATATTTGTGTCTGGCCTCCTATAAATCTTCCTTTTTGTTAGATTTAAATTAAAATTATAAAAAGATAAATTCTTCCAAATTCGAAGGGAAATACAAAAAGTTTAATGATCTAAGCACTATCTCAGAAAAAAACACCGTAAAATAGACATGTTTGTGAAAATGAGATTTTAGCAAAAAAAAAAAAAAAAAAAAAAAAAAAAAAAAAACAAAAAATAGTCAATTAGTAATGACTCATTGCTTAATGACTCATTACTCAATAAGGTAAGTATTCAAGTGACAAAGTCTAGCGAACCCTTGGCCGTAAGTCAAGAGGCGAGGGGCTAGCGTAGATTGAAGTATGAATTCCTCGAATAAATTCACATAATTTTGTCTTTCTTGGGGTGTTAAAGACCTAGACAATTTTATATATTTAGGCTTAACTATTCTATGTTAAAGGTTTGTTATTCATTTAATAATTTTAAGCCTATTTTGAAATAGACAGTTATATTATAAGTGTAATAAAATATTTAATAGATAAATTAATTTTTTTTTTCTTTAAAAATAATAAAAAAGACCTATTTTATTCAATTTTAATATTAAATTAATATGTGATATTTCAAAAATATTATTAATAATAATAATTTAATATGAATGATAAATAAAATATTTCAATATCATCTGTTAAGTGATATTGACATACGTTTAAAAATATATTAATAACAAAAAATACATTTTAATATGGTTAATGTGATTTATAAATAAAATATTTATATGTGAACTATTTATATATCTATAAAAGAATATGAAAAAATTAAATTTTGAAGGTTAACACATTTTAAGTATTTTCACTATTGTACATTTTGGTCTTTTTTTCAAGCATAATTTTCTTTCAACTTTGTCTAAATATTTAAACTGTGTAGACCACATAATCTAAATATCAAATGAAATTTTCAAAGTGTGAAAGCCATTTATAGATTTTAAAATGTAATATATCACTACATGGATTTACTAGAGTGATCAAACCATTTTTCATATTGTACTTCATAAACGTATGATTAAGATAAATTAAAAATTACTTTATTTATATATTTATTCTAATTAAGTATTCATGATTTTAATTTTGATTTAACTAATTTTTATATGTTAAGAAACAAAAATACTTATCATAACATTTAAATTTTAATTTTAAAAACTCATTCCATCTAGAGTTGTTCTCAAAGTTAATTCATTCAAAATAAAATAAAGTTAACAAAATAAAAATAACTTTATAAAAATAAAATAACTGAGCTGACATGCTCATTCTACAGCCCAGTATGATGTGTAACTCGTCCATCATTAAAGTTGAAATTTTTTACATCTTGATCAAAATAAAAAAATCTAAAAATCTAAAAAAATAACTATACAAAACATTTAAATAATGTTGGCTCATAAAAAAATTGCACATCACGAAATTGGATCCCTCTCAACTCATGTTAGATCTCTATTTAAGATGGATCTATGCTGGCAATAATTGAGTCGAGAGGCTCATTCTACATACGAGGGGATGTGTAAGTTTGTTTGTAGGTCCATGCCCCTTTAAAATAAAAATAAAAAATAAAAAATATGTTTTAAATAGAAAAATAATTTTGGTTATAATTAAAAAAATGAATATACTATAAAGTAATTATAAATAAAAAAAATAAATGTGTGAATCACATATTTAAATCTTATATTTTTAAAAAAATATTTGAGATCTATGTTAACTCATTGTATTTTGCACTCTTGCTCTCGAGTCATATTAGATCCGTACTTAGAATAAATTTATGCTGGTAATAATAACAAGTCAGGATATTTAAAATCTATAATATTAATTCATTTATTCATGTGGAATACAATCAATTTAAAAGAAAGAATTTAACCAACTTAAATTCATCTTAATTTAATGTATCAAATATAAATCAAATCCCTTTAAATAATTTGGTTTCTATTAAATAGAAATCAAATCACTCTAGATGTTTAAAAACTATGAAATTAAAATAAAACTAAACTAATCATAACACATCACAAAATATTTATAACTACAATCTCTTATATTATTTATAATATATAAAAAAGTGTTTTAAATGTTTTCTTCTCATTTTTAAATTAATTTTTTTCCAGAGGAAATTTTTTTAAATTAATTTGATAATATGTCGGTCACTCTTTCACCCCAAGCAAAGCTGAAGGGCTCATAACTGGTAGTCCTACCGCATACTTTAAGGCACTGATCATGCAGTACAATTATTCTATAATTGAAACACATTGTTCTCTTACGAAAATAACAATTAATTGAAATTGTTATATTGTAATTGGTTTTTAGTTAAATTTATATGACTTTTCATTATTTTTTGTTTTGCAATAAAGTTTTCTAAAATTATTATATTAATTTCATTTTATATATATTAGATTTTATAAATTTTATTATTATTTTTAATTTTTATAAAATTTTAATTAAAATTGTCAAAAAAATATTTAATTTCAAAATTATAAAAAATAAAAATATTTCAAAGTGTCACTTATTTATAAATTGTATTATGATTGAATACCTATGATCTTATCAATTTATAATTTAATACCTATGATATTATTAAGTGACTAATTTTATATAATTTTTATTAAAATTATTTAAAAAATAATCAATTAATAAAAATTCCAACTCGTTATTAAATAATATTGTCCCTGTCCTCGCTGGCCCCACGTGATGCCATGTAGATAGTTAAATGTTAAATGTTCTCTTTCTACCTTTTAAACCTTAGGTAGCATCACATGTAAAATTATTACTCGGTTTTCACTTTTGATGTATATATGTTATATCTTTTAATATTTTGATGTATATATATATATTATATTTTTTAGTATCAATAACGGGTTGGATCACTTTTAAAATCTATAATAAATGAAATAATAGATAGTTATACGAAACAGCAATTTCATAGCTAAATTGTTGGACAAGTCAAATAATTATATATGTATGTTTCGTAAATTATTGTTACAACTTATTTTTTTTAATATTTGTTTATTTTTTTCTCTCTAGTAATACAATTTTTATTGTCTTTGATGTGTTCTATCTCAAAATCAAAGTTGGTGAAGAGGGCTTGCCATTTTATGAACTTTGATTCTTCTCGTTTCTTTATATTTTTACTTACCACTTTTTTCATGTCTGAAGCATCAGTTAGGAATACAATTTTTAGTGCCTTTGATGTGTTTTATCTCAAAATCAAAGTTGGTGAAGAGGGCTTGCCACCTTACGAACTTTGACTCTCCTGGTTTCTTTATATCTTTTCTTACCACCTTTTTCATGGCTGAAGCATCAGTTCTAAGAAGGAACTTTTTGTTTATTAGGTGTATATCGAACTTTTCATTGCAATTCCATGTATCTTTTACTTCCTTTTCAATAGTACAATAATTTTTCTCTACAACATTCAGGAATACAATTTTTATTGCCTTTGATGTGTTATATCTCAAAATCAAAGTTGGTGAAGAGGGCTTGCCACCTTACAAACTTTGACTCTCCTAGTTTCTTTATATATTTGCTTACCACCTTCTTCATGGCTAAAGCATCATTTCTAAGAATGAACTTTTTGTTTATTAGGTGTATATCGAACTTTTCAATGCAATTCCAAGTATCTTTTACTTCCTTCTCAATAGTCGAATAGCTTCTCCCTACAACATTCCACATGCCTGAGGCAAACTTAATAATTTGTTCCTGGCCTTCCTTGAGTTGTTTGAGGATTCCTCCTCAACCTATATCATTAGCGTCTATTTCAGCGATCTTTGGCAAACTTTCATCTTAAACATAGAGGACAAGAAGATTTTTTACCTTTTATTTTATTTTTGTAACAACCACTGTGTGCATCATACTCTGTGGTTTTGGTTTCTTTTTCAGTTTTTGATTTAAATCCTCCTATCTTGCACATAGTCTTTATAAAAGTTACAAACATAGTTTAGATAACCCATTAATCTTTGTAATTGGGTTTTGTCCTTTATTTCGTCTGGAAATTTGTTTGCAAATGCCACTACGTGTTGTTGAATAACAATCTGACCATTTTCAATGATGTGTCCAAGGAATTTAACCTTGGTCTGGAAGATTTCCATCTTCTTTTTGCTGAGAACTAAACCACTTCTTTTGACAACTTGTTTAAATTTATGTACATGCTTGAAATGTTCATCAATTGATCTAGAAAATATCAAAACATCATCAATATATACAATAAGCCAATCAAAATATGGCTTAAACACTTGATCCATCACCTTTTGAAATTTGGAAGGAGCATGCTTCAATCTAAATGGCATGACATTCCATTCATAATGTCGAGAGGGGACACTAAAGGTTGTTTTAAACTTGTCTTCTTCCTTAATTTAAACTTGTCAGAAACCTGATTTCATGTTAAATTTTGAAAATATCTTGGCTGCTGTAATTCTGGATATCAAATTTTCTTTGTGAGGGATAGAATAAGTGTCATCAACCAAAACATTATATAATGGCTTGTAATTTATTGCTAGTCTAAGTACTCCTCTAATTTGTTCGAAAAACTTATTCACAGAGAATCCATAATAGTTCATGGGCTGCCAAATTCTCTTATTAGCCTTCTTTTTAGGAGGTTTTGGATTTCTCCTAGGCGATTTTTTCTATATTCTTCGTTCATTGGAATAGCTTTGCTTTTACATGGCTTCCCTATGTATTCATATTTGTAGGGTAGTTCTACACAATACTGTTTTTTGTGCCAAAAAGCATTAGGTCCCTCTGCACAACATTCTGCCTCTAACTGTTTTCTCAATTCTCTTATTTTTCTTATTACTGAAACTTGTTTCAGTCCTTCATTTATCTTTAGGTAGGATTTTAGATCTTTAAATTCTTCTATCCTTTTTTCTGATTTTCCTATCTCTTGCCTGGCTTGGATCATTATAGAAATCTTAGGGGTGGAGACAAATGGTAGAGTGATGGCATGTAAATACCCTTCTTGATTTGGAACTGAGATATAATATCCTAATCTTCAATCATCCAATTTTGTTAAACCATGAGGTTCAACAACTAAAAATGGGTTTCCCAGGATGCAGTCTACTGGAATACTTCCTACTTTGAATTTGACATCAATGCAATAGTTTTCTAAACAAATAATGGCTTTAGGAACTTCATACTGGAAGTTGTACTCTTGTGTTCCTATCCCTATGACTTCTCTTTTTTCCTTTGTCCAATATTTTGCAGGGATTGATTTTTTGTTCAATACATTTATATTTTCCCCTGTGTCTAACAAAGTCTTTAGGGTAAAGACTTCTCCCTAAATCTTGAATGTAAGCATAACATGATATGATGATGTTGTACTATCATAATTTTCATGTTATTTAGACCTGGATAGTCATGTGATCTAACTTCATATATTTCTACATTTGAATTCTTTTTTAAAGAGGATTTTTGTTATAATATTTCATCTTCTTCCATTTTACCTCTTTCTACTCTAGAGACCTAAGCTTTTATTTCACTGTTTTCTTTTTTCAGACTTCTTATCTCTTGACTAACTTCATTTATAGTCAGAATTCTTTGCTTGTCTTGCCAGTGTATTCTTTGAAATGACTTAGTATTTTTCTCATAAGAAGCATAAAACAAGGGGCTTTCGGTGCAATACCTTTTCCTGAATTTACAAATGTAGATCCTTGGTTTTTTAGCATGGTCTGTAAAAATGTCTCCATCAATTTCTCCTTCATTTCACCTTCAGGAATCATTTTTATTCTGGCTAAATTTTTTGCTTCTTCATTATCAGAAATGTGAGCCATGCATATTTTTAATTTCTGGTGTAGTTCAAGCTCCTCTTCAAAGATATTTTCAAAATCTTACTCGTAACCACTACAATGACAATTATTTGAATCTGTACATTTGCAATGGTCAACAACAAATACTACATCATGATCTTCTGGATATTCTTAGTCATAAAGACTAAAACTTGAAGTCTCAGTAGAATCACAACAATTTTGTCCTATAACATGTATTTCTTCTTTAATATGAATGTTAGGACAATTTTCTGCTTTGTGGAATTTGGATCCACATTTATAGCATTGAATTGAGGTTAGTGATTTTCCCTTTTCTCTCCTATGCCTATATTGCGGATATTTCTTAGCAAATTCTTGTGACCTTTTCCCTTTGTGTAGCTTATATTCTTCCCCTTGCAGGCATTTATTTGAGGTATGGCCCTATTTCCCACATAACAAACAAGTAAGTGTGTTACAGACTTCTTGCTTATGTGTTCCTAGATGAATGTCTTGTGGACCATAGTAATGGGATATATGAATTCTTTTATAATATCCCTTTGTTATTTTTTACTTTTGAGGTTTTGCAGAGAAGTCTTTTGTTTTTGAAACCTTTTTCACTCTCTTCCTTTGTACAACTGGGTCATCTAAAGACAAACCATATTTATTGCATATAGATTTTCTATTAGGTAGCCTCGACAGTTTTTGTATGGACTTGTTCACTTTCATATTTGTATAGAGGCCTACCATGGATTTAGTTATAATATTGTATATCTCCCCCCAAGTATAGGACTCATAGGGGTTCTAGAAAACATTTTGTATTTTCAAATAATCTACAAACTTTGAAGGAAGGGCTACAAGATAAACCTGTTTCCATAAAATATTTTTACTATCTTTTACTTCATAGATTCTTTGGACCCAATCTCTATGGAAATCTTCACATTGTGACATTCTTTTGCATTTAAGATTCATTAACACTAGAGAATGTTTGTGAGAAATCTTTGTTTTTGCACTGCACCAGTGTTCAAGGATGAAAGATGCCAGTGTTCCTAACATGTTGCTTTGTGGACTTCCATCTGCACTATGTATAATATCACCAACTTCATCTTTCACTATTTCTTCTACCATTTTATCTACAAGTGTTGGGGAAGATTCTACTTCCCACCATCTTTGAAGGGTATCAGTAAAACACTGAATTAATGTCTTACATGCTTCCACTTCACTTTTTCCTCTCATGCACATTAGCTTATACTCAATAAACATCTGATCTATCATTTGTCTTATTTGTCTTGAACTCAAGTTATCAATATTCCATTCCTTATGAGCATCAGTAAAAAAAATTGAGTCTCAGGAAAATTTCTCTTACCACTTAGATCAGGTGCAGGATACCGAGAGTATTGGCAGGGAAGTGGCTCATAAACTGCTAGGAGATGGGACTCAGATGAAGACTCTATTTTTTCTGTTTTTTGTTTTGGAAACAAGCTGGGAAATGTGTCTATATATTTTTGAACAGAATGTATTTTTACAGGATCGTTGAATTGTAATGAAGAAGGGATTTCTTTGTCTTTGTTTTTCAAAGACAATTTTACAAATTGAGAGGAAAGGTCATCAGTCTTTTCATGGGTTGAGACAAATCCTCTATGTAGTTCATTTTCAATTTCTTCAAAATGATTTTCCATCTTTTTCGATCATGTCTTTGATTCATTATATCTTTCTATGACAAATCCTTCTATAATAGAAATGAAAAATTGAAATTCATTCAAACTTTTATTTACACTATTTAAAGAAACTTGAAGAGTGTCTACTTGATCTTTTTGTGCACTAGTTGTAGATGAATGCATTGCTAGACCTTTTAAAGTAGCATTGGTCTAAATTACTTGTTCACTGACCTTCTGTATTAGGCCTTCAATCCCTATGGTAGAATCATCTTTCATAACTAGAGGTACTACTTTGGCAACTTTTCATGTATCTTCAAGAGTGATTCCTTTGTATGGAGGAAAGATAGTCGGAGATTCGATTTTTTTCCATCTATGGTTGTCCACTGATGTTTAGAAGAGGTAGATGAGGATTCTGCAAATATCTTCTACTCATAGAAATAAATACATACATTGTTCTAATCCATATAATCTTTCCAGGATAATGAAAGATTTTTCTTTTCTTCTAAAGATGTGGAGATGTTGAATTCTTTTGTGTCTCGATGAGTGAATAAATCCCAATTTAACATCCTTTTCATCCAGTGCATATCAACTTTTTGTTTTGGGCAACCTTCCATAAGAGAAAATAATTTATACATCTCATATTTTGATGGCTTTTTGTAATCATTTGGAACATGATTTTTGAATCTACGGGATGGAATAAGCTCATCCATTTGTTTTAAGTATCCAAGTCCATATCTTGGCATGTCGAGAGGTCTCATTAGCTAAAAATTTCAATTATCCTGGGGTCTTCATTTTCAAGAGATGGCAATTCATGTATTACTAGGATAGAATCATGAGGAAATGAGTTATCACTACATTTGGGATTTGGACATGAATTTTTCAACATGGAAGATGGTGCTTCACTCGTTCTTGGGTTGTGGTTCTCATGAGTGCCAATATGTACAAGAGACTGTAAGTTAACCAATGACTGACAAGAAGGACATTTAACTACTAACTTAGAAAAATTTAAAACTTGAGAAAGTTCAAACAACTTGGTATGGACACAATTTGTACAGGCGGGTGATGAATCTTCAGTGAATTCTTCGAAAAAAATGAGTTATGAGTTTTTGTATTCTTCTATTTATCTATCTATCCTTCTTCTGGGAATGGTAGAACGTCTTGGAAAGGATAAGATAACAGAGGAGGAATCTTCTTTTATCTGAGCAGAAGTTATATTCTAAATTCTAGGAGTTTTGGGTATATCAACTACCCAATTTTCAGGGAAACTCAACTCCTCCCATTTTATCATTTGGTGTTCTATTTTCTGATTTTGGGCATCCATAATAACTACAACACTTGACTTAGAATCTTGGCTTGGGGAATGTAAAAGTGTATTTGTGTGTTGAAAGCAACCCCTTGTATGGGCTGAAATATTTGTCCGTTCCTTTTTCATATCAAACCCAGAGGTTTTGATCTGCAACTGTAAAATATATTTGATGTGTTCATCAAAGACATACATAGAAAAGTTTGGATAATAGTCAAACCAAACTGGGCCATTTGAAAGGGGAGCAACAATCCCACCAAGCAAGGAGTCTGTGTATTTATTATGTGTCAAATATCTGATTGTAGCCAACACAAAACTATTCAACCCTCTGTGGGTTAAGGCAAAGATTCATACCCTTATACACCCGAGATGGACATAAGATGTGTTATGCTTTTGGGTTTCTTTATGTAGTTCTTTGGTATCTAGTAAAGGAATCTTCTGGATGGATTCTACATTTTCTCGAATTTGGCTGACACGTTATTTGACAAACACTCCAATAATGCCTTTTAAATGGAACATAGATAGAACTGAGTAGACTTTAGAAGGACTGATTGATGGAAGTTTCCAGCATGAAGAGGGTTGGTTTTCAACAATATCTAATTCGACAAAATTTGTCATAGAAGAAGAAGTCTTATCAAAAGGATTTTGTATATCAATATTATCAATTTGTTGTTCTTTTCCTTGATTTCACCGAAAGATATAGATCTTCTTCCAGCTTCCATTTTTAATAAGAAGAAAGTGTTTAAGAATTACCAGATGAACCAACTATTACTGGTTCTGATACGAATGTGGATTTTGTCGATCGTAGAGGCTTCCTCCGGCGGAGAATGAAGCTTGCAGAATGATCTTTGACAGATTTACATGAACTCTTACAGGAACTCATACACGAAACTTCAGACAGATCTAATGCAAAGCACACTCTTTCGACGACTTCCTGCATATACGAGCAAAACTGCACTCCAAGATCCTAAGCAAACCTCCAATGAAATGCAAATGAACTTCACTCAGTCAAAAGATATAATAGAGATATAAACACAAGAAAAAATTCAAAACATAATGACTTCTTCTTTTATTAATTTGTACAATAGTTGGATATTACAATCATAGAGTCTTGGTTTCTACCAAATATTAGGTATTAAGGCATTTATCAGTTATACTAGCTTAAAGCAAGCTAGAAATGGAAGGCTTCCTAGCCTTTTGTAGACTATGTCTATGAATTTGAGAACTCAAACCAAAAAAATCTTTCCCAAAAAGTCCGATTACTTTAGGTTCTCATCAGGCTCATAGGTACTGATGCGCATGCTTCTCAAACTTTAGACTTTCTATGACTTCATTACAGACTGGAGAATCTCTTCATGATGCAAGTAGATCACCTTAAAGATGTAGATGCAGAGTAGCGATAATTCTCATCTCTTGTCTCTCAAACCCCTAATCTCTCTAACTCTCTGTGCCTCAAATGGTTGTCTTCCCCCTTATTTATAAGAAGTTAGGGAAGATAGAGGGCATCTTATGGTACTACTGATTTTGACTAATATCTTTTCCGTAGATGCTTTGAGATGTGGGTGAATCCGCACCAATCGTCGGAGAAATGCTCCAATTCTCAGAGAATCATTCGGTAAAGTTTTATAATAGTGACCTCTCGGACAAAGAATCGTCCAAAAAGTATACAAAGTGGAGATATTATCGGAATCCCACAATACTGGTCATATTAATAGTTAGGTGACTAGAATTTACATTATTTTACATAGTGGATGCTTTTATCATGCAAAGCCGACGAGAAACAAATATAGGTACAGTAATTATGTTCCAAACATACTAATAAAAATGTACATGACATCCCTATATTATATTATATTATTTTTAATCTATATTACATTGGAAAATAAATATGATAATAAAAAATTTAGACTATTTTTAATTTTTTAAACTAATAATTGGGATAATGAATTTAATATAGAATAAAAACAACATATTTAAATTAATTTATTTGGATAAATAATTTAGATTTTTTTTTTTTTTAAATATAGTTGAATATTTTTTATGCTTTTATATTTTTTATATAACAAATATTGATATTGCATTTCAAAATTTATATAGTTATCATTTTTAATACAACTTATTATTTAATAATAATAATATAATTTTAAAGTTGTAATTAAACTTTTAAAACTAGTTTAAAAATATTTAACAATTCAAATTCAAATTGAATAAAACTATAATCAATTACGTAAATTAAATAAATTATATAACTAAAAAAAATTAACTTTAAGTGCAATCAAACTTGTGATTCCAATGAATCCCTATTTGATTCTAGACAAAATAGATTGGAAAATAAACCCGAAAACTTTCTAAAAAGTCACACTTAAAGACTATTCTTACAATTAATATATAACAATTTAACCATAAGAAAAATTATAAATCCCAAGGCTACCTTAAATTGAGCTTTATTATCACTATGTAGCATACTTTATATGTAGATACCTTAAACTAAGGTTTATTAACATATGGTGTACAATTAATATATAACAATTTAACAATAAGAAAAGTTATAAATCTCAAGGCTACTTTAAATTGGGCTTTATTACTATGTAGAATATTTTATATGTAGATACCTTAAACTAAAGTTTATGATTACCTTGTAACATATTATATACAATTAATGTATAATAATTTAACTTTAACCAAAGTATAAATCCAAAACTACCCTAAATTAGAGTTTATAATTTTACTTTTTATATAAATAATTTTGAAGATTTCTAACTCTATAACCATTTATATTAATCTAAAATAATTATCAATTTGAAACACAAATATACACTTTTTCAAAAAAATGAATTTACAATACCATGCTCATCTCCATCCCCATTTTGTCATCATGTTAAATCACAAATTTCGAGAAAGGAGTCTTGTCATTTGGCCCACCGTTTCACAAATCATAGAACGCTTCTCATTACTGATATGTATTCTCTGAAATTCAAGAATCAATTTAGGTGCCTTGTTTGAGATAGGGTCACGTGTATCTGTCGGAATTTCTATATTTGTAAAAATCACGAGCATCAACACAACAGGTACCCTCACTATACACATGTATCCGTGCACTCAGGCTCTGGGTTTCATCGAATATTTATGGGGATAAAACACAGCGTTCGTTTCAACAAATTCCAATACTGATAAATGCTTTAAACAGTAGTACAAAGAAATCACAGATAAAGGAGGATCTTCACAAATTAAGATAAAGACAAACATTTACATCATATATATAATTTTTCCCTTTTGTGAATTAGGCAGGAATTGTATTACTTAAGCAAAAGTTTATAATTATTGGTTTATCATTTATAGAAAATTCATTTAGAAAGTCTATATATAGTTTTGTTTTTGAAATTTTGATAGGAATTGTATTATTTCCAGCAAATTATTATAACTTTATAGTTATTAGTTTGATATTTAAGAAATTTAGTAATATAAATATAAGTTTTTGGTTAAAATTAGTTTTCTTGGCTATAATAACAAAAATGAATATGTTAGCATGAGGGGCATGTGTAAGTTTGTAGATACGTCGAAAAATAATGTCAAGATGTTTAAACCTTATACATTTCAAAAATATTTTAATATGATATCTATGTTAACTAATTTATGTCAATATCAACTTAATATATATCTATATGAAGAAAAAAAATTGTTAAAATAAAATATTTTAATGTTGTATATAAAAAATATTCAATGTGGGTTATCAATAAAATATTTTAATACGAATTAATATTGACATATACTTAAAAATATATTAATAATAAAAAAACCATTTTAATTTGCCCTACAAGTTATGTAAAATATTTTAATGCCAATTTTGTATATATCATTTTAAAAAATGATGTATAAAAAAAAAAAAGAAAAAAGAAAAAGAAAAAGAGAGAGTTATCATTGAGAGTTCCCAAGTGTTAATCTAGAAGTTATTGTTTCCTATATATGAGTTGTAGTTATGATCTAGATGTGTGGAAGTCATAGATTTATGTCCTATATTTGTGTAATTGCTGTGATCAATAAAGATATTAAAGTGTGTTTTGGTGTTGTGTGTAATCACCCTTTGTTCTCTCTTTATTTTCTAACATGGTCTCAAAGAAGGTTCAACTGTGACTCCCATGATACTCCTTTGTACATCGATCAATTTAATAATGTTTGATCTATTGTTTGTATGAATATTTGATTTGTGTATGGATTGTGGATAGTTGCATGCAAAGGAGAATTGCAAAGATCTAGTGTTGCTATTGTTGTGTGAAGTTCCATTGTGGACAAATATTTATAAAAGAAGAGGAGATCTATTTGCGATGAAGCTGGATCAACATAGATTTGGTTTGATCTAGTGTGGATCTACAATTGAGAACAATGTCTACATGTTTTAAATGGTGGTTCTTGAGATTATCAGATGGTGCAAGATGTACAATTGTAGCATGCAGGTGGAATGTTAGCATTTCCCATTCTAGATCTGAAGTAATAAAATATTGTTGTATTGTTTATCCAGAGGTCGAGATCCAAACGCTGTAGATCTTATGGAAAATACCAATATGCAAAGTTATTATTATTATATTTGATGTGATTTGCACAGATCAATAAAGATAAGTCATTGATTTTGTCTCTATACCCTTTGGTGGTTGATGTTTTTGTTTTTATTGGCTATAAAAAGGGTTTATGGTTCTTAAGTTGTAAGCCCCGATGTTTGAAACATCAATTCTTGTGTGTTTTTATTGGTTATAAAAATGGTTGATGGTTCTTAAAATGGAAGCACCGGTGTCTGAAACATCAATTCTTGTGTGTTAGTAAGGTCAAGTTGTTTGATCAACTTTTGAAAACATTCAATATCCAGACTTCCATCCTAGCCATTGACAGATAACTGAAAGCAAAATCTATGACATATGGTGGTTGGTCCATAGGATGGTTCATTACTTGACAACTCTTATCGTGGAAGCCTCGATAAGTTGAGGTGTCAATATTGTTGGTCTTGAAAATTTCATCAATGATGGTCAGAGGCAATTATGGTTTAAATGGAGGTCAAGCGAAAGCTCAAAGATGTGATGGTGAAATAGCGGTGTTTGCAAGATTCCAGAGTGGATGTGAGTGCTAATGAAGACCAATCATATATAGATTATCCTTGTTGTCGTAATGTGTTTTCAATGTTTTCCATGTAAGCATTAATGGAGGGTATTGGACATAATGCTTCCATGTGTTGTCATGAGTTGTCATTGAGAGTTCCCAAGTGTTAATCTAGAAGTTTTTGTTTCTTATGTATGAGTTGTAGTTATGATCTAGACGTGTGGAAATCAGAGATTTATGTCCTATATATGTGTAATTGTTGTGATCAATAAAGATATTGAATCGTGTTTTGGTGTTGTGTGTAATTGCTCTTTGAACTCTCTCTATTTTCTAACAGATCCCTCTCGGCTCATGTTAGATTCGTATTTAAGATGGGTCTAAAAAAAAAATTGTGTTTCAAGGGATTTGATATGTCCAATTTTAATAAATGCATACTTAAAATAAATTTAAATTGGTGTAGTTATTGTAATATTATTTAATTAGTTTTATTTATTTGAATTAAATATTTGTTTTTAATCTTGATTTAAAAAAAATAAAATAAAACACCTAAGTATTGTAACATTTATTTTTAAATTTAAAAAACTCATTTGGCTGTGAAAATACTTTAATTTTAATTGAGTGAAAATAAAATAAAAATAACAAAATAAAAACAACTCAATAATAATAACACGGGGAATACATGTAATGGAGCTTATTGTTAAGTCACTCTTTGATATGAAAATCACTAGTTCGAAATTTTGTGGAAAAAAATCCAATAATGTTAAAAATTGGTGTGGCCTAGAAAAGATACCATCCCTAACATAACTTAGATGCCTCTAATCACGCTTTCTCAAACTATAAATTAAACCAAATATAATCTCGAATTCACTCAAACCACTCAACAAACCCAAAAAATTAATATCTCGATCACTCTTTCACCCAAAACCAAAGCTGCAAGGCTCGTGACTGATAGTCCTTCCGCATACTTTACCGTAAGGTACTAGTCACTGCAGTGCAATATCAAATATCTATCTTTATTGATAAAATATATTGTGTCAAACAAACAAACCCCTCGGTCATTTCGCTTTTCAAAGGGGAAATGAATTTTCAATACAACGCGCATCTCTATCCCCATTTTGTCATGATGTTAAGACACAACTTTCCAGAAGGTAGTCTTGTGATTTGGCCCATTGTTCACAAATCAAAGAATGCTTTTCATTATTGAAATGTACGCTGTGAAATGCAAGATTCAAAGTTGGGTGCATTGTTTGAGATACGGTGTCACACACTATGTCACGTGTATTTGTCGGAATTTCTATATTCGTAAAAACCACGAGTATGAACAAAAAGCTACCCTGACTATAAACATGTCTGCATGCGCTAAGGCTATCGGTACTCTTAACGTCCCATTTCATCGAATAATTATGGAATTTGTGTGCTACATTCTCTTCTACCTCAATATAAAAAAAACCATCACAACCATCACTCCACTGTGTCCTCGTGTTCGACCATGTCCATCTCTTCTATAGTTCATGAGAGGCATGCTCCGACTTCCACATTGGCTTAACCTTGTGTATGGGACAAGGTCTCTCCTTCCTCTACTTCAGTGAGTTATTGAGACTTCCACATTGGCTTAACCTTGTGTATGGGACAAGGTCTCTCCTTCCTCTACTTCCTAATGAGTGTAAGAGTATTTGCAATGAGACATACTAAGGATCAAGACCAATACACAAGGTCTCTCCTTCCTCTACTTCCTAATGAGTGTAAGAGTATTTGCAATGAGACATATTAAGGATCAAGACCAAAATTGGAGCGATGTTAATAATGCCCACTAGTGGAGCAAGTCTCAAAGCACTCTAGCTTGCTAATAACCCTTTGAGAGAGACACACTTGAGAAGGGGGAAGTGAAGTCAAGCTCAAATGTAGCTATATAGGAGATGAAAGTCCATAATGCCAAGATACAAATGGAATAGGGGTGAAATTGGGAAGAGATAATTCATATATCTTTTGAAAATGTTAAACCATAATTCTCAAGTGACAACCATCTTGGTTGAAGTGTTCCTAGGCCAAACCAGGTCGTAATAATGTTCATATACGAGGATGATCATCTGAGCATGCAAGAAGTAATTGAAATGACCGCCCTTAAGTGCTCTAATAATCCAACTAACACACATGTCGACTAATTCCACCATTTGTCCTTACCTCGCAACCATCAAAGGTGGTAGTTGCATGGAAATAGGAGTCCCTCCATACGGGTATCAATATTATTCACCCTCCATGAAGAGGTTAAATTTAAAAATATTATATATAATAGATTTAGGCATAAAAATAATTTTAAATAAAATTTTATGAGATAATTGTTTGAAAAATTATTTATAATTACTTATGTTTTTGATTAATTAAAAGAAAGATTAAATGTAGAAAATAAGATGACTAAATTTTACATTTAATTTTTTAATTAAAAAACTTCAATATAATTTTTTTTGATATTCAATTAATTTCATTACATTAAATTATTGTTAATCTTTGAATACTAAACTTTTGTATTTGTTTTGAATTTTTAGGAGTGCAATGATTCACAAAATTCGGCTATATCGTTTTTTTGGGGGGGTTTGAAATCTGGAATTTGACTATATGGTTTTTTTGGTGGGAGAGATTTGTAAATTTGATTCAAAAAACTCTCAAAGATAAGAAAACAATCCAAACTCTTAGCAATGTGATCATTCTCAATTTTGTTGTTTGACTAGGTGGGAAGGATTTTTGAAGGGATAATTTCCACCAAATCAAGTTGAATCCCAAATTCAAATGTTTGAAGGGATTGTTAAATCCTTATTTGAATCTAAGTTATCGAATTCATTTGGTCTCTTCATCCCCCCTAATGGGGTTTCATCTGCACCTTCATTCCTCATGGGGTATACCATCATAGATTTGTGTTTTCCCCCATTCTTTGGGGAGGTCACTGATTCCACAATTAGATCTACACGACTAGCATTAATATTGTTCTTTGGAGATATATCTTGCATATTTCTATAGTATAGTCATTTAAATAATCCAAACACAATTATTTTGGAGATTGATAACCCTTTGGTTTGGATTAGAGACCCTTTTTCCATTTTGAATGAGCTCACATGTAAGGGCAAGAGTCCTAAAGATGACCTATTTGTTCACAATTCAAGCACCAAATAGTTGTGTTCTTTTTTTTTTTACAAGGTCGTCTACTCATATATTATAAAAACTGCAGTAAGCAGAAGATAATACATAATATGTTGAAAGAGGAATTAGAGGAGAAGTCCAAAGAAGGGGCGCAGCCCTTGACTTCTGAGAGTTTAGCTTGAGGAAAGAGTGCTGGAAAAGATATCTACTATACTGTCTTACAAAAAGGCCATCTATAAGGCAGACTTTGCTGTTCATGAGATTAACCCCAGAATTGGTTCACTGTGTCCTCCATTTGATCTTCTTTTCTGCTGCTCCTTTTGGCTGTCTTTGGTAGAAGCCTCTGCCTGCATGCTTTCCGTGAGATTTTTAATGTGCTTGATTGCCTCCTCTAAATGCTCGCACCTGTCCTTAAGGCTCTCGATTTCCTTCTTGCGTTTTTCCAACTTTTTACGCTTGGATCTGCTGTCTGCAATGAAGTCCTCACGGAGTTCGTTGTGATGCTTCATAAACCGGGCAATCAAGAAGCAATGCTCTTTACCAAGTGTGCAAGTGTCGTTGCCCAAAACTCTGTCAAGTGGATTCACACGGGGCGCCTCTCCCCCCTGAGCCTCTGGCTGTTGTCTTTCTGCCATGACTGTGAGCAAACTGGTTAGTGAACAAATAACTTGCAATAAACTTGATTTATACCTGGATGCTGAGTTAAGGGCCGGAGTGTCGCTAATGCTCTGATGGCTTGCTTGCTGAATGCTGGTGAGATGATCGGGCGCGGGAGGCAACTGATTACTGCCGCTGAGACTGCCTTGCTTAGGAGACTCCTCTTTCCCAAACTGATTCTTGCAAAACAGGGAAGTTCTGAAGGAAGAAGGGGTAGGGGGGGGAATATAAAGGAGCGGGAGAGATCCTTCATGATGAGGGGACTCGGGATTTTTTTCTGGGGAAGCTGAGGGCGAATCCAACTGCGAATTTGGGAGGCAAACTTCGATGGTGCGGAGAGGACGTTTACCTGACAAGTTGTAGGGGAAATCACGAGAAAGATGTGGGAGAGTTGCTTTGGGATCAAGGTAGGAGGAATGCGCCGGCGAAATGAGGGAGAAAGGATGGACGGGGAAGGGAGAACCAGGAGTGTGGTTGATTTTCTGACAATTTCTGCGAAAGCTTACCTTGTGTTCTGTCTGACCACTAGAGATCTTATGGTATTGCTCTTGCATAGATTCTGCCATTTTCACTTACTTGTCCTTGTTGCCGGTTGACCGCTTTGCTCGCTAGGGAGTCCGCCTCTGCATTGTTCTCTCTTAACACGTGCATAAAGGTGACTTCCCCCAAATGTCTGAGGTTATCTGTTATCCTCGCCTTGATGCTGTTGAGACTTGCTTTATTGAACTCTTTGCCTGTGTTCATTGCTGCTATAATGATAGCCGAGTCCCCAAGGATTATGGCGTTCCGTAAACCTGTCCTGTGTAGAATCGAGGTGCCTAAAAGCAGGCTGTATGCTTCGGCGACGTTGTTAGTGGCGATTCCAAGTCCCCATTCATAGCTGCAAATGATATTCCCATTCTGATCTTTGATTATTCCTCCTGCACCTGCACTCCCGGGGTTGCTCTTTGATGCTCCATCAAAGAGGAGAAAGGGACGATTCTGAGCTAGGATCCATTTGTTTATATCTTCTTTAGCGCCCCTGAGTTTCCAATTGTGTCGATTCTGCGGAGCTTTAAGTTGAGGAGAGGGATTTTGAGAGTGGCTAATATTAAAGCTGTTGTACCAGTCTTTCTCCTCTTTTGTCCATCTTTGTTGATCTGGGAGAGCTATATGGTTGGCACTGATAGCCTCTGAAATCCCTGCAATTGTCTTTGCGATGATCCTGTCGATTTTAATCTGTCCATTTTTGAAGACATAATTATTCCTTTCTAACCAAATGTTCCAGCACAGCGTAGCTGGAATGCATTTCCATATTCTTAAGAGATTATTCTTACCTTTCCTGTTCAAAGGGTATTCTTTCTTCCAATTTCTCTGGAGGTTGTTCACCTGATCATAACTTCTTCTAACTTCCAGAGGGCTAATTAGTTGTTTCCAACAGCTTTGGGCGAAGGGGCATCGAAGGAAGGAGTGATGAATGGACTCTTCCTCTGCTTGACAAAAACAGCAAATCGAGGGGCCTTGTATTCCTCTCTTTCTCAGATTCTCGGCTGTAAGAATTTTCCCTTTTAAGAGGGCCCAGTTGAAGTGTTTTACCTTGGGGATGCATTCGGTCTTCCAGGCTGCCTTATGAAGATTCCAATTTACTGTGGGAGTCATGTTTTGCAAAGATTTATAGCCCTCTTTCACTGTAAAGCTTCCACCACAGGTGTCCCAAATGTATCTGTCATCCATCTCCTTATTGATTGGAGCTGAACCGGATAGAGAGAGTTTCAAATTGTGCCATTGGTCTCTGAGATCCAGAGGGAGGTTCAGGACCTTCCAGTCAAGCCATCTATTTTGGGACCAGGTGGATATGTCAAACAGAGAGGATATATTTCGCTCCTCCATCCAGACTTGAAGAGGTCTTAGTTCTTGAAGTGAATTCCTTGGGTTGGAGCCCATGATTCTGTCAAGCCAAATTTTGACATTCTTTCCGCTTCCTGGGATTTTGGAGGTATTTCCTCTGAAGTGGGGTAAGACTTTTTTAATCAGTCTCCACATTGGAGTACACGGCCTGTCCACAATTGGATCCTGAAGAATGTTGGAGTTTGGACCGCTGAGGTATTTCCTTTTTATTGTCTCCACCCACCACGAGCCATTCCCTGAGAGGATCTTCCATATCAGCTTAAGCCCCAGAGCCTGATTGGAGAGACTTGGAATTTTTATGGATAATCCTCCTTTTTCATACGGAAGGGTGACTTGGTCCCAATTAACAAGGCTGAATTTCTTTGAGTCCTGTTTTCCCCCCTGCCAGAGAAAACTTCTCATAATGAGTTCTATGTGCTTGTGGATGCTAGCGGGAGCCATAATTACCGCATACTGGTAGATTGGGAGGCCTGAGAGGACAGCCTTTATAAGAATGGTTCTGCCAGCAAGATTTAACCAGGAGGCACCCCAACTCTGAAGGAGGCCTCTCATCTTCTCGATGTGTTTTGTCCAGACTTCTGCTTTGATGTGTTCTTTTGCCAAAGGGAGACCCAAATAAGAGAAGGAGCTCCAGCTTCTTTGCAGAGGGATGTCTAGAATCTGAGAAATTCTTTGTTGGATCTGAAAGGGAACATTCCAGGTGTAAATTTTGCATTTACTGTTGTTTAGTTTTCCCCCAGATACAAGGAGGAAGGCATCCAGGACTCTTTTGAACCTCCTAGCCATCAAACTGGAGGCGCCCCCAATTAGCAGAGTGTCATCCGCGAAGAGCGAGTGATTAATCTCCTTTATCCCTCGTTCAATGCGAATGCCCGTGATTTCTTTTTTGCTGCGAAGGTTTTCTAGTTGGGCACTCAGAGTCTCGGCCATAAGAATGTAGAGGAAGGGGGAGAGGGGACAGCCCTGCCGTAGACCCCTCGAACTTCTGAAGTAGTTGCTTGGTCGTCCATTGATCAAAGGCGCGGTCCAAGGATTAGAGATGCACCCGTTGATGATGTTGACAAAGTTGGAGGAGAAGCCAAATTTTTTGAGAACTGCTCTGAGGAAGGTGTGATCCACCCGGTCGAATGCGTTTGCCATATCCAATTTGATGATCATTCCCCGCTCTCCTCTATTGAGGCTGCTATGAATGGCTTCCTGAACTAGAATGACATTGTCTATGATCTGCCTACTTGGGACAAAACCACCCTGATTCTCAGAGATTAGAAGTGGAAGGAATTTCTTTAATCTGTTGGCGAGAATTTTTGTAATGATCTTGTATGAGACATTGCAGAGCGATATGGGGCGAAATCTGTCGAAGGTTTTTGGATTTGCTTCTTTAGGGATCAAAGCTATGTGCGAGGATTTTGTATTTTCCCCTACCTTGTGATTTCTAAAGGCATTCTTTATCATTCTCACAAAATCCTTCTTTATAGTTTCCCAGTGTTGCCTGTAGAAAGCAACAGTGAAACCGTCCGGCCCTGGGGCCTTGTCTTGTTGCATGCTGAAGGTGGCTTCTCTGATTTCTTCTTCTGTGGGATCTTGCTCCAGCTCATTGTTATGGTTTTCTGTTATTTTACTCTTTATTATACTAAGGAAAGCCTCGCTGTTGTGATGTTGGATGTCTGCTGTGAGAAGATCCTTAAAGTGATTAAAGGCTGCGCTTTTTATTTCTTCTTGTTCTTTCAGCTCAATCCCTGCTACTTCAATTTTATCTATTTGGTTGCTGGCTCTTCTGATCTTGATATTATTGTGGAAAAAAGAAGTGTTTTTATCCCCTGCCTTCAGCCAAAGGCAGCGGGATCTTGTTCTTTGATCCTCTTCCTCCACTCGATTTTGCCGATAAAGCTCCTTGTACAAAGTTTTTTCCTTCTCGAGGTCCTCTGCTGTGAGTTGAGTTTGCTCCTTTTCTTTGTGCCAGCGTTCCATCTCTGCTAGCAGTTCGGTTTTCTTTTTTCTGTCAAGATTTGCCTGCTCCCTCGCCCACTGCTTTATTGCTGTCCGGAGCTGTTTCAGCTTTGTTTCCCATACGAAATAAGGCGACCCTATCACTTCTTTGGCCCACTGATTTTGAATAAGGATGCGGAAATCTTCGTAGAGATCCCAGTTTTTGTTGTATTTGAAAGGAAGGGGGCCGAGGATTGGTCCTTTATCCAAAGTGAGGACCACCGGCTTATGGTCCGAAGCTGAACCATGGATTAATTGGCTCCTTATTGAATGGAAGTTGCCTGCTACACCTTCCTGTATAAGAAACCTATCCAGCCTCTCCTTGATATTGTGTGTGCCTGATCTTTTGTTAGACCAAGTGTATTTCCCATTTGACAGAGGGGTGTCTATCAGGTTGAAGAGTTGTATTATAGATTCTAACTTGTCTCTTGAGGGATCTGCGTGGTAACTTCCACCATACTTTTCTCCCACATGCCTTATAAGATTCATGTCTCCCCCAAGAATTAGCCTGCTGCTTTGGAGAGCGGTGATGTCCTCTTCTATGGTGTTCCAGCAACTTGCTTTGTCCCTGTAATGATTGGGAGCATATATATTATATATATGAAAAGTTTCCTGCGAGCTTTTATACTTTAGGTCTGTTCTGATCCACCAAGAGCATTGGTGTGAGTTGGTGATTTCCCACTTGTTTTTGTTCCAAAGTGTTCCAATCCCTCCTGATGCCCCATCAGATCCTTTGGAGAGGCCTGTGAAATTTTTGAATCGTTGGGTTTGGTGAAGAAAGTCCTGTTCGTTGAGTTTGGTCTCCTGGATTAGGAGGATGTCCGGCTGTTCCTGATTTAGTAGATCCTTGATGGCTTTCAGCTTTAAGGAGGAGCCCATCCCCCTACAATTCCAAGAGACCAAGTTCATTATTTACCAGCTATGGGGTGGGATCCGGACTTCTCCTTTGTTTTTTCGCCACTTCCTTTTAGCCTGCCTAAATATGAGTCCATGGGTTGCTGAGTTCCGGTTGCCATCTCCTTTGCTGCTGTTTCATCCCTGAGTTCTTTGTTCGTTTTCCTGCCTACTTTTCTCGGAGGATCAGAAGGCTGATTGGCTTCTTTGGCTTTGTTCCTTGTGAGAATTCTTTCAATGGTGGGGGGAGGAGAGGGAGGGGGATTTGAACAGGGAGAGGCGGGGCGGGGGGATTGGGGTGGGGAGAGAGGGGTTTCAGCAGCTAAAGATTCGAAGGGATTAGAGGTTGAGGGGAAGGTTGAGGGAGGGGGAGGGGGGGGGAAGCTTGATGCCGGGGGGGCTGTGGAACTGGGGCCCTGATTAGAAGAGGACTTTTTCCTTTTAACTTGTTCCCATGATCCCTCTGTGTTTCCCTCGTTATTTTCTATTTCCTTTGCTTTTAACTTGCTACATCTATTAGCAAAATGACCATACTCGTGACATACCTTGCATTTGAAGGGGAGCTGTTCGTAGTCCAGCTGCTGAATGTGCATCCACTGGTCCACCTTAATCTTGATGGCTTCAGGGAGTCCTTTCCCTAAGTCAACTTCAACACAGATCCTTGCGCATGCGTGCATGTTTTCTCTTGGTTCCGATCTGTCAATATATTTTCCAACTGCATTGCCTATGGCTTTTACCGATTCATCCCCCCAACAGTGAAGCGGTAAGTGAGGGAGGCGCACCCAGACAGGAACTGCGTTAGGGATGTCCATTTCCGGATCAAAATCCGGGGTCCATCTGTTCAGATAGAGGCCTCTTGTATCCATGAAGTAGGGGCCATTGCGGAAGATGAGATTCTTGTCTTCTTTTGATTCGAACAGGAAGGTGAAGTACCCACGTCCACAAAATCTGATGGCGATCTTTCCCTGAATCATTGTGCTCCAGTTGCGCTCCACCCATTTTTGGACAGTTCTTGGGGACGGCCAGAGCCCAGTAAACTGGCCTACAAGACCTCTTTCTGCAAGGGCTATTGCCGATTTCCTTGGAAGGGAAGGAGGGAGATTCACCTCGGGTATTTCATCCAGCTTTTTTATGAACTTTGTTTGAGAAGGGCGCGGTCTAGCATCTGAAGGTTCAGACAGGAGGGAGGCGAAAATTTCTTCTTGGTTCTCTGAAGCAGGGGGAGGGGAAGCGGATCCTGCCATTGCAGGCCCGCTGAGAGCGAGAGGGATCAGACCGACGGGCAGCAGACCCCGAGGGGATCTGAGCTAGAGGACGCAGCGAGGGTCGGGGCGCGAAAGCCCGACCAGGCAGAGCCTGGGGGCAAGGGCAGAGGCGCACGGGGAGATCAGGCGGGAGCAGGGCCTTCAGCGGGCGATTCCAAAAGGTAGTGGGCTTGGCCACGGTTCGGTTACCTTTTCGCACGACGAGCACCAACCTTGCTCGGGATCGAACACAAGACCGGTCCGTCATAACGAGGTCGACCTTACCACTACGCCGCCTCCACGACCTTGAAAGGTAGTGGGCTTGGCCACGGTTCGGTTACCTTTTCGCACGATGAGCACCAACCTTGCTCGAGATCGAACACAAGACTGGTCCGTCATAACGAGGTCGACCTTACCACTACGCCGCCTCCACGACCTTTTGTGTTCTTGTAATATAAGACCTAAGTCCATTAGAAATTTTCACGTTCTGAATTTACTTTGTCTAGTAACCCTTGAATGGTATCAAACTAACATATGTTTGGGGATATGCAAAGAGACATGTTTGAATAATAATGACCAATATCTACTTTTATCTTTGCTTAATCCATATATTACACTTAATTTCTTCTTATCAAACACCATTACTTTTGAACTTAACAATAATGTTTTCACATAACCATTGCATATAGATGCAACTATCAACTCTAAATTAACCTTTAGATCTTCTAATCTGTTCCCAAGGTTTTTTCTAGATGCAATATCAAAATATTTATTAAGTTTGTTGAAGCAACAATGTAAATCAATTTTATTATCTCGACTCTCTTTACAATAATCCTAAAAGTAATCAAGCAATTTGATGTTGATATTACTACTCATGATTCTAAAGTAACCTTTAGATATTCCAATCTTTTCCAAGGATTTTTTCTAAGCATTGTATCTAGAGATTTTTTTAAATAAATGAAGCAATAAGGAGAATTAATTTTATTATCTAAATTATTTTGCAATAACTCAAGAGTAGTATCCCTAATGGGGTGTTTGTGGAGATTTAAGATCCACATTGAGGGATGAGCCAATATTACACTTGGACCATAGGCGAGGGTGGGTGGCATGATAAAATTTAATTCAGGTGTATTAGTTGGTGTGTCAATACGTGGGAACATGAAGTTTATTAAATCTCAGTAGGTATGAAGGAAGTCAGTGGCCTATTCATTCGTGGTGGTGAGGACTCCTCCTCGTCCTCTTCTAATACTTGTTATCATTGTAAGGTGGCTTGGTTTCAATCTCTAGTTTTGCTAGTGTACGCAAATTGGTGGTGTATCTCGGTTGGAGAGTGGTTGTGTTGTTTCTTGGTTTTGATGGTAGTCAAGGAAGAACCTAGTGTGTTCTTACTGGGGTGATGGTGCTTTAATAATGGGGCTCATTCTCTTCTCTTTGGTAGGCTTTCATCTTGGGTGAGTTCCTTGTCATTTTTTGATTCACGTTGGGTCTGGTTTTTAGTTTTGCCAGTGTTGTTTTACTTGTGTCTCCATGTAAGGTATTTAATTGGGTTTGTTTATGGTCATAAGGAAAATTCTGGGCTTTTCCCTCACCCTGTGCTTTGTGTCTGGGTATCGTTTTTCAATTGGGTACGCCCTTGGTAATGTGTGACTACTAGTCGTTTAGGGTCATAATTTTTGTTGCAGTTGATGGTGGATACTTCTTTGGGTTGTTGGGTAGTGCTATATTGGTGGAAATTGGGTTTTAGAGCAGAGTTTTTTCTATTGTGGTCCCTCTTATTGTTTTTAACTCTCTTTGATGTATTTAGATTTGGTATACTACCTTCGTAGTTTATGAGTTTACCGTGTGGGGAATTGGACAATCTATTGAGTGTTGGTCCTTACGTCTGGTCTGTTGGTGACAAAACTATTGTCTTTTGGTCTGGTATGGAAGGTTATTGACTTCTTTCCCCTCACAGTTTCATTTGGCATGGGTTATTGAGTCAGTGTCCTGTGTTTTCTTTTCCTCTGACATCATGCTCAAAGGCAGCAGATGAGGAGTAGCAGAGGTGGCTTTGATAACTATGGTTATAAATGAGTTCGAGTTTTTGCTTCTGAATCTGTTGCGTCTACCTTTGTTGTGGTCCCTTGGGAATTTAGGGGTGAGATCCTTCTTCAAGAAAGCAAGGAAGCAAGTGATCGCCCTTACTTTTCAGATTCTGAACTAGTATATGAGGAGGAAAAGTGGTTTCTTGCCCCTGGAGGTTCTGTCGACGATGATGGAATTTCTTGAGCTCTCTGGATATTAATCAACATCTCACAATGTGGCTTTGACTTGTCTTTCGTGATAAGCAGGTCAACAACTATAATGTATTTTTTGGTTTGGAGGACCTAAATCGAATGCTTCAAAACATGTGTTTTTTCCCAGACAATGTTGATGCTCGCTTGTCAAATATGGAAGGATTTTTTCCGAGTGATTCTGTTTTTGGGCACTTGACAGACCCTCTAGCAAGTGATAGCACATTGACTCCAACCGTTCCCTTTCTAGATCACGAAGAGTAAATATTTGATGGTGTATGGCTATGATATGAGTTTTGAGACTTATGATTTTGTTTGGGTAAACCAAGTTATTTTAGCATGTATCTTGGTTTTTTTTAGAGTGGAATTTCGATGGTATGTGGTGTTTCTATGGTGCAAGGCTAGTATGTGTGCCTCTTTTTTTGCAGGGGTCTTTTGTTCCTACTTGCATGGGATTCTTTTTGGCTTGCATCATTGACATGGTGTAAGGCAGGTTTGTGTTGCTTTTAATGTGGAATGAGGATGTTATGGTTAGCAATATGCCTCTTGGTTTTGATTGTTTTTGAAATCTCTTTGGTTTGAAGTGTAGACATGTTCAAAACTCATTTGGGATGCGCTTTTGTTAGATTAGTATATATGTTTATTTTAGTGATAATGGTGAGTCTTTGTAGCTATTGGGATCCTGCTGGTTATGGCGGTTGAAGTTGTGTTTCTTTTGGTGATAATGGTGACTCTTTGTAGCTATTAGGATCCTATTGGTTATGGTTGTTGAAGTTAAAGATACTATGTATTTTGTTGTATTCCAATTAATCTATGAGATGTCACCTTCTGCTTAACTTATGATGTAAAAATGGAGTCGGAAAGAGTCTCTAATGAATTTGAAAGGAATCCGTGTTGGTTCTTAGATTATATGGCATTTTTTCCGAACCTTTTTTGTACAATTTTTCTTACCGAATGCAATATAAAATATTTAATGATAAATAGACTTTTTTTTTTAAAAAACAATTATGAGAAAATGTAAATCAAAATGGTAATATAATTTGAAGAGTTATTTTTATTAAACCATTTCAAAAATAAAATTTATAAATTTTGAAATCTTTCTTTCACTTTAATAGAATGTGTATTCAACTATCAAAATAATTTTAAAAAGCCTATGGTGAAAGAGTAAATATTAAGGTTTCATTTTTAGAATTTGACATAATACTTTTTGATATTCTTAAAAACAGTTTTTGATATTTTTATTATTTATTTAAAAATTTGTAAAAATTTAAATCTATTAAAAAGTTAAATTATTAAAACTTTTGCTATAATTTTTTTATCTAAATAATATTGAAAATTATGATTAAAGGTATGATAGAAGTGCAGAACAACTTTGTTATATAAGGGGATATTTTATTTAATAAGTTACTGTCTGTGTTCAGTGATTAGATACCTGGTTTCAGTATCAGTGCATCCATTTTTAAGATTGGAATAATTTAGTTTTTCTGCGCATTTATGATAAACCTATGAAGTTCAATGCTAAAACATAACCATTAATCTGCATATTCTCTCAATAGCTTTTAAAAAAGGCAAATCATGCTTTCTTGATTTTCTTTTGAACAAGTGGCACCCTTAAGTTTTTCCAAATGTGGATAATAAATGCTTTGTTGTTTATATGGCCACCTTCCCATTCTTGCCCCTCTAATATTTGTCGCCTTACACTTCCTTTCCCATTTTAAACATTATCCTTGCAGAGTCCTCGTCCTTCACGTTGGGAAGGGTGCCACATTTTAGCGTTCAAATCCATTGCAGGTCGTCCAACAAAACTGATGAAACTTTGGTTACGGACAATCCTGACATAAAAATATTCTAGGTAAAAGGTTCCCCGTTAAAAAATATATTTTTCCAATAGAACTTTCTTTTTAATGGGAGTGATTCATTCTTCTGGGATACCGGACACTTCTGTCTTCTTTATGTCTGACCTTTCCGTTTTTAAATGTGAGGGATTCAATGTGTGTATCTTCTTGGATATTGGACACTGCTGACCTCTTTATGCCTGACATTTTTTGTACATTTGTGGCCTCTTTATCTCAATATTTTTAAAACCCTTTCTGCTTCTTGTTTTATTGGATTCAACGCATAGATATCTTTATAGCTCCATCTATTTGTCTGTTTGCTGCTCCTTTTTGAGTGTTAATTCTGCCACCATTTTCAATCACCTAAGATGCTTTTAGATCTACATACATTGGTCGACTCACTATTCATATGGTGAGGACCCGGTAGGGGGCTCGACTAAAGGGAGAGGAAATAAGGAAGGTCCGGAGTGCAAGGACCATTTTCAATCACCTAAGTATATCAGATTTCAGTTTGAATATTCTTATTTTTTAAGACTGATATATTTTTTTCCTCATGGCATGGGTATTTATGTATAATTAAATTTAAAAAATAAAAAATAAAAGATGGTTTTTTTAAACTGGAATAGTTAATGGGATTAGTAATTTACCTAAATATATGGAGCAGCAAGCAAACTATATATATCTAGCAACTTATTTAAATATATGCAGCAGCAAGCAAATTACATATATCAAAAATTCATAGTTCAACGTGAGATAACATCTCGATGGGACAGCCACTACATCTCACAAGGATAACATCCCGATGGGACAACCACTACATCTCACAAGAAGACATGCCCTCCCAAAAAAATACTACCTAATCATATAAATAGAAAGAGTTGGACACGACCAAACAAGCTACTAATCATATAAATAGAAAGAGTTGGACACCACCAAACAAGATCAGGTGCACAACGTTTTCTGATTACAGGAAATAAAGAATTTGACCTACTCAATCTTGGGGGTGATTAGATGCGCCTCTAGGTTGGCCACTGAACATATATTGATGGCATGAGACTCGAAGATTGCTATTGATTGGTTTAATGCTTTATATGTGAGTTTTCCCCTCTCCTCCTCTTACTGGATAGAGCAAATCGCTGACATGTCTGCTTTTTTTTCATCTATTATATTAGGAGTCGTCTGCCGACGGCTAAAGTGGCTAGAATCCCAACACAAAAATTGCAAAAAAACTTGTAAAGGCATTGTTTGAATCATGTTTTTGACGGTGGAAATAGATTTAGCACTATCAAAAAATTTTAAGGCACTTAAAATTATGAAGTTTGACAGCATTTACTAATATTTACAAAAATCCCTCCCAGAATTTTTCAAAATATGACTAGAATTTCCATAACTTTCAAGGAAAAAAAACATAATTGTTAAACTACGGTATTACATTCTACCACATATACATATGCCGGGAGCAGAAAGATTGTCAAAAAAAGAAGCTACAAGTAGAGCTCGGCTAATGAGCTTCCAAATCCTAAGACAATGAGGTTATCGATTGGACAATGGAGTTATCTGCCAATCGAGGTCTTTCACACATTGATAGACATTTCTTCTTTTTCTTGATTTGGTAATTGCTGCGGGGCATTGTTGGACGCACACTGCAGGATACATCACAGGTTTGCTCTTGCTAACTATAGAATTATGGTAATTTCTGCTATGATTTTAGGATAAAAATAGTTGCTAGTTTTTTTACATTTATGTAATTTGAAATAGTTAGAAAAAATGGTAACTTACTAGACATATGTGCCTGTAACAATGCGTTTTATTTTTTATTAATGAAATAGTATTGTTTATTTATTTTCTAAATCTACTAAACCAACATAGAAACAATCTCAGTGAAAATTAACACATTCAATTTGTAAAATAAATAAAAATTAAATTGATTTCAACTGATACTGACCCACATGCAGCACCAAATTTGACGTGCAACGGTATTGAATTATTATATTTCTTTAATAAATACCAAGAACTCGGTCGGCCAGAGGTTATCCCTCAATTGGAGGTAACATTCTATGAAAATTCTTGAACACATCGTGCTTAACCTTTTGGAGGTGACACCGTTCACAAACAGACTTTCATATAATTCACTGTAATTTATTTTTCTTTTCTTAATTTATTTTCTAATTATATTTTGTTTAATTTATTTTCTAATTATATTGTATGATTTAGAATAGAGATACGTAATATTTTTAGTGTTAAATTTCAGACTTTTTTAAATGAAAAGTTAATATTTATTATAATAATATATAAAAAATAAATTAGGTAATTAATTAGTTTTAATTAAAATCATTTTAAAATATTAATAATCACATTATTATTGTATTTGATCAGATCATTATTATATTTGATTTTGTTGTGGAATTACAATTTAGCTTTAAAAATGTGGTAAATATATTTCACTTTTTGTTTAAGTGATAAATAAAATATTTCAACGTCTAAGTAGTAACAACATTTTATATTAAAAGTTATAAATATATATATATATATATATTCACTACATTTTACATTTACTCCATAAATTTTTATTGTAAAAATATTTCACTCACTCTTAGACATAAATAAAATATTTCAATGTCTATGTGAAATAACATAATTTTATATCAATTTTAGTTAGAGAAAAGTCATAAATAAACAAAATCTTTCACTTTTACCATGCTCACTCCAATATGGAGGAGATGTGAAAATATTTCACTCTTAGTGATAAATAAAATATTTCAATATTAAATAGTTAATAAATACCCATAGGCATCAATCCATGATAAACATCAAAGCATTTATTGCAAGAGACAATTCACTTTTCTTATATTAAAAAAAAATACACATAAAAATTAATTAAATTATAACTTGATTTTAAACTACTATTATTATTGTTATTATAACCATTAATATATGAGTTAAACAATATTCTTAACCATGAATATTCACCCCATTTTACTGTGGAAATTCTTGTAAATAGTTTTTGTTACAATACTATGGGTCAATAACATATACCCAATATGACATGTGTTGATAGGACATTCTATTTAAATAATTAATTTGATACAAATTAATTAAAAGAGCATAATTAGCTTGGAGATAAAGCTTAACCTTTCCTTCATATGTTTATACTATTATGAATATTCTAGTAAGTTATTTGTCTAAAATGATAGCCAATACCTCTGAGATTGGCCAACATATTTATATCTGGCCTCCTATAAATCTTTCTTTTTGTTAGATTTAGATTAAGATTATAAAAGGATAAATTCTCCCAAATCCAAACAGAAATATATTGTTGTGGCCCGCACTAAAGGCTTAATGATCTAGGCATTATCTTAGAGAAAAAAAGACTTAATAGTCTAGGCACTATCTCATCTGAAATTGACCAACATATTTGTCTCTGGCCTCCTATAAATCTTCTTTTTTGTTAGATTTAAATTAAAATTATAAAAAGATAAATTCTTCCAAATTCGAAGGGAAATATATTGTTCCGCCCTACTAAAAGCTTAATAATCTAAGCACTATCTCAGAGAAAAAAAAACTTAATGATCTAGGCACTATCTCAGAGAAAAACACCGTAAAATAGACATGTTTGTGAAAATGAGATTTTAGCCCAAAAAAAACAACACCAAAAAAAAATAGTCAATTAGTATGGACTCATTTCTCAATAAGGTAAGTATTCAAGTGACAAAGTCTAGCGAACCCTTGGCCGTAAATCAAGAGGCGAGGGGCTAGCGTAGATTGAAGTATGAATTCCTCGAATAAATTCACATAATTTTGTCTTTCTTGGGGTGTTAAAGACCTAGACAATTTTATATATTTAGGCTTAGCTATTCTATTCTATGTTAAAGGTTCATTATTCATTTAATAATTTTTTATTATTAAATTAAAATTTTAAAAGGTCTATTTTGTAATAGACATTTATTAGTGTAATAAAATATTTTAATAGATAAATTTAAATTTTTTTTCTTTAAAAATAATAAAAAGGAGATATGTATTTTATTCAATTATAATATTAAAGTAATATGTGATATTTCAAAAATATTATTAATAATAAAATATGTGATATTTCAAAAATATTATTAATAATAAAAATTTAATATGAATGATAAATAAAATATTTCAATATCATCTGTTAAGTGATATTGACATATGTTTAAAAATATATTAATAACAAAAAATACATATGGTTAATGTGATTTATAAATAAAATATTTATATGTGAACTATTTATATATCTATAAAAGAATATGAAAAAATTAAATTTTGAAGGTTAACACATTTTAAGTATTTTCACTATTGTGCATTTTGGTCTTTTTTTCAAGCATATTTTTCTTTCAACTTTGTCTAAATATTTAAATTGTGTAGACTACATAATCTAAATATCAAATGAAATTTTCAAAGTGTGAAAGCCATTTATAGATTTTAAAATGTAATATATCTCTACATGGATTTACTAAGTGATCAAAGCATTTTCTATATTGTACTTCATAAACGTATGATTAAGATAAATTAAAAATTATTTTATTTATATATTTATTCTAATTAAGTATTCATGATTTTAATCTTGATTTAACTAATTTTTATATATTAAGAAACAAAAATACTTATCATAAAATTTAAATTTTAATTTTAAAAACTCATTCCATCTAGAGTTGTTCTCAAAGTTAATTCATTCAAAATAAAATAAAGTTAACAAAATAAAAATAACCTTATAAAAATAAAATAACTGAGCCGACATGCTCATTCTACAACCCACATTCTACAACCCAGTATGATGTGTAACTCGTCCATCATTAAAGTTGAAATTTTTTACATCTTGATCAAAATAAAAAAATCTAAAAATCTAAAAAAAATACCTATACAAAACATTTAAATAATGTTGGCTCGTATAAAAAATTGCACATCAAGAAATTGGATCCCTCTCAGCTCATGTTAGATCTCTATTTAAGATGGATCTATGCTGGCAATAATTGAGTCGAGAGGCTCATTCTACATAAGAGGGGATGTGTAAGTTTGTTTGTAGGTCCATGCCCCTTTAAAATAAAAATAAAAATAAAAAATATGTTTTAAATAGAAAAATAATTTCGGTTATAATTAAAAAATAAATGAATATACTATAAAGTCATTATAAGTAAAAAAATGTGTGAATCACATGTTTAAATCTTATATTTTTTAAAAAAATATTTGACATCTATGTTAACTTATTGTATTTTGCACTCAATAAGTTTGCACGTGAAGAAATTTGATCCCTCTCGAATCATATTAGATCTGTACTTAAAATAAATTTACGCTGGTAATAATAACAAATCATGATATTTAGAATCTATGATATTGATTCATGATATTCATGTGGAATATAATCAATTTAAAAGAAAAAATTTAACCAACTTAAATTCATCTTAATTTAATATATCAAATATAATAATTTAGTGTCTATTAAATAGAGATCAAATCACTCTGCATATTTAAAAACTATGAAATTAAAATAAAACTAAACTAATCATAACACATCACAAAATATTTATAACTACAATCTCTTATATTATTTATAATATATAAAAAAGTGTTTTAAATGTTTTCTTTTCATTTTTAAATTACTTTAATGCACTGATCATGCAGTACAATTATTCTATAATTGAAACACATTGTTCTCCTACGAAAATAACAATTAATTGAAATTGTTATATTGTAATTGGTTTTTAGTTAAATTTATATGACTTTTCATTATTTTTTGTTTTGCAATAAAGTTTTCAAAATTATTATATTAATTTTATTTTATATATATTACATTTTATAAATTTTAATATTATTTTTAATTTTTATGGAATTTTAATTAAAATTGTCAAAAAAAATATTTAATTTCAAAATTATAAAAAATAAAAATATTTTAAAGTCTCACTTATTTGTAAATTGTATTATAATTTAATACATATGATCTTATCAATTTATAATTTAATACATATGATATTATTAAGTGACTAATTTTATATAATTTTTATTAAAATTATTTAAAAAATAATCAATTAATAAAAATTTGAACTCGTTATTAAATAATATTGTCCTTGTCCTCGCTGGCGCCACGTGATGCCATGTAGATAGTTAAATGTTAAATGCTCTCTTTCTACCTTTTAAACCTTAGGTAGCATCACATGTAAAATTATTACTCGGTTTTCACTTTGGATGTATATATGTTATATCTTTTAATATTTTGATGTATATATATATATATTTTTTAATATCAATAACGGGTTGGATCACTTTTAAAATCTATAATAAATGATGAAACATCAATTTTATAGTTAAATTGTTGGACGAGTCAAACAATTATATATGTAGGTTCCGTAAATTATTGTTACACGTTATTTTTTTTAATATTTGTTTATTTTTCTTTCTAGTAATACAATTTTTATGGTCTTTGATGTGTTTTATCTCAAAATCAAAGTTGGTGAAGAGGGCTTGCCATTTTATGAATTTTGATTTTTCTCGTTTCTTTATATTTTTACTTATCACCTTTTTCATGGCTGAAGCATCAGTTAGGAATACAATTTTTATTGCCTTTGATGTGTTTTATCTCAAAATCAAAGTTGGTAAAGAGGGCTTGCCACCTTACGAACTTTGACTCTCCTGGTTTCTTTATATCTTTTCTTACCACCTTCTTCATGGTTGAAGCATCAGTTCTAAGAAGGAACTTTTTGTTTATTAGGTGTATATCGAACTTTTCAATGCAATTCCATGTATCTTTTACTTCCTTTTCAATAGTACAATAATTTTTCTCTACAGCATTCAGGAATACAATTTTTATTGCCTTTGATGTGTTATATCTCAAAATCAAAGTTGGTGAAGAGGGCTTGCCACCTTACAAACGTTGACTCTCCTAGTTTCTTTATATATTTGCTTACCACCTTCTTCATGGCTAAAGCATCAGTTCTAAGAATGAACTTTTTGTTTATTAGGTGTATATCAAACTTTTCAATGCAATTACAAGTATCTTTTACTTCCTTCTCAATAGTCGAATAACTTCTCCCTACAACATTCCACATGCCTGAGGCAAACTGAATAATTTGTTCCTGGCCTTCTTTGAGTTGTTTGAGGATTCCTCCTCAACCTATATGACTAGCGTTTATTTCAGCAATCTTTGACAAACTTTCATCTTAAACATATAGGATAAGAAGATTTTTTACCTTTTATTTTATTTTTGTAACAACCACTGTGTGCATCATACTCCGTGGTTTTGGGTTCTTTTTCAGTTTTTGATTTAAAATCCTCCTATCTTGCACATAGTCTTTATAAAAGTTACAAACATAGTTTAGATAACCCATGAATCTTTGTAATTGGGTTTTGTCCTTTATTTCGTCTGGAAATTTATCTGTAAATGCCACTACGTGTTGTTTAAGAACAATCTGACCATTTTCAATGATGTGTCCAAGGAATTTAACCTTGGTCTGGAAGATTTCCATCTTCTTTTTGCTGAGAATTGAACCAATTCTTTTGACAACTTTTTGAAATTTATGTACATGCTTGAAGTTTTCATCAATTAATCTAGAAAATATGAAAACATCATCAATACATACAATAAGCCAACCAAAATATGGCTTAAACACTTGATCTATCACCTTTTGAAATTTGGAAGGAGCATCCTTCAATCTGAATGGCATGACATTCCATCCATAATGTCGAGAGGGGACACTAAAGGTTGTTTTAAACTTGTCTTCTTCGTTAATTTAAACTTGTCAGAAACCTGATTTCATGTCAAATTTTGAAAATATCTTGGCTGATGTAATTTTGGATATCAAATTTTCTTTGTGAGGGATAGAATAAGTGTCATCAACCAAAACATTATATAATGGCCTGTAAATTATTACTAGTCTAGGTACTCCTCTAATTTGTTCAAAAAACTTATTCACAGAGAATCCATAATAGTTCATGGGCTGCCAAATTCTCTTATTAGCCTTCTTTTTAGGTGGTTTTGGATTTCTCTTAGGCGATTTTTTCTATATTCTTCGTTCATTGGAATAGCTTTGCTTTTACATGGCTTCCCTATGTATTCATATTTGTAGGGTAGTTCTACACAATACTGTGTTTTGTGCCAAAAAGCATTAGGTTCCTCTGCACAACATTCTCCCTCTAACTGTTTTCTCAATTCTCTTATTTTTCTTATTACTGAAACTTGTTTCAGTCCTTCATTTATCTTTAGGTAGGATTTTAGATCTTTAAATTCTTCTATCATTTTTTCTGATTTTCCTATCTCTTGCCTGGCTTGGACAATTATAGAAATATTAGGGGTGGAGAAAAATGGTAGAGTGATGGCATGTAAATACCCTTCTTGATTTGGAACTGAGATATAATATCCTAATCTTCAATCATCCAATTTTGTTGAACCATGAGGTTCAACAACTAAAAATGGGTTTCCCAAGATGCAGTCTACTGGAATACTTACTACTTCGAATTTGACATCAATGCAGTAGTTTTCTAAACAAATAATGGCTTTAGAAACTTCATACTGCAAGTTGTACTCTTATGTTCCTATCCCTATGACTTCTCTTTTTTCCTTTGTCCAATATTTTGCAGGGATTGATTTTTTGTTCAATATATTTATATTTTCCCCTGTGTCTAACAAAGTCTTTAGGGTAAAGACTTCTCCCTGAATCTTGAATGTAAGCATAACATGATATTGATGATGTTGTACTATCATAATTTTCATGTTATTTAGCCCTGAATAGTCATCTGATCTAACTTCATATATTTCTACATTTGAATTCTTTTTGAAAGAGGGTTTTTGTTCTAAGATTTCATCTTCTTCCATTTTACCTCTTTCTACTCTAGAGACCTAAGCTTTTATTTCACTGATTTCTTTTTTCAGACTTCTTATCTCTTGACTGAATTCATTTATAGTCAGAATTCTTTGCTTGTCTTGCTAGTGTATTCTTTGAAATGACTTAGTATTTTTCTCATAAGAAGCATAAAACAAGGGGCTTTCGATGCAATAACTTTTACCGAATTTACCAATGTAGATCCTTGGTTTTTTAACATGGTTTGTAAAAATGTCTCCATCAATTTCTCCTTCATTTCACCTTCAGGAATGATTTTTATTCTGGCTAAGGTTTTTGCTTCTTCATTATCAAAAATGTGAGCCATGCATATTTTTAATTTCTGGTGTAGTTCAGGCTCCTCTTCAGAGATATTTTCAAAATCTTACTCGTAACCGCTACAATGACAATTATCTGAATCTGTACATTTGCAATGGTCAACAACAAATACTACATCATGATCTTCTGGAAATTCTGAGTCATAAAGACGAAAACTTGAAGTCTCAGTAGAATCACAACAAATTTGTCCTATAACATGTATTTCTTATTTAATATGAATGTTAGGACAATTGTCTGCTTTGTGGAATTTGGATCCACATTTATAGCATTGAATTGAGGTTAGTGATTTTCCCTTTTCTCTCCTATGCCTGTATTGCGAATATTTCTTAGCAAATTCTTGTGACCTTTTCCCTTTGTATAGCTTATATTCTTCCCCTTGCAGGCATTTATTGAAGGTATGGCCCTATTTCCCACATAACAAACAAGTAAGTGTGTTACAGACTTCTTGCTTATGTGTTCCTAGATGAATGTCTTGTGGACCATAGTAATAATATATATGAATTCTTTTATAATATCCCTTTGTTATTTTTTACTTTTGAGGTTTTGCAGAGAAGTCTTTTATTTTTGAAACCTTTTTCACTCTCTTCCTTTGTACAACTGAGTCATCTAAAGACAAACCACATTTATTTCATATAGATTTTCTATTAGGTAGTCTCGACAGTTTTTGTATGAACTTGTTCACTTTCATATTTGTACAGAGGCCTACCATGGATTTAGTTATAATGTTGTACATCTGCCCCCAAGTATAGGACTCATAGGGGTTCTGGAAAACATTTTGTATTTTCAAATAATCTACAAACTTTGAAGGAAGGGCTACAAGATAAACTTGTTCCATAAAATATTTTTACTATCTTTTACTTCATAGATTCTTTGGACCCAATCTCTATGGAAATCTTAACAATGTGAAATTCTTTTGCATTTAAGATTCATTAACACTTAGAGAGAATGTTCATGAGAAATCTTTGTTTTTGCACCGCACCAGTGTTCAAGGATGAAAGATGCCAGTGCTCCTATCATGTTGCTTTGTGGACTTCCATCTGCACTGTGTATAATATCACCAACTTCATCTTTCACTATTTCTTCTACCATTTAATTTACATGTGTTGGAGAATATTCTACTTCCCACCATCTTTGAAGGGTATCGTAAAACACTGAATTAATGTCTTACATGCTTCCACTTCACATTTCCCTCTCATGCACATTAGCTTATACTCAATAAACACCTGATCTATCATTTGTCTTATTTGTGTTGAACTCAAGTTATCAATATTCCATTCCTTATGATCATCAGTAAAAAAAATTGAATCTCAGGAAAATTTCCCTTACCACTTAGATCAGGTGCAGGATACCGAGAGTATTGGCAGGGAAGTGGCTCATAAACCGCTAGGAGATGGGACTCAGATGAAGACTCTATTTTTTCTGCTTTTTGTTTTGGAAACAAGCTGGGAAATTTGTCTATATATTTTTGAACAGAATGTATTTTTACAGGATCGCTGAATTGTAATGAAGAAGGGATTTCTTTGTCTTTGTTTTTCAAAGACAATTTTACAAACTGAGAGGAAAGGTCATCAATCTTTTCATGGGTTGAGACAAATCCTCTATGTAGTTCATTTTCAATTTCTTCAAAATGTTTTTCCATTTTTTTTTATCATGTCTTTGATTCATTATATCTTTCTATGACAAATCCTTCTATAATAGAAATGAAAAATTGAAATTCATTCAAACTTTTATTTACACTATTTATAGAAACTTGAAGAGTGTCTACTTGATCTTTTTGTGCACTGGTTGTAGATGAATGCATTGCTAGACCTTTTAAAGTAGCGTTTGTCTAAATTACTTGTTCACTGACCTTCTGTATTAGGCCTTCAATCCCTATGGTAGAATCATCTTTCATAACTAGAGGTACTTCTTTGGCAACCTTTCACGTGTCTTCAAGAGTGATTCCTTTGTATGGAGGAAAGATAGTCGGAGATTCGATTTTTTTCCATCTATGGTTGTCCACTGATGTTTAGAAGAGGTAGATGAGGATTCCACAAATATCTTCTATTCATAGAAATAAATACATACATTGTTCTGATCCATATAATCTTTCCAGGATAATGAAAGATTTTTCTTTTCTTCTAAAGATGTGGAGATGTTGAATTCTTTTGTGTCTGGATGAGTGAATAAATCCCAATTTAACATCCTTTTCATCCAATGCATATCAACTTTGTGTTTTGGGCAACCTTCCATAAGAGAAAATAATTTATACATCTCAGATTTTGATGGCTTTTTGTAATCATTTGGAACATGATTTTTGAATCTGCGGGATGGAATAAGCTCATCCATTTGTTTTAAGTATCCAAGTCCATATCTTGGCATGCCGAGAGGTCTCATTAGCTAAAAATTTCAATTATCATGGGGTCTTCATTTTCAAGAGATGGCAATTCATGTATTACTAGGATAGAATCATGAAGAAATGAGTTATCACTACATTTGGGATTTGGACATGAATTTTCAACATGGAAGATGGTGCTTCACTCGTTCTTGGGTTGTGGTTCTCATGAGTGCCAATATGTCCAAGAGACTGCAAGTTAACCAATGTATGGCAAGAAGGACATTTGACTACTAACTTAGACAAATTTAAAACTTGAGAAAGTTCAAGCAACTCGGTATGGACACAATTTGTACAGGCGGGTGATGAATATGTAGTGAATTCTTCGAAAAAAATGAGTTATGAGTGCTTGTATTCTTCTATTTATCTCTCTATCCTTCTTCTAGGAATGGTAGAAAGTCTTGGAAAGGATAAGATAACATAGGAGGAATCTTCTTTTATCTGAGCAGAAGTTTTGTTCTAAACTCTAGGAGTTTTAGGTATATCAACTACCCAATTCTTAGCGAAACTCAACTCCTCCCATTTTATCATTTGGTGTTCTATTTTCTGATTTTGGGCATCCATAATAACTACAACACTTGACTTATAATCTTGGCTTAGGGAATGTAAAAGTGTATTTGTGTGTTGAAAGCAACCCCTTGTATGGGTTGAAATATTTGTCCGTTCCTTTTTCATATCAAACCCAGAGGTTTTGATCCGCAACTGCAAAATATATTTGATGTGTTCATTAAAGACATATATAGAGAAGTTTGGCTAATAGTCAAACCAAACTGGGTCGTTTGAAAGGGGAGCAACAATCCCACCAAGCAAGGAGTCTGTGTATTTATTATGTGTGAAATCTCTGATGTAGCCAACAGAAAACTATTCAACCCTATGTGGGTTAAGGCATAGATTCATACCCTTATACACCTGAGATGGACATGAGATGTGTTATGCTTTTGGGTTTCTTTATGTAGTTCTTTGGGATCTAGTAAAGGAATCTTCTAGATGGATTCTTCATTTTCTTGAATTTGGCTGACACGTTATTTGACAAACACTCCAATAATGCCTTTTAAATGGAACATAGATAGAACTGAGTAGACTTTAGAAGGACTGATTGATGGAAGTTTCCAACATGAAGAGGGTTGGTTTTCAACAATCTCTAATTCGACAAAATTTATCATAGAAGAAGAAGTCTTATCAAAAGGATTTTGTATATCAATATTATCAATTTGTTGTTCTTTTCCTGGATTTCACCGAAAGATATAGATCTTCTTCTAGCTTCCATTTTTAATAAGAAGAAAGTGTTTCAGAATTACCAGATGAACCAACTGTTACTGGTTCTGATACGAATGTGTATTGTGTCGGTCGTAGAGGCTTCCTCCAGCGGAGAATGAAGCTTGCATAATGATATTTGATAGAGTTACATGAACTCTTACACGAACTCGTACACGAAACTTCAGACAGATCTAATGCAAAGCACACTCTTTCGACGACTTCCTGCATATACGAGAAAAACTGCACTCCAAGATCCTAAGAAAACCTCCAATGAAATGCAGATGAACTTCACTCAGTCAAAAGATATAATAGAGATATAAACACAAGAAAAAATTCAGAACATAATGACTTCTTCTTTTATTAACTTGTACAATAGTTGGATATTGCAATCATAGAGTCTCGGTTTCTACCAAAGATTAGGTACTAAGGCATTTATCAGTTATACTAGCTTAAAGCAAGCTAGAAATGGAAGGCTTCCTAGCCTTTTGTAGACTATGTCTATGAATTCGAGAACTCAAACCAAAAAAATCTTTCCTAAAAAGTCCGACTACTTTAGGTTCTCATGAGGCTCATAGCTACTGATGCACATGTCTCTCAAACTTTAGACTTTCTACGATTTCATTACAGACTGGAGAATCTCTTCGTGATGCAAGTAGATCACCTTAAAGATGTAGATGCAGAGTAGCGATAATTCTCATCTCTTGTCTCTCAAACCCCTAATCTCTCTAACTCTTTGTGCCTCAAATGGTTGTCTTCCCCCTTATTTATAAGAAGTTAGGGAAGATAGAGGGAATCTTATGGTACTACTGATTTTGACTAATATCTTTTCCGTAGATGCATTGAGATGTGGGTGAATCCGCACCAATCGTCGGAGAAATGCTCCAAATCTCAGAGAATCATTCGGTAAAGTTTTATAATAGTGACCTCTCAGACAAAGAATCATCCAAAAAGTATACAAAGTGGAGATATTATCAGAATCCCACAATACTGGTCAGATTAATAGTTAGGTGACTAGACTTTTACATTATTTTACATAGTGGATGCTTTTATCATGCAAAGCCAACGAGAAACAAATATAGGTACAATAATTATGTTCCAAACATACTAATAAAAATGTACATGACATCCCTATATTATATTATATTATTTTTAATCTATATTACATTGGAAAATAAATATGATAATTAAAAATTTAGACTGTTTTTAATTTTTTAAACTAATAATTGGGATAATGAATTTAATATAGAATAAAAACAACATATTTAAATTAATTTATTTGGATAAATAATTTAGATTTTTTTTTTTTTTTTTTTTTTTTTAAATATAGTTGAATATTTTTTATGCTTTTATATTTTTTATGTAACAAATATTGATATTGCATTTCAAAATTTATATATTTATCATTTTTAATACAACTTATTATTTAATAATAATAATATAATTTTAAAGTTGTAATTAAACTTTTAAAACTGGTTTAAAAATACTTAACAATTCAAATTCAAATTGAATAAAACTATAATCAACTATAATCAATTACGTACATAAATTAAATAAATTATATAACTAAAAAAATTAACTTTAAGTGCAGTCAAACTTGTGATTCCAATGAATCCCTATTTGATTCTAGACAAAATAGATTGGATAATAAATTGGAAAACTTTCTATAAAGTCACACTTAAAGACTATTTTTACAATTAATATATAACAATTTAACGTAAGAAACATTATAAATCCCAAGACTACCTTAAATTGGGGTTTATTATCACTATGAAGCATACTTTATATGCAGAGACTTTAAACTAAGGTTTGTTAACATATGAGGTACAATTAATATATAATAATTTAGCAATAGGAAAAGTTATAAATCTCAAGGCTAATTTAAATTGGGCTTTATTACTATGTAGGATATTTTATATGTAGATACCTTAAACTAACGTTTATGATTACCTTGTAACATATTATGTACAATTAATGTATAATAATTTAACTTTAACCAAATTATAGATTCAAAACTATTTTAAATTGAGATTTATGATTTTACTATATAACATACTTTATATGTAAATAATTTTGAAAGTTTCTAACTCTATAACCATTTAAATTAATCTAAAATAATTAATCAATTTTATTAATCTAAAAAGTGAATTTAGAATACAATGCTCATCTCTATCCCCATTTTGTCATCATGTTAAAACACAAATTTCGAGAAAGGAGTCTTGTCATTTGGCCCACCGTTCACAAATCATAGAACGCTTTTCATTATTGAAATGTATTCTCTGAAATTCTCTGAAATTCAAGAATCAATTTAGGTGCCTTGTTTGAGATAGGGTCACGTGTATCTGTCGGAATTTCTATATTTGTAAAAATCACGAGCATCAACACAAAAGGTGCCCTGAGCATACACATGTGTCCGTGCACTCAGGCTCTGGGTTTCATAAATGCACTTCCAATACTGATAAATGCTTTAAACAGTAGTACAAAGAAATCACAGATAAAGGAGGATCTTCACAAATTAAGATAAAGACAAACAAAGCCCACAGGACTTTGGATTGACGGTGAATGGGTGCACTGTTAAGGCACTCCTTGCGATAGGTCACTGGTTCAAATCTCCTGTGGGTGCTTACCTACCAAAAGAAAAAAAGATAAAGACAAACATTTACATCATATATATACTTTTTCCCTTTTGTGAATTAGGTAGGAATTGTATTACTTAAGCAAAAGTTTATTTAGAAAGTCTATATATATATTTATTTATTTTTGTTTTTGAAATTTTGATAGGAATTGTATTATTTTAAGCCAATTATTATAACTTTATAGTTATTAGTTTGATATTTAAGAAATTTAGTAATACACATATAAGTTTTTGGTTAAAATTAGGTTTTTAAAATTGGTTTGGAGATTTCTATTACCAGTAAATAAAGAAAGTTTACATTTAATAAAAAAATTATGTTTCCACCATATTCTCATTGCTTTCCAGAGCAATATTGTGAGTGGACATGTCTAGAACTATGAAAAAACAAAAGGATAGATCTATAAACTTAGATTAGTTTGCTACTATATACTAAACAAAGAAAAGTAGATTATGTGTCGTATACATATATGTGTAACAAAATAGACAAAAAACTGACCAATCCCAATAGAAGCTCAATTTCCGTTAATATGCCAACAACCCAATTTGTCCTTGGACTCTTTAGTCCAGAATTATGACTAGTGATGTGACAGTAGAGTTAGCTCGAGGGGAGGCTTGAGTTGGAGCATTGATGACCGCATGTCCTTCCTGGTGCTCATTTGACTCGTGTCTAAGTCTGAAACTACATAGCGTTCTATGTCAGACAACAAAACAACTATATCATCCAAGTTGTATCTGATGTCCCTGAAAATGCGTTTGATGTCGACCTGCGAAGAGTTTATAGTTGTCTACTTTCTTGTATTTGATGACCATGCTGAGAAATTTTCCATTTGACAATGATGAGTGATGGAATGAAGGAAATGGATCCTTCTCTTACGAAACTTCCCCGGATCCGAAATCAATTTGAAACTACTGCCTCCAATATCTGAGTCTGAAAAGTAAGCATGATCTCCAAATTCTTTGCCTCTAATTGAAGAATTTATTTTCGTGCCTCCTAGGGTGTCACTTCGAAGAAGTTGTCAAATGATTCCTATCCAAACAACCTCATGTGTCGCGACGAAGAGGACCCCAAGGCACCTCCTCTATGACTGGGAGCACATAACCTTGGCGCCATGAGAATGGTGAACATGCAATACAAATAGCGGCAACCTGTGGTTGAAACACTCACTTGAAAGGACCTACAAATGAGATAAAACCACAAGGGACTAAGGTGATATAGGAAGCGTAATGACAATGAAATGACTTCAAAGGTTAAGTTGTAACAATTGAAAATGACCCCATTAAAACCTTATGGAGAAGGTACCCAGGTACTAAACTCCATATACCAGAACTAGACAAGGAAAGGAGATCCGTACAGGCTCCAAGTTGTCTGGAGCCACCAAGGGAAGGACTACAATGAGTTCAAAGGAAGTTCCATACCCAGAATTATGGAGAAAAAGAACAAAAAACATTGACCCACAAGAGAATTAAACATCGTAGTGCGAGACGAGAGAAAAAACAAATGATGATTGATAACGAATATGTGAACCACCATCAACCCAACTTGTAGAGGTATAAAAATTAACCTATTCATTAATGACCCACGGCTAAATTTGAGAGGACAACTCGAACTCAAGAAGACAATGACTAAACTTTGCATAAACAATTTAGAAAGGATAGATTTATAAATTACTCGAATACCCAATGAGCTCCCAACAAGGATGGAGCATATAGAAAACCAGTCTTTGAAGGCTAAGTAAAGGAATCAATAACCAATACCTCCATCGAGACGGTCTTTGACCATAGCAGGGAGGTCCTGAAAGCAAATTCCCTCATAATTGTAAGCATTATGGAACTGTTGGCAAATTCTAGAGAGCTTTTTTGTAAACAAACCCCTTCGCCACCCTGAGTCCTTTTCCATGCAAATATATGGCAACCAAAACGTGAGAGTATGAGTGTGTGAGTCCATTTCTAGCCAGATGTAGAGAATGCAACCGCAGGATTTCCTTGAGAGGCTGCGAACTATAATTTGTTCATTAATGAGCTTAACTTTTTTGTCAAACTGGAGAGCAAAGGCATCCAATCCTCCACGAGAGGGGCAACCCATCTCCAAACCAATAGAAAGGAATAAATAACTAGGCCTTATACCACACACATGGGTTGATACTTTGTGTTGTAGACATTTAAGGGTCTTCAAACTCCGTATTTGTAAACCTTCAAACGATATGAAATCCTCCCACGCTTGCATCCTACTCCACTAGGTGTAATGCTCATCGCTACCATCGAGAACCACCACCTTGTTGGCCACCCAAATTTTGCGCATGGTCATTATGACTAGATTGCCCATAAAATACCACCGTCAGGGCTTGTTGCCGGAGTGTCGCATGGTTTGAAACATTTGGCCAGAAATCACCCCCATAGAGGATTGGTCAAAATTATCAAATCAATTGACATATAGTGTTTATATTGAGTTTAAGCCTATTTGAAAAGTTACTTATTGAGATAGAACTTAAGCTTTACAACAAGTCTAACATGTCTACTTAATAATAAAAAAACTCAAAAAACTTTGAAATAGAAACATCATTTAAGTAGTGGGAGAGTCCACTTGGGTAGGAGTTAGATCACATTCTTCCTCGTGGCTACTATGCAGATCCAAGTTAATAATTTTCTTAGCTAGCAATGAGACTTTGTTGTCCAACGTGGCAAGCTTAATTTGCAGTACATCCATGTTGAGAAATATCTCTTGTTGAGCTTCATTGTGCTCGATCAAAACTTTTCCCATGATGGTTTTATCTTGCTAGTAGATAACCATTGGTTGCATGTGCTAAGTTTGTCAAGAGTGAGATCTCCCAACATTTAGAATCCTTGCACCACATTCTCCTCTACCTTAATGTCAGAAAGGAACCATCACTCAACTATGGCCTCCTGCTCGATCATCTCCATCTCTTCTCTAGTTGCACGAGAGGTATTCTCCCAGTAGTGAGCTATTGATACTCCCACATTGGCTTAACCCTACATGTGGGATAAGGTCCCTCCTTCCTCTACTTCCTAATGAGTGTAAGAGGAGTCGTTGTGACGCATAGTGAGAATAGAAACAAGAATAATAGGGGTATTAAAAATGCCAACTGGTGGAGCAAGTCTCAGAGCACTCTATCTTTCTAGTAATCCCTTGAGAGGGGCACACTTGAGAGGAGAGGAGCGAAGTCGATTTCCATAGCTAAACACGAGATAAAAGTCCAGAAGATCAAGATACAAATGGATCAGGGGTGAATTTAGGATGACAAAAAAGAGGATTTTGTGAAGGCTAGAATCAAAATGAGATCACTACTAGACAGAGAAGACTACAAAAAATCCATGGATACTCAAGTAATTTACCCAAATGAAGCATAGAACAAGGTGTCTTTCCACATTCACATAACTTTTAAAATTGTTGAACCATAATCCTTAAGTGACAATCATCTTGGTTGGAGCACTCCTAGGCCAAACCAAGTCATAATAATATTCATGTACTAGGATGATCAACGAAGCATGCAAGAAGAAAATGTACTAGGATGATCATTAGAGCATGTAAGAAATAATTGAAATGACTACCCTTAACTGCTCTAGTAGTCCAACTAACACTCATGTCTACTAACTTCACCATCTTTCCTTACCTCAAAATCATGAAATGTGGTTGTTGTATGAAGATGGGAATTCTTGCATAAGGTATTAATATTATTTACTCACTATAGAAGAGATCAAATTTAAAAACATTATATGTTGAACCTCCAAATTTTTTCTCTTTTTTACAGTTTATCTTTCCTTTTTCACTTTTTTTGTCATTTCCTTCCATCTTCTCCTTGGGTTAAGAGTCATCTAGGCCATGCAATTACATTAATAAGGTAAATTTCCATCATCATCTCAAGTCTATATGTTTTACTTCTTGAAATTGGTTTAACTAAACAATAGCTACCGAATTGTGCATATTCCACAATAGTTCTGACATTATGCAGCTAAATTGAAGGTTCTATAGGTTCACATGTGTTAAAAAACAGTTAAATCATATGGCAAGCTGCCAAATGTTTCCAAGATGGATATCCACCTATTGGCCACATGTGGAAGATCACAGGTTCAACGCAACCCTTAAGTCAAACCTATGGTCAAAATGGCCATGGCGCATCTGTAATAAGAAAAATATCCTGTGAATATGTCTTATAATCAAGTGAGTGAGGTTTGAAGATGAGATTGAACATTGATAATGTGTGATGATGTGTCTTCTTATGGTTTACTCCTTCATTAGTGAATAGTGAGAAGAAATACTCCTATTTTAATTCAAAGATTGAGATGTCAATCTCGATTCTAGTTCTTAGGCAGCAAATTCTCAAGTTGTTTTATTTTTGATACTCTATATAAACGCTTCACCTGGAAGCAAAACACATTTTAGAAGTTCAAAGATTAATATTATTTTTGAGACATATTGTTGTGGACAAGACCATGTTTACACATTACAGTTCATACAAAAATTTATTATGGCATACTTATAGTTGTTGATGGCGATTTCAATTTCGTGATTTGAGTTTCTAGTACCTCATACTCCTCAGGAGGCCCCCTTGAAGACGTGTGAGTCCAATAGTATAGACTTTTTTCATTCCTTTCATTTGATTTCTTCATGCTCTGTTTTCCCGCACTTAGATTAATGTTCTGTCTTAGTTAGATCTAGATATTCGGTTTTATTAGTTAGGATTTTATCTCGTCCTTTACTCATTTGTTCTACTTTCCCATAGATCAAGTGCTTGAGAAAAAGACCAAAAAAAACACACAAGCATTTACTTTGTTGTTCTTTTATCGCTTAGTCTCATATTTATAGATGATAGTAATGATTATCTATGGTTTAGTACACACACATCAGTAATCGTGTAGGCTTCGTGCACTTTAATTCATGTCATTTGCTTTTCATTTAGAGTAAAATCTCATTGCTTTCTTGGTTATTGTTTTTCTATAATAGATTTACTTTCAAAGTCTCATAGATTAGATCTACTTTTGATTGATAGATTAGATTTGATTTCAATAACAATAGATTAGAATTATCTTTGAATTCAATAGATAAGATTTATTTCAAAATTTCAATAGCTTAGGTTTCTTTCCAAATTCAATAGACTAGATTTATCTTTGAAGTTCAATAGAATAGATTTCATTTATTGTTCAATAGAATAGAATTTCAAAGCTTTTGTAGTTCAGAATACTTTGCAAGAATATGAACTCTGGCTTGATAATTTAATGCAAATAATTTAACAAACAATTAAATTACCCAACATTATATATAATAGGCTTAGGCATAAAATTATTTTTAAATAAAATTTTATAAGATAATTATATAAAAAGAGATATATATTTAATTATAATTTTGATTAATTGAAACAAAGATAAAATATAGAAGATCAAATGATTTAATTTTATATTTAATTTTCTTAATTAAAAATTAAAAATAAATATTCAATTAATTTCATTTTATTAAATTAGTTAAGTTTCTTTGAAATTTCTTCAAAAAAAATATTTTGCCCTTCGCCGAATTTTTTTTTGTAAACTTGATATGAATCACAGAAGCCTAAATTCTACTAAACAATTTTTTTATTTTTTTTTTGGTCTTGTGTAGCGATTCAACAAAAAAAAATTGACTATATGGTCTTTTTCTTTTTTGAATTTAAAAGACACTTTAGGGATTTTATTTATATATATATATATATATATATATATATATATATATATATATATATATAATCATTTATATGTATAAAAGCTATATTTTTAAAAATATTTTTATTTTAAAATCATAAATAGTGTGTTTGGGTATTTTATATTTAATTAAATTTAAAATTAGTTGGGGGTTTTGGCAATTATATTGGATTTTAGTAAATAACATAAATTAAGATATGTATGGAGATTAGATATAATAACTAATAACGAAGTTGAGGTATTATTGATGGTCAAAATTCTACAACCCCATTAAAGGATGACAATGGATGATATGAGAATTATCTCAAATCATTAAAGGATGACAATGGATGATATGAGAATGATTTAAAATCATTAATGTTGTAAAAATTAAATGAAAAATCTCTTTACACTTAAACAATAGAAAAATTGTGAAAATCAAGGAAATAATGTCTAAAAATGTGTAGTTTGGCATTTTTCTATGTCTTTCTAATTAATAACTCTATAGCACATTAAATGGAAAAATGCAAAGTCTTAATGTATAAAGGTAAGTTAAAAAATTGGGTCAAGACGAAGCTTAGCAATTCAATTTATTATTATCCCAGAATATTGAGAACAATCATGACAATAGTTTTAAGGGATCTTATATAAGTTTAAAATGATGAGATGGGAAGGAGGTGTTGTCCCAACCACCATTGTCGCTTCAGAAAATCCACCATGGGGAGCCATTAAGCCTCTACTCTCTCAACATTCAATACCTTTTTGGTGACTTGAAGGCAAGGGTATGGGACATTTCGTTATCCTATCCTTCATAAATTGACATTTTCATGCAAATTGTAGAGGAATTATCTACAACTCGAAGATATTCTATGGAGACTAAAGCTAGCGAGTTGATGGATGCCACTTGGAAGTAATTAGCGTAGATAGAGAAACAAAAGGAGGGAGGAATATGTGGAATTAGGAAGCCTGCTCATTCACCCTGTTCAATAGATATATATCCCTTTTAATTCTCATTTTTAGAAGAGTGTAATAGTTCTCTCTCCCAATTGATTCTACCAAGGTTTCTTAGGCATATTTGGGTCTGAATGATTTGTTTTAGGTTGACTATATGGAGAAGGGAGAATATTGAAAACAATTGTTGGGTCAATCGTTGAGTTCATCTCATTGAGAATTTTCCAACGATATAAAATTTGTCTCCATCTGACTCAACGATCAAGAGATACTGCTTATTTAAGAAAAAATATCCTATCACATAGTGCCACATCATCTACTAGCCACGTGGTCTCGTGGGGTGCCCACGTGGCTATCCAAGTCATGGAACACACAATAGCTTCCAACCCATTCATGTCTGCAGTCATATGTCTACCTGCCATGTGGTCTCGTAGTGGTGTCCACGTGGCTATCTAAGTCATGGGCCACACGATAGCTTCCAACCCATTTATGTCTACAGTCATATATATATATATATATATATATAGAGAGAGAGAGAGAGAGAGAGAGTTGTCTCCCTACCAACTCATCCTAGAGATTAAATCTATGGAATTACTTAGGCAACCTCTTGGTAGTTCTTCCATGGTACAAACTTTTGGGATTGTGTGGAACCCCACAGACCCCACTACTAGCATGGCCCAATACCTATGTCTCAGTTGTGCGCTCAACTCTATATCATCGTAGTCGAACTCTCTTAGATGCATGCAATGCTATCTGGATAACCTAGCCCTTTAACCCTTCAGGGTGATGTAAACAACCTACGAGGCATCCCTGCTCCAATCTAATGAGTTTGTTGGCTCATCTTGCCATGTCCTCCTAGAAGTAAAATCTCGAGAGTTTTCCACAATGCCTCCACTCGAAAGCCCTAGGGACTAGGACGTCGGGGTGATGTCGGATGACGTTGTACCACCCACGTGGTTTCCTCAAGAAAGCCACGTGTCACATGATTTAAGCCACTTGGACCCATCAAAAGGGCTAAAACAAGGTGCCACAAGGACACCATGTCACATCTCTGCCATGTCATACACCTCATCGACCTGGGTCCCACCACCATATTCAACCCTCTTAGGATGTGCATGTTCAAGTTATTGTTGATTTGAGTATTTCCATTTGACATTTGGGTTGGGAATTCAACTGGCTTCACTGCGCCAAGTCACATCGGGAGTAAAATCTTGGAAGTTTCCATTGCAAACTCCCTTTGAAATCTCCAAGAAGAAACTACTAGGGATTATCCAACAATGGTAACATGCTCAACTATTGAGGGTCCAAATTCCTCTTGGTTTGTCTTGATTTTTCACATTCAATCACCTAACCTATTGACTTGAGCCTCCTAGTTCCTTCAGGCCCTAATATTTCAACCTTGAGACCTCTGTAATATATAAATACTTGGGCTCTCCTCCACCCGCAAAGCTTAGTGGGAGTAGCCCTATGGCACATGGGTCGATTACGACTTAGTGACTAAGCTCTTATATTATCAAGATCCAAACCCCGCTTGATGAATATGTCCATAGATACACATAAGGCTTGAAATTGGTGGCTTTTTAACGGACTTCATCCAAGTATTGGCTGCGACGGTTCTAGTAATAATTTGGGGCTTGACTCATATATATGATTTTATAAAACCCCTCAATATACAACTTACAGATACACACGCACACACACACACACACACACACACACACACACATATATATATATATGCAAACAAGTGCTACCTCTCTTGAGCCTAAATGTGCCTCAACCTTGCATGGGTTTACACATTTACATACTGGTATAAGAAAACTTATCGACATAATAGCTAGAGATTTCAAACATTTCAATGCAAGTAACTAGTCATAGACATCTCTTCAAACTCAGGAAATTGAGGTTAATTTTTAAGCCCAAAAATATTCAGAGGGAATGAGTCATTCCTTTAAAATATTTACATAAGACATTGACATCCTCATTCATGCGAGAAACAACACTCCTCAACATTAACTTGGAATTCATTCAGTACAATAAATAGAGACATAATAATCACAAGCATAAGCTTAAAATAATAATTATCTTCTAAGAGATCCGACAACCGAGAGCGGGACTCTAAATCTCCACCCAACCTTAGACACACTAAAACCAAGAATTTCTTGTAGTAGTCACCCTCGAGCCAAATTCCAGAGCTTGAGGAGAAGTGCTTTCAAAGCAAACAAACCAATGCTAGCAGCTAAAACGAGTTGTTCCAAGGTTTCCTCACCTCCACCCAATGAATATCAAGAATCAAATAACCATCATGAACCACTTGACTCGCATACAACCATCATCCACTCAGGGGACTAAACCAATATCCTTAGCTAAAATAGGGTGTCTCAAGGCCACACTTGCTTCACCACTAGTTATATAACAATTGCACACAAGGCAAGGAACACATTATTTTGTTGGGAAAAATACTGAGAGGGGGGGTGAATCAGTATTTAAACTTTCACAACATATGTATGTGACTATAATGAATGAAACCAACGTATAGATAATAAACTTGTAAAACAACTAATTCATTGTCTGTTGAACTTAAATCAGAGTGTGATGCATTTACTAAGCAGTAAACAGATGCAGTAAGAACAAAATAAATCAACACACATAAGCAGCACACATGAACACCAGGATTTTTCAGGTGGAAACCCAATGTGGGAAAAAACCACCGCTGTTGTCATCTCAATCTTCAATCTTCTTATTATAAAAAGTGTTTACAAGTTTTGTACTGGTGCAGAATTTTTCCAGTACGCAGGCATCTACCTGCTGAAGGCTACAACCTTCACTCATTTTCTAGCTTCTACTGGAAGGGAGCTCTAACCCCCTAGCTCTTGTACTGGCTAATATGTTTACTAGTACGTAGGCACCGAACTACAATAGGATACAACCTTTACTTATTCTCCAACTGCTACAGGAAGGGAGCTACAATGCCCTGGCTCTTGTACTGGCGTAAACCTGTACTAGTACGTAGGCACCGACCTACAGAAGGCTACCACCTTCACTCTTCCTCCAGGGACCACGTTTCATAAATTTTCAGACTAGATACTCCTGGTACACATCAACACAATATGTAGGCCACGTTTCATCAAATTTTCATATTGGACCCATCAGTAACATTGAAGCTCAAAATCAATCACCACAACTGTAATACAACCATCAAATACAACTGCATCAACCAATCACTGAAACCCATCAACTCTGAAGAAAAACATAATTAATCAATCTGAATAGTCAGATCATTGTCACTAGAACACAGAGCTAAACCCAGAACACTACATCAACAACCAGAACCAACTGCAACCTCAAAAATCATATGTCAGAATGTATACACTACTTCAATGAGGACAATCTGCGTGTATACGCTACTTTTTGTAACCCAACCTGCGTATACCTCTAAATATACTGAATCATAAAAATTCTGAACCAAAAACTGTACTACCCAAAGACATTATGAAGATCTACTGTCATATTACAGAGTTCTAAACAAATAGTAGCAAATATCACCCTTCTTACTCAATCAATCAGTCAGCCAGACTCAATCTCCTTATACAATCAATTTTACTTCAGATCTAATGAAGACATCATTGACAAACAACAATAAAACAACAACATTGATTAGATAGATCAGTCATTTCTGAACAACAAGCCCTTCCTCTGCATACGCTACTTGGAAGTGCCGAACCTGCGTGTATACGCGCCTTCACCGAGGCGAACTTGCATATATATCTACAAATAATGACTTATAACTTCGCAGCTTTTCAAGACTTCAAATATACCCAGATCATAGCATTTAAATGATAAAGCATGCTTTAGCACTCATATCTAGCCTATCCATTCTCAGATCATACAATGATAAGTCATTTCAGGTCTCATGGTCCTGATCCAACATTGTATCCAAGGGTGCATAAGATGTTTCATATCTACATCATAACCATAACCCTTATAACACAAAATATACTTCAGATAGAAGTATTCATGAAAAACCCTTTCACTTCCACACTTAGCCCTTTTATCTTCTCCTCCTTATATAGTTTTAGACTTTTTGAATACCTCGGGTCAAAACCATAGTTATGCCGATGGTATTCTTTGACGGGATCAATATTCTTTGTCGCGCTCATTACTATGGGCCAATACCATGGTAGGAACCCTTGGTATTCTTTAACCTTAATTTTCCATCCCATACATGCTTTTCATTCTATGTACCCGCGTGTATACTCTACTTGGACTAGGTTAAACAATGTATACAACTCAAAACATTCTCTTTCCTCAATTTCTTGATTCTGATATGCAATCCTTTGTCTCATCATCCTGTTCTTCTATGCCATTACTCTGTTATCTTTGAATTGACCTGTTACAATGTGAGTTTCTCTTTATCATTTTTGAACTGACCTATATGTGGGTTGTCATTAAGGACAACACATGTACCATAAAGCCAACAATACCCCCCTTTGGACTTGATGGCAACCATATTGGTGTTGATCACTTCAAGCCATAGAACCTATTAGATATATCAAGAAACACTACCAAGATACTCTCCCCTTTGAAATTAAGGGCAAAGGGCGGACCAATATATTCTCCCCCTTAGTACATGTTGAGATTATACTGTCCATACTCCCCCTGAGCATATGCAGAGTCTGCAGAAATATTTTTCAAAAGGATAACATGACTCTATAACTCAACTATGTGAGTATGACCTTCCTATAACTAATGACGCATACATACATCAATCACCCAACCTAGTGGGGATACATCAAATGTTAATACATGACTAAAAATTGCAATTATTACATCATCCTTCCCATGTATAGTGGGGGTACAAATTACATCATATGTCCAAAAGGACTCATTCATAATAGACTATGACAGAAAGAGACATATTATTACACCATAGGTCTTTACATGACCTTTTCATCAAATGACATTAATAACTGAGACCATAGTTGAATTCAACAACCATGATGCCAACAATGCATAATATTTTGGAGGCTAATGCTCCTCCTGAACCGGTGCTACCTATGCATTGTCAACAATTCATTCATCAAGGTACATTCATTAATTAAATAAACATCAATGAAAAAATCATATCAACAGACTGTATCTATCAACATCAGACTGAACAGCCATGTCAGAAACTGATTTTAAATCTAACCCACTGTTTTTCTATCAAAAAAACATATATGCTATTGCTGGCATAGAAACTCGCGTATATACGCGACTCTGCTTCATGAAATCTGTGTATAGAAAACAATCCTCTGAATCTGAACAAACTAGTTTTAATAGCAAGATGAGGGAGAAACAAATCCTAGTTTTTGTCTAAGATATTTAAATGCTTCTTTGGGAAGAGGTTTGGTAAATATATCAACAACTTGATCTTTGGAGGGAACATACTCTAATTTAACCTTTTGTTCAAGCACTTGTTCTCGTAGAAATTGATACTTAATGGGTATGTGCTTGGTCTTGGAGTGCATAACAGGATTTTTTGAAATACTAATATCACTTGTATTATCACATAATATGGAGATGGGTGGAGACCATTTAATTTGAATATCTTGTAATGTTTGCATCATCCAGAGTAGTTGTGTGCAGCAAGATGCAACAACAACATATTTTTCTTCTGTTGTAGATAAGGCAATCGAACTTTGTTTCTTGCTAATCCAAGATACTAATTGTGATCCCATATAAAATGCACCTCCACTAGTGCTTTTTCGATCATCAAAATTCCCATCCCAATCCGCATCTATATATGCATGAAGAGTGAGATCTGTATCTTTAGGATACCAGAGACCAAAGGCTTGAGTTCCTTGGAGATATTTGAATATTCTTTTTACTGCCTAAAGATGTGATTCCTTCTGATTGGCTTGGAATCTTCCAACAATTCCTATTACATGCATGATATCTAGTCTGGTACCTGTTAGATAAAGTAGACTTCCAATCACAGAGTTGTACTCTCGTTGATTCACTATAGGAGAATCATCATTAGAACTGAGACTACATCATGTTACCATTGGAGTACATACTGGTTTGGAATCTTCCATTCCATACTTATTCAAAATCTTCTTGAGATATTTAGTTTGTGAGAGAAAGATGTCATATTTTGTTTGTTGCACTTGTAGACCAAGAAAATAGGTTAGTTCTCCAAGTAAAGACATTTCAAATTATTGCTGCATAACAGAAGCAAAGTTTTGACTCGTAGATTCTTCATTACTGCCAAATATGATATCATCAACATAAACAACAATAATTAGCAGTTTATCATTCTCAATTTTTGTATATAAGTTGTTGTCTACAGATCCTTTTGTGAAGCCTTGTTGTTGAAGATATTTGTCAAGATGATAATACCATGCCTCGGAGCTTGTTTCAGTCCATATAAATCCTTTTTGATTTTGCATACAAGCTTTGCATCATCTCCTAGAATGAATCCTTGTGGTTGTTCAGCGTATACTTCTTCTTCTAAATCTCCATTAAGAAATGCAGATTTTACATCCATTTGATAAACTTTGAATTTTCGAAAACTTGAAAGAGCAAGAAAGATTCTTATGTCTTCAAGTCTAGCTACAGGTGAAAATTTTTCTTCAAAGTCTATACCTTCTTGTTGTGCATACCCTTTACAAACAAGCCTTGCTTTATTCCTAAATACCTCTCAATTTTCATTCAACTTATTCTTGAATATCCATTTTGTTCCCATAACATTTTTATCATGAGGTCTAGGAACTAATTCCCAACTATCATTCTTTTCAATTTGGTCAAGTTCTTCATCCATGGCCTTAACCCAACATTCATCTTTGCTGGCTTCATTTACATTTTGTGGTTCTATAGAGGATAATAAGGCTAAATAACTAGAAGATCCTACAAGAGTCCTTGTTTGTACTACAAACCCTTTTTCTCCTAGAATTTGAGATTCTGGATGATTCTTTTGAACATACTTGGATGGAGTATTTTCCTTGTCAAATGTATCTTCTTTAGATGCTTCATTGGTTTCTTCCTCTATATCATTTTTATTTGATACAAGAAATAATTCACCGTCTTCATTATTATCATCTTCTTTTGCTTATGTCACCTGTTTCGGATTTCTGCATGCTTCATTGATTACAACATCAATGCATTCAACCATTTTTCGAAGTCTCTTGTTATAACATTTGTATCCTTTACTTCTAGATGAATAACAAGAAATATTCCTTCGTCTACTCTATGTTCAAATTTACCAAGTTTTTCGTTAGTCTTTTTGATGAAACATTTGCTTCCAAAAACTTTGAAGTGTTTTGCAGTGGGAAGTTTACCATACCAAAGTTCATATGGAGTTTGATCACTATTTACACGTACATGATCTTTGTTGAGAATATTTACTCCAGTGTGTGCAGCTTCACCCTAGAAGGTGTCAGAAGTTCCGGACTCATCAAGCATAAATCATACCATTTGTTGACTTGTTCTATTCATTCTTTCCACCACGCCATTTTGTTGAGGAGTTCTGGCAACAGAGAACTGTCTCTTTATTCCATGTTGTTCAGAAAATTCAAAAAATTCATCTGATATGAATTCTCCTCCCCGATCAGATCTGTGACATTTGATTTATAGATCTAATTCATTTTCAACTAAAGCTTTGATGACTTTAAACTTTTCAAATGCTTCATCTTTATGTTTTAGTAAACCAATCCAGCACATTCTAGAAAAATCATCAATGACTAAAATGTAATATTCTTCTCCATGAGGTGACTTTTTCCTTGTTGGTCCACACAAATTAGTATGAATGAGCTCAAGAGGCTTACTTACTAATTCTTATTTGGCATTGAATTGAACTCTGATTTGCTTACCAAATTGACATTGTTTGCAGATGGTATTTTCTAGGATGATGATATATGGAAGATCATGGACAACCTTGAGCCTGTATGATTTTCTTATTTGAGAAAAGCTTAGATGCCCCAATCTTCTGTGCCATAACTAGTTCTATTCTGTTTTTCTTAGATAATGTTATGAAACCAGCTCAAGAAAAGATAGAAAAGATAGATCAACGCCTTAGAATTCAGCCTCTTCGAGGGGGCAACCTCCTTTACATTAAATAAATGAACAATTCTTGGATGATTCAAATGACAAAACCTCCTTTCTATATATAGGAGTCTAAGGAGTCACAATATAATCCAGCCGACCTAACAATAATAATATAAAGCCACAAAAATAACAATAGAGGGATTCTATGGGGCACAGTAATAACAATATGGGGGCAACAGGGGCACAACAATATTAATAAGGGGTATAACTACAATAGTAATGGGGTAATCACTAGTATTATAGGGACCCAACATGCCCCTCTCCTTCAAAAAAGTGTTGTCCTCAACGCTTGAGTAGTTCTGGATACTTCTGCATAAAATTCTCATCCTCCCATGTGGAATCTTCAGCGGATAAGTTCTTCCACTTGATAAGATACTCTGAAATTGATCGATTTCGTAGCTGTTGAGTTCTTGTTTCTGTGACTGCTTCTGGTTCCAATATAATTTTTCCTTCCTCGTCAAGTTCTGGCAATATTGTTTGAACTGGGAGCTTGTCGCCTATAACCTTCTTTAAACATGAAACATGGAAAACTGGGTGCAATCGAGAAGCTGTAGGAAGCTCCAATTTGTATGCCATAGTACCAATCTTTTGCAACACCTTGTACGGACCATAATACTTTGGTGATAATTTATTATCCTTCTTAGCTTGCTTGAGGGACATTTGCTTATATGGTTGTAGCCGTAGGAATACCCAATCACCTACATCAAAAATTCTTTCACTGCGATGTTGATCTGCCTGTTGTTTCATTCTATTCTGTGCCAACACGAGGTTATCCTTTAAGAGTTGGAGGACTTGTTGTTGATGTTCGATGTGATGTTCCACTGCCTGAACCTTAGAATTTTCTCTTAAATATGATGTGATGGATGGTGGTTGATACCCATAAAGTGCCATAAATGGGGTCATTTTTGTTGCTGTATGGAAGGAAGTGTTATACCACCATTCAGCCAAAGGCAACCATTTGACCCATTGTGTCTGTTTATCAGATACAAAGCAACGAAGATATCCTTCCAAACATTTGTTTACTATCTCAGTTTGCCCATCAGATTGAGGATGATAAGATGAGCTATGAGCTAACTGAGTACCAAGACAAGAAAATAATTCTGTCCAAAAATTTCCAGTGAAAATGGGATCTCTGTCACTTACAATAATCTTTGGGTTTCCATGTAGCTTTTGGATTGTTTCCATAAATGCAGTAGAAACTGTACTGGCTTTAAATGGATGTGATAATGCACAAAAGTGTGCATACTTGGTAAGTCTGTCAACTACCACCATGATGACACTCTTTCCCTCAGACTTGGGTAAACCTGTGATAAAATCCATTGAAACCTCCTCCCAACGTTGGCTTGGAATGGATAAAGGTTGTAATAGACCTAGTGTCTTAATTGTTTCAACTTTATTTTGTTGGCAAACCAAACATTCCGCCACAAACTTTTGAATATCTGATTTAAGGCCATCCCAAAAAAATTCCTTCTTAACCCTGTGGTAAGTTTTTAAAAATCCTGAGTGCCCTCCTAAGGGAGAAGTGTGCAATTCCATAAGAATTTTTTGTTTTAGCTGGGAATTCTTACAGAGGTATAAGCGATCTTTGTACCATAACGAATCATTTTGCCAGCTAAATGTATCAGACATACTGGAATCTTGTTGTAACTTTCGAATAAGTGCCCACACTTCTTCGTCATTCTTCCATTCCTCCCTTGCTTCGTTTATCCAATCTGGTTGGATAATAGAAATGACGCACAACAATGCTTCCACATCCTCATCCTTTCTTGAGAGTGCATCTGCCACCACATTTTGCTTCCCTTTTTTGTAGATGATTTCAAAGTCATAACCCAACATCTTTGTGACCCACTTTTGTTGCTCTTCAGAGGATAATCTTTGTTCTAAAAAGTATTTAAGGCTATCATGATCCGTTTTTACCTTGAAGTGTCTTCCCATTAGGTAGGGTCGCCATTTCTTAAGTGCATGGAGTATTGCCAACATTTCCTTCTCATAAATAGCTTTGTGTAAAAACTTTCCCTTGATTGGACGACTTTCAAAAGCAATGGGTCTTTCATCTTGCATTAAAACAACACCAATTCCATTTCCTGAAGCATCACATTCCACAATAAAGGTTTTTGTGAAGTCCGGTGTAGCTAAGACCGGTGCTTGGCACATTGCCTCTTTAAGATGTTCGAAGGCCTTTGTTGCTTCTGGAGTCCATGAAAATGCATCTTTCTTCAATAATGTTGTTAGAGGTGCTGCTATTCTCCCATAATTCTTAACAAACTTGCGATAATACCCTGTCAACCCGAGAAATCCTCGCAGATGCTTTATGGATGTGGGAATTTTCCATTCCTTAATGGCTTTAATTTTGCTAGGGTCTACCTTAACTCCTTCATGAGATACAATATGACCCAGATATTCCACCTCTTGTACTCCAAAGAAACATTTGGATCTTTTTGCATATAATTGTTTTTCCTCCAATAGTTGTAACACCCTGTCAACATGTTCAACATGATCCTTCCAAGACTTGCTGTAGATTAGTATATCATCAAAAAATACTAACACAAATTTTCTAAGGAATGGTTTGAAAATTGAATTCATCAAACCTTGAAATGTTGAAGGTGCATTGGTAAGGCCAAAAGGCATGACCAAAAATTCATAATGACCCTCATGAGTTCTAAATGCTGTTTTCAGAATGTCTTCAATCTTCATTCTGATTTGATGATATCCCGAACGAAGATCCAACTTGGTGAAGTAAATTGATCCATGCAATTCATCCAGTAATTCATCAATGACAGGAATGGGAAACTTATCTTTAATAGTGAGCTTGTTGAGCTCCCTATAATCTGGACACATGCGCCATGATCCATCCTTCTTGTGCACCAATACTACTGGAGCAGAGAAAGAACTTTGACTTGGTTGAATTATACCAGCCTCTAGCATTTCTGCAACCATACGTTCAATTTCACTCTTTTGGGCATAGGGATATCTGTACGGCCTGATGTTTGGAGGAACACTTCCTGGAATCAGATGAATAGCATGATCATGATCACGAATAGGTGGGAGACCTTTGGGAGTCTCAAATACCTTGGAATGATTGTCCAAGACTTTTTGGAGATCTGGAGAAATAGATGATTCCAATGTGGAAACATCTAGCGAACATAATTGTGCAATTACACCTCTTTGTTCCCTTTTTAGAAGCTTTGTCATACCGTTAGAGCTGATTATCTTTCCTGGTTTCCCTGCAATACCCCTTAATTCAACTTCCTTTCCTTCCACAGAAAATTTCATGAAAATTTCTTGAAAATTAAAAGCTATTGTACCCAAGGATTGTAGCCATTGGACTCCTAGTACAACATCAGCACCTCCCATTGGAATGGAAAGCATTGGGCTAGTCAATACATATTCTCCCATGGATAGCTTGATATTATGGCACTTTCCAGAGCAATTTATTGTTCCTCCATTTGCAACATCACTTGACACTCTGGTGCTGGATATAAGAAGCAATTCAATTCTTTTGCTACCTTACAATGAATAAAATTGTGGGTACTTCCTGAATCAATCAACACTATTACCTTTTTCTTCTTGATTTGTCCTTCTATCTTGATGGTTTGAGGAGTGGTAATTCCCGCCAATGCATTACAAGATATGGTCGGATTCATTTCTTCTTTATCTAGGCTTTGTTCCTGGAGTATATCCTCTTCTTTTGACCTTTTTTGCTCCTTTTCTTCTTCCTCTTCACAATCTATGTAGAATAATTTCTTCTCAGCACACTTATGACCTTTAGTGTATTTGCTATCACAACTGTAACAAAGCCCTTTTGCTCTTTTTTCTTCCAATTGTTGTGGTGTCAACCTTATAGGTTGTGGAAGACTAGTGGCAACAACACTTCCGTCTTTATAGTTGTGAGTGGTATGCTTCCTAGTTGCCATAATTTTGCTTTCCATTTTTCTTGCTAACCTGAATGCCTTCTCTAATGAATCAGGTTCCCAAAGGCGAACATCATGTTGGATATTATCCTTTAAAAACCCTATGAACACATCAATCCTATGCTCCTCTGGAATATCTTTTACCCTTATGTTCAATTTTTGGAACTCCTCAATGTGCTCCATTATTGAACCCTTTTGTTTGAGACTTATCAATTGGATAAAAAAAGTGTTGCTTTTTGTATCCTCATAATGTGCTATCAATTCTTCCGTAAAAATTGCCCAAGTGATAGATTGTTTACGAGAGCAAAGCCATTGATACCATACAAACTGATTTGGTTCCAAATATAAAGTTTCCATATGTACCTTTTGTGTGTTTTGCACATTATTGAGATCGAAGAATTGCTCCATCTGTAATATCCATGTGGCGGGATCCTTGCCATCAAACTTCCTCATATCGATTTTTGGAATATGGTGAGTCTTCGATCCAACATTAGAGTCTATGGAATCATGATTAACATTTCTTTTGTTCTCATCATGAGTTTCCTTTAGTACCCTTTCACCCTTAGTGACCATTTCTTGTAGCAACTTATTCATATTTATCTTCAATTCTTCCATCTTATCATTCTTGCCATCAATTTTAGCGTCCATGCCATTCACCTTAGCTTCCATGCCATCCATCTTAGCTTCTATGCCTTTCTTTAAACAATCCATCTTAGCTTCTACACCCTTCTTTAAACCATCCATCTTAGCTTCTACATCTTTCCTTAAACCATCCATCTTAGATTCTGTTGCTTTTTGTGCAAGTGACACTTGTTGCACTTGTTCTTGTAATTTTGATATATCATATAGCATTTCTTCTTCTTCTTCATGAGTCATGCTAGAGCTTTCAGGTTCCTTACTAGGTGTTTGCATTTTCTTTCCTCGGGGCATCAGTTACCGATAATAATTCTCTAATATGCCCTTTGAATTCCTTCAAAATAAATTTTCAAACCAAGCTTAAGCAAAAATTAAAGAAAATCTACACACCTTTTTTCACTTTGTAGGAGCTCGATATTGCCTCTGATGTATCTCTGTACTTTCTGATTATCTAGTTCTGAATTTGTGACTTGTCGTATCCCTCTGTGTCCTCTTTCCAATGCCACAAGTCTGACCCAAATTGGATTCTCCAAGGACGAGTTATGCGAAATCTCCCACAGTGACTTGATTATAGACTAGTTCAGTAGAGCGAACTTGTACGACGTGCCACGAGTCACTGTTTCAACCCTTGGATCTAAAAAACACATACAAGAAACTACAGTCCGTCCTATTTCTGTACCTTCTTACGAAACTTCAATCCGATCCCCAGAGAGAAAGTTATGACGAATTTCCCCAGGTCACCTGTTTTGAATGTAATTCAGGAGTCTGCAAAAAGACCAACTTCCTCAGATCATATCTCCGCAAATATCACGCGAAAAGATCTGAAATTCGGACCCAAGATTCAGCGCGATTTCTTCTCAAATGGGTTTTTTTTTCGACTTCTGAAACGTCACAGAAAAAAAGTTATAGCGAAAATGCCACGATGACCTGTTTGGAGCAGCGAAACCCTAGAATCCAAAGCTCTGATACCAAATGTTATGAAACCAGCTCAAGAAAAGATAGAAAAGATAGATCAACGCCTTAGAATTCAGCCTCTTCGAGGGGGAAAACTCCTTTACATTACATAAATGAACAATTCTTGGATGATTCAAATGACAAAACCTCCTTTCTATATATAGGAGTCTAAGGAGTCACAATATAATCCAGCCGACCTAACAATAATAATATAAAGCCACAAAAATAACAATAGAGGGATTCTATGGGGCACAGTAATAACAATATGGGGGCAACAGGGGCACAACAATATTAATAAGGGGTATAACTACAATAGTAATGGGGTAATCACTAGTATTATAGGGACCCAACAGATAACATTGTTCTTGACCTCCTTTTAGTATATATAGATTACTTGGAGTTCTTGTACCTTTGATTATGGTATTTCTTGTGTCAAGCTCGCGAACCACACATTCTTTTGATCGAAACACAACTTAATTTCCTTGATCACACATTTGGCTAACACTAAATAAGTTATGCTTTAAACCATCAACATACATGACATTTCTATCTTTAACCTTTTCGTTTAGATAAACATGACGTTTACCCTTAATGACAATTGGTGTGTCATTTCCAAAAGAGACATTCTTTTTCTTTTCTAAAGCATTGTATGAAATAAGTTTATCTTTATCACCTGTCATGTGTTTTGAGCATCCGTTATCAATGCACCATTGATTTTCTTGTCCTTCTACAAAGAGAGCTATGCGACATCTTTCTGCCTATAATTCCTTCTTTTTCCATGCCTTGGAGTTTGATTATGTTTGCTCCTTTTGATAAGTTGGTCGAAATTTTCTCCTACATTTAGATTCTTCATGACCAAAGTTATTGCAAAATGAACATTGAATTTCATCTTAAAGAGGTGAAAAGTTGTTATAAAAGCTCTTCTTGATTCCTGTCACACTCCTTTGTTTTCTTTCTTCTCTAGTCATGATAGTTTTGTAAGCAACACATTGAGCATCCTTATGACCGAAGTTATGGCATGGAAAGCATTGTCCATTAAAAAATAAATTTATGTGATCATAAAATATTTTCTTATTGTTCACCTTTTGGTTAGTGCTTCTATTAATGTTCACCCTTGGAGTAAAATGAGCATGATTTACCTGGGGAGTACCTTTAGGCTTTTGTTGAGGATTGACACATTGTTGACTGGTTTTTGTCATATTAAGATAGCTTTTGGTGATGGTTGAATATTTTTCTGGTTGGGATGTTTCTCCAGTGTATCCAAGACCAGTCTTTATAAGAGGAGAACATTGAACCTTGATGATTTCATCTAAGGTTTCTGATCCTTTAGCAAATCTAAGATTCAAATATTTTGTCTTCTCAAGTTCCTTTCTTAGACCCACTACTTCGCACTCTAATTTTTCATTGTGTTTTTCCCTTTCCGTGAGTTGATGTGTCAAGTGTCTATGACTATATTCTTTTCGTCCAAGAAGATTTTGAGTTGAGTGATTTCTTCAAGAAAATCTTCTTCTTCTAAGGCATCCATGAAATTATCATTTTCATAAGCCATGAGTAGTTTAATATCTTGTTCAGATTCATCTTCATCACTATTAGACAGGCCATCACTATCTTCATGAGTATAATAACTTCTTCTATTAACAAATTGTTTCCTATTACCTTTTACATAATCCTTTCCTTTGTCATGGTTATCTTTATGAGGACATTTAGCAGCATAATGACCAACTCTACCACAAGCAAAACATTTGAAGGGAAGCTTACCTTTGAATCTTCCGGTACCTAGTTGAATTTTCTTCACAAAGTTTACCTCATCTTCTTCTAATATATATCATGATTCCTTGAGATCTTCCTTTTCTTTTCCCTTTGCAGAGGCTTTGAAAGCGGCTTCTCTGATTTTTGATGGACCTCCTTTCCTCATTTCAAAGGCAGTTAAAATTCCATGAAGTTGAAAAACAGTAACATATTGTAGATCTTGCTTCTCTTCAATGACAGATACTTTTGACTCAAATTTAGAAGATAGAGATCTTCTATTTTTCTCTACTATAGTAACCTCTTTTATTTCTTCACCCAGATTCTTCATACAATTTCCAATCTCATCTACTCATAAAAAGTAACTAGCAATACTTTCATCACTATGCATCTTCAGAGCTTCATATTGAATTCTGAGAGTTTTACCTGGGAGTCTCCTTCGTAGCTCTGAATGATTTTGTCCCATATTGCTTTGGTTGTGTTGAGCTGCATGACTTTGATGAATTTTGATTCTGATAGACTTCCTAATAATGCATTGACGACTTTGGCATTGGTTTCATATGATTTCTTTTCTGTTGGATCTGTGGAGACCACTACTAGATGTTGGTATCCTCCTTCCACAATTTCTCAAACATCAGCTCCAAGTGACTGAAGATAGTCTCTGGTTCTTATCTTCCAATATGCTAAGTTATTTCCGTTGAAAATTGGTGATCTGATAGATCCCATTCCTTCATGATTGCTCATCTTGAGAGATCTTCCTTAAAGCGATCAAGATTCTTCTGAAGGACCTGCTCTGATACCAATTGTTGAGAAAAATACTGAGAGGGGGGGTTGAATCAGTATTTAAACTTTCACAATAATTTTTACTTTTCAAACTGTATACGCGATTTTACAGAAACCAAACAGTGTATGTCTGCGATTATAATGAATGAAACCAGCATATAGATAATAAACTTGTAAAACAACTAATTCATTGTTTGTTGAACTTAAATCAAAGTGTGATGCATTTACTAAGAAGTAAAAAGATGCAGTAAGAACAGAATAAATCAACACACATAAGTAGCACACATGAACACCAGGATTTTTCAGGTGGAAACCTAATGTGGGAAAAAAACATCGCTGTTGTCATCTCAGTCTTCAATATTCTTATTATAAAAAGTGTTAACAAGTTTTGTACTGGTGCAAAAATTTTCCAGTATGCAGACATCTACCTGCTGAAGGCTACAACCTTCACTCGTTTTCTGGCTTCTACTGGAAGGGAGTTCCAACCCCTTAGCTCTTGTACTAGCTGATATGTTTACCAGTATGTAGGCGTGGGCCTACATAAGACTACAACCCTTACTCGTTATCCAACTACTACTAGAAGGGAGCTACAACCCCCTAGCACTTGTACTGGTGTAAACTTGTACTAGCATGTAGGTGCCGGCCTAAAGAAGGCTACCACCTTCACTCTTCCTCCAGGGACCATGTTTCATAAATTTTCAAACTGGATACTCCTAGTGCACATCAACACAATATGTAGGCCATGTTTCATCAAATTTTCATATTGGATCCATCAGTAACATTGAAGCTCAAAATCAATCACCACAACTATAATAAAACCATCGAATACAACTGCATCAACCAATCATTGAAACCCATCAACTCTGAAGAAAAACACAATCAATCAATCTGAACAGTCAGATCATTGTCAGTAGAACATAGAGCTGAACCCAGAACACTGCATCAACAGCCAGAACCAACTACAACCTCAAAAATCATATGTTAGAATGTATACACTACTTCAAGGAGGACAATCTGCATGTATATACTACTTTCTGTAACCCAACCTGCATATACCTCTAAAGATACTGAATCATAAAATTTTTGAACCAAAAAATGTACTACCCAAAGACATTCCAAAGATCTACTGTCATATTACATAGTTCTAAACAGATAGCAGCAAAGATCACCCTTCTTACTCAATCAATCAGTCAGCCAGACTCAATCTCCTTATAAAATCAGTTTTACTTCAGATCTAATGAAGACATCATTGACAAACAACAGTAAAACAACAACACTGATAATATAGATCAGTCATTTCTGAACAACAAGCCCTTCCTCTGCATACGCCACTTGGAAGTTTCGAACCCGCGTGTATATGTGCCTTCACCGAGGTGAACCTGCGTATAGATATGCAAATAATGACTTATAACTTCGCAACTTTTCAAGACTTTAGATATACCCAGATCATAACATTTAAATGATAAAACATGCATTAGCACTTAGATCTAGCCTATCCATTATCAAATCATACAATGATAAGTCATTTCAGGTCTCATGATCTTGATCCAACATTGTATCCAACAGTGCGCAAGATGTTTTGGATCTATATGATAACCATAACCTTTACAACACAAAATATACTTCAGATAGAAGTATTCATGAAAAACCCTTTCACTTCCACACTTAGCCCTTTGATCTTCTCCTCCTTATATAGTTTTTTCCTTTTTCAAAACCTCAAGTCAAAACCATAGTTATGTTGGTGGTATTCTTTGACGGGATCAATATTCTTTCTTGCTTATCACTATGGCCCAATACCATGGTAGGAACCTATGATATTCTTTAACCTTAATTTTCCATCCCATACATGCTTTTCATTCTGTGTACCCACATGTATATGCTACTTGGACTAGGTTAAATAACATATAAAACTTAAAACATTCTCTTTCCTCAATTTCTTGATTTTGATCTGTAATCCTTTGTCTCATCATCATGTTCTTCTGTGCCATTACTCTGTTATCTCTGAATTGACCTGTTACAATGTGAGTTGCCCTTTACCATTTCTGAACTGACCTATATGTGGGTTTCCATCAAGGACAACACATGTACCATAATTCCAACATATTTTATGTACATGGACTTGAATACCAACATCCCAACTTTTGTGTGGATTTGGACATAGAGGCTTGTTAGTTGTGTTACCTATGAAGGTATGAGAGCGAACTCTTCAACAACTTCTTAATGGAATTCCCACCTATTTTCTCAACCCAACCCCATGGAACCACCATCAAGTGTTATCAACCCACTAGCCTTAGGTGACTCCACCTCTTAGAAGTTGTCAACTAGCATAGTCTACTATGGATTTATCATCCATGTAAGGCGCAACCACTTCTCAATGATTATCATCCAGCAAGCCTTCCGAGTTTCTCACTTGGACTATCATTTGAGCCCACTTTGTGATTATCATCCAGTAAGCCTCATGGGTTTCTTAGTTGTGATATCAATAGAGATTCTTGGTGATTATCAACCAAAAAGGGTCATGGGTTTCTCAACTGAGCTGTCAACAAAGCTTCCCTCTCCATGAATTCTCTCAGTCCCATTATTCTTGTCTTCCCTCTCATCAATTCATTTTTTCTTTTCTACCACCCAAGAGCCTCATGGCCTCCCTATCTTCCTCATGTTCCTTTTCTCTACCTGTTCCTATGTGTATGAATCTCGAACAATCATCCTTTTTCCATAAGAGCCTCTCAGCCTCCTCTTCTCTTCATCCCGTAGGAGCCTCCCTGACTTCCACTTACTTGTTGTGGTTCTGACAAACTCCAACCCCCGTCTCTTCATCATTTCAGCAGATGACAATTGTTTGTCTCCTTACATGGGCTACGCAGATTACTGCCTTGGACAGTGTGACCCACACTCTCATAAATTATATGTCCTTTCTTTCTTATAATCTCTTCCCAACAAGAACATTGGCATGTCCTTCTTTTCAACTGAATTTTAATACATAATCAACTCTACTAAAAAAATATCAATTAGCTCATGGTTGTCATTTATAACACCAAGTTCCACAAGAAATCTCCCTTCCTCAAAATCTATAATCTGTGTCCCTTTCTCTTATCCATTTTTAATTTATGGTTACATAATTACAAGGAAATGTTTACAAGGGGAATTAAACCACAATGGATGTCACATTATCATTGTTGCATGAAGCATAAAAAAATGTGAGAGAAACTCATGTTGAAAATGCAGCAAGAAAGTCTCAATTTTGATTTTTGCCTTAATTAAAATTGAGAAAAATAGAATTTCCACATCAATAGAGAACTTGGCGGAGTTAACTGAGGTGACGTAGTACTTTTCACTCAGTTAAGAATATTCAGTTCGAGTTAATGAGTTGAATTTTAAGAGTCTATCTCAATTGATTCGAGTTAGGGGCATGAAGTTCAGTTGTGCATAGTGGGTTCCTAAATTTTAGGAGCCTAGGTTGAGATAATTTTAGTTGTAGCAATGTAAATTGAGTTATGGTCAGTTAAATTAGTTCTAACCATTGGAGGAACTAGTGGAAGGTCAAGTTTCTGAAGTGTAACTTTAACCATACTTAGTTATAATCTCGATAACTAATCAATCAACCTAAATTAGCTCATGCATGTAGATAATTCGAGTTACCCAATTGAGATGGAGATTTCATGGCAATGTACTATCAATTGTAGACTATTCTGAAGTGTACATATGGTGCATGCAATCAGAGGAAGACCCTAGAAGAATTGCGCAATCCAGATGGGGGAATTTCCTAATTAATAGGAGGCTAATTCCCAAAGGAACAACGCAAGGAAATAAGAGCTTGGGAAGGCTTGAAATTGGCTAAGTAGTGGCCATGTTCAGTCAATCAGACAAAGAGATAGACTATGCACTTGTAGGGTGTGCTCAGGCATGAGCAAGCATTGTATTTCTTCTCTATTCTCTAGTTAGTACAATCTAGATAGTAAGGGGTTTTGAGCAGTTTCATTCCCCTAGATAAGTCTCTGTGCATGTTTGATGTTTCCTTTTTCATGTCTATGATTCTTGTTTTAGATGGTGAATTAACTTCCACAGATCAGTAGAGTAGCTTCAAGTCTTGTGATTTATAAAATTTCATGAGCAGTATTGAATCTACACATTAATTTTTACATGGTATCAGAGTTGGAATCACTGTAGAGCAGAGATTTCGAAGTTGTCATTGTAGTAGATTCAAATTTGAAGATCATTGTTGCAAGTTTTCTTCAGGATTGAGAAGATGGATTTCAATGGACTCAGGCTCGAGTATGCTTTGGAAGGCACCTCAAACTTTGTTGCAGGGAAGGTCTGCATGGAGACAATTTGGATGATAATGGGTTGTTAGAATATATCAAGACAGATGTAGCAAAACCCAAAGCATATGATGCCCAAAATATTTCTCATTGGAAGAAGGATGTCGCTAAAGCAAGGGGAATCATATTGGAGGGAGTTCGGGATCATATTGTCTCACATCTCCATGGAAAAGAGACTTCGTTAGCAATGTGGAAAACATTGACATAATTGTTCGAGAAAAATAGTGACCATGGGAAGCTGTCACTCAAGGACAAGCTTCGAAGTATCAAGATGCAAAATAATGACACAATTTCGAAGTACCTGAGAAAGTTTACACAGTGTCTTGATGAGCTTGAAGGGGTCGATCTTAATGTCCCTTAAGAAGACTTGGTAGCTTTATCCCTTTTTGGCCTTCCCAAGAGTTGGCATAGCTATCAAGGTTTGTTAAATAGTATAAAAAAACTACCAAGTTGGGAGAGGTTATGGTTTGATCTAGTGCAGGAAGAAATAACGTGGAATACCAGAGATGGGACCTATTCCAAAGAAGAGGAAGAGTACTTTGCATTAGTTAGAAAGGGAAAGAAGGCCAAGGGGAAGAAGTCCCAAGGTGAGCCTCATTCAAGCTAAGAGGGCAAGCAGAAATGCTTGTCCAAAATCAAGTTCTTTCACTGTCATGAATTCAGGCACTATTACACTAAGTGTCCACACAAGAAGGAAAGAATGCATGGAGAGCATAGTGATGGGAAGCATGTGGTATTTGGATAGTGGTGGCTCATTCCACATGACGAGGAATAGAGAATTTTTCAGTGACTTGGAGTAGAAAGATCTCTAAATAATGATTGAGTTTGGAGACGACGGAAGGTACAGTGCAACCATGATTGGTACTGTCACCTTTCAGAGGTATTTAGGCTCCCCTCTCAAACTCAAGGATGTGACGTTTATTCTGTATCTATAGAAGAACCTTCTCTCCATTGCAATTTTGGAAGACTGTGGTTACAATGTGGTATTTGGAAAAGGAAAGGCATTCCTGAGACACATAGCCACAGGACAGGTGAATCATATCAGAGTTCGGGTCAAGAACCCATATGCACTTGAGGTAGAATATCCATGCAAAGCCTTAAGGAGCGAGACAAAGACTAGATATTTGGTGGTTGAGAGGGAACATTTTAAACCTCTCAACATGCAGCCTCAAAAGAAGCCTCAGGAAGTTGTGGAGTAGCCACAAATGGAGAAGAAAACAAGAGGCAGAGTGGAGACATCCACTCAAGAAGAGACCTCCAGTAGGGGGAGAGTTCGAGCCAAGTGGGCAGAGGGAGCACATGAAACTATACCTATAGGAGCAAGGTGGAGTGATTTAGATCCTTAGTCCAAGAGTGGTAGAAATTTGGGTAGGGTCCATTGATGAGTTCTCCTGATGGATCATTACCTTGCTAAAGGAGCCCATAGCATTCAGTAGTAGGAGGATTCATGTCATTTAGATACTGAGGAGTGTTGATAGTAGAGCAGGAGACTCAGTATTAGAGTCAACAACAACATAGTTCTCCCAATAGACAGTTACAGACATAGTTGATTCAATTGGTTTTGGATGCTTCTCAGTTGTAGATGTTTCAATTGTAGCAACAACGGTGAGAGGTGTTGCATGCAATACATTCCATAGGTGCAAGATAAGGGTGTTTGATAATCCATTTGTCGCTGAGAGGGAGCGTTGAAAATGCAACAAGAAAGTATCAATTTTGATTTTTTTCCTTATTTAAAATTGAGAAAATTTGAATTTCCACATCAGAAAACAACTTGGAAGAGTTAATTAAGGTGACATGGCACTTGTCACTCAATTAAGAATAGTGAAATCAAGTTAATGAGTTGAAGTTCAGTGTACTTGAGTTCATTCCTAAAAAATAGGAGTCTAGCTCAGTTAATTTGAGTTAGGGGCATGAAGTTCAGTTGTGTGCAGCGGGATCCTAAATTTTAGGAGCCTAGGTTGAGTTAATTTCAGTTGTTGCAATTTAAATTAAGTTATGGTCAATTAAACTAGTCCTAATTGTTGGAGGAACTAGTGGAAGGTCAAGTTGTGTAAGTGTAACTTCAACCACACCCAGTGATCATCCAGATAACTAATCAATCAGCCTAAATTAGCTCATGCATGCAAAGAATTCAAGTTACCCAATTGAGATGGAGATTCCAAGCTAATGTACTATCATTTGTAGATTATTCTGAAGTGTACAGATGGTTCATACAGTCAAATGAAGACCCTATAATAATTGCACAATCCAGATGAGGGAATTTCATAATTAATAGGGTTCTAATTCCAAGAGGGACAATGCTAAGAAATAGAAGCTTGCGAAGGCCTTAAATTGGCTAAGTATTGGCCATGTTTAGTCAATCATCTAGAGAGATGGATTATACACTTGCAGGGTGTGCTCAGGCTTGAGCAAGAATCAAATTGCTTTTGTATTCTCTGATTAATGCAATATAGATAGTAAGGGATTTTGAGAAATTGGTTTCCCTTAGATAAATATTTGTACATGTGCGATGTCTCCTTTTGCATGTTTATGATTCTTGTTTCAGATTTTGAATTAACTTCTACACATCAGTAGAGTAGCTTCTAGTCTTGTGATTTAGCAAATTTCTTGAGAAGTATTGAATCTACACATTAATTTCTATAACTCATATTTTGGCTTGTCTACTATTATGATGCGACCATCATGGATGGTGGCACATGGAACCTAAGAAACACTCACATCACTCTAAATAGGGAAAAATGTGGACACCCTTACGTGTATTATGAATGCTTAGAGACACCTCCAAGACTTCCTAGAATGGAAAATTGAATCACATGTCTACAGGTGTAGACTCATAAAAAATGTGAGGATTTGGAAACCCTCATGGTAATAATCGATAGCCTCATTATCCACCTTTCTTTTTTTTCCAACCTCTCATTAGATATGATGCTCAAGGCCCCCTTCTACACAAATGTTAATAATATGTTATTGAACGATTACGTTCCTATATACTTGTGAAATCAATGGATAGTGTTGATCCAAGTGGATATTGGTGGCCACTCATCTATTCCACTTGGACCCCCACCATTTTTTCTTTCAGTTTTTCAGTTTCCTTATTTGTAGCAAAATTTACTATTTTTAGCAGTTTTCCAGGTCCTGAACTTCCAGAGCTGTTTTGAGGCCCTAAACGACGTTTTTTTGGGAAAAATGGAAGTTGTATTCCTCGGATAGATCTTTATAACGAGGTATTGTGCACGTCAAACGAAGATCGTATGCCAAAGTTACGACCCTGGGAAGTTGATGTACCAATTTACCCAAACGGGGCCCATAGTTTGGCACTTCATCTCCTAGGGTTATATTTTTGGATGTTTAGGGTTTTCCATTGTTTCTCAATAATAAATAAGCCTTTGAGCCTCATTGTAACATAGTTAAGAGGCATGTAGCCACCACATCTCTTCTCAGAGATAAGCTACCGTCGTCCGAGCTAGTCTTATTTCCATTATGTTTGTAAGCATATTTCAGTATTTGATATTAATGAAATGAAGTGTTATTTCTACTGAATCTTTGTATTTATGGTTATATTTGCAATTTGTTGCATTCTTGTTTAAATCCAAATCAATGGTATCAGAGCAGTCTACTCTTTCTCTGTTTTTATTTGCATGTCCCCAATGAGGTTGGGATATAAGGAGTTAGGGCTCGATCTGGTTGAACCTGAGTTAGGTCTCGATCTGGTTGAACCTTTGGAAGATTAGCCTCACAAACCCTAACGGCCACCCATAGGGGAAGAAAAGAAAGACGAGGGAGTAGGAGATCCTATCAAAATATTGCTCGAGGAGGCCCTCGAGAAACAAAGGAACACGATGATGGATAACTTTGCCCTGATCCTTCGGCGGTTGCCCACCGGCAGTGCATCCACATCCAGCAGCCACTCTAGAGGCTCCACTCCTTTTAAGGTACAAGTAAACTTTGAAATTTCCATATCTGAGTGCCAAATAGATGTAGACGTCGTAGATAAATGGTTAAATTTGCTAGAAGGATATTTTTTTTTTCATGATTTTTCCAACCGAGAAAAGATTACTTTTTCTCTTCTCAAAGCCGCCCCCCACGTCAAGGACTGGTGGGAAACCTAATGTGAGCAGAAGGATGAAAGTACGACCTCACTATTTTCAGTCACATCCACTTGGAACTCGTTCCGGGATGCCATCAAGGAGCAGTACTACAATGTTGGGAGCTATGAGGATAAATACATAAAGTGGACAACGTTGTGGCAGAGAAGGGACCAAGATGTGCCAGATTTTACCAATGTTTTTCATACCCTTCGCACAAAGTTGGTTATCAAGGATTCTGAGAAAAATTTGGTACTCAAGTACCGCGGCTACCTACACAGGTACATCCAGGACGAGATGGAGTTCCTGGACATATCATTGCTCAGCACGACATACCGATATGTCATCAAGATTGAGCAGAATTTTAAACAGAAGAAGCGAGACTTTGGATCTACGAATCCGAAGCAAGGGAGAGGTGCCCCCAAACCACAGAACAAAAGACAAAGCCAAGATGGGGTGGCCTAGGATAACCCAGCAAAGTTGCAAGAAAAGAACAACACCGCAAAGCCGAAGAAGGACACGGGAAAGTGGTGTGAGTTCCATAAGAGCTCCACTCACAACACAAGTGAGTGTCGAGCCAAGCAGTCACAAGTGGCTGAGCTGAAGGATTCAGAATCAGATGCATGTTCCAACTCTGAGTTAGAACCCGACAAGGGGAATGAAAAAGTGAAGAAAATTATCAATGCAGGGCCCAATGCCACTATTGCCACCACGAAGATCCAGAAGGAGGAACCCGAAGATCTAGAGGAGGAGGAGCGCCTCTTCCACTCCCAGACGTGGGTAAAGGGTTCCCCACTATAGTTCATTGTTTATAGCGGGAGCCAAAGGAACCTCATTTCGGTAGAGGTCATGAAGCAACTGGGCTTACCGACCACAGCACACCCACAACTGTACACCATGGGTGGCTTCACCAATGACGGGATCTTTGTGTGAGCCAGTAGTGTCGCCTTCCATACAACATCAAGCCCTTCACAAATGATGTATTATATGACGTTGCTTCCCTTGATGTTTGTGATGTATTATTAGGCCAACCATACTTGTGGAAGCGTCATGTTGTGTATGAGTCAAGGCCTCGTGTTGTTATTGTTACTTTGGGAAATAAGTTGTAAAAGATACCAGAGGTAGCACCGCCTACTGCCATCTCTTTAGTTACTGCAAAACAATGCAGTAAGCTCATTTCCAAAACCGAGAAATTTGTTTTCCTGATGATACTCCCTCAGGGAAAGAAGAAGACGGTGGCCACGACCTCCAGGCAAGGACCTTCCGCACGACAACAACAGATGGAAAAGGTCATGGAGGAGTACGAGGACATCTTCACCTCCCCCGCAGGGGTGCCTCTGCACTGCCAGGTCAAGCACTCCATCGATATGACCTTAGGTGAGTCATTTCCCAATGGACCAATCTATCAACACTCTGTTCTGGAGAATAATGAAATCAAGAGGTAGATTCAGGAGTTGTTGCAGAAAGGTCACATCCAGGAAAAATCATCACCCTGTGGGAGTCTGATCGTGTTGGTACAAAATAAGGATGGGACTTGGAGACTTTATATTGACTATCGGGCGCTGAACAAGATCATTGTCTAGAATAGGTACTCGATCCCACAGATTAATGACCTTCTGGACCAACTCAAGGGGGGAATATTTCAGCAAGATCGACTTGAAGTCCGAATATCACCAGGTACCAATCGAACCCTTCGATGTGTGGAAGACTGCCTTCAAAGCCAAGGAGGGCCTTTTCGAATGGTTGGCTATGCCTTTCAGGTTGAAGAATTCTCCTGCAACCTTCATGAGACTGATGGATGACATCTTGCAGCCATTCACCAACTCATTTGTAGTGGTATACTTGGATGACATCCTGATCTTCAGCCAGAGTTGGGAGGAGCACCTCCACCACATCCGATAGGTTCTCCAAACACTGCGGAAACACAAGTTGTGTGCCAATTTGGAGAAATGCACTTTTGGCATGACCAAGGTTCAGTATTTGGGATACATTATTGATGAACGAGGGGTGCATGTGGATCCAATCAAGATTCAAGTAATTCGGGATAAGTCATTTTCAGGTCTTTCCAATTTCTACGCATGTTCGTCTTGGGATTCTCTCATATCACTTGGCCCTTGATTCAAGTCACTAAGGGAGGAGCGAAATAAAAAATATTTTGATCTGAATCTCAATAGAAGGCATTCACAGAGTTGAAACGTCACCTCTGCTCTGCTCCAGTGCTCACACTATCGAAATTGTAACAACCATTTGAGATCGAGACAGATGCCTCTAACTATGCTGTACACGAAGTCCTTACTCAACAGGGGCATCCAATGGCATATCACAGTGAGACACTTTCAGACATAGTTCAGAAATATCCCACTTATGTCAAAGAGATGTATTCCATTATGTAGGCCTGCTGACAATGGAAGCAATACATTTTGGGGAAGGGAACGGTCATCCACAAAGACCACCAACCCTTGTAGTTCATACAAACGCAAGGGAAGTTTCAAAATGATCGCCATCAGAACTGGTCCACATACCTGCAAAAGTTTCATTTGACTATCAAGTATAAGAAGGGAAGCACTAATAATGTTGTAGACTGCCTTAGCCGACCACCGAAAATGGCGTTAAACATCGTGCTCAACTCTTGTGGGCACAAGACTTCTGATTGGCCACTTCTCTACAAAAACGACCCAGAATTCGGCCACACATACCGGATGCTCTTGGAGGTTCAATAAGTTCCATATTTTCACCTCCAGGATGCCCTGTTATGCCACCTGGGACGCCTTTGTGTTCCTTCAAGTGAGCCTTCCAAGGTAATTTGGGAAGCACACTACAGTCAGGTCACTAGGCATTTCAAGATCGCGAAAATAGTGGCATTACTGCAGAAGTATTTCTATTGTTCGAATCTTCGACAATATGTCGGGAAGTACATCAGATCCTGCACTGCCTATGTCATTGCCAAACCGATCATCAAGAAGTAAGGCCTCTATACTCCGTTGCCTACCCCTAGTCGACCTTGGGAATCCATATCCATGGATTACATGTTGGGCCTTCCTTCTACTAAGCATGACAACGATTGTGTTTTTGTGGTCGTCGACATATTCTCGAAGATGGCCATTATGGCGACATGCAAGAAGAATATCACAACAGAAGCAACTGCTAGAATCTTCTTTGAACGAGTGTGGGTACACTTTTGGATCCCACAGTCTATCATCTCAGATCGGCACAGCAGGTTCCTTAGTGAATTTTGGTCTAGTCTCTGATCGATGCCGGACACCAAGCTCACTAAGTCCACAACTTTCCATCCCCAAACTGATGGCCAGACAAAGGTCGTCAACAGGATGATCGTACACATTATGTGCATGTACAACTCAAAGTATCCACGCACATGGGATGAGAGCCTCCCCTATGTCCAACACAGTTATAACTTAGCTCTCCACAGCTCGACTGGCCATAGCCGTTTTCAGGTGGGCTTGGGATTCTAGCCATTATGTCCCATTGATGTGGCCATACCATTTGCAGCGACTCATGTAGATTTGGCTCATGTCCAGTCCGAAGCCGATAAGGCAAACAACTTCATTAAGCACATCCAACATATCTGCCAGTAGGTCCACGACATTATGGAGAAATCAAATGCCAAGTACAAGCAGCGACATGATCAACATCGGGTGCCACACAAGTTTCAGGTGGGCGACAAAGTCTGGTTGCATTTACAAAAGGAACGCCTTACCGGAGCCTATCGGAAACTAAAACCACTCTGGTATGATCCTTACACCATTACAAGGTTGTGGGAGACAATGCATTTGAGCTCAACATTCCCCCATTCCTTGGTCTGCACCCAGTGTTCAATGTGGACCGCCTTCAACCATACTTCCCATCATTGCTAGACACATTAGACATTGCAGAATAACTCACACCTACAAATTTAAATCCAGATTGCATGGAACAAGCCACAGTTGATCGAATCATGGACACGCAGATCAAGAACACCCGACAGAAAAGGATCTAACTATATCTAGTTGTCAAACAGGTCAACTCCTTCACCAGGGCAAGTGACTCACTAGGGACCAAGTTCAGCAGAAGTTTCCTCATCTCATGGAGGAACTCAATGCAATGGGGACCATTGCTTCCTAAGTAGGGAGGAATGATCGAGGTGGATATCGGTGACCACCTTCCTATTCCACTTGGAACCCCACCATTGTTTCTTTCAGTTTTTTAGTTTCCTTATTTGTAGCACAATTTACTATTTTTGGCAGTTTTCGGGTCCTGAACTTCCAAAGCCCTTTTGAGGCCCTAAACGACGTTTTTTTTTGGAAAAATGGGACCCATGTTGGTCATTCAAAAGATGTAGCCCTCATATAGATCTTTCTAACAAGGTATTGTGCGCATCAAACAGAGATCGTATGCCAAATTTACGACCTCGGGAAGTTGATGTACCAATTTACCCAAACGGGACCCATAGTTTGGTGATTCATCTCCTAGGGTTAGGTTTTTGGATGTTTAGGGTTTTCCATTGTTTCTTAATAATAAATAGGTCTTTGAGCCTCATTGTAACACAATTCATAGGCATGTAGCCACCACATCTCTTCTCAGAGATAAGCTACCATCACCCGAGCTAGCCTTATTTCCATTCTGTTTGTAAGCATATTTCATTATTTGATATTAATGAAATGAAGTGTTATTTCCACTGCATTTTTGTATTTATGGTTATATATGTAACTTGTTGCGTTCTTGTTTAAATCTGGATCAAGTGTCCAATATGGTAGGTAATTGTTATTTTTCATGTTGATTAATGATATTGAGTTATCCTTTGTTTAAGATATTTCTTAATGTAGTGTAACTATAAAAATTTCAATAGAAGAATCTAAGTTTTCTTATGGATTTATAGTTTTTATGAACTTGTTAAAATTACTTAAGAAGACATAATGTAACCCCATTTTATTTTATTTTCAAATTGGGTAAAATCACCTCCTTTCAATTAAATATCAACATAGATCCATTTTAACTCTAGATCTATCATGCACCGACAGGGATCAAATCCCTTAACATGCAAACCTTTCCTCAAGTTTTACACTCGAAAAAAAGTTTGTAGTTTGGAGGACTTGATCCCTCTTCCTACATGATATATCTTAGAGTTAAAATGAATTATGAATTCTCTCTCTCTCTCTCTCTCTCTATCTATATATATATGAAATATTTTACTCAAGGTGGACATTGAAATATTTCTATTTATTGTAGATTATATTTTATTACTTGTATATTGTAATGCAAGAAAATATAACACTAACATAGATCCATTATAATTTAAATTTATGAAGCATCAACAAAGATTAAATCCCTTGCAATTTTTTTATGGTGTAAAAACTTGATGGAATGCTTGAACCTTGGGAGATACAATCCCTCTTTGAACCCCTCAATTGAAATTTTTTTAGGGTGTAAAAATTTATGGAATGTTTGAACCTTGCAGGATTTGGTCCTTCTTTGAACTTGATAAATCTAGTGTGAAGATGGACGTAGGACGATTTCATTAAACGTTAAAATTTATGAAAACTAATATAGGTTTGATTTTTTTAAATTGTTAATGTTGATTTTTGTTTTTTTATATTTTTTTTTCCATAAAAGAAGTATTTTTCATTTCATAAAGAAACATTAAAGTGCATTATGTATACACAAATAACATTAAAAAAAAGGCATGTTCTAATAATAGTAGAAAGATGACTTCAGAAAATATCTTAAAAGAAACCAATGAAAGGATTGATGCCCACAAAAGAGAGGATTAGGTGCCCTCTTTTACACCTTTATTAGTCTATCTTTTTTTAAACAGTGATCCATCTTACATATTTGTTCCCCTTGAAGTATATTCCAAACGAATGATTTCAAGAGTTGAATCCCAATTTAAAAGGTTTGAAGGAATTGTTAAATCCTTATTGAAATCCAAACTATCATATTGAAGTCGTCTCTTCATGCCCTATAACACCATTTCATTTTCATCTTTAATGCTCATGGAGTATACCACCATATAATTGTTTTTTTCTCCATTATTTTGGAGGAAGTTGATTACGCAATCAAATATTCAAACTAGAATTGGTATTGTTCTTTGGATATGTGTGTTGCAAATTTCTATAGGGTGATCATCTAAATAATCAAAATACAATTATTTTGGAGATTGTCAACCCTTTCATTCGAATTTGGGACACTTTTTCGATTTTGAGTGAAAAGGAATGAGGTAAAGGGAGTATATTACATCATCCCAAGTTCATTGTCAGAGGACACCTTGCGGTGACAGGTGGAAGCCCTCTAGCCTAAAGTTTGTATTCATTGGAGAAACGCAGGAAGACATTAGACGGAAGAAGTCCCAAAGGAGTTGAGGAGCAGCAGTGGGGATTTGATAGTTGTTCACAATCAGAGTTTGAACCACTCAACAAGAGTTTCTATGTGTTGATGCATTGAAGGACTAAATATTAGTTATAGAGAAGATTCGAGCCATGTTTAGTGAACTAAATGAGTTAGTGCATTCATAAAGGCAAGAGTTGTAGATTGGGAGCACAAGGACTAGCAATTGTGTTCATGGTATGATTGAGGAGCTGTGATGGAGCACAATTATGTTCAGGGTATGATCGAGGAGCTATGATGAAGCACAAAATCAACTAGATGATCAGTGTATCTTGTTCTTGTATTCATGTATCATTGGATGTATGAGGGCCATTATCCCTAGTACGGTAGCCTTAGATGGTTGTATTATTAGTTTTTTAATATAACGAGTTGGGTTTTGTAAAAATTTGTCTATATTTGTGCATGTGTTTATTTATAACATTTTTATATTCCGTTGTGAAAAGTAGTTTGGTGTGATACTTGTATTGGTCGCGTAAATGATTGTAATATTCTAACCTAGACTCTAGTATCGTGGAAAAGCAACATGTTATTAGAGCTACTTTGAAGGGCATGTGAATTAGAGTGTGGAAAACAAAGTACAACTTAAGAGGGAGTGGGTCACATTGTTGTTGAAGAGCTCGCAACAATGTCAAAGTTACAGGTTGGTCGCTGGTATAAGGACATGTTGGAAGGCTTGTCCAACTATAGTCCATGGAAGGAACAGATCAAGTTGCTTCTAATGATAAACATGATCTGGGATTTTTCCAAGAAAGCAATCAAGAAGCCAACAAAATCTAAGGAGCTCGAAGTGTATGAATAGTTGGATGTGAAGGCAAAGTTAATCATCCTATATGGTGTCAAGGATTCCTTAATACCTCATCTATCTGGCAAGAACACTACCCATGAGATGTGGGAATCTCTTCAAAATCTATTCCATAATGAGAAGGACAATCATGTATTTGTATTACAGGATAAGTTGAAGTCCACCAAGATGATACAGGGTGAAGGGGTGACATTGTATCTGATGAGGTTGTCTCAAGTTCATGATGAGATTTCCGCCATCGATGAGACTGTTTCAGATTCTGAGATGGTGAGGATTTCCTTGAAGGAGTTTACCCTAGAGTTGAATTCGTTCATCAAGGGGATCATTGTTAGGGACAAGTTGTCATGCTAGAACAGGTTATGGTATGGCTTCATTTAGGAAAATTGCGAGATGAGGATCTTCATATGAACAAGAAGGATTTTGATGATGACATGGCTCTTGTGGAGAGAATGAAGGGAAAGAAAAAGAAGGACTTGAGTAAGGTTAAGTGTTTCAAATGTGGATAGTTTGGTCATTATTAGATAAGTGTCTGAAGAAGAAGTAGGGAGATGATAAGAAGAAGAAAGGGAAGTAGGTTTCAGGTGTCGCCACTTTTACCAAGCTAGATGATCTCTCTAAGAGATTAGAGGGTGAGGAATTTTCCTTAATCTATCATTTCTCTCAGCGAACCATTGACGAGGTTTCATGGTACGTGGATAGTGGTGCTAGATGATCTCTCTAAGAGATTGGAGGGTGAGTAATTTGCCTTAATCTATCATTTCTCTCAGCAAACCATTGACGATGTTTCATGGTACATGGAAAGTGGTGCATTGAAGCACATGACAGGTTCGTAGGATGTGTTCAAGACTCTAGCTGAGTGGGACATGAAGTTGCACATGGTGTTGGGTGACAACAATCAAAAGGAGATCATGGGATCTGGTGTCATGCCATTCAAGATGGACTCAAGTCAGGTGATTCGATTTCAAGATGTATTTTTTGTACCAAGACTAAGCTATAATGGGATGTTTGTCTCAACAATCTAGCAGAAGGGGTTTGAGGTGTTTTTCCAGGGTGGAAAGGCGAGAATCATGCCTAGAGGCTCTAGCTCCATAGGTGTTGTGATTGGAGTTATAGATCATGGTATATATAGGCTAACAGGGAATCTTATAGATCACGAGAAGAAGAAGAGAAGGTATAGGTTCTAGAGGTTCAGAGGGAGCCAAGTTCTAGCTAGATTTTGCAAGTTCAAAGGGAGAATTTATAGCCTAAGAAGAGCGCACGGTTAGTGGGGAAGAAGGGTACTTCTACAGCTGGAAAGAAGGAATCGTGGAATGGCCTGAAAGTGTTTTAGGAGAGGGAGAAGAGAAAGAGGCTTCCAGTGACAGTGACACTTTCGAGAAGGGTGTATTCTATGCTACAAGGTTTGCTACAGTTATGGGTGCCGAGAGTTGGGCTAGTGTCGCCAACAGTGACAGTGATGATGAGTTACTTCCTAGTATTGGAAGTACCTCCCTCACTAAGAGGGAGTGTTGAGATTTATAGCTTGGGAGGTACCTAAGCCTTAGATGCATAGAATCATTGTACCTATATTTAAAAGTGGGGATGAAAGCATTCCCTTTTATTATAAAGCCATTGTAATTAGCTACATTTCATCCAAGTTGTTTAAAATTATTTCGGAAAATAAGATTAATCTATGGTTAGAAATCAAGGGTTTACGAGATATCATTCAAATTTGGATCGCTCTATTACTCTCAGGATTGTTCCAAAGGAGTTTTGCAATAAGAGAATTGATCTCTTCTATTGTTCCATCGAATTTAGAAAAAAATTGACATTCCTTGGAAAAACCTATGGATGAAGTTGGAAGAGATAATGGTCCATCTTGAGTTAAGGGTTGTTGTGACAAGGTTGTATGAAAATTTTATTTCCAAGTTTAGGACCACTTAGGGTTGGTCACAATAAATTAACTACAATATCGGTGTCAAGCAAGGGTGTCCCTTGTCCCCTACCCTTTTGACATAAACATTGATAAACTAGAAAAGTATTTGGAAGATGTAGGTTATGTTGGATCCATGCTCATCGACATTGTAACTGCCCCCTCCCACATTTACCTAATTTCATAAGCCTATCAAGGTAAACATGAGACAAAGAGTTACTATGAAATGACCTGACCTCTGAGCTCCATTTATGGAAGTGGGGCCGACAAACTGACAACTCACAACATCCCTTATGGCTACAAAACACTCAGGGGCCAAAGAACCACCCCAGGTGACCAAAACCTGAGCTGGGTTTCTTTTTCACTACCATAAGCCCACAATTGCATGCATGACAAGGCTTTGGTGCAATTATAGGCCTCCAACTACATGTACAACACTACCCCCATGTAGTTATAACCCAAATCTCTAATTCAAAGGGTTCGGTCTTGAGATCTGAGCCACCTTTCCATACCAACCTCCAGTCTGCTATGAAAAATTTCCTGTAACTTCCCAAAAATATAAATGACATAATGACAAAGATTTTCATACAAAACTTAAACAAGAACTGACCTAGGAAATGCCTAGTCCATAACATACATTTCGTCAAACACATTACAAACATATAAAATATAGGTCATGAATGCATATCTGATCATATTAGTCTGAGATTCATCTGAAAATCACTAAGAAGGACCTATTTTCTCTCCACACATATGAAACAACACTTATTAGTCCATACATTCATCAACCAATCAATAACTAAATAATTCATGACAAGATCCATAAATGGTACACATCATATAACCAACATATAACCATAAAATAACCAACAAAGGAATCAGGCAACTTAGTTATACTATCACCAACATAATCACTACAAATGCTCATAGATCACAATAGAAAAATGTATCATATTAACATATGAAAATACCAACCAAGGTAGAGACTTCCACATACCACCCGACCATAGATTGTGTTGAACCAAATATCTCTTTCATCCAATCACCCCCGTGCCATATTCCAAGAATGAATGTGTGGTCTCATGGAATAAAAAAAGACAAATCAAACCAGGGCTTCCAAAGGCTGAACCACCTCATCCCTCAACCACAGTGATTCCACCTCTATGGTCATACATCACTAACACCAACCGGATTGGTCTTTACCCAAGTTGTCCAAGGCTCCAGGAACTAGTAATTCAACCCACAACCTTCAAGGGTTCCAGAGCATTTGTCCAACCCGACTGTAGGGATGAATAACTCAACCCACCAAGGGATCTAGAGTGTTTTTCCCAACCTACGCTCCAGGACTAGTAACCAAACCCAAGTTGTTCTAGGGCTTCCAGAGTGTTTTTTCCAACTCACAACCATAAGGAACATGAGCACCTATCTAAAAAATAAGTGGAAAAACCCACAACACCATGGTTATCCAGGAAATGCAAAGGAAAGGCTAGAACCATTCTTAATCCAAGAAAATATCCATGCCAATGACAACAAATAACCAGAAAAACTCATGCATATACCATGTATATAGAAATCAACAAGGAAATCACACATGCAACCTGTCACCCACAAAGAAATCTAGTTGTAGTTGTTGATCCAATTGTTCCCTTGCACTTTCCTATTGTCCATTTCCTTAAATTTTCTCCAAAACCAAGTGAATACTAGAGTTCTTTAAGCATGCTCCAAGAAGGCTCTAATATTTCTCTAACTGTGCAAGAGTATGAGAGAATGAGATAATGGAAGAGAGATCCCAAAACTGAACTAACAAAAGGTTAACCAACAAAATAAATGAACTGATCCTTAGAAGCCATTTTATCATTGAGGCCTCCATTCTTTTCACTTTCCTTCATTTTTCCTTTAATTTTCCTCTCATGAAAATTTGTGTCTCTTCACCTTCCTTTTCTCCTATTTTCCTTTATTTCATAAATAAAATGTCAATTAATGCCACTTTTCCCTTGCCAATTCCTTTTCCAATTTCCATAGCTATAAATAAACCGAAAGTGATCCCCACTATAATGCCTGCCCACCATTCAACGTGGAATACATGTCCCATGGCCTTGGTCTTATGTTTTTTTTTTACATGGAAAATCAACCAGGGGTTGTTACAAACCCCTCCCCCTTGGTCTCAGTGTTCTATGACACCTATGACCAACAAACCGCTGAAAAAAAAAAAAGTATACTACCTATGGAGCTTTATAAAACAACTCGATGCATTATTTACAATGACCACTGCTGAAAAAATGGCAATCATACCTTTTACTCGAGCTTTCACACAACTCGTTAATTATGCTATTTACAATAAAAGCCACATATACTTATGCACATTTGCTTCAACCAACAAACAATCATATTGTCTATGTAGCTTTATAAACATGACTCGATACATTATTTATCATAATATACACATATACATATGCACATTTTCTCTAACCAAAAAATAGAAGGATATGATGCTCACATCAACAACAAGGGAATCCAGAGGCTCACACCTTCACCCTCAAAACTAGTACCAAGATTCACCTCCTTCCCAGGAAGTCAAAAATCGACTACCAAAGTCAACCTGCATCCACTATCCAATGCTACAATCCTATCTATGAACAATTACGAGCTCATTATTTCAGGGCACACTCCCAATGTGCTTTTGATTCCATCTAGAAATGTTAATGACTAAAACAAATTCATTCCCCGGCCTTCGCTTCTATTCTACACATTCGCTCAAGCAATCCTGTCACCCCTTTTCGTGCAGTCACACACCTTCCAAGTTTTGTTGGAATCCCCTTCTGTATTACATATTCCCTTGGGCGATCCATCCCTTTGCAATGTTTCCTCGCATCAGAAGGTTCAAAAACCAAGGCATATCCCTGCCTAAAACCCATTATATCAGTCATAGCATGGTCATGGAAATCAATGGACAATATTGGGTATCAGTGTCCCATAATGGCCCTACTCTTGAAGTGCTTTACCATCATATTCTTGCATGTTTCTTTTCCTTTTACTGTTATTTTTGACACTCTTGTAGCCATTTTCAACCACCCAAACCAGGGATTTCCAACCACATGATTTTCCATTTTCCATGTGTTTTTGTACTGAGCACATGATTTCCATTAGATTCAAAAGAAATTGAAATAAAGTTGATTCATACCTCATTGGTGGCTCGTCAATAAGGTGAACTTGAAATTTTGTTCACTTCCTGTCACAACAAGTCAAACTAGCTCTTTGATCAAATCATCATGTATAAATATATCACATCCAGTTAGCTCAAAACTCAAACATCATAAATCAAAAGCATAGATCACATGAAACCATCATAAATTGTAGGTAGATCACATGCATAATTAAAACTAAAATAAAATAATGTTACTTATCCTCTAAATAGTTGTTTTCTTCTTCCTTTGTTCTTTTCCCCTGTTGTACACACACCGAATCAACTGCCACACCTGGCAAGCACCTTGTACATTCTCTTCTCTCCAACGACATATGCATACACCCACACATTGCGTACAACACCACACAATACATACACATACACCCTTTGTACAACACAACACAACACAACACATACACTTACACTTGGTGCGCAACACAATACATATACCTACACCCGATGTACAACACATTACATATACATACAAACAGTACAACAAAACGAATACACATGTCATGATACAATGACTACACAATACACATAACACAGTACTACATGCACAACATGTACCAGCACCACATGTGCACCATGTACACAAAACCACATGTACACAACACCGCCTGCACAACATGTACACAACACCACATGTACATAGCACCAGCTGCACAACATGTACACAACACCACATTTATAACATGTACATAGCATCACATGTACAACATGTACACAACACCATTTGCGCAACATGTACACAACACCACATGTACAACATGTACACAGTGCCACATGTACACAACACCACATGTACAACATGTACACAACACTACATGTAGACAACACCACCTACAAAACATGTAGACAACACCACCTGAAAAACATGTACACAACACCACATGCACAACATGTACATAGTACCACATGTACACAGCAACAGTACTGCACATCCAGATACCACACTATCTCTACCAAGCAACATTTCTTCTAGTATCTTTCCCACGCCTTATTGCGTGCATCTACAATCCAAATTCTGGGTCTATGGTTCTTTCCACTTATCCATTCTTATCCCAACATGTCGTTGATCGCATTGTTTTCTTTCTGTCGATGTATCCTTCAGAATTACCTGCCATAACATAAACATAGGAATAGTTATAAGCACATAATATCAAATCATATCCACAAGATACTAACCTCATAAATCTATCAAGACTACTCTACCCACTTGATTCCTCGTAAACCAAGAACCTCTTCATGCCATTTTCTTGCATAAACAAACATTATTCCACTAGAATGATCCCTGATAACTCTGTCAAACAATCACACACACACACACACATACACATTAGCATAATCATGATCACAACATAATTACCATATATCATAAGGTCAAGGTTAAGAGAACTCCCTTTATCTGTGCACAACATGCATAACTTTGAGAACAATAGTTCCAAACATAGCCAAGACATATGATGCCTCAAATCCATTTACTTTACCTTTCATGTACCTTTCTCATGATTGTCCTTCCATCATCCATTTACCCCAATGGACCCAACCAATCCAACTAGTTGTCATATTCCTGCCTTCAGCTACCCTTATACATGCATTGGGTTTCGTTTATGTCTTACATTACCTATTGGGTTTCATTCAACTTCCCTCGAACTCCATTAACTTTCCTATTTCCCCAATCAATTCCCAAGACCCTCAAGACATAAAAGGCAATAACAAAAAAAAAATGAGAAGAAAATCATGAAAAACCAGTAACAATACGACACCACGAAGAAAGTGGCATGGCCATGTATCAGACATAAACAATACTGCAAATCAAGCCTAAACAAATCAAAAAATATTGAAAGCACAAAACTAGCAATAGAAACCATGACTCAACCCTTGGTTCCCATTGCTTTCAAGGGAAAGCGCAACCTAAGCCTTCTTCAAGATTTCATGGAAGTCTCTTTTGACATGCAATCTCCTGCATCATATTGTCATAAACACAATTGTCAGTGCATAAATAAACATAACAATATACCAATTACCTTACCTTGTTGTACCCAACATGCTGACCTGTAATTGAACATGTACATATATCATCTCTCAAGGGAATCCAATTCCTTGACGAATCCAGCCATAACTGAAAACCAATTGTTATACCTATCAAATACATGTCCATGAATATAACACATATCCACATAATGTCAAGCAAAATCAAGGTTAAGAAGACTTCGTGTATTCATGCAAAGCACTCGTTCATTTGGAATTGTGGCTTCCAAACATAGCCAAAGGAATTTTCACCTAATTCCTTTCTTTTACCATTTTACTTGTTGTAATTGAGTCTTATTATGTGTTGTCACATCACCTAATTGTTAGTTATATAAACAAATAAACTGTTACATTTTCATGCTAATATCAATCATGTTTGCCTACAATCGTTCACATGTGTCAATCAAAGATCAAGACATCATGTCAATTCATTTGAAATCGGCCTTTACCAAGACTAGCATCCATGTCATAATTTGCAATCAACTCATAGTCATTAATCATCATGCTACAACTATCACCCACTTGCACTCAAGTGTCTATCAGTTGTCTCAGCACATATTATGTTAGTATAACCATCTTAAAACAAGATCATTCCTTCATGCAATCTTATAGACACATAATCATATCATGCAATTAATCAAACATTCAAACAACTTGTAAACAGAACCCCTTACTATCCACGGTCCACACTAAGGTAGAAGGAGGAAGATACTATAATGGCCTGATCTCCAATGTCCAACTATGGAAATGGGATCTCCAAATCTCTATTAAGTTTAAGCACACTTTCCAAAACTTTACTTTCATTTCTCATACATTTTGTACTTGAAAACATACCACATAATCATGCCACTTTTCCATTCTGTAGATTTCACGTCAAGCCTGTAAGGGGATTCATGTGAACCATAGTCCACTACTCTACTCTTCATCCCTGATCTTTTATTTCCTACAAACATACCATGTTAGATAAACCAAATAGATGACATAATCACACTCATACCTCAATGTATCTCAGGGGAGGCTATCACATTTGCACAAGTTCAGTCTAGATTAGTACGACTCAATATCAAAAATATATCGACTCATACTTGAATAACATAACCATAACCACATGCACAGGCCAATCCAGATTAGCATGATACATATAGCATCAAGATATTAAATGCAATGACCATAATCATCATGCAGATGACTGCAATGCATATAACAACAAGTTAACTACCATGCATGACTAACCGACGTACGTGCATATGACTGCATTGATCAACTAGCATCTCTCATGCATGTAACCACAATGACAATAGAATGACATGCACGCATATGACCATAATTCATATAAAATCTATTAACCATCATACCTGCATGCCAACATATGATACATGTGTGACGATCTAAGGCTTACCCTAAGGTCCAGTGCTGCAACCTCTCTCTAATAATCTACATCTCCTGCTCCATCTCAACCAACATATCAACATCATAACATACCAATAGCATCACAATGACACAAACTACATAATGACCACCACGATTTATGTCTAACCTACTATGCATGCATAACCATATACATTTTGCCCATCCAATGCAAGTGTTTGAACCTGGAAAATCTTATACCATTATGTGGTATTAGATATAACCCAAATAGAATGGAACCTACTCTGGTACCACCCTTTGGTATCAGATATCACCCAAAGAGAACGAAAACCTGCTCTGGTACCACTCTGTGGTGTCATATATCACCTAAAGAGAACAAAAACCCACTCTGATACCACCCTATAACCGCCCCCTCCCACATTTACCCAATTTCACTGTCCTATTAGGGTAAACATGAGACAAAGAGTTACTATGACATGACCTGACCTCCAAGATCGAGTCATGGAAGTGGGGCCGACAAACTAGCAACACACAACATCCATCAGGGCTATAGGACACTCAGGGGCCAAAGAACCACCCCAGGAGACCAAACCCTGAGTCGGGGCTCTTTTTAACTACCTTAAGCCCACAACCGCATGCATGACAAGGCTTGGGTGAGGTTATAAGCCTCCAACCACATGCACAACATTTCCTCCATGCAATTACAACCCAAAATATCTAGTTCAGAGGGTGCGGTCTCCAGATATGAGCCACCTTTCCAGGCTAGCCTCCAAACTACTACCCAGAACTGCCTATAACTTCTCAGAATGATAAATGACATAATCACAAAGATTTTCATACAAAACTTGAACAAGGATTGACCCAGGACATGCCTAGCCCATAACATACATTTTGTCAAACACATGAAAAACATGTAAGCTATAGGTCATGAATGCATATCTCATCTTATTAGTCTAAGATTCATATGAGAATCATCAACAATACCATATGCCCTCTCCACATAGTTGTAAAAACACTTATTAGTCCATACATTCATCAATCAATCAATCATTAAATAATTCATGAAAACTGCCATACATGGTACACATCTTATAACCAGCATATAACCATAAATAGCATAGGAATCATGGCAACTCAACCATACTATCACCAACATAATGTTGAAAAAATGTAGCTAGAAAGGCTCAATTTGACTTTAGCCTTAGTCAAATTGAGTAAATCGAATTTCCACATTGACATGACAACTTAGACGCCATTAACTTGTGTGACATGGCTCTTATCACTTAGTTAGCTCAGTAAATTCGAGTTAGAGGGATTGGAGTTTAGTTATGCATGTGTGATTGCTAAATTTTAGTAATCCACTTCAGTTATTTTCAATTGTATTCAGTTAATTGGCCTCTAACTATCGTTGGAGTTAGTTGAAGTTTAGTTGTGTAGTGGGACAACATTCTAACTCAGATATTTGTTAGTTAACTAATCAATCAACCCAAAATAGCTAGTGAATGCAAGGAATTCAAGTTCCTTAGCTGAAGTGGAGATGACAAGGAAGTGTAACAACAGTTGTAAACTAGTTTGAGTGTACAAGTTGTTATCACTCAGGTTGTCCTTAAGCTCCGGAAAAGGATACGGCCGAGGTAAACACAAACCAACTTTGGACTGCAGGTTCTAGCCCACCTGCAATCAGAGAGGGCTCTCTCGTTCTGATTTAGCTTTGTTGAGAAGGGTTTTAGGCTAGCTATTGAGTTCAGGGGTTTAACTTCTATTTTGGTGGGAAGGATGGTGCTTTCAAGTAGAGAGGCAAAACATTATCTGGTCAATTTCAAACCATTGGGCATGGAGTCAAAGAGTAGGACCGCTGGTGCAATTTCTTGGTCATAAGACAAACATGGAGCAAGGTAGCTGCATATGAAACAATCTTTTAAGGTAAAAGGATGGAGTGAAAGCTAAGGCATGAGAGGTAATTAAGAATCTCTCAAACATGTCTAGCAGAAGGAAGATGAATGAGCTCTGCCTAGGAGAAATTAAGAATTCCTAGTTAACAGTCATTCACATGTGAAAAGGTGAAACATGAGCCATAAAGGAATCCATATTCATGCCTAAGTCAAGAGGAAAAACATTAAGAAACCACAGAAATTGAGCATAGAGTGCAAGCATGCAAGTTCTAAACCAATCTTTCTTTCTATGATTTGAGCATCTATGAGATGAAAATAACAGAGATGAGGAACACTTATTGATTCATACAGCAGCGCAAGAATTCCACATTCACATCTTCAACCATTAAACACAGCGCAGACCGTTGTTCTCCAAAACTTTTGAGCAGTCTTTGATTATAGAAAATAGTATCAGACATATAGTGCGAGTCTCTCTTGAGATACATTAGCCGACCAACCCTTCTAACAATGCAGAGGGTCGTATTTATACAAAAATTGAATACAAAAATATCTAGACGAGAAGTTAATAGCTCATAACTTCTCTACCAACTCCTAAGGAGTGGTTGATTAAAAGTAAATGCTGAAGTAAATACAAATGCCACAGCTGTTCTCTCTGTCAGTGAGTGTTTGACTTTTGAGTCACTTTGAGTCGGCTGGGCTGCGTTCTTAGAAATCCGCGCCCTTAGGTTCGCCATCTCAGTGCTTTTGCTTGGTAACTGCTCCCACCTGTCCTGCGCCTTCCTTTATTGCTCTGTCTAGTGCACTCTGTGCCTTAACCTGTGCTCGCTGATGACCTGCAGCTGTCTGTGATTTTGAAATAAACAAAAAAGAGGGAAAAACTGAAATCACCTGGGCAATACGGCCAGCATTGCTTGCCACCAATTCTCAGAAGGCCACTGATGTCTTTGTATTTTGACAAGTGTTTCATCGGCCTCTGTGTACTTGTAATAACTAGGCGGCATCTCAAACAGATGATTGACCTCATGTTCCAGGTAAAATAAGCTTTCCAGTCTGTTGTAGAGCGTCTGTCCTGTAGCTGGCCCTGTCTCTGTTGCGGAACTTGATGCAGCAGTAAGCTGATTATTGAAAAAATTATTGAGCCTGGTAGAATACTGGTCACATGTCAATAGTTTTCTAGCACTGATCAGCAGGCTAGGCAATCCCCTGGTTTGTAATGCTGCAAGCCTTACATCAAAATTGTCTACATCTCTTTGTATATCCCGACATCTTGCCTCCAGAGTTTGCATGAGGCTTCTCAATGTGAGCACACTTTTTGCGGTCAGTATGGCATCTGTTCTGTTCATGATATGGAATGCTGCCAGCTCTTCCCTAGTCTGATGATTCAGAAAATTGATCATTCTGTTGGCCTGGTCAGGCATATTTCCCAACGCTGCCTTGGCTTTCTGGCTTTCAGTTTTAGCACGACCAAGCAGTTCCACTTGTTCATATATTGCCTGAATTGACCTCCATTGGCCAATGATTGACTGATTTATTTTGGCCCACAGGATCTTCTTTATTTCAGCCAAAGTTTTATCCAATGACAGCTCCTTCTCCAAGGTTTTGATTCTGTCCTTCAGGGCCTTGATTTCTCTTGATTGCTCACCCACTGTCATTTTAGATTTGTCATATTTTGTTTCTAGCTCAGCCAATTTTTCTCTGGCTTGTTTAATCTTTGTTGCCTGAAGCTCTACCTCTTTGATAGCCCTTTTTAATTCGTCCATGCTCATGCTAGACTCAGGAATTGCTGTTGTTGCTTCTGTAGGACCTGTAGTTGCTGTGGTTGTTGGAATAATTGGAGGGGTGGCCGTTACTTGTGCTGGAGGGACAGCAACACCAGTTGGAAGTGTTTGAGGCGGCTGGGAGGTCGACTCTCTCGGTTTTTCTTGCAGTGCCTTCTCCAATTCCCCTTCCAAATCAATCACTCTTTGGTTTAATTTCATGATCAAATCCAGTTGATCCTCAGCTTCTTTTTCTTTCTGCAGTTCCCCTGTTTGAGGATGCTCAGTAGGAAGCAACCTCAATCTCTTCTTTAATGCAGCAATGTCGTCGTCTTTCTTTTTCATAAGGGTCCTCACACCCTTAGGATCTTTAGGATCATGTCCTAAGTCCACAATAATCTCCTCCAGTGTTTTAATTCTATTATCTTTGGCCGTGGAAGAGAGTCTTTCAAAATCCAACTGAGTGTTGGTATTCTTCAATGATTCATTTAACTCATGAGCCAATGTGGCCTTCTCAGCAAGTGTGGCATAAAGCATTTCGGCTATCTGCTTGTGTAGCTCTATTTGGTCCATGGGGTGAATATCTTTGGACAAGACCTCTAGCCTTGTCTTAACAAAATCTGCAGCTGACTGTGGCTGCTGAACCTTGGGCTTGAAGTGGGTCAAAAACATCTTTTCTTGCTTTATATCAAATGCTGCCATCAGTCTTTCCTGTTTGGCAGGTGTTGCTTTCAAGAATTGTTTGTACAATTGCATTCTCAGTTGCTCATTTTGAGCTTTGATTTCTTTGAAGCTGGCCTTGGTGCTGGCTGGTTTCTTGCCTTTCTGTGTGGAGGAAGATACCTCCAATCCGCGTTGTATATCTTGCTCTTGCTGTCTCTGTTGCTCTTGCTGGAAAGAGCTTGTTGGTGTATGCAGGCTCGTTTCCCTTCTTGGGCTTTCTATAATTTCTTCACTGAGCTCCTCCTCAATTGGGGAGTCCCCTCTTTGCCTTTTTAACTCAGGCTGCTGTGTAGACCCACTGGCAGGTGTGGAGGCTTCCCGGTCTCTTTTCCTGCCTCTCTCTTCATGGGCAGGAGTTTGCAAAGGTGGCACTTGTAGTGCTTCTGTTTTTTGTGGAAGGGCTTGCCCTTGAGTTTGCTCCGTTGAGGTGACCGGCTGTTCCCTGACCGTTTGGTCTGTTTCCATCGGTTCCTTCCCTTTGGCTGTACCTGTTGCTGATGTAGAAGCTCCTTGGGAAATCTGTGAAGATGCAGCTGTAGACGGGCCTTCTTCCACTTGGTATGGCAGCCTGAAATATACCTGGTCATCAGAATCCAAGTCAAGAGTCTTTTCAAGATCCTTAGCAGTTTGTTCCAAAATTTCCTCTTGAGTTAATTCTTCCACTAAAGTTCCATGTACCCAAGCATCTTGATTAGCATATGGTTCGACTTGGGGGTTTTTGCAGTGGTCATATGGTGTCAATCTATACTTGACCCTTTTGGCATTAATAAAACCAAGCGGGTCATAAGGGACCCACCAGAAACTCCTCTTCAATTTAAATTGATCTTTGAGTATTAGGTCAGCTTCTTGCCTACCATCCTTCCTGTTCATGATGAAGGGGCCTAGGCGGTCTCTGAATTTCAATTGTGCCCTTTTCTTGGTGCTGTGGAAGTGAGTCAAATCTGAATTTATAAGCTGCCTGTAGTATTCTAATGCAAACAGCCTCATTGGCACATATCTCGGAAGCCTATAAGGACACAACTCACAGCCATAAATTCTGATAACAGTATGGTTTTGATATAGGTACCAATCACCTAATTTGAAATTCTTAGACAGCTGCAAGATTTTTTGCATTTCATAGGTTATTCTAGGAGGAGGGACCTTCATTAGGAGGCAGGACACAGGATATACAAACTGGTCAATGAACTCACAGTATGAATAAGGGGAGTCTTGAACTTGGTGGAAAACTGATGACCAGAAGACAACAAACCTCCTTTCTCCTCTTGAATCCAGTTTCTTGATAGGGCATTGGAAGATGTCAGATTGATAAAACATGAAGAGATGATAGATATAGGAGGAATATTTGAAAATTCCCTGCCTATCTAGTCTTGTGAGCTGGTCATGGATTTTGTCTGATATGAACCTGGCATAATTATACTTGACCGCAGGAGGCTGTCCTTGGCTGAAAGAAGACAATATAACCAGCACTGTCTCGTCTACAAGTTCAGTTGATGTGAATCCCAACCAATGTTTTTAAAACCGGAACCGGTGACTGGACCGATCCACCTAATGAACCGGTTTACCGACCGGAACCGGTCTAACCGGGACTGGTTTGGTCTAAACGAACCGGTTTTAAAAAAATACATTAAATAATTAATTTTTAATGAAACAAAACTATTTTTAAGATGTAAAACCATGATTCCAAGCCAATAGAGACAAAATATGCAAAGTTTGCTCATTTATATACCATGCAAAGGTGAATATATCAAAATGGCACCGAGTGCAATACATATCATCGACAAAATAGCAAAGTACATAAGAAATGAGGCTCTAAATGGCCTATAAAGTCCAAAAACAATGCTTCAAGCTATGAGGCCATTGGCCTACTACAAGTCTACAGTGTACACATGATCAATCATCAAGTCCATCACCACTACTAGACACAGGATCATCATCAGGAGCTACATAGACATCATCTGGTTCAGAGTCTGAGGATGCCTCAGCCTGATCTGCAACATCAGTATCAATGCCACCAATGACAATAGAGGTGGACCTAATGGAAGCACGAGTTTGTCGACCTGCACGACTAGTGCCTTCCATTGGTTCCTTGCCTTTCCTTGATGCCGCTACTGATCCTGGTTCTGATGCCGCCACATAATCTGCCTCATCCCCCGCTAAAGCCATGTCGATATCAAAATCAGCCTCAAACACAGGATCTTCAGTCTCCTCCACCCATTCTGATGTTGGATCAATATCGTCCAACACAATGGGATCTAGATCAGGTGATTTGCTCATCATTTGGTTCCTCCTCAGTCGAAGGTTTTATTGCACAAAAACAAGATCATTTAACCGTTTTTGTTCCAAACGGTTTCTCTTCTTCATGTGTATGCGCTCAAAAACAGACCAATTGCGCTCACAACCTGAAGCACTGCAAGTTTGACTGAGGACTCTAATTGCAAACCTTTGCAATTGAGGACACTGGCCACCAAATGACTCCCACCAATGTGCTGCAAAGAAAAAGACAATAATTAGTAACTTAGTTTATAATTTGAATTGTAAAGAACGTAAACAATTTTAACTTGAAATGAAAAACAAAATGGAAATTGGAATTGCTTACCTGGTTGGTCCACATCTCTTGCCATCTTTGCCAAGTTTTTGCCAAAAGTACCACTTGCCATATTGAAAATACTAAGCTGTCTATGTATTTCCAACTGGTCTACATGGTTAGGGACCATGCACTCCAAGCAATCAATCAATCCAGCTCTGACCTCCCCATCATGCTGATCTCCTAGCCGATTTTTATAGTGATACCTTGGGTTCAAAAAGTACCTGGCTGCATGTATAGGACGATGGAGTTGATTGTTCCATCTGTTATCAATGATCTCCCATATACGACCATATTTAGCTAACCTGTCCTTGTAAGCTGCCCGTATATGCTCCTTTGCCTGATCCATAGCTTCATAAATGTAGCCCATGGCCAATCTTTCCCCATCCACCAACCTTAGCACCTTAACAAGGGGCTCGGTAATTTTCACAAGCTCTACAGACCTTTTCCAAAAATAAGTGCCTAACACTTTCTTTTTGGTGTCTTTTCCATCTGGTCTACGAGCCCACCGAGATTCAGACCATTCTTCAGAGGAAAACATTTTCTGCAAGTTTTTATGTTGACCATTGAGACATTGCAACGTGAGGAAGTGAGTTGCAAATCTCGTAATTGCAGACCTAACAAGCTCTTTGCCTCCAGTGTGTTTCCTCATTAGGTTCAATACCCATGAGTGGTTGTAAATGTATTTTGTAATGCACTTGGCATGCTCTACAGTGTTTTTTACCCACTCCACTTTGCCTATATCCTCAAGCATGAGGTCTATGCAATGTGCAGCACATGGAGTCCAAAATATGGTCTTATATTTGGCCTCAAGCATCTTTCCATCAAGAACATAGTTTGAGGCATTATCAGTGATGACCTGCACAACATGCTGCTCCCCAACTTCCTGAATAACGTTATCCAAAAGCTCAAATAGAAGGATTGCATCCTTTACCTTATCAGATGCATCAACTGATTTCAAAAACATGGTTCCTTGAGGGCAAGAAACAAGGAAATTAATGATAGTGCGGTTCTTTCCATCGGTCCATCCATCTGACATAATGGAACAACCTCTTTTGAGCCATGACTCTTTAAACTCAACCAAATAATCATCAATGGAAGATATCTCTTTTTGCAAAAGAGCTCCCCTCAAGTCATGCATACTAGGGCCTTTGAAGCCCTTTCCTGCAGCTATAACAGAGTCCCACATAGCTTGGTAATAAGGTGAGCGAGCAGCATTAAATGGGATATCTGAATCATACCACCATCTAGCAATGTATTGGTGAGAAGTTTCTTTGCATTGTTTTTTCCAATGTTGATCCAAAGTGGGTTGAGAACTTGGCTGGGAGGAAGTGGGATTAGATTTAGAAGAGGCAATGTTGGCAGAAGATGAGAAATAACTTTGGATGTTTGCTCTCTTTGTTCCTTTTGATGGTTGGCCAACTCCAACAGAAGGATGAACATAGTGAAGGGGGTCATTGGTGGAAGGGATAGAAGTGGAGTCTTGAATCTCATAATCATCATACCCACTCTCTTTCATGGCTTCTATTAATTCCCTCTTCCTTGCAATTTCATCTTGGATGGCCTTCTCCCTAGCCTTATCCTCATAAATTTTTCAAGCTTGGCAATGTATTCTGCCCTAATAGGACCTAACAGTTCTTTTGGTGCATCACATGGCTTTACTTGGCCTCTTACCCCAGCCAAGTGTTGTTTCAACCTAAGAATACCCCCACCTCCAATAGATTTATGGCATAATTTGCATATCATTTTTCCATCAATTACATCACAATGAACCCATGCACTGTCCTTTCCTTTTGGAGCCATGTTTGCTTGAAATAATAACAATTTGCAAATAAATCTGCCATTTAAAAAAAAATTGCAGCTAAGCAAAATGGAAAACCAAAGATAAATGTAGGAAAACAAATGCACATGCAAGGCTCAAGCTACAAAATTTGATAGCATAGAGCTAGAGAGTTTATAGCATACATGATAGATCATAGAAGTGAGAAGTTTATAAGTATAACACATTAAAAAAAATTTCATGGACAGCAGACTCAAATGAGGAATTATCAAGTGCAAATCCTCACCTGGAAATGCAAACTAGCTCCCTTAGCCTCCTCTTGAAGATGGCAACTCCACTGACAGCTACACACTATCTCCAAAATAGCTCCAACTCCAACTCCAAGATGACTACTTCAGCAAAAACTCCACACTCTCCAAGCTCACAAACAAACTCACAAACACTCACAAACACTCCAAATCAGTTGTGTGAGACAAATGAGAGTGAGAGGGGTCTCTTATAGCTTGGAGAGGGTGTTTTTGGAGGGAAAATACCTTTACCTCCCCCCCAAAACCCCTAAACCACAAAACAACAACGCTTTTTTTCATGAATCGGTGGGCTTGCCATAAACCGGCCGGTTTAGGACGGAACCGGCCGGTTTGATACAAACCGGCCGGTTCCGTCCTAAACCGGCCGGTTTTTACCGGTTAGGGCCAAAATTCGGGCAAACGAGGGATCTGACCGGGTTTTTAGGCCGGTTCGGACCGGCCAGCTATCTAACCGGCCGGTTTGACCGGTTACCGGTTTTTCTGAGCGGTTTTTAAAACTATGATCCCAACACATAAGATATCATATCTACCAGTAATTTGCCCACCTCATTGAAATGATCATAAGGAAATGGAGGTGGTTCCTTTGGTTGGCAGTCAGCCCTCATAAATGTCTCAGCAACCATTTCAATCTTGGTACCAGGGAACCAAGAGGCTTCTTGTAGCAAATTATTTATGGAAAAGGGCAATAGTGTCTCAGTCTTTTTGAAGTTTAACATCTGGTTGATGGAGTCAGGAGTAGTGTAGAAAAGTATGCTTCCAGATGAAGACTTGACAGCCCTCTGACTTGGTTCATAATTTGCAGCACAGAGGTGAATAATCTCAGGAAAAATATTCACAGAAGGGAGGAAATAATAGGGCAGATTGGACTCCCATATGTGATACTTGTCAGTTTTGTCTAGGAAACTGTTTCTCAGCTGGCAGTAGGTGCGTAGATGATTTCTTTTGGCAACAAAGTCTTGAATGAGGTAATCTATATCGGCCAAGGGCATGGACTCTAGTTCTTTACTTGGCGGGTTGATGCGAGTAACATTCAGAGCAGATGGAGCGGCCATTATGCAACTTTGAGTACCTGAGCTGAAAGAGGGCTAATGAAACAATCGGCTATCAAATTTGCTCGCAACAACTAGCAAGAGTAGGCAAACTGAACTTCAAATGTGATAGTAGTTGAACGGCTTGAGAGCTTATGCTGTAAGAGACCAACTTGGAGGAGTTTTGGGTCAACCTCCCTTTTCTTTGTGAATGCTTTGGAGCTAAGGACTGTGAGGAACAATGCAGGGGATCAAAGGGAAATTGCAGTTTCAGTGGACGGATTTGAACAATGGAATGGTGTAAAATTGGGCCATACTGAGCTGCTGAGCAATTTTTACTGGGGGCCAAGCTTTAAACAGAATTTGCCCGCAAAAGTGTAAATGGGCATAAGGTTTCTGAGATTTTTCTAAAGTGAGGGGCCTCCAGCAGGTTTAATAAAGTCTCAGGTGCAGCAGAACTACGAATTGGGGAACTTTATAGGTTTACAGTGAGTGCAGTGGATAAAATGAACAAGCAGGAGCGAAAAAGAGGAGGATATGACAAATACCTGGTTCAAACCGGGCTGAAAGTGGATAAACTAGTGCGTAGATAGACGATGAAGCTGAATCGCAGTCCGCAGTAGCTTGCCTGGTCGCTTTGAAGCTTTGGGAGTGAGAGAATGAATAGAACAGGGAGCCGACGCATTCAAATGAACCCATAAAAATGAATTACAACGGTCGTCCGCGCTCTTTTAAGAAAAAAAAATTGACATTTGGCGCTTTTGGCGCTTTTTCGGGATGACGTCAGCATGACGTCATCGGCGGGTCCCAGGGTACGGTTGGGTGATGTGGCAGGATGACGTCAGCAGATGATGTCATCATGTATGGACGGGTTACGTGGCAGTACGCAGGGGACATGGTGGCAGACGACGTGTCATGTTGACTGGGCAGGGGGGTGACGTGGGGCTTACATCACAGGGGAGGGCGGTAAGCGGTTTCGGGCGCACCGCCTAAGCGCCTGGGCGGTTTCGGGGGGAGGGGCTCTGCCACACCCCAGAGCTTGACGTGTGGCGGGAGTACGATGGAAAAACCGCCGAACTCCCGGACGCTAAAGCTTGGGCAGTTGGCGTGCAAAAAGGCCCGCCCACCGTAGATCTGGGGCAGGCCAGATCTAACGACTGGCAGGCAGACAAAGAAGAGGAGGGTTAGGGCGGGGGAATATACAGGGAATATTCTGCTTTTAATAATGCGCGGTGGTGGGTTATAACCATGGTTCATGTATTTGTGCGCCAGCGGGATTTAAAAATTTCAGAGAGATGGGTTTTGCGGGTAAAGTTTATATGCAGGCGGGGGGAATTAATTTAATGTTTAATAAAGCTTTTAAACATCAACCTTTGGGGATAATGACTGTGGGGGGAAAAGATGTGAGGGTTTTGATGAGCGGGGAATTAGGTAAAGGCTATTAGCCTAACGAGGGGTTAGGTTAATTCCTGGTTTAGGGGAGAGAAAGGCTAATAGGAGCCCCAAGTGGACTACTATTTCCCGGACCAAACATATGGCTATAATGCCTATGGGAAGGCTATTTAATATTTTTTGGGATTTTTATATAATTTTTGTAGTAAATAGGGATAGGGGAGTGGTTAGGGAGCTATATAATAAAATTAAGAGTTAATATGGATTGTGAGGTGAAAGAAGAGCAGAAGGCTAAGTTTCAACAGTAAAACTTAGATGTAGGGACAAATGAAAGTGAAAAAGTGATTTTAGACAAGAAATGTGGCTTCTTTTCATTTAAGAAAGCCAACATTACCTTGATGCTTTATAGAAATGGAGCAGAATCAGGACTTTTTGGGCAGATCCCAAGGTCCTTAAGGGGATGTTAGTGAGGAACTTTGAGGGGGAGGAGAAGGGAAGTTAGACATGCTTCCAAAAATTCTGCCATTGATGAGATGAGCTGTGCTTGTTAAAGCCAAAAATGAAGATAATGTCGTTTCTGCAACCCCAGGCTACCTACCCTTTTTACAACACCTAGCATTTTTTGTTACTTCAGGAAGGGTGCACTTGGACTTGCAAACCCTGATTTCTTTTTCTTTTCAACTGCCTTCCTATCTAAAAACTACCCTTATTTCTGCCAGGGGCTCAGCTTGAACTGTTGAGCTCCCAAGATTCTCTACCTATCTGCACATCTGCCAAGTTTAAACTGTTTGGCCAGATATTATTCTCTATATTCTAAGACAAGCAATTTAAACTTTAGGGAAACCAAGCTTAGGCTGTTTGGCTTTCCTTTAACTGAGCAACCTTTCAAAAATGGAACCTTTGCAGCGTGGAAAAGATGAACATTTTTGGCACTTCCACTGTCAATCATGAAATATGAAACCTGTTGCAACAGGAGGCTAACACAAGTGTTGCATGAGATCATATAATCAATCCTTGGAATTTCATAATCATTTTTGAGAAAATTCCTAAATAATATGGGCTAATTTCCTCAAGAATTGGAAAAGGAAATATGAGGCTAGGTGAGTTAATATTTGGCTAAGTGTTGACGAGAGTTGCTCATTGAGAAAAGAGAATAGTTATTCTTTTACAGCATGAGCTCTAAGCTGGAGCAAGAAATTGTAATATTTTCTCTATTCATCTGATTAATGCAAAGAGGCTTGAGGGGTTTTTCCTAGTTGGTTTCCCCTAGAAATCACTGTGTATTTGTGGTTTTGCTTATTGCATGTTGTTCTAAATTGTGATTTCCATTCTACATATTAGTAGAGTATAATTGTGTCTCTTGATTTTAGTTTAATTTCTTGAGCAATTTCAATTCTATCAAATTTATAAATGGTATCAGAGCCATGAAATCACATTAGAACCAGTATTTTGAACTTGTCTCTCAAGAATTTTGATTTTGCAGCTTCAGTGCAATAGTTTATCTTCAAGATTGGGAGGATGTATTCCAACAGACTAAGATTGGAGTATGCCCTGGAGGGAAGCTCAAATTTCATAGCATGGAAGGATCGAATGGAAGCAGAGCTTGATGACATTGGTGTGTTAGAATATGTTAAAAATGACATTGCAAAACCTCCACAATCAGATGCACAACAATTAGTCAAATGGAAGAAGGATGTTGCAAAGACCAAGAGAATTCTTCTGAAGGTGTGTGAGACGATGTGGTCTCAAATATCCATTGAAAATATACACAATTTTCTATGTGGAAGGCACTGACTGAGCTATTTGAGAATAGAATTGACCATAGGAAATTGGCCCTGAAAGACAAACTTTGAAACATTAAGATGCAGAAGAATGATACTATTTCGCAGTATCTCTCTAGATTTACACAAGTTCGAGATGAGCTTGGAGGGGTTGGTGTGAATGTTGCAGAAGATGACCTGGTGAGACTAGCTCTTCTAGGCCTTCCAAAATCCTCGCATAACTATCATGAATTTGTGAATGGAAGGGAAAAATTAGTGAATTGGGAAAGGTTGTGGTCTGATTTGGTTCAAGAATATTTCAGGAGAAACAACTGGGATGGAACATCGTCCAAACTGAGGATGAAAAGAATTTTTCCTTGGTAGGAAAGGGGAAGAAAAGAAAATGAAAAAATACCCAACGCAAACCTGAATCCAGCCAAAATAATGGCAAGAAGAAAGACATGAGTAAGATAAAATGCTTCCACTACCATGAATTTGAGCACTATGCAACAAAATTTCCACACAAGAAGTCTACAAAAAAGCCTTTAGGAGGAGCAACAAGTGAAGCACTAGCTTCACAATTTGAACTAGAATTCACCCTAATGGAATCCATGTTAAACATTGTTATAGGGACCATGTGGTGCCTTGATTTCAGTGTCATGTTCCATATGACAGGGTGCAAGGAGCTTTTCAGTAGCCTGGAGGAGAAGGATCTATAGATGCATATCAAAATGGGGATGATGGGAGGTATAGTGCTATAGGAATTGGTATTGTGACCTTTGAGAGGGATAAAGCCTTTCCTCTTCGCCTCAAAAGATGTTATGTTTTTACCTGGGTTGGATAAGAACCTGATATCTATAGTAGTTTTGGAGGATCATGGCTATGATGTTATTTTTAGTAAAGGGAAATCATTTGTGATACATATAGCTACTGGGAAAATGAAGCAGATCGCAGTTGGAGTGAAGAACCTATACAAACTTGAGTTAGGAGAATGTATTGCATTGAGAAGTAAGGCTGAAAATGTGCAGAGCCAAGATGTTGGAGAACTCTGGCATAGGAGATTGGGTCATCTACACCATGGTTCCTTAAAAATCATGCAACAAATTACCACCCATCTCCCTAAAGGCTCCCATGACCATTAGGATGTCTGCAAGGGTTTCACATTGGCGAAATATTTCAAGTTCACTTTCCATGACTGAGATTGAAGAGAAAATTCAACCTTGGAGCTAATCCAATCTAATGTTTGTGGACCCTTTTCTACAGCCTCCACAACAAAACATAAATACTATGTTATTTTTGTTGATGATTTCTCTAGAAAATGTTGGGTCTTCTTCATCCCGAAGAAGGATGAAGTTTTCTCAAAATTTGTTGAGTTCAAGGCATTAGTTGAGAAGGAGACTAGGAAGAAGGTGAATGCTCTCAACAGAAATAATGGAGGTGAATTTGTTCCACATGCCTTCAATTATGATTTATGTGTGAAAGAAGGTATTCGAAGGGAACTGACAACACCCAATAACCCACAATAGAATGGGGTAGATGAAAGGAAGAACATAATCATAGTGGGATCAACAAGGGCCATGTTGCATGATTAGGGGGTTTCATTACATCTATGGGCATAATCATGCAACACCACAATCTACTTGCAGAACCGGAGTCCTCATAGGATACTTGGCATGATCACACCAGAGGAAGCTTTCTCTGGGAGAAAGCCTGATGTGTCTCATTTCAGAATTTTTGGAGCTTCAGTTTATTTCCATGTCTCCAAGGATTCGAGGAAGAAACTTGATCCTATAGCAGAGTTGGGTGTTTTTGCAGGATACACCAAAACTCCACACAATTACTTGGTGTATTTTCCTTCACTGAGAATGACAATTGTAAGGAGAGATGCCAAGTTCGATGAGGACAAGGCTTTGAGGTGCTCTCTGGAATGAGAGATGAGTATCCCACCAAAGAAGGAGCTTATTTCTCCAAAGGAGGACCCTTGGGATGAGCTTCAGGAGGTTGTGGATTAGTGACATGTAGAGGAGTAGATAGGAGGAAAATTGGACGCACCCACTCAACCAAAATATTTCAGAGAGGGGAGAAAGATAACCAGAGAAGCTGATAGTTTGGTGTAAGATGCTAGGGAGAATGTGGTAGCCCCTACATCACAACACATGTAGAGGAGGTCACCTAATAGGTACATTCGTTACATGAATCTCATGACAGAGCTCATTAAGACAAGACCTTCTTCATTGAGAAAACAATTGCTAAACCAGTTTGGATTGATGGGAGGTGGTGCCAACCAGAAGGGAAATCAATGGTTGGTTCCAGATGGATCTACAAGGTGAATAATGCAGCAGATGGGAGCATCTAGAAGTACAAGGCAAGATTTATGGCCAAAGGATTCTCTTAGGTAGAGGGAGTGGACTATGAGGAAATTTTTGCACCAGTTGCAAGATATTCTTCAATCAGATCCATTCTAGCAATGGCTTCTCAGATGGGGTGGAAACCCCACTAGATGGATGTGAAGACCGTCTTTCTCAATGGTGTTGTTAAGGAGGAAATTTACATAGAGAAACCAGAAGGATTTGAGACATATGATCGAGAGTTGCATGTTTGCAGACTCAAGAGAGCATTATATGGTCTCAAACAGGCGCCCCAAGCATGGTACACTCAGATTGAAAGTTATCTTAGTGGATTGGGCTTCACAAAAAGTGAAGCAGATGCGAACCTCTATCACATTATGGTATATGGTAAGTTTCTTATTCTTGTTTTGTATGTCGATGATTTAATACTAACAGGTGATGAGCAATTGATTTGATCTTGCATGGGAATTTGAGATGAAAGACACGGGCCTCATGCATTACTTCCTTGGGCTGGAGGTATGAAAATGTGATGGTGAATTGTTTATGTCTCAAGGAAAGTATGCTACCGAGATACTTCAGAGATTTCACCTGGAGAGTTGTAAGCCCATGGACACACCTCTAGCTACAAACTGGAGGAAGGATAATGTCACTTCAGGTGAACAGGTGGATGATACCATTTAGAAGAAGTTTGTGGGTTCACTAATGTATCTTGTGAAAACACGACCCAAGATGTGATATGCATTCAACTAGCTTAGCCAACTTATGGTGAGGCCTACCAAGTTGTATTGGAAGGTAGTGAAGCATGTGTTATGGTACCTAAGAGACACTACCCAGTATGGATTATGGTACAGACAGACAAAGGGAGTGAAGTTGCAAGGCTTCACCAATGAAAACTGGGCAGGGAGTCCATCCGACAGGAAAATTACATTAGGTGTTATCTACAGTGTTGGGTTTGCAATTATTTCCTGGTACAACAAGAAGCAGAGGTTTGTGATGCTCAGCTTGGAAGAGGTTGAATACATGACTGCAAGTCAAGCAACATGTGAAGTAATCTGGATGAGTAAAATACTTATGGGACTATTCAGTCAGGAGATGGATCCAAAAATGATATATTGTGATCATCATAGTTGCATTAAGCTCTCTGCGAATTTGGTATTTCATGACAGGTCCAAGCACATTAATATCCGGTATCATCATTTGTTGCTACAATATATTCCAACCGAGGAGCAATATGCTGACATATTGACAAAGTAATTGTCAAGAGGTAAATTTTAATTCCATAGGTGCATGATAGGGGTGGTGGAAACTCCCTTTCTTGCTAAGACGGAGTCTTAAAAATGTAGCAAGAAAGGCTCAATTTGACTTTAGCCTTAGTTAAATTGAGTAAATCGAATTTCCATATCAACAAGACAACTTGGAGGAAATTAACTTGTCAGAAATGGCTCTTACCACTCAGTTAGCTCAGTAAATTTGAGTTAGAGGGTTTGGAGTTCAGTTATGCATGTGTGCTTGCTAAATTTTCGTAATTCAGTTCAATTATTTTCAGTTGTATTCAGTTAACTGACCTCTAACTATTGTTGGAGTCAGTGGAAGGTCAGTTGTGTAGTGGGACACTAGTCTAACTCAGAGATTTGTTAGTTAACTAATCAATCAGCCCAAAATAGCTAGTGCATGCAAGGAATTCGAGTTCCACAACTCGAGTGGAGATGACAAGGTCGTGTAACAATAATTGTAAACTAGTTTGAGTGTACAAGTGTTGCATGAGACCAGAAGATCAATCCTTGGGAATTGCACAATCATTTTGGAGGAAATTCCTAAATAGTAAGAGTTAATTTCCTCAGGACTTTCGCAAGGAAATAGGAGGCTAGGTGATCTGATATTTGACTTAGTGTTGGTCCAATTTGTTCATTGAGTAGAGAGAACAATTATTCTCTTGCAACTTGAACTCTGAGTTGGAGCATTCAATTTTAATAGTTTCTCTATTCATCTGATTAATGCAAAAAGTCTTGAGTGGTTTTTCCCAGTTGGGTTACCCTAGAAATCATTGTGTATTAGTAGTTTTACTTATTGCATGTCTATGCATGTTGTTTTAAATTGTGATTTCCATTCCATATATTAGTAGAGTAGAATTTTGTCTCTTGATTTTAGTTTAATTTCTTGATCAGTTTCAATTCTGTCAAATTTCTACACATAATCACTACAAATGCTCATTGATCACAATAAAAAATGTCTCATATTAACATATGAAAATACCAACCAAGTCAACAACTTCCACATACCACCCGACCATAGATTAGGCTAAACCAAATCTCTCTTTTCGGCCAATCACCCCTGCGCCATATTCCAAGCATGAATATGGGATCTCATGTAATAAACCAATACAAACCAAACCAGGGATTCCAGAGGCCAAACCACCTCATCTGTAAACCACAGTGATTCCACCTCTATGGTCGGACATCACTAACACCAACCAGATCGGTCTTTACCTAAGTTTTCCAAGGCTCTAGGAACTAGTGACTCAACCCACATCCTTCTAGGGCTCCAGAGCATTTGTCCAACTTGGATATAGGGACTAGTAACTCAACCCACCAAGGGCTCTAGAGAGTTTGTCCCAACCTATGATCCAAGACTAGTAACTCAACCAAAGTTATTCAAGGCTTTCCATAGTGTTTGTTCCAACCCACAACCACAAGGAACATGTGCACCAATAAAAAAAACAATAAGTGGAAAAATACACAACACCATGGATATCCATGAAATGGAAAGGCAAGGCTAAAACCAATATCAATCCAAGCAAATCTCCATGGCAATGATAACACATAACCATAAAATCTCATGCATATACCATGCATCAAGAAATCAACAAGGAAATCACACATACAAGTTGTTATCTGCAAAGCAATCCAGTTGTAGTTGTTAATCCAATTGTTCCCTTGTGCTTTCGTTCTTTAATTTTCCTTCTTTCTCCAAATCCAAGTGAATAGCAGAGTGATCCAAGCATGCTCCAGGAATGCTTTGAGATTTCTCCAAGTGTGCAAGAGTATGAAAGAATGGAAGAGAGCTCCCAAAACTGAACTGACAAAAGGTTAACCAACAAAATCCATGAACTGATCCTCATAAGCCTTTTTATCATTGAGGCCTCTGTTTTCTTCATTTTTCCTTCAATTTCCCTCTCATGAAAATATGTCTCTCTTCACCTTGCTTTTCTCTTATTTTTCATTATTTCATAAATAAAATTCCAATTAACGTCACTTTTCCCTTGCCAATTCATTTTTCAATTTCCATAGCCATAAATAAACAAAAAGTGATCCCCACTATAATGTGTGCCCGCCATTCATCTTGGAATACATGTCCCACAACCTTGGTCTTATATTTTTTTTTACATGGAAAATCAACCAGGGGATGTTACAAGTATAATCATAACTCTTCTCTGTTATGTTGATGATATTGTTCTTTTGGCGAGGATTCACTACAACCTTGGAAAGAAACTAAGAATCCTTTGAGATTTGTGTTACAATATTAGTATGATTACTAATACCGATAAAATAAAAGTGAGGATAATTAAATATAAAAAGATCTCACATGATACTTTCACATATGACAGCGACAAATTTGAGGAAGTTCCTTCATAAAAATATCTTGGAATTGATATCCATCATAAGTTCAGTTGGAATTATAACATTGAGAAAATGATAAATGGAGGATGGAAGGTTTATCATGGGCTTGAAAACAATTGTAAGTCAATAGATCTTTGGATATGGGATTAAAAAATACTCATGTTTGAGACTCTTTCCACTCCTATTATTTTATATGGATATGATGTTTAGGGTTGTAGTATCTCCAAAGATTCATGGAGGAATAGAGAGTAAATCCAAAAGTAATTTATAACATACAATCTCAAGATTAAAGGATATGCATTTTATCCTATCCTCCTCATTGAAGCAACACATTCCCCTATTTAAAGCATGGGAGTGACTAGGTATCTCATGTATAAGAAGAAATTAAATGACATAAAAGACAAGAGGTTCCCTTAACTCTAACCAAAAGCACCACATTTGGCTCAAACAAGGATGGCATGAGGATGCACATGCCTGACTAGACTATTGGGGGATAAACGAGGATATCATTTTGCATAATAAGGAGAATTTATAAATATATTTACATCATAATTTGAGTAAAAATTATGGGGTAATAAAGAGTTAGAGAGAAAAAGGAAACTTAGATATAATTTATAAGGAGGTGATTAAGCCAAACCTTGAAATAAAAATATCTCTCCATCTTGACTAATGTAAAGAAGAAAATAAACATTTCAAAAAGAAAATTTCTTATGAGCGTTATGGTGAAACTAGACGTTGGACAATTCCTAAAACACCATGGGATGAAAGAGTCTATCGCCTTCGTGACACCAAGAGAGTTGAAGATGAAAATAATTTTTTATTAGATTGTCCAATGTATACTCACATTAGATCTAAATTTCAAAATATTTGTCGCACTGCCAATCTTCTTAAACTTTTAAGTCAACTAAACCATGGTAATCTTAGAATGCTTCTCTAAATTCTTTTCAAGCATAGAAATAAAATGCTAAAGAAAGTTGAGTAATCTCTTTCTTTCTTAAGGTTTGTTAGACCATTTTGGCCTTAGTGGGTGTAAATAATAATCATATATAGGTAGAGCCTACTTCTGAATTTGGTCGAGTTTGGATGCCTAAGGGAAAGTTTTTATCCCCCACAAGGGATTCCCATCCCCAACCCCTTCCCATGAGAATTGAAGCAGTGACCTAATCGAGACTAAACCCCTCACAAGATCTACATGATATGCATTTATGAAGGGAACTAAATGAAATAAAAATTTAAAACCAAAACACAAAGATATAGTGAAACTTGACTTCAATTAATAAATGGAAAATGTTGAAACTGTATACATGTAGAATGAAAGCGAACTAGCTCGAACAGTGGTAGCTTATCTTTGAGAAGAGATGTAATGGCTATGCACCTTCTTGAATTATGTTACAATGAGGCTTTAAGGCCTTTTTATTATGAAGAAGCAATGAGGAACCCTAAATATCCAAAAATCTAACTCTGGTAGATGAAGCGCCAAAGGCTTATGCGCCTTGATGGGGTAAGTTGGAACGTCAACTTATTGGGGTCGTAACTTTGGCATATGATATCAGTTTGGCACACACAATATATTTTTGGAAAGGCTTATCTGAGGTGTACAATTTCCAACTACTGATGCTAATTTATGTCTCTTGTCAGTTTGTTTCCCCAAAAAACATTATTTAGGGCCTCAAAACGCCTTCGGAAGTTCAGGACTCGAAAACTACCAAAATAGGAAAATTGTGTTGTGAGCCAGTCGAATGAGTGGGTGGCCATCAATATCCACATGGATCACTACACCTCATATATACATATCTATATATATATGATTTTTTTATATTTTATTTTTTAATGAACATTAAAATATTTACCCCCATAGGTGTGCCTATTTTGGAATAGAGCTTCCAGAATTTTAATTTAATTATTAGTAGTTATTAGGAGGATAGTAGAGATTTAACCTCCATAGAATACTATAGAATATTCATAGTAGTATACAAAAATCAAAGGTTGAGATTTATCTCCAAAATAGTTATGTCTTTTTTTTAAATTTGGAGTAAATCTCCATGGTTAAGAATCTCGTTCCATATATATATATATATATATATATATATATATATATATATATATATATATATATATAGCATCAAAACACTTACGTCAAGTTGCTAAAATTAAAAATATCAGAAGAATTAACTAGATTATAACTTTATTTATATATATATATATATATATATATATATATATTAAAAACATGTAACAACATTCTTAACCATAGAGATTCACCCCCACTTTATCATGGAAAGTTTTAATTGGTAAATAGACTTTATTACAATACCATGGCTTATCAATACGACATGCCCAAAAAATCATAATTGATTTCATATGGCACTTGTTCATATGATATTTTTTTAATTAATGAATCTAATTAAAAGTGTAAAAAACACATAATTACTTTGTAAATAAATCTTAGCTATGTATACTACTAAGATTATTCTATGGAGGTTGAATACCTATCATCCATAATTAAATTAAAATTTTGAAAGCCCTATTCCAAAATAGACATGCCTATCCACCTAACACTACAACAAAACCCTGTGATTAGCATCCCTTTTTGCTTCCTTTTCTGCGTCTAGAGACCATTTTTGGTGCTATTTGTGTCCATTTATCAAATATGGTGCAAAACTTGATGCAAAGTTTGCACCGAGTTTTGCACCAAGTCTTACATCAAGTTTAGCACCAGGTATTGTAATAGGTTTTGCATCAGATTTTACACCAAGTTTTATGCCAGGTTTTATGCCAAGTTTTGTGCCATCCTTTGCACCATGTTTTGCATCAATTTTGGCACCTAATCTTGTTTGACCAACTTTTGCATCTTCTATTGCATCCAATTTTTGCGCCTACACTTGCATCAACTTTTGCATCATCTCTTGCATCCTCTTTTGCATCATTTTTAAAATCATTTTTTGCATCCATTTTTGCATATTTTTTGCATCCCCTTTGTGCCAAGTTTTGCATCGAGGTTTGTGTCTAGTTTTGCATCTAATTTTGCATCTACTTTTGTTGCATTGACTTTTACATCTTGTTTTGCATCCATATTTACATCCTCTTTTTCATCTATTATTGTGTCCACTATTGCATCCACTTTTCTTGTGCCATAATTTGCACCTAGTTTGACACCTCCCTTGGCACCCTTTTTGTTTCTAAATTTGCATCCACGATTGCATCCTCATATACATCTAGGTTTTCATTGACTTTTACATCTATTTTTAATCCCTTTTTATATCCACTTTTGCATCAAGATTTGCATCAGGTTTTGTGTCTCGTATTGCATCTACTTTTTGCATAGAATTTTGTTGCATCAACTTTTGCATCCTATTTTACATCCATTGTTGCACCCATGTTTACACTCACTTTTACATCCCTTTTTGCATCCTATTTTTCATCTTCATTTGCTTCTTTTTTTGCATCTATCATTACATCCACTTTTGTTGTAACACAATTTGTGCCATATTTTGTACTTACTGTTGTACCCACGTTTGCTTCCAATTTTGCATCCATTTTCGCATCCTATTTTGCTTAAAATATTGCATCTATTTTTGCATCCACTTTTGTGTTGGTTTTTGCGTCTCATTTTTTATCTTCTTTTGCATGTACTTCCATTGCATCCAATTTTGTTCCTCATGTTGCACCCGTGTTTGCATCCACTTTTACATCCCTTATAGCATCTTGTCTTGCATCTAAGTTTGCATCTTTTTTTGTGTCTATTATTACATCCACTTTCTCATCCACTTCTTTTTTGCTATGATTTGTGCCATATCTTATGCCTATCGTCGCAACCCACATTTTCTTCCACTATTGCATCCACATTTGCATCCTCTTTTGTGTCCAAGTTTGCATCAAATATTGTTTATGTTTTTTGCATCCCATTTCGAATATACTTTTACATTCACTTTTGATTCGTCCAATTTTGCGACTAATTTTGTGTTCACTATTGCACCCATATTTGGCCCATGTTTACATCCCTTTTTTCATCCAAGTTTTCCTCCTTTTTGCATTCAAGTTTTTGTCTTTTTTTTTTACATTCATTGGTGTATCCACATTTGTTTCACCACAATTCATGCTAAGTTTTATGCCTACTATTGTGCCCATGTTTTCTTCCACTTTTTCATCCATGTTTGAATCCTATTTTTTGTTCAAGTTTGCATCAACTATTGCATCTACTTTTTCATCCATTTTTGTGTCAATTTTTCTGTCTTGTTCTGCATCTACTTATGTTGTTTCCACTCTTCATCCAAACTTACATCTATTTTTACCCACATTTTTTTTGTTCACTTTTGCATCCCTTTTCCAACGCACATCATATTTTTTGCATTGATGATATTTCTTATGACATTGAAAATTATGAACAACTGATGACAATGTCAATAATTATAATGATGATGATAATGAAGATGATGGCGATGACATGAATGGCGATTGTTATGATAATGACAAAGACGATAAAGACGATGGGAGTTACAATGACAATGATGATGATGATGCTAACGACCTTAGCCATTCTTCCCAATTGTTCAATGGTTTCATGGTCATAATCATAATAATTATCTTTGGTGTCATCTTCCAAGTCATCATCAACTGATCATCATTATCATTATTTTCATCTTGGTCATCATCAACAACAATAATGGAATCAATGATGATTATGATGTTCATGATGAAGATGACAACAATTATGATAAAAATTATATTAGTTATGATGATGGGGATGGTGACAATTATAATTACGATGATAATGGTAGTGATGATGATGATCATCGATCATCTCTAAAAAATAAAGTTGTTATTTATCTTGCATATATCATGTGTCCTAACAACCCTTTTCGAGCACTCGTAACATTTTTAAGGTTGATGATATTTCTTATGATACCTATAATTATGAACAATTGACGACAATGTCCATAATCATGATGATGATGATGAAGGCATGAATGGTGATTATGACGAATGACAATAATGATGATGGTGATGGTGGTGATGATGGCGATAATGAAGATGATGACCCTCCCTCTAAACATAATGAGACAAAAAAAGTACTCTCAAGTTGAAATATTCATATAAGAAGGGATTTGGATTGATAAGCATTAATGATGATTTACATCATCATAGCCAACATTGTCAAAATAGTAAGGCCTTGACTAACAAGTTTATCTCTCCATTAGATCAGAGCACAATGTTGGGAGGCATAAATTTGGACACCACTACCTCTCTAGGTACTTACCTCACCAGGACGTTCACCAGGTATGTCCTCACATGATCATTTCCTAATCCACTATCATAATATTTGACACCAGGAAATGTCAATCCTAATGACTATTCTTATCTTGGATTAATGTACTTCACTTACGGCAATTAGTCCTAGTCAAAATCCAAATTCTCAAAGAATATTGGTCCCAGATGTTTATCCAGCCCACCGTTCTCCCTACTAGTGTTTTTACTAGGCTTACGATTGTTAGTCCTGGCCATAGTACATGACACATGGATAATATGGTGTCTACCCTCACTCCCTCTCAACTAGAGAGGAGACATCCACAAGCATAAGGTTTTCTCAAGAATACCCATCATTTTCATAGAGAATAACATCATTAATTTCTTTCATCGCATGACGCCTTTATGATTGAGGATTCATAGAGTTGTGGCAAAATATTTCCCCTTTTGTCATTTGTGATGAAATAAAATCAAAAAGTGAAAGCCAAAATCATTAAAGATACACTATACTAATTTATCTAAGTCTAAACTCTAAGGTTGAAGTGAAAATTCATGTAAATCTTATATCTATGAGTTGTGCCAAACTTATGAAAACCTTATTCCCTAAGTCCTATATATAAGAAAATGAAAAAGAAAGAAAAATAAGGCCCAATGAATGGTAACTCATGTATTCACTCCCTCTTTGGAAAATATATGAATATATACACTCCTAGTCACACTTGATCACATGTTTGTGATGGTTAAATCATGAAGTCCTCTCTTCTCCTTTCATTTTCACTTCATCATTTAAGCACCTAATTGAGGATCTAGGGAATATTTGTTGCCTAAGGGTTTCATGTCTACTCTTGGTTTACTTATGTCACACTACTGTCAATTTATCTGATGGAGTGAAATACATAAGTTTGTGGAGTTATTAGAACAAAGTATTAAGTTAGTCACCACACACACATGTATTACATCTCATTGATCCACATGTGTGGGTTGGAGACTCATTGCTTGACAACTTTAATGGAGACTACTTTATGGCTTTAATGGTATAGCTTACAAAATATCTTGTTAAACATTGTGATTCATCCTTTCTTTTCCTTGAGACACTTGATAATATTGAATTCACTCCCAATAATCCATGGAGATGAGGAGTATAAATTACTTGTGCTAGAAATAGAGGTTTTCCATTTGCGATATTGGAGTCATAGACATTGGATACATGGTAGTAGTCCTCGATGTCAATTAACGAAAATTGTATTGTCATAATGCGAAAAGACGTAAACATATTGGTAACCTTGATGTCTTAATCATTTCAAATAATAACCATTCCACCCAAGTATCTCTAAGCATCAATCACTACTAGTTGGAAATTCCTCGCCCATTTTCTAATTATATAAGGTACAACCTCACTTAATATTTTTGTTTCTTATATCAACATTATTGATGGGTGCTTTGCGTACCATTTTTCTTTTAGGAGTCTTTGTTTTCCTTTACTATTGAGGCCCCTCATGTTCCATGAGACTATTTTCATCGAGAATTTACACAGAAAGGAAGTATAATGTGACTAAAAAAACATGTCTCAAGATTTAAGTGCTTGGACAATTCCACTTCATGACTCCTATATTTCCTTAACCTGGGACCGAATGGTGAACTTGATGGCCTTAAGGGAAATTGACCAATGAAAATCTAAAAAAGAGGTGACTTTTGACTTTATCACATACAATTTAATATACTAAAAAAAATATCCATAACAATTTCATCAATCAATGAATCATTAAAAAAAAATATCCAAAACAATTTCATCAAGCAATGAATCATTGCATTATAAAATACAATCTATAAACATTTTGGGAACGTTTTGCTAAACCATGCTCAAAAACCAACATATTTAATATTAATATTTAACAATAATATGGACAATAACACAATTTGATACATTAAATAACATATTATCAAGCATAAAAAATGTCACTAACATAAAACTATAAAGCATGCAACTAATGGAAGTGACCACTCATGGCCACCATAAGACAATTAATCTATTAAGACCAAGATTAATGGGGACAAAGATCTACAAAGGACAAAGGAAAACCTATTTTAACTTTATTGTTTTATTAGTCTGGTTCAAGATGAACATTTCAAGATATCATGAAGAACATAATTAGTTTTATTGCATTAAGAAAACCCAAGCACATTCTATAACTTAGCAAGGAAGAGATGTATAGCGACACAACACATGGCATTAAGTTACTTTTTTATATATAATTTAAACTCCTATCCTAAAATAACAAATTTAGCATGAATGGAATGTTTAAAATCCATTTTTATAAAAACAAAATGCAATTTTTCTTATAGAAAAAAATTACCAAAAACTAAATATATTTTTTCAGAAAATAAAAAAATACTAAAATTAAATATATATTAAAAAAAAACTAAAACATAAGCAAACTAGAATTTGAATTTGACACTCTTGTTCACTTTCAGAAACTCATATGGTGGAATGTGATCTCTTTATCCTCATCTTTAGCTTTTTCCTAAAAAATAAAAGCATACAAAAGTGGGAAAGGGCCATAAAGCATGGGGAAGTTTTTTCCTAAGGACAAAAGCATCTAAAAAGTGGAAAAGGCCATTTTTATATGAGGAAACATTATTCACCCAAACGATTTTTCCCAAATTGAACTAATGAGGAATTTTGGAAATATTCATAGCCTTCACTTTCGTATATATTGGAGGCTTGGCCATTGAAAAAATGATGGGAATTCTTGTATTGTCGCGCTGCTGAGATCTATCTCGAGAGGGAGAGTTTTGGAGCTAGGAGTTGGGGGAGGTGTTGTTGCAACTACATTTGATTGTTGTAACTTTCCTCCAACTCCTTTATTAATATAGATCAATTGTTCTTCCTTCTATATGTTTCTTTTCATTCTTTATTTCTTCTCTTTAACTAATGGATGTATGGGATTTTGGTTTATATTTATTTATTCAATAATATTTATATGTTTCTTATAGTTTCGATTATCAAGATATTATGATGTGAAGGTTGCTTTATTCTCTCTCTTATGTGTAGGGCCAAGCTTTGGAGCTAGCTAGGAGTGCTTTGGAGCTAGCTAGGAGTGCTTCCTAGCTATACTAAAAACTCCAAGAAGACTTGCATGCGAGGACTCACAAGAATTCCTTCTCTTTTTCTCATTCTATACTGTACATCTTGATCTACTAAGAATCCTAAGCCTTAGAACAAACTTTCTGTTAATTGGTTTTTCCTAGGTTTCTGGGATAAACTGAGAGGGTTTTATTGTCATTTAACCGTGCATTAAATCCTACAGAAAAATGATATTTAGAAACTTTAATGTATTTCACTATGTAAATGAAATTAATAAAATGAACCCATAGAGGGGTCATAAATGGAAATAAAAGTAAAACTCTAAACAAGAAGCCAAAAGTGGATTTAACCATGGATGCAAAATTGGGAGTAGAATTGGATGTTAAACTAGCCATCAAAACAAGATGCAAACAATGACACAAAAAGGGTTTTAAAGTAAAATTAAAAAAGGGTGCAACACTAGACACAAAGAAGGGAACAAAATAGGGCATATGAAAGGATACCAAATTGGGTGCAAACAAGGATGCAAAAATGGACACCAAAATGAGGATGCAAAGAATGGTGTAAAATTAGGATGCAAAAAGGATGTAAGAAAAGACACAAAACAAGATGCAAAATGGGACTAAAAAAGGGTGAAACCAAGGATGTCAAAAATGATGCATAACTAGATGAAAATTCAAACTAAAATCTAGGTGCAAAATGAGATGCAAATGTGGACACAAAATGTGGCAAAAAAAAGGATGCGAATTTGGATGCCAAAAAGGATGCAAAATTAGATACCAAAAAGGATGCAAATTTGGACATAAAAAATGGTGCAAAATTGGACACAAAATGGTGCAAAAATGGGCATAAAAATGGCTCAAATTTGGATGCAAATTGAGATGCAACATTGGATGTAAAATGAGGTGCAACAAATCATTCAAAACTTGGTGCAAAAACAAATGCAAAAGTAGATGAAAAAAGTGGCTCAAAATTGAACGTAACAATAGATACAAAATGGGATGCAAAGGTGGATGCAACATATGGTTCAACATAGGATGCAAATTTAGATGCTCAAAAGGATGCAAAATTGGATGCAAGAAATGGTGTTAAAAATGATGCTAAATTGGATGCAACAAATGTTGCAAAATTAGATGCAAAATAGGGAGATAAATAAAACGCAAAAGTGGATGCAAAAAATGGTGCAAAAATGCATGCAAAATTTGGCACTAAATCAGATTCAACATATGGTGCAAAACTAGATGGAAAAAATGGTGTAAAAAAAAGCAGAAAAATTGGCACAAAAATAGATGTAAAAATAAGTACAAAATTAGAAGCAAAAAATGGCATAAGGCCAGATGCAAAAATTGGCACAAACTGGATGTAAAAAAAGGCACTAAATCAGATGCCAAAGATGGTGTAAAACTCGATGCAAATTATGACACAAAACTAGAAGCAAAGAATTCCACAAAAGAGGAAGCAAAAAATGATGCAAAAGATGGCACAAAATTAGAAGCAAAACCTGTCGTAAAACCAAATGAAAATCTTGGTGCAAAATATGATGCAAAAAATGATGGAAATTTTGGCATAAAAAAGATGCAAAATTTGGTGCAAAAAAGGACGCTTTAAAAATTGTACAATAGAGCCAAATTTAGCGCCAGGCTCCTCATCCTAATTGAGAAAAAATTGCACTAAAATCTGGTGCTAAATCTGGCGCAAATTCCCTGTTTTGTTGTAGTGTAACTAGTTCATTTTATAATAATAATAATAATAATAATAAGCTATATTTAAGTAAACTTTACTTCTTTTCTTTCTTTCTTTCTTCTTTTTTTTTTTTGGAAGTGTTTTGATTTATAGATTGATACCTATCTAAGCTTACCATCCATTTAATTTCTATGGACACTTTAGTTTATATATTTTTTATATTATTTTTTTAAAATCTTATATATTATATATGACACTCTAAAACGAAATATTAAATTTTAAAATAGTAAAGATGTAATAACTCAATGTGTGTGTGCCCCAAGGATTAGCTCAAGTCATGTAGCGCCACACATCAAGTTTTTTGATATTGTTGTTGATCATGGGTTCAACTCTCTTTGATTCCTTGGGGGGTGAGGCTTTGTAATTAGGGTCGAAGACCCACTTTACCATCCATGAAATGTGGGGAAGTACTATGGAGTTTCTCATGCTTTCATTCCAAGTGAGAAAGAGAGGGTTTACCATCCATGAAATGTGGGGAAGTACTTTGTAGTTTCTCATGCTTTCATTCCAAGTGAGAAAGAGAGAAAAACAATAATTTTTATTAGTATTTTGTTCAAAACCAGTGTAGAGCCATCTTAACTCCAGATTTTATATTAAAAAAAAAATCGCACTTTGAGAAATTTGATATTCTCAACTTAATAAATCTACAATTAAAATAAATATATACTAATTTAAAATAAATATAACATATAATTTAAATTTAAATTCAAATAAAACAAAATTCAAAACCATAAATAATATCATATAAATGATAAAACTAATACTATTGACAATCTAACTATATCAAACAAAACTATAATACGTATAACTTTATTGTGAAATTTTCTAAATATTTGTCTAAAAATTTCTCTAATATAGTAATCCCAAAACCAACAATTTCTCAAAGCATACATACAATGTACATGGCATGCGAGACAAATGAGGCAAATGAGGGTGGTAAATCTAATTCAAACCAATTTTTTTTTGGATGATGGGAGATGGGAATTTGTTTTATTTCACAATTTATATGTATTTATTTTGGAATAAGATTTTTAAAATTTAATTTAATTATTAGATGAATAGGAGGGATTTAATCTTTGTAGAATATATATATATTCTTAGTAGTATTTATTTATCAAAACTGAGATTTATCTCAAAATTAGCTATATTCATTCTATCTTTTTAATTAAATTGATTAATTAAAAAAATGTCACAAAAACATTAGATATGGTTTTTTGGGCATGTGGTATTAGTAATCCATGGTAGTGTAACAAAACCTTTTTATAGGTTAAGAATCTCTATGGTAAATAGGTGAATCTGCATGGTTAAGAATTTTGTCATATGTTTAACTCATATGTTAATTCTTTTTATAATTATTAATAATAATAATTTAAAATAAGGTTATAACTTAGTTAATTAATTAATTTATTTATTTTAGATCTTGGAAATGTGATTGTACAATGCCTAATTTCACTAATCTAGAGCTGACTTGTACTTGATCTTAAAGTCGACTTGTAGTTGCAAGTATTGACTTTGTGGACAAAATTACATTACACATCATCCCCAAAAAGGATCTTACAAATTATATTGGCTCTCCATAAAAACATGCAATGGTTGCCTTGACTTATTAGACCAATGACACAAGCATGAAACTCATGCTTTATAAATAAATATTTTTTCTTATATTCTTTACATCATATACATAATAAGAACTAGGATATTATGAAGATCTAACCTAATTACGTTTCTAAACTTATTTTTGTATTTGTTTAATTTTATCCATATTCTCATTGTTAAACCACAAATTTCATAATTATAAAAAATAACTAAAATAAAAATAATTTGTTTTTCTATTGAATTAAAAAAATTCTAACTTTGTAATTAAAATATGTGATTTTTTTAAAACTTTATTATCAATATTTATATGTTGAAATATATAAATCTTTAAAAAAATTTAGATGTTTTAAGAAGTTTTAAAGTTTTTTCAAAATATTAAAGACCCATTGCACCAGATAAATATCATCAAATTAACCATTATAACTCAACTTAGCAATAACTTTATTGCAAAGTCATATTCCTATTAATTTTTAACTCTAAAATAATTTTTGATCTTCTAATTTCTTTTAAAGAATTTTTTAAGATATCATTTAAAAAATAAATTCATTATCTCATTATCTGCATTATTTTGTATTAACGAGATTAAATAGCTTAATGTTGAATAATAGTTTTAAAAAAGACCATAACTCTTTTTATGGAATTTTCCAGATTTTCTTTTAAAAATAATTCTAACAACTTGACTAAGCGAAAAAAATTATTTTTATCACCACTTCTAAAAATAAAAACAATATAGCTTTCAACACAAAAACAATATAGCTTTCAACACAAAGTTTATGGAAATCCTATTTTCCCATTAAATTAAATACAAGACCATAAATACATTATAGTATAAAGAAATACAATAAATTACAGTATAAAGAAATATAAAAGGCAAGAATATTAAACAACTTTCAATATGAAAGATCTTATTAGTCCCTGCCATCTGGCAATGGCCAGGGACTATAGTAATCGTTTCTGATGTACTTAACATTAGTTCACCTGCTTGAACGCGCCTGTTTATCGAGTATAAACAAAGTTTTTTAGATCATAGTGGTTTATGGTCTTATTTGGCCTCTTCCCGAGGCAGAGGCGCTGCAACCATATATTATCTTGCATTTTCCTGGGTCTTTCTCATTCATTTTCCGGAGCTGTTGATTAATGCTAACATTAATCTGGCAATATAAAATGCTAACTCTTATTGCATTTGGCTTATCACGAAGCTGAACTGGTTGATATCACACGGGGTAAGGATACTAAAATTGCCATTGTTGCAATGTGTCACTCTGCATGCATGCTGTTGTGGTGTCTATAGAACAGATGCTCTGCATGCTGCGGTGTCTACAGAACAGGCATATCCAGATCGATATGCATAACTACATTAAGAGATTAAGGAGCATCCATTCATTCATCGGACTTTGTTGTATTTTCACCGTTACCAGCGCTTGGATTTTGCTTCCATTTCGGCCATAAGCAGCAACGAAGACAACGCTATTACAATTACGAACACAGAACAGTCGGCCAGAGAAACCAACAAATATCAGTCAGGTCAATTTTTTTGTTGAGCTCCCTGTTCTTCTGATTTTGTTAAATCTCTCGTTGCTTCTCGCTTCTGGATGTATATATTACTGTTAAGAATCCTTCCTTCCTTTCATCAATTTTTTTTTTTCTTTCGAGTTATATCGCTTTCTTGTAACAAATTCATACGCATAAGCAGTAGCTTCAAGTGAATCGTTGCGGCCAGCCTGAATAGCACGTGGTAAGTCCTAACCCGCCTGCAAAAACATAATGGTTCAGCAAAGTAAATCCACGAATCCAAGGTTGATCTTATGATGTTAAATTTTTGATATAAGATGAATTTCATAGTGGTAACAAAAAGAAAATAGTAAAAAATATATAACTCACCTTGTGGAAGGAACTCCTCAGCCTTCATTTTCCGCCAAGACAACGTCCAGTTCCACTTGCTTGTCGCTGAGAGGCTTGGCCGTATAGAGGCTCTTCTGCCCAGTGGAAAGGGTTTTCATCTTTTTCTTTATAACTGCTTGGTCCATCTGCTTCTGAGCAGCAGATTTCTGCTCCTCAACAGTAGTAGCCGCTGCCTGACGAGCGGCGAGTGCTGCTGCTTGCTTTCCACCTTCTTGCTGTGCAAACAGCTGCTCAACAGCTCCCCGAGCCTTATCTTGAGCTTCTAATTGCTTGGTATAAGCACGCTTGATTACTTCCTGAGCTTCCTGCTGGGCTACAAATACCTCTTTTGCTGCCTCTTTTGCCTACAAGTGTCTCAAAAGAGAGAATGGTACCTTGTAAATATGAGAAGTAAGACACGTGTTTTTTCTAAAGAAAATATATGCTTATTTTTGTGATGGTATGCTGCCAGTAAGGCTAAGCCATGGACAAATGTGTGAACTGTTCTTATATTCTGCATAAATCTAAGTGATAAACAAAGTATGTGAGTTACTCTTTCTTTTTCCCTTTTTTTTAAGAGAGTCAACCGAAAAATTATCTCTTTTACAACTAAACATTCAGCACATCAAGGGAAAGAATTAACTCTAAGAAACTGTTATTCAAGCCGGGGTTTATTTGGTAGACACAAAATTTATAAGATTTACTGTACCAAAGACAAAAAACAAAATAATATTGATTGAGAAATAATTAACCCTGAGAAAATGTTATGCAAGCCGAGGTTATTTGGTAGCCACAAAATTTATAAGATTTACTCTACGAAAGACAGAAAACAAAATAATATTGATTACACTTATTCGTCAAATAGCAGATGTGCATTCAATATTTCCCAGGTAAAACAATATACCGAAGATTACAGAAAGGGTCGAGAAAATACAATTTCTTATAACTATCAAATTTCTTCTCCATAAATGAAAAGCCCAAAAGTAAATTCACAGATTTACATATCAACTTTGAAAAAACAATAAATTCTATGCATCTTTTGATTCACCTGCAGTTTGCTGCTGCTATACACCCTTTTCTTTTTCTGTAGCAGATGGTCGTGATGCTTGCGAGTACTGGTCCGTTGTCTTTGCATTTGCCTGTTGCACTGATGCCATTTTATGATCTTAAGCTCGTGTCGCAGGTTGCAGCTTACAGCAAAACGCTGAAGGTCTCCGACAAGGGTAATTGAAACTGAAAACAATATTAACAAGATTTCTGAGATAAGCCTGAGACATAGTTGCAACATAATGTAGTTCCAGCATGATTACATTTATTTCAGAAATAGTTCAAAGAGGTCGTTGTCTTAGAAAGGGGGTTCCTCGCTGCCACAGAGAATGAGTCCCTGACCTCCCTGCTGCCTCAGAGCATTGATCTGCTGTCTCAGGTTTCGCTATGACGCCTGCGTTACCCAACATATGTTTTACATAGGCCAACACATGTAATGTATGCGGTGAGTCTAGAGCATATGATAATGGCACACACAAGCACATGGCTTGCATGCAATGCACGTGGTAAGGCCATTTGAACGCGCTGTATGGCCACTTTCACCCTTTTCAAGTAGGAAGCCTTATCGGGCATATGGATTGGAATTTGTTGTTAGCGAAAACTAACAATTTTTCTCTAGTTTCGCACCCCGGCAAAAAGAAAAATACACAAAAGAATTGTAACTTTATGAAATCGTGTAATAAAAAGATTCACGCATCCCGTCAATGGAAAGAGTGCGCAACATTGCTCACAAAAACACATCGGAGCTGCACAATCGACCAGCCTGGATGCATCAGAGGGTTGCAATATTTTTCTTTGTCTTAGCCTCTCGGTACTAAGAATGATTAACTTTTCGACCTCCCAGAAGGAGTGGTTGAGGCTGTGGTTTTGTTCTTTTGTAAGGAAGTCGTTCTCAGACTTTACTAGTTGTTTCCTTATTATTCAGTTAGTTGGTTTCTGCACTGTATTCAATTTTTGTAAATTATGTTTAATTGTAGACACCGGTTGTAAATTTCATTGTATGTTTTCTACCGTGACCGGTTAATCACTCTCTGGTAGTACCTCCACCATTTTACATAGGTCTCTAGCTTACTGTACTGCGACACTTACTGTTCTCCAACACCTATGTTGTGTATTTCTTTGGACGCTGAATGACTGTAGACAGTGGCTCAATGGCCTATTTATATTAATCTATTGGCTATTATGTTCAAAATGACTAATGTAGCCTTTACCCGAGATTTATCTTTCTTTCTTGTGAATGCCATGTTCAAATCTCCAGGTTTTTCTATATGAATGATAATTTTATTTATTCCTCCCCTACTTTACTATTCCTATTTGTATCCACATTGTATTACGTGCAGACTCGTTCACCTAATGACCTATGTGTTTAAAGCTGTGGTTCTGTGGTTTACTAGTATGGATCTATAGATTGTAAAAGGAAATATGGTCAATAAATAGATAGGTATGCACACACAGTCTTTTCGTTATCCTTGATTTCCATTGTATCAACGGCTTATGCGATACCTATCTAAAATTCTAGTGTTGCTGCAATGGTGGTGTGTTAACCTACTAACTAAAAGCAGAGCAATGAATTTGATTTTGGTTTCTCAGTTTGAGCGCTAATTGCTGTCGCTTTCCTGCTGAAGGTGTGTCTATGCAATACCTCTTTCCCCTTTAGACTCTATCGAGTATGTCTCTATAGCCTTCTTCATGCAGGGACTTGTTGCCTCGCAGCTTCCCTTGTTAATAGGTCGAATCTGTGTTACAAAAACACATACACTTTGCCATTATTTGTAATAATGGGATAATTCCAACATATAACGATAAAACCATAACACAAATACACTATGCCATTATTTATAATAATGGAATAATTCCAACATATAACCATAAAACAATAAAACGAGAAATGTGCTTATAGTATCCCATATATATAAGAAGGGAAGTTGTATGGCCGTAAGTCCTCGTTTTGAGCTAGAAACTTTTGGAAAATATGGAAGTTATTTTTGAGAAAGTTGGAGTTTCTATTGAGGAAGAATGTAATTTAATGCTTTAGAGGAACAATTCCTCTAGATGCTTGTCAAGAATGCAGTCCTCATAGATGGCTGTTGGACTGCAAGTTTCATTAGCAGAATTGGCCTTCGAGTTTCATTAGCAAAATTGTTGAGGCAATGGTCACAAATTTGTGAGGTTGGAGGATTTGTTACTCTTATGACTTTGTCGCTGTGAAATCAAAGTGTATATGTTGTGGTGCATAACAGGTTAAATATGAATTATCTATTCAAAGTGTATATGTTTGTATAAGTTAAAAGAGTGTATAAGAACGACTTATTACTCTTATTAATCTGTGGTGCCTCTAAGGTGCATAATGTTTATGAATATCGCATACTGTTTATCCAATATTTATAGACTAGATAATATTTACGTACATACAATTTGTCATGGTCCACTTTTATTATAATGGAAAAATAATATTTTCCATTGTTACAGTGATTTGACATGTATTCACATTAAAGTGATAGTAGGTGGGATGAGGCTCCTAGCTTGCAAGCTTAAAGTACAAAAAAATACGAACTATTCAGTGTGGAAATTATGCTAATACTTATGAATATCTCTCGTAAACTTGTTCTTCTACTCAAACTGAATCTACTGGGTATGGATATTGAACCGCGCTAAGGGAAGTTGGTACATTAAAACGATTAGGCGAGTATCCTAGGCTCAAGAATTCCCTCCCACAGTTGGCAGGTACCTCACCATTACTAGTACAAAAATCCCTAGTCCCCGTTCCTTTTGATTTAGTTGATCTATATGTTACTATATTCAATCGATCACATACATAAATAATAGCCACCAGTGACCAAAGCTAAATCAAGTTGGGACGAGCCCATTCATTTTGATCGGGAGGTCATCTAGGACACGTGACTCCATCGGTTAGTAGGGGCCTTGGTAAACCTGATTAGTTAAGTTGTTGGGCTCAACTGGTTCACGAAGTAGCTCCTCGTTAATTGACTAGTTTAATAACTCACCAGGGGTGAGGATAGGTCACACGGGGGTTAAAGGATAACCCATATTTCCCTATTAGCTAAAGTTGGTATTCCTATGGATGGAGTTAACGAAAAGGCAACAAGTAACAAGGCAGGGTCTGTCCTAGCCCATACAAGGGGTGATAAAGTATGGCCCAACCAGGTAGAAGAAGATAAATGAAAATCAAATGGATGGTCCAGCTAGGCAAAGAAATCTAATATACCAAAATTCAAGAAAATCAAATTAGGAAGGATGGCTCGCTTGATGCGGGTCCTGCGCTACATGCATATATAAAGCATCCTGCATATAAATAAGGGTATCTTTACTCGTTTGTTCTGGAAAAACACTTAAGTAAAAACAAAATGTAGATAGTATTAATAATAAGAAAAACTAATATGAAAGGCACTTGGCTTGCATATTGAACATGTGCACCCTCCTGAAATCTCAAACTAATTCGTTATTTCAAATTTCAAAGCTAATGGCCTATTTAGTTGCAGCGCCTACTTCTAAGGAAGAATGAGCGAAGAATAAGCCTGTTGCAGAGCTTGTTGCAGGCCTCTGCGGAGATGATGTCGAGACAAAGCCAATTTTAGTGAGATAAATCCAATTTTAGAGAGATGACGTTGAGATCAACCAAAATGACGAGTTAACAATGGGAGATATTGAGAGAAAAGTGAAATAGTGAGTCTGGAATCACTAGTAGCTAAATATTGAAGCTCAAGCAAGTGTGGGAAGTTATATTTAATCATCGAGTTTTAGTGTTCTCTATTGGCAACTACTGTTTTGTGAATTCTTATCAGTCAGAGTTGATTACGGTGCATAGAGCAGTAAGGAAAAGTGGAGTTATGATTGGTGTAACAATGATAGGCATATCCAATTCGAGTGTTAGGTTTCTGTGGAGCGGTGATTTCTGTGGTGTGGAAAGTGCAGTAGAAAATTTGTGTAGCAGAATGCAGATATCTGTGTGTGATGAGGGCATAGTGAATGAAGGTGCAGCACTATTCATCTTGGGAGTCACATAAGAATTATATAGAAGTCATGGCATGTGTATGCATGTGTTGGTGTAGAGTCGTTCTAACTATTGCCTCCGCTCTTCGATATTTACAGACTTGTAATTGCTTTAAAATGAGCAAGTGTGATGTTTTGTATTTAGAATTATCAATTTTGGCGAATAATTGGAGTTTGTATTTCCTTTTTCTCAGTTATTAAACAGTTAAGTGATTGAAATTCTGCAAATTATTCTTGATGTTGCAAAATTTTATTTATGTTGCACTAGTTAGTATATTGTTGACTTTTGACAGATTTTTAGAGAATGTAGTGTCTGTACTTTTGAATATAATGTTCAGATTTTAGTAGTGATAGACTATTTTTTCTCCCAAATCCCACTACCTTCTTCTTTGATTTCGCTCTCACTTTCGGCCCACCCGTATGAACAAAAGAACAGAGAAGGGGAAGTTAGGTAAGAGGCAATTATGACGATGTTAGGAAATCACAAAAGCATATCATGCATCATAGTCTACGACAATTCTGGTTCCTAGTTTCCTAAAATAACCAACTTCAACTTCTATACTCTCTCTGCAAATCCCGATGACCTTGAATGTTGCACATAGTTGTATTACAACAGAATCTGTCAGGCTTGAAAATTTATTCTCATATCGACACTCCACACCAAGCTATAAACAATTTAATATGATAGATACTTCAACCGGTTTGTTTCTTTTGTTGCAGTCATTTCCAGCAAAACAACTTAAACCCCATATAACATAGTCTTGTAGAGTCGTCGTCTTCTAGAAATTTTACAGTTGTAACACTCCTTGCCCTGCATGCAATCCCTTTCCATTTTTAGGTAACTCCATGCTCAACACTTGACGAAGACCTCAAGATGAAGACAATAGTAATCTTTGACTCTATCAATTAGGACTACCCACTGCGTTCGACCACCTTCTACGACATCCTGTGAGGATACAATTTGCATAATTACTCAAAATAGAAGCTCATATGGTAAACGTCATCATACTATCCGAGCTAGATATCACAGAGGCGGACACCTTTAATCCATTCTCGTTCGAAAGAAAATAGCCTATAAACAACACCATCAATAGTAGTGAATACAGAGGCGCAGAAGAAAGTAGAGATAGTATAAAGAACAACATAGGTGGTAACGCCCTGCAGTAGCTTAATGTGTTATGCCCAGATAATGAAATCATGAGAGGAGAAGTTGTCAACCAGATTTGAGGTTGAGAATAGAAGTTGTCAACTAGATTTGAGGTTGTGGGGTTGTAAATGGTTTGATGTTTGTTGATTAGCATAGATGGTCTGATGTCTATTGCAGGAAGAGGTCCCTCACCATTGTAAACTTTATTTCCAGGTTAGCGTTAAGAAAAGGCTAACATTTTTATTAGTTTATTCTATAATCAACCTGTATGTGAAGCAGCTAGAGCATATCTCTATATATAAAATGCTTACCCAGATGCTTGTGATACCTAGATTCTTGCAGTTGCTTGTGATTGTGATTCAGAGGTTCATAACGATGCTTGTGATCATGATTCAGAGATTCATAATAGGGATTCAGAGCCAGATGTTAGGGATGAAGCACCAACTCTTCTAGATGAAGAACCGAATGATCCGGGTGGATTCTCCTAGCAAACAACAACCATCTGTGTTCGACCAGCCCTTGCTTAGTTCCTCCCTCTGCCTTTAGCTAGCAATAACAAGTAGTTAATATAGAGCCTGGTTCCATCCGTAAGTTCTCTCCCTATTCCGGTGAATTTTCTTTCTATTCCAGCTATTTAAAAGAAATGTTCTTAATGCAGAGAAATATTGTTACTACAGAGCAGAGAGGAGATGAAATTTTATTTTTCTTGAGGCATCGTGGGGATAGATACAGATACAAAATGCTTTCATATGGATGAAATACACCTAGTTACATGTAAACATAATGATGGCACCTTACATGTAAACAAAACGGTGGCACCTGTTACATGCCGACAAAAGTGGTGGCAGGGGTACATGTAACGGTGGCGGCATGGACAATATAATTTAGTTGTGGACACATGCACAATGTAGTCTAGCCGTGGAAGAATCCACAATATAGTTTAGCGGTGGACAATATAGTTGGTTTAACATAAAATGTTTGAGATTTAATGCTAGCATTAATTCATTTCAATTTCAAATTGTTTCAAATCATCTTTCATTATCTATTTTTATCCTAAGCTTTGGCCTCATATGCCTTGGTATGAGGCCAAATAAGATTATGAAAACTAAAACTGAAATTTCATTGGCTGCAAAAATTTCGGGGCTAAAAACATCAAGTTATATATCATACAAAGTAATGTTAAAAGGACCATTTCGATTACTTTAGTCCCATGCCTGGTGGCAGGGACTAATAATGGGATAGGGTACAATAGCTACAAATTATTATAATGGGATGAGAATGGCACTTGTGCGAGTTTACGATTCATATTTATTAAAAATATGTCTTTTATTATTTAAAAAAATGCAGTAGAACAATATATTTCTCTAATTAATTATAACAAAGAATAAATATAAAATTTTCAATTTTTAAATTTAAATCTAATGTTCTAGTTTAATTTGTATTTTTATTATTAAATAATGGGAAATATATAATAATTTAGGTGTTAAGTTAGTAGTGGAACTGTTATCCACTTGGCACATATATAATAATTTAGGTGTTAAGTTAGTAGTGGTTGTTATCCACTAGGCACTTTAACTCATCATTATTATTCAGATAAAATCATGTTACTTGAAATAAACCACTGGTAGGATAGATATATCACTCTTACAAGATGCCTTGAGTCTTGGACCATTAACATGTTTTTTTAAATCCAAAGAAAACAAACTTTTCAATACTTTTATTATCTATTTAAATATTTAACTCCATTAAAGAAACCATTTCAATATTAAAAGCTTTTCTTTATTAAATTTTTTTATAAATATTTAAAAAATAAACAAACAAACAAAAACTTACTTTACCATAAATTTTCTGGAGTATTTTCATGACTTGTAATTTAAATTATTCATTAAACTTAGGGAAAAAAAATTCAAAGATGAGACTATTTTCTAACTTACTTAAATTTGAATTATTTATTGATATTTTATTTGTATTATTTAGTGATGGTTTCAAATACTTTTATTAGGATTATTAGATATTTTGGAATTTTTAGTTGGAATTGGGTGAATTTTTTTTGGTCAAATCTTGATTTTTTTTATTTAAATAGATAACAAATATATAGATTCACACTTTGAAAAATCTTGGGACACTTGAATTGTGAATATTTCACAACTCACACTTGTGATTCCAAAAAATCCTTACAAATTTTTAAATAAATTAAATCAAAAAATAATAAAAAACCTCTAAAATTTCTAGCAAATAAACTACTAGGATTCTTATTAAAATTACCTTCCATGAATATTTTTGCAAAGCAATGTTGACCCTTAAACCTAAGGCAATTTGATTACCATTTTCCCTACTACGCATTAATAAACAGCTTAACTACAAATCTCGTTCAATTCTGTAGAGAGGGATTATATTCCATTCAATGTGGCATGAGGCACCTCAAATTTTCATAAATCCTACATCCCCAGTTCAAAAGTTTTGAAAAATTTGAAGACATTACAGTGAAGTTGATGGTGAGACTTCGATCCAATTCGTTGTTATGCATTCATGGAAATATATATGATCGCAACAATATTTGTATATATTGATCTTCATTTTGCAATAATATAAGCTTATATGAATTTTCAATACAATACAATTATTGTAGTGTTAATTTCTTTTCAATGGTCTTTAATAATCGGATTCATGAATTCATAAAGCAAATAAAACAGGAATAAATGCGGTTGAAATTTTTCTCAGAGTTAGAAAAGTAGTCTAGATCTATCTTAACTCCGGATCTTCTCAGAGTTAGAAAACTAGTCTACATCCATCTTAACTCTGGATCTATCAAGCACCGAGAGGGATCTCTCGAGGTGCAACTCTCTTTTTTGAGTGCAAAACTTGAGGAAAGGTTTGCACCTCGAGAGATTTGATCCTCTCAACACTTGTTAGATCTAGAGATAAGATGGATCTAGGCTGGTTTGAATCGTGTATGACCAAGGAAAATCTATCGAAGATATGTTTAATTTTATTAATAATATGTAAATACATATAATATTAATATAATAATTTTAAATATGCTAAATATGTTTCAGATTATTTTAATTTTAAATTTGTTTAGTTACCTCAATTGGTTGAGATGATAAATATTTTTAATAACTTTAATGATGAAATAAAAATTTTGAATGCAAAGTGACAATGTAATAGTATTGAATGATAGAAAATGTGAATAATAAGAATGTAATCAATGACAAATAGTCTTTATTGTAGTCAATCTCAAACTATTTTCTTCTATTATTCTTATTGTCACCCTTATTAGTTTTGTCATATTTTCATATCGATTATATGAAAAGGAAAAGGATAGTTTAAATCGTAAACCATTTAAATGTTTAGCTCGAGGTGTTGTAGTAAACATCATACCTTGTTTTTCTTTCTCTCCAATATTAATAAGTTGAATTACTATAACACAAAAATCAATGTACATTGCCTATAATTTGTTGTGCTTATATTGAAATCAATGTACATTGTTAATCCAATCACTTTAAAATTAATATACCATCATACATCCAATTACATCAAATAAAAAATCAACATCTACACTGAAATCAATGCATCTAATGCATGCAATAAAATAAGATTAGAAAACAACTTCTACACTTGAATCAATGCATCTAATGCAAACAATCAAATAATATTAGAAATCAACATCTACACTCAAATCAATGCATCTAATGCAAGTAAGAGAATAGGATTAGAAACCAACATCTACACTAAAATCAATGCATTTAGTGCAAGCAAACAAATAAGATTAGAAATCATCATCTACACTGAAATCAATGCATTTAGTGAAAGCAATCAAATAAGACTAGAAATCATTTACATTGAAATCAATGCATCTAGTGCAAGCAATCAAATATAATTAGAAATCAACATCTATATTGAAATCAGTGCATCTAGTGCAAGCAATCAAATAAGATTAGAAACCACCATCTACACTAAAACTGTGCATTTAGTGCAAGCAATAAAATAGGATTAGAAATCATCTACATTGAAATCAATGTATCTAGTGCAAGCAATCAAATATCATTAAAAATCAACATCTACACTAGAATCAATGCATCTAGTGCAAGCAATCAAATAGGATTAGAAATCGCCATCTACACTGAAATCAATGCATCTAGTGCAAGAAATCTTCTTCCCTCTCTCCCCACTCCATCTATATCTATATCTCCATCCATCTCTTCTTCTTTGTCTCTCTATCTCACCCCCCATACACACACTCTCTCTCACTCCATATTTATCAATCTCTATATCCCTCCCTCTCTCTCTTCTTCTCTATCTTCACCTTCCATCAATCTCTCTCCCTTTTTCTCTCTATATCACCCCCAAAAAACACACTCTCTTTCTCCAATCTATCTATCTATCCCTCCCTCTTCCTCCTCCTCCTCCTCCTCCCCCTCCTCTCTCTCTCTCTCTCTCTCTCTCTCGCTTACCCTTCTCTCCATCTCCCCCGCTTCTCTCTCTTTCCTCCTGCTATCCTCTTTCCCTCTCTCTCCACCTTTCTCTCTCTATGTATTTCTTCTTACCTCCCTCTCTCTCCCCCTCCAACTTCATCTCTCTTTCCCTCCCTCTCTCCACTCTCTCACATCCCCTCTCTCCCTTTCTCTCCCACCTCTCTCTCTCTCTCTCTATTTACCCTCCAACTCTGTTACTATATCCCTCCCTCTTTCCTTCTCTCTCCTCCCCCCCCCCCTTCTCTCCATCTCTCCTTCTTTGTTTCTTTATTTCACCTCCAAACATACACACTCTCTCTCCATCTCTCCCTTGTCACTCCCTCTTTTTCTCCATTTCTCATTCTCTATGTCTTTCTTCTTCCCTCCATCTCACCCTCTCCAACTCCATCTCTCTATCCCTCCCTCGCTTCTCCTCTCTCGCTCCCTCTCTCCTCCTCTCTCTCATCCTTCTTCTCTCTCCCTTTCTATCCTACCTTGTCTCCCTTTCCCCATCACTCACTCTCTCTCTCTCTTCCCTCCAATCCTCTCTCTTCCCCATCACTCTCTCTCTCTCTCTATTTTCCCTCTAGTCCTCTCTCTCTCTCTCTCTGCCCTCCAATCTTATCTCTTCTCCATCACTCTCTCTCTTTCTCTCTCTCTCCATGTATGTTAGTTTATCCCTCCCTCTCTCCTCCCCCCCTTCTCTCCTTCCTTGTCTCTTTATCTCACCCGTAAACATACACACTCTCTCTCCATCTCTCCCTTGTCACTCCCTCTCTCTCTCCTTCTCTTTCTCCCCTCTCCATATTTGTGTCTCCCTCTCCCTCTCTTACCCTTCTCTACCTCTCTCACTCCTCTCCCTCTCTTAATTTTGTTGGCCCATAGACTTGGTATATAATTAGATGTTGATTTCTAATCATATTTGATATATTTTTGTTTATTTACTATATCTCTTTTATATTTATTTATTTACCATACATCTTTTATAAATATGGTATTTGGACCATGGTATTTAGTCCATTGTATTAAAATGGTATTTGGCCCATAGGCTTCACCTAAATAAAACGTTTTTTTTAGTTTTCATAAATATAAAGAGGTTTATGGAATATATATATATATATATATATATATATATATATATATAGTTTTATTTATTTACCATACCTCGAGTTTATTTATATTTTATTTATTTACCATACCTCTCGAATAAGTATAAAAATAGGTTTTATTTATTTACCATACCTCCGGTTTATTTATACTTTTATTTATTTACCATACCTCCGGTTTATTTATATTTTTATTTATTTACCATATATTTGTTTTTAGTGTTTGTTTTAGATTACAAATGTTAAATATTACACGTGAAGTGTTTACTTTACATTTACATGTTTATGTGAGAGCTTCCGCCCAAAAAGAAATATTAAAAGATTTTGGATTATTTGTGTTGAATTGACCTTTTCCCTTATATTTAAGAAATGACATTGACTTTAGTAAAGAGTAAAATTGTTTAAAATTTTATTTAATTTGGAATTTTAATGTGGTAATTTTTTTTATTATTAAAAGTAAATTTATGATCCATTCAAATTCATATATATGATAAAGAAACTATTAAAAACATGATATAATTTACTATCCATTCAAATACATAGTTATATTTTAATATTAATCTTAGTCCATTAATAAGAGTAAAAAGTTTTATATAATTTAATATTGGCCAACCTTAGTTAAAATTATTTTTATTATTTTTGAGGAAACATACTTACATATAGGGGTCAACCTGGGTTGTAGAATGCCCCTCTCTGCACAAAAATATATGTTTTTCGTATATAAGAGACACAAGTATAGAAACATTACACTCCTTTTGTTATGGTAAACATTACACTCCTTTTGTTATGGTACCGGATTAGAATGGAACATAATTCACAATAAAATTCATCCAAAATGTGGATGTTTATAAACATAAAGTTATAACTAAGTTTGACAAACTTAGTTCCTTTAGCAATCACTATGTGGGTTGATGGGATTTTAATGAGTTACTTGTATTTATTTATTTTTTTAATGTAAAAGATTTTAAGATTAACACAATTATATTAGTAAATGTGATTGACATTTCTTAATTAGTTTCATTTTTTTATTTTCAAAATTAATGGCTTTACATATCTACTTGTTTTATAATTTCACATATTACATGATGTAATCTATTATTTGATAATTTTCGTGGTAGTCTTATAGTTGTATTAGATAAATGTGAAAAAGTAAACATGTACTCATTTTATACCAATTATATTCATTTTAAAAATGCAAACTAATTAATATTTGAAATTCTTTCTATCAATAGAGAAGGAAAAAGATAAAAAAATATTCCAACCTCTTTCAATTATAATCATAATCATAAACAAAAAACAAAAACAAACGAACACTAATATTTTTTATAAATTTTATAGAGGAAAAAAATTATAACTTTTTATATATAATTCTTCAAATTACAACCACACAATCTTTTCTATATATTTTATAAGAAAATTATCTTTATGACCCTTTATGTAAAATTCTCAAGGTTACAGTAGTTTAGTCCTTTCCTATGTATGAAAGAAGATCTTTAAGACATTCAAGTCGGCACCATAACGATTAATTTAAGTTAAAAACATAATGATCAATCCAAGTGTTTCCAAAAGTGTATAATATAACCTTTCTGTCTTATTTGTTTTTGCTTCTGTAATGCATGTCACCTTGCACTTTTTCATTTCAAACAATATCGTTTTGGTAAGCCTTGCACAGTCCTCAGCCAAATGGACAGAATGCCACACTTCAGCATTCGAATCCATTGTAGATCCTCCAATTTCCTCCCATCAATTTTTCTTGTATTTTTTTTCTGACAACACACAGGAAACAACTATTTCTTCCCATAAAACTTTGTTTTTAATGTAAGGGGTTGATTCTGTGTGGACCCTTCTGACCTCGTTATATTTGAAATTACTGGACCCCTTTCGTTTTGCGAAATGTATAATCTATGTCAAAGTTCTCCTGTTTTATTGAATATATTCTTCCAATAAAACATTGTTCTGTTTATGTTTTATGGAATATACTCTTCCAATAAAACATTGTTTTTAATGCGATGGACTCACTCTAATTATCTTCTTGGGTACTGGACGCTTCTGACTTCTTGCTGTCTGAATTTTCTCGAGTCCTTTCTGTTTGCTGTTTGTTTTACTGCATTCCCTGCACAGATGTTTGTATTACTCAATGTATTTGTCTGTTTGCTGCATTTTTTTCCAGTATTAGATGAGAGTAACTCTTACAAACATAATGAGTAAGTCATACTCGTATTATCTTCTTAGATACTGGACACTTTAGCATTTTTATTTCTGGATTATAGTCCTTTTTGTCTGTTGGTAGATAAGAGTATATAGTCGTTTTTGTCTGTTAGTAGATACGGTATTTTGCTATGTGTTAGGTTGGGTAGATATACATCATTAATAATTTAGTGATGCATAACTACCCATTTTTTCTCACCATTTAATGTTATTTAATGCTGTTTAATAAGGTGAATAATGTTAATTTTAAATATAAACTTTATATCTGAATTTCCAAGTCCTTTTCGGTTCATATATTATGTCAAATATGTTTTTTTAATAATGATTTGACTGCTAGTGAATGCTGCATAATAATAGTAAATATTAAAGGTGAAACCTTATAGAAACATAAATGTCCTCTGACATGTGATGGAAATAGCGCTCGCTTTCTCTCTCCAAGCTCCATTCATTTGTTCACGCGCTGTCACTCAGAGGGGAGCGCTATTTCCCTCGCATATCAGAGGGCATTTATGTTTCTATAAGGTTGGAAATAACATTTGCCAATATTAAATATACAAAACACTTTTTCAGATTTTTTTAATTGTTGGACACTTCTGACTTCTTGTGTCTGAATGGGTGCATAATAAAGTGAATAATGTTTGCAGTGAATATTAAATATACTAAACACTTTAACTTTTTTTATCTCTGAATTTATAGAATTTTTTTGTTTCCTGTTTTTTTTTTCTAAATTATTGAACATTTTTATCTCTTTATGTCTAAATGTTTTTATGTCTGAATGTTGTATAACAAGATGAATAATGTTAGTATTAAATATTTTGAATTTTTTTTTTTTTTAAATTGTTATACATTTTTGATCTGGGTATGTTTTAAATCTAGAATAATCATATAATTTAAATGGTTCATAAGAATTAACTAAATTATAATTTTACTTAATAACAAAAGTTTTTAACAATAAAGTAGCTATATATTTCAGAGGAATCAAATCGTTCATATCAATTAGCTAAATTATAATTTTATTTAAAATAGTAATGATAATTTTTAATGATAAAAATAATTAAGATATAAGTTAAATATATATACATTTTAAAAAAATGCTTAGAGGAAAAAATACATGACTATTTTGTAAATAAATCTCAGCAATTTATTTATGTATATTACTAAAGGTCTTTGAATCTAGGTGGGGAAGATAACAATCATCTTGTGGAACCATGGAGATACCCAATTGCATACCAGTTGTTATTTGACAAATTGCATGGTAATTTCACAGTTCTATTGGATAAATGTGACGCCACTTGTTATTTGATAATTTGCATGGCTCCCCCACCCTAGTGGAGTTTAGGCTCTTGGTAAGTCATAAATTCCTAATATATTTGGCTTACTGACCATTGGGCATACTCTTGGTGTTATAGTTGCAGCCCCTAGTTACGATCTTGGGTCTCACCCAGATTATTCCGACAAGTTATCCATTCACCATGGTAAAAAGTAAAAAATCCATAATTGCATTAGATAAATGTGAAAAATTAAAAATAAATTTAAAGATACAAGTAACCAATATTTAAAATTTCATTCATTGATATAGAGGAAACACCAACATTTTTTATTTGTGTCTATAAAATTAAAAATTAAATTTAGTTTAATTATTTTTTACAAATTAATTTTTTTTTAGCAAATCTATAAAAAATTGTTAACTTTTTATATAGCATGGATAATTTTCCATAAAATTATAACAATGCAATTTTCCCAACTCTCTATATAAAATTCTCTCTATGTAAAATTATATAAAATTCTCTGTGAGTCAAATTCTTAAAATTACAGCAATTTATTATCTTCCACACATACATATTAGTAAGAAGATCTTTAAGACCTTCAAGTCTAAAACATAAATAACAATCCTCCACAAACTTTGGGAAGACGACTTTATATGACACTGCAGAATTAAAGTTAAAAACATAATGATTAATTTAACTTTTAAAAGCAACGAGGAACATCCTTAAATATGTGGTTTTTTTTTGTCCCAAAAGTGTATAATATAAGCTTTCTTTATTACTGGTCACCTTACACTTCTTGCCTCTGTAATGTGTATAACCTCGTACTTTTTCATTTCAAACAATATCATTTCTTCAGTAAGCCTTGCACAGTCCTCAGCCAGATGGAGAGAATGCTACACTTCAGTATTCGAATCCATTGCAGGTCCTCCAATTTATTTACATCAACTTTTCTCGTATTTTTTCTTACCAAGAGAGAACATACTTTGCTTTTAATCTAGGGGGGTTCATTCCACGCTTGTGACCTCTTTATTTCTGAAATTCCCTGGAGCCTTTTCTTTTTGCAAGGTGTATAATCTACGTTAAGCGTTTCTGTTTTATCTAATATACTCTTCCAAAACAGTTTTTAATGCGACGGACTCAATCTAATTATTTTATTGGGTACTGGACACAACAGTTTTTAATGCGACGGACTCACTCTAATTATCTTATTCGGTACTGGACACCTGTAACCTCTTGAGGTCCGAATTTTCTGGAGTCCTTTCGGTTCCCTGTTTGTTTTACTGCATTCCGCGTAAAGATTTTTCATTACTCAATTGCAGGCCTCTTTTCCAGTGTTTGATCAGATTAACTGTTGTAAACATAATTGTTTTGAATGTGAAGAATTCATTCTAATGCTAGGAAGTCATTCACCCTCTCACACCATTCAATGCTGTGGAATAATGTTGGCATTAAATATTAATGTCAGAAAGTTATTCACCCTCTCACACCATTCAATGTTGCGGAACAATTATTCATTCAATCGCTCACACCATTCAATGCTGCGGAACAATGCGAATGTTGTTGCATTAAATATTAATGTTAGGAAGTCATTCACCCTCTCACACCATTCAATGTTGAGGAACAATGTGAATAATGTTAGCATTAAATATACTAGACAATTCTGACATCTTTACATTTGAATTTCTAAAGTCTTTTTTGTTTCATATTTTTTTTAATCACTGGGCATTTCTTTAATGTTTGTAGTAAAATATTAAATATACTAAATTCTTTCGATTTAAATATTTTTTAATTTATAGTCTTTTTCTATTTTAAAGTTTTTATTTTTCTTTTAAATTAGTGAACACTTCTATTTTTTTAGTTGCATAACAAATTGAATAATATTAGTTAATATTAAATATCCGGTTTCATGTTTGTTTAAATTTCTAAAGTCCAGTTTCATGTTTTTTCTCAGTCTATCTGTTTATCAGTTTGCTATAACTTTTACAAACCTAATTGTTTTGAATGTGATGGATTTAATTTTATTAAACTTTTTTATATCTGAATTTCTAGATTCCTTTTATGTTTTTTTAAATTAAATTTTATATATAGATATTTTACAATTCAATTTTTTTCTCTATTTATTGTTTTTTTCCTGATATTAAATATACAATGATTAATATCCACTTTACTATTGAACATTGAATGCTATTCAAATGTGGGTATTTATATATCATCAAATTATTAATAGTCATAATTTGATGATGAATATTCATCCACCCTCACATAATATTCAATGTTGTTTAACAAGGTGATAATGCTCATCTTAAATATGCATTAAATGTATTGAAAGCTTTTAATATCTGTATATCTGAATTTCCAGAGTCCCTTTCTATTTCATTTTTTTTTATTAAATTCCATGTGTAGATATATTCATAACTCATTTATTTCTCTGATTCTTTTTTCAATATTAAATGAGAGTAACTCTTATAGACATAATTGCCATGTTTACTAGACACATAGTTTGTTGGAAACCTTCATAGAAGCATACTTCCATCACTGTAAGTGAATCTTGCTTCATCTATTTTTCTTCTTGCTTCATCTATTTTTATTCATATCTTAGGGTTGGACAACTCTTAAGAAGATCAAGGTGGTGAAATTTATTTGGATAATAAGAAATATAAATATGTTATAAGCAATTTACCCATAATATGAGTAAGTCTATATGCAATTCCAAATTTGGTGATGACATTAACAATAATATATATCAATTACATGCTCAGTTAAAGGAAAGTTCCCAATTGAGATTAGTGCTTAAATATTTGGGAAGACCATTAACAAATAGAGCTTTTTTTGACAAAATCAAAGAGAACAATAAGACACTAAGATCATTAATCAATAAATGATCAATTTAGAAAATAATTAAATTGAAAAATCATGCTTTATTAATTCATAAACACATATTTATACATATAATTTCTTTTAAAAAATGTAAGGATAGATTTCTTGACGATCAAACTAATTTAATATACTCAATTGTAATGTACCCTAATAATAATAAAAAATAAAATAATATAATATAATTTTAAAATATAAGCAAATAAATGATAAAAAAACACTATAAATAAATAATAAAGAATTAAAGAAAATATAATAATAGTAAATAAATAAGGAAGAGAATATAATGATAATAGTGGAGTTTTAAATAAATATATATAAAAGTAAACTATAAAAACAGTAAAAATAATTTAACAAAAAATAAAAAGGAATAAAATAAGAAAGAATTTAATTAAGAGAAATATTAAATTAAGTAAAACTTAAAATAAAGAAATAAAAGTTGCATGTTGACATATGGAATGGAATGTGTGCATGTATGCCTCTTTCCATTGTTTGGTCTATTTAAAGGACGATGAGGAACATGAGATTCAACATTCCTTCATCCATTCTCTTGAGAAAAGTGTTGTCAGACAAAGGATTCCTGGTAGTAGTACGTTGATTGAGGGTTAGGAGGTGGCCAGTGGTAGAAAAATTATGTGCAATTGAGCCTACGATTGGGTGGACAGTCATGCCCGAAACTTTGATGTGGTTAGCGGGATTCAAATAACATTCAACTATGAAATCACAAGTAAGGAATATCATGGGCATAGGTAAGTCTTCTTTGCCTATGTTAATTAATGGAATAATTGCATGTTGATTATTAATCATATAATTTTATGTAATTATTTGAATATCTTAAATGGAAGTTGTTACATATGGTATCACAACAAAGTTGCAAGTCTGAGACCTATAAATCTTAAAATACAATTTTAGTTAACATCTAGTATAAGTAGATTATTAATTTTATTAAAAATCTTTATGATTTTATTGATTAATTAGTTAAATTTATAACCAACTTTTATTTCCTTACTAAATTAGAATTAATAAGAATTAATAACTTTTTTTTTTTTTCTAAGTAAAGACTACTGCTATATTAAAGAAAAGAAAATATTTACAAAGGTTTACATCCCGCGAGGAGACCGAAGCCAGTCCTCAAGCTGAAGAAGCTTTAACCAATTCAAAAAACACAGTCCATTGTAGTTCCTGGACGTCATATAGTCTGGACTTAAGCTGACAAAAACTTCATATCTACTGGCAGGACAGAGCCAGTCTACATCATGAACCATTAACCAAAAATGACAAACTGCTGAGTCCTGAGACTTACAGCAGTGGCCTAACCGAGCCCTAGGACTGAGTTGGACGCAAAAAAGGACCCAAAGACACAAGACGATTTGCATAACCATGACAGAAAGAAAAAACACAAAACAGAGCACCCGAGAACTAGACTGGCTGGTCGAAGGAGGCCTCCTGCTTTCCTTTGTCTGGGCTTGGCGAGTCGAGCCAAATCACCATCTCGTCCTCGTTCTGAATCGGCTCTCCTTGTTCTGGCGGATCACGTGCACTGAAGACCTCCACCTCCATGTTTGTAGTGGGTGGCGGCAGGACCTCTTGCACAGAGGCAGCGTAACCAGAGTTGCCCTGTATCGGAGCACAGGAGCTGAAGGCTGCCATCTCCACGTTGGGGTTAGGCGGCATCAGGACTTCTTGTAAAACTTGCTGGGCCTGAGCAGGTTGAAATGGAGCAACCGCGTGTCGCCGAGTTCGATACACAACGCCTTCCATATCACCCAGGAGGATATCGCTGCCTTGGACAATTTCAGCTGCAGGGGAGCTGGAATTTGACCGACCAGGCTCTTCTTCAGAGATGAAGACGGTAAAAGTGACTACCACTTCAGGTCTAACAAGGCGGCTTGGAAATCTGAATCTGAAGGTCTGGTAGGTGCCCTGAGGCAGGAGACATTCCTGCTCCGAACTGGGAGACGAAGGTGGCTCTGCAGCAATTGGCTCAATTGGGTATAGATCTTCCAGAACCACGCGGGTACCGGACCTTCCTCCACGCCTAGGAACCCCTCGACTGCGCGGCATGGCGTGTAACAGTAACGCTGCCAAACACTCAGTAATCCCTTGAGAATTTGCAGACAGTGAGCCCTCTCTCCGTGCTCCTAAAGCAACATAGGGTTGGTTCTGCAACATAACTAGCATTTCAAAGACAATATAACACATAACCTGCACTCGCAACACGGGGGAACGGCCTTGGGCCTTCCTCCCCTTTCGCATCAGAGCCTGAGCAGCCATGCTCGGCTTCAATGCTGCGTCCCTCCTCCTTTGTCGCCAACCAAGAACAATAACTCGATGCATTAACTGTCTGATCGTTGTACAGGGCTCCTTGTACAGACGTCGGCGCTTCATCCTGCCTCCATGTTTAAGGGCTAGTAAAGACACCCACATCCGGGTAATAAGAATTAATAACTTTATTGTGAATATTTTAAAAAATTAAAATAGCTCATATTAATAAAGGCATACGTGTTAGGAGGATGTTATTTAAAAATTATCACATCATCGATGTTAATTATTTATAATACATAATATTATAAATAATATGTGAGCATTAATTATGTGGATATTATAAATAGGTATTATTAAGTAATAGTGTTAACTTTTAAATCAAATATTTATAATAGATTAAATCAATGCCACATTAATAGTGTTAACCATATGGCAATGGTCAATTTATATTAATTTATTTAATATATATTTTATTATGAGGTTGTGAAAAATTTTCAAACACATTAATCCACCCATTAATAGTGTTAACCAACACTAACCCCATGGCAATGGTCCATTTATATTAATTTATTTAAAATATATTTAATTTTGGAATTGTGAAAAATGGTCAGACACACTAATCCATATGTCTATCTACAATTACATAGCCATTTGTTATATGTAATTATTACTTTGATTTCCAAAATTTGTCCAACGTGGATTTGCCAAAACAATAAAATTCAGCACTCTCCTTTTAAATTTAACGTACAATTTGTTTTGTCGTAGTTACAATCTATTGTGTTTCTGGTGGTTACAGGGTCAAACCTATCCAAAATTATTAAATGCCTAAATCTCGAGATTGTGAAGGCTTTATCCCTTGAACTACTTGTAAATTTTTTAAGTGGTCAAAACATACAACCCAGAAATTCATGCATGGTGGTCTTTCAATTACACAACTAATACAGAGGAATATAAAGTCGTATTTGTTAGATAGTAATTATTTTAATGTTTCTATATTTTAATATAGAAAGTGTTAGTTATATATAAATTGTTAAGTTTAAAGAGGAATATAAAAAGGACGAAATGATTTTATATTAATAATTATTATATATGTTATTGATTAATAAAATGGTGATAAAATTGGTGAATACGAAATTTTAATTTTAATTATTTTACATGATATTATAAATGGGTTAATTAAGTATACAATTGTTAGAAAGAAATTTGATAAATTATTTTTAAATATTTTATATTGAAAATATATATTTAAAATGTGAAATTGAGTTAAGATTATTTTAGTTTTTAAATTTTGTTGATGATATTTTTCATTTATCAATAATATATGTAAGGTAATTTTGTTTTCAAATCAATTTGTCATTTTAATAATTACTTAAATGTTTATTCCAATCTAAAATCTTTTAAACGTAAACCTGACCGTTTTTGTTCATTAACCAAAATATATTTCAATTATGGTCCTTCATGGAAATCGAACCCACCAACACGTCTTTAAAGGCTAAGTTCTCTACCGAACAAGCCAAGACAGCCACATCTTACAAATATTATTAAATCAACATGGCTACACAACTTAACATTCAATGCCCAATCAACAATCAATGCAATACGCCCTTCATTCCATGGCCCGCGCAGTTTGTTTCAATTATAGGCACTTCAATAGGTAGGCCTTTAGTTATTTACTTAACTAAACAAGTGAAGAAAACGATCGTATTTTCTTAATATTTAGTTGTTTAGTATTTCAGTTAGAATTGTGTGCGTGGAATATTGTGTTGAGTTTTTGAAATAAGGTTAAACTACAAAGTAAATTTTATATATATATAAAGAATAAGTAATTAATAACATTGATAAATAACGAAATAAATAGTTATTTTGATATTTTGCAATATTTTTTTTAAAGGGCAATAGTTTCGTTATTTTGATATTTTGCAATATTTTTTTAGTTAATATGTTGAATTTTTTTTATTAAGATAATTTTTAATTTATAGTTGTTGGATATTATCATAGTTTATGTTAGTACATTATATTAAAAAAATGTATATTGAAATTAATCTAATTTTATGGAGTATGTTTTTCATTAATACAACATTTGTTTAGTTTAAGATAAGTATGTTTCAAGCATATATTGATAACTTTTTCTCTCAGCGTAGTGTATGATTTTGACAATGGTTTGAAAGACATTTTGTTCTATGAAGTTGTATTTGAATAATATTCAAAAGTTGATGTAATGATTGAAAACCATATTTGGTTACTTACAAAATCATTGGAAGATAAGTTCTTAACAACCGAATAATAATAATGTGAATTAGTGGGTTAGAAAGGATGGAGCAATTGAAATTTTGGATTCATGGTGAATGTTGGAAATAATGGATAACTTATTGGTTGACTTTACTCCAAGGATGTAGCCTCTTGAAAAAGGTAGGAATGGTGATAAAATCCTAACTATTGACATTAAGACAACGTCATTAGATATGAAGTGATATGTAATCATATAATATGCTCAGCTCGTTGAAGACATTAGTTATTAATACAAGATGTGAAGGAATTATAAGAGGTCAAATTTAGAGAATAATGGTACAATTCACTAAAAATACACGTCAAATGAAGTTGAAACTAGAAGGAAAAATAATTTAAGATGGTATGCAACAAAGTTGGAAGGACAATAAATATATTATTAGAATGAGATGATGGAATATTAAGTATAAAGAGAACAATTTTAAGAAAGGAAGTAAAGTTTCTAAGTTGATTCCCAATATTAGCAATGTAGATTTGATAAAGTTACCTTAGGGAATAAAGGAAAAGGAGGAACTTGTAAGTTTTATAATGAAGCTAACAAATGGTAACCTTCATAACTATGACCAATGTAGAATGAGGAGATGAATAGAAAAGAGTAATAGATAAACATTAAAAAATGAGTGGGTAGAAGTTTCACAAATGAGTGTAAGTAATCAACAAGAGGAACTAGCCTATTTGAGAGCATAATAGAAAGATTTTGGGTCACCTGGTGGAAAATGGACATGGAGTTACAAAAATATTTCATATAAAAACATGATAAGGATCACTATGAAGTCTAAATGAGGATGATGCCTACTAAGAAGAAAATATTTCTAATCCATGGATGAAGTTAATTGATCATGATATTGATAAAATTCATTCTGAGGAACTGCAAAAACAATGTATGATGGTTTTGGGTTAAGGAGGTAATTAACCCATGAATTCCTATAGGATGACGATGAATAGGAACAACATTCTTAGCTGGGAAGTAGTAACAACATTCTCAATTTCAACAATTTGTGCATATAATAGAGAAGAGAAAGAAACCACAATGACTAGAGGTGAGAAATTAAAGCCAATTTGTTAATATATTTTTAAAATTGAACAAAGTGAAGAAGTTTCCATTGTTGAAGCTAGTAGACATGGAATATTAGGTAATTGAGACTAGGGGGAATAAATTATATCTATGAATATTCAATATGAGGAAGTGAAGGGGTGATTTAACCAAGAAGAAAATTCTCTTAAATATATGACGAGTGGATTGATCAACATGATTGGTAAGGGTCAAAGTGATGACCTATAAATTTAGAAGTGTCAATGTAGGAAGTTCTAAGCACTTGTGATAAACTAGGAAAGTATTTCGAGGATAATGATTGTTTAACCCTTGGAAAAAGAAAGGCACTATGTAAACTAATGAGAAAACAATGGGAATAAATACTATTGGAAATTCTATAATGAGACTTTGAGTATGATTACACATAAACTAGTAGAAGAATTGAGAATCAACTAATAAAGGGTGTACTTGGACAACTTACTAGTGTGTGTCATTAGTATTGAAAAAATGTATTACCAAACACACTGAGCATACCAAATAATTCATGGATGATAATGGTGGTAGTGGTTCCAAGCATTTCAAATTCTAAACTAAAGATTTAACGAGTGGAAATTAAGGTGGAAGTATCCCTAGTCCAACTTGAATATGGGTGAATCTACGATAAAAGAAATCAAGTGGGAACTTGATGAGATAAGAAAATATTTTAAGATGAACAATGAAAACTATGGGAGTGATGGATAAATAACTAGGGGATAGATATCCCTCGTGCGGGTGGATTAAGCATCACATAAGACTTAAATAGGGATGACCTCGTGTATGTGTGTAATTTGGATAAGAACAATATATATAGTGATCATGGAAGTTTAACTTGATATTGATGATTTAAATGATGGTACAAACAGTAATATCTTAACAATGAATTTCACTAAAATTTCCTTGGGGAAAGAAGAATATCTGATAAGAGATTAAGGCTCAAGATGACGAGACTGATTTGAAATTTAATGATGTACTTAGATGAGTATACCTACGGAGTAAATGGTCAACTTCCTAATAAAAAGAACAAGAAATGATTATTGAAAAGTAATTGATATCTTGATGAAAACATGACACTAATAGTATTGATGAGATAACATAAATCCTAGATGGATGTTGAACAGTCTCAGATCATAGTTGGTATTTAATTTTTATACAAACAAATGAAATTGATTTTTTTGATAAATCATGATAAAAATGTTTATAGCGTATTATTCTATATTTGATAAGTATTGAGATGATTCTCATATTGATGATGTTTCATGATATGATGGTGTGAGGATAATGATGCACATGTGGTTCTTATTCATTTAGTTTGATATGATAATGATGTTGTATGATTATGATGAATATGATATTATGTTGAGGTATATTGACACGTGGTTCATTTATTATGTGATGATATGTTTTTGATCTTGAATGTTTATGTTATAGCTTAGGAGGATATTATGATGTGAAGCATGTGGTAATTTTATTTAGATTTATGACATGCCGAATTTTGTGATAACAATGGTGTTATGTTCTCATGATGACATGCAAGACTTGGCATGTGGATTATTTTCTATGATACTATGATGTTATAGTTATTTCATTTGATGTATGTTGAGATGTGGTGATTGACAAGAAATCCACAGATGGGCCGAGAGGGCCGGTTTATTTAATGATCTTGTGGGAGACCATACTTGCAAGGGAGAATATGTAACACCATATGGGCTGGGGACATACTCAATCAACACTACATATGCTGGTGGTTCCTTTGTCTTGTATAACTCTTGATGGATAGCTCTTGAGGGGTTATGGGGCCATCTTGAGGAGGTCAAGTGCCTGATATTATAGGCCAAGTACCTGATATTAGATTGGGATGCCGAAGTCTGGTGGGGGTGTAAGGACTTTGATGCCTAGGGTTGTGTACCTTAGTGAGTGTGGAGGGAGTGGACCAGCCTTGCGAGATGCTCAGAGTCATTGAGTAATGGGATCGGATACCCACCTTGGGGAAGATGAGGTCTGAGTCGGGCGCGAGCCTTGGGGCCAGGCTTGGGCTATGGTACATCCCAATGAGGATTACGCCTAGTTCCGAAAGTGGGAAAAAGAACAAATATTTCTTGAGATTTCTAGGTGTTGTGGAAACTTTCGATGCCTGTTAGTTATACTAGTTCAGCAGAGGGTGTAAGGAAAATGTGAAGTGATAAATAACTAAATAAATAAAATGTTAAATGATTCAACTTAACTTTTGGATGAAATTCCTTAAAGAGGGGGAGTATGTAATGTTCCATAATAATAATAAAAATAATAAATAATAAATAATATAATATAATATTAAAATATAAGCAAATAAATGATATACAATAAAGAAAAGATAATACTGGTAAATAAATAATAATAAAATTAAATAAAAGATAATAATAATAAATAATGAAGAGAATATAATAATAAATAAATAAATAAAAGAGTAAATGAAAATATTGGAGTTTTAAATAAATATATATAAAAGTAAACTATAATAATAGTAAAAATAAGCTAACAAAAAGTAAAAAGGAATAAAATAAGAAATAATTTTTTTTGTAAGCTTAGCAGTACCTTTCATTCATTCATATATAAACAAGCACTTTATCCTAGTAATTCAGATTGCGGTCAGACCCCTTTCCATTGTTCTGTCTATGTAATGGACGATGAGGAATATGAGATTCATCATTCCTTCATCCATTCTCTTGGGAAAAAAGTATTGTGAGACAAAGGATTCCCTGGTAGTAGTACGTTGATTGAGGGCTCAAGGGTGGCCAGCCGTAGAAAAATTATGTGCAACTGAGCCTACAGTTGGTGGAGAGTCATCCCCAAAAATTTGTTGCGATTACCGGGATTCCAATAACATTCAACTCCAAAATCACAAGTAAGGAATATCATCACCACAGGTAAGTTGTCTTTGTTCGTGTTTTTGGAAATTCTATGTTAATTAGTGGAATAATTTTGTTGATTATTAATCATATAATTTGATGTAATTATTTGTATATCTTAAATCGAGGTTGTTACATCAATATTAACAACTAAGGCTCATCTAGAGCTTTACATATAACACTAACTCACAAGAGAAATTACACTATCTAACACTTCCCCTTAATTACAACTAGTAGCCGGAGAAATTACACTATCCAATACTCTCTCTTAATTTCAACTATTTCAACTAGTAGCACAAATAGTTAAGCACTTCCTATGGAACTCAAAAATGTCTTATGCCAATGATTTGGTGAAAATGTCTACTAGTTGGTCAAGAGACTTACAAAAATGTAGAATGATGTTTCCATTGTTAAAAAGCTTGTTGTAACATACCCAACCCCCTAATTCTTGATTAGGGATGTAGGGTATCTAGACCCAACCTTTAAGGCTAAATTATGGATATGGGGTTATCAAAATTCCTCTTCTTTAAGCCACCTCAAGACTCATTTCCAAGATTGTGATTGCCTTCTTTTCCTCAAGAGCTTTCCAAATCCTGACGATATAAGTTTCATCCAAATCAAAGTTCTGGATGCAAAGTTATATCCATTTGAAAATTTGTCTTTCAAGGGCCACAACAACATCCATAAAGTGCCATTTAGTAGACACATGGAAGCCCTTTCTCCCATGTCTCACCATTGTACATTGTTGGCGTCTTGTCCCATACATTGGCAGTTGTAATGGCCACTGCCACCAACTCCCTCAGGAAAGATGTTATCAGGTTACATGCCTTTCCTCTTGTTTAGCCCCAATCCAACCCAGATGATGGATCATCAAATATTGACAATTGACCTTATTGTCACTTACAATTTTTGTGTATTGAGTTATCGAGCCACCAAGCCGTTGGGATACTTAATGCAATACATTTAATATTTGACAAAATATCCAATAGCTGACAGCTTAAAGGCTCACATCATGCTATTTGATGACGCACCTTTCTGTAGCTACCAAAATTGTTAGGATTTGTTATTATTAGGAGTGTACACACATCTATTTCGTAATGTTCCTATACCTGACATCCCAACACCCAAAAGGAAATAGACCAACGTCATGAAGTCCATGTATCTTTGCCTCAACTACCACTCAATTTCCACCTCAGCATCACTGCACACACTAATCCACATCATCTTACCACATTGATATGCCACATCATCAAGTACCTTCCTTTGTGTTGTCTCATCATCACACATCACCTCACCATGTCAGCATGCCACACTAGTGCCATGAGAACACCAAACATGCCTTGTGCCACATCATCCTGACATGTCATCTCACCAAGTCAAGCCCATCTCACCTTTCCACATCATCAAAACCCACTACCCCATCATGCCATGCCCATTATCTTATGAGTCCTCATTGGTATCGGGAGGAAATCTTGATTGTTGGGTCTCAATCTCCTTATACCCAAACTATGAAATCCCATCACCTAACACTCAATATGCCAACATGTTGATATTCAATAGTTGATATCCATCACTTGACATCTCCAAAATCTCATGTCCCCATTAATAGATAGATATTTCAGGATATGTTAGAATTTGTTCTTAGCATTGGTTATTGTTGTTCATCTTTCCTGACATTCGAAACCCGATAATCCGATACCCACAGTTGATGAATTTTTTTTGCTAGTTGAAAAATGTGTCAAGTTTGTTGGTATTGAGTTGAAAATGTGATAACTATTATTTTAGTATCCAAAGGTTGATGCCTAATGGTGGAAGGGTCAATGGCCCTTTTGGCTTGGCTCTTGGTCTAGGCTCCTATCGACCCTGTGACCAAGGGTTGGAGACAAGGACTCTAATATCCGAATTCCCAATTTTTTTATAACACTTCCCTAAAATTAAGAAGGGTCAATATCTGACACTCTAAAACCTTTTATAAAGCTTTTCAAGCCAACCTTTATGAAGGTAAGAATTTGACTGTGATAGGGAAAATATTTTTCTTGAAGACTTATGAAGCTACAGGGTCCTCACAATCCATGAAGGAATCCATAATCATTTATCTGTATCTGTCTAATAGGATTTTTTCTTCCAAGGAGATCAAAGAGGTCATTGTTCATAGTTTACCCCCATCTGAAGCCTTCAAACCTTTTCATCCCAACCAACTCAAGAGTTCTTTAGTGAACTCTATAACACTTTTCCACATATTTTTTGTGAAGACTCTTTCCATTTGATCCCCACTATATATTCAGGGCCTTTTCTCTCATTTATAGATCCACGCCATCAAAATACCTTCTACTCTCCACAATAGAATCATATATTTTCTAGTTTATTTGAAGAAAATCAGTTTCCTAATTAAGACTCACTAAGATCCTTTCACATCCATTCAATCATTTTATCTATTCAAGAGACTAAGTGGGGGGAGGGGGCAATGAGGAACATTAACCATAACCAATAATTAATTCTGATAATCCTATTATCCTAAAATCATATCATAGGAACACATGAGATCCATAAACAGGCATATGGATATTGTGTTGCCATTACAACTAGATTTACCCTTTCATATTATAAGTAGGAATTGGATATCTCACATAATTCATTTATGTTAGATCCCTATAATACTAGCGTAGCCCCGATATTGTTATTTTTGTGACCCATAGAAACCCAATATTGTTCTTGTTGAGCCCTTACATTCTTATTTTTATGTAGACCTTAATTATATTTTGAGCCTTTGGACTCTTATATATACCAAGGAGGTCTTTCCATTTGAATCATCAAGAATTGGTCATTTATGTGATGTAAAGGGAGGTTGCCCCCTCACAGTGGCTTATTATATAGTCGTTGATCTATTTTTTCTTGTGTTTTTGTGCTATTTTAATATGGTTACATAACATTTGGTCTCAAAGCTTTTGATCCTAGGGTTTTTCTGCTTCAAATAAGCCAATGTGAAATTTTAGTTATAACTTTTTTATTGTGAAGTTTCAGATCATGAAATTTCTACCATGTGGAGGTGAGATATTGATGAACATATGGTTACAATTTCAGACCTTGGTTCACTACAATTTTTGGAGATATGGTCCAAGGAAGTTAGGGTTTTTGTATGCTCCATAATTCAGTCTCAAACAAGTGTCCTGGGGAAAATAGTCATAACTCTCTCTTTGAGCATCAAATTTGAATTCCGTAAAAGGTGAAAAAAATCACATTGATTATAGTTTTTCAGGTAGGATTTTCAGGGCCGAAGGTTGAAACAGTGGCACGTGAAATCCCGTGCAAGTTCACTCTACTGAACCAGTCCAACATCAAGTCATCTTTGGAGATTTAGCATAACTTTATCTTGAACAATCCAATTGTTGTGTCATTCGTTTGAAGGAGAAACATCTATTTAGGGACATAATAAAGTTAGCAGTAATTGCAACCACAAGAAGAACCAAGTGCACAAGTAAGAGATTGACTTGAGGAGATTCAATAGATTATGTAAGGGCCTATTGGGTCTTTCATTTTTGTGAGAAATTTTGATAGAAAAGAATCATGGAGATAAGTAGCAAAAGAAGAAAATAAAATAGTCAAATAAACCAGAAAGCGGGAATACAAATAAGAAAGCGGCAAGGGATGAAAGAAGACAGTTACATTGGAATTCGTCAAGGTCGTGAAAGAAGGATCAAGAAGCTATGTTTGAAGGAATCAAGCAGAATTGGACCAAGTAGTTGGATTTCATCAAGCTGGATAAGTTGGGCCAAATAAAGCGAGTTGATGTTGTAAACCAATGACAACAGGATCACTAGAAGCAAAACCCACTATATAGAACCTCTCCCATAATACCTAGCCCTAGCACCAGGGTTTTATGCTGCCATATTGGTTTCCTGGAATGACAATAATATCTCTTCCACCATAAGAACCTTAATCCATAAGGGAATCTCTTACTTGCCTCAAAACCCGTACTTAAACATTACCTGAGCTATAGAGAATGATTGGTGATTCTATGCAACAAACTTAATTATATAGCCTTCCAAAGTGTCTTATACCTAGAAATCAATGGCCCTAGTTATCTCATTATCCAGCCGATGTAAGGCAGCAAAATTAGATGTGGTTCAGGTTCTGAATATTTTTTCCAATCTCCTAGTTCCCAATTTGTGTTGCAATCTACTCAACCAATGCTATAATTCATCAGGTAATTTACACTAGATAATTTTGTATTGATCACATGGAATTTTTGTAGGGATCTTGTCCCTGGCCCAATCTAGGTTATTTTGTTTTAATTGAGCCTGTTGAAGAACAAATTAATAACTTGTATCTTCCCACCATTCCTGAATACTACTCTTGAGAATCCTTGTCACTATTATCTAGAACCCCTATTGATCTTCAAGTCTCAACAACAGAATCATTTATTGGAGAAATTTTTACTGTATGGACCCAAGGTTCGTCCGTAGGGTACTAAAAAAAGTATATGTTTGTAGTCTAGAATAACTCTGATGTTTTCAATCTTCCATCAGGGAAGAAGGTCCCACCAAAGGCATATCGAGGCTATAAAGTGATGTGTTTGGATTTTATAAAGGAACAATATTCATTTTGTGAATTATACACTAGGAACCAACCCAGGGGTTGAAAAAGAAGAAATGAATCCGACCATATCTTGTAATGCAATGGTGAGAATTACCACTCCTCAAACTCTCAAGATAGAAGAATATATCAAGAATAAAAAGGTAATAGTGTTGATTGATTCATGTAGTACCCATAATTTTATTCATTGTAAGATAGCCAAGGATTTGAATTGCTTTCTATATCTAACACCAAAGTGTCAAGTGATGGTTGCAAATGGAGGAACTATAATTTGCACAAGGAAGTAGCATAATATCAATCTAACCATGGGGGAATATGTGTTGAATAGTTCAATACTCTCTATTCCAATGGATAGTGTTGATGTTGTATTATGAGTCAAATGGTTACAATCTTTGGGGATGATATCTTTTAATTTTCAAGAATTTTTCTTGAAATTTTTTAGGGAAGGAAAAGAAATTGAATTAATGGGTATTGTACAGAATCCTAGGAAGATATTCAACTCTAATGGCATGACAAATCTTTTGAAGAAGGAACAACAAAGGGTAATTGCATAAGTATGCTCACTAGATGTTCAAACATCTAAGTCATCCATTTCTCCAGATCTCCAAAGAGACCTTGATAATCATTCGAAGGTATTTGAGACACCCAAAGGTCTCTCACCTATTCACGATCATGATCATGCTATTCACTTGATTCTAGGAAGTGTTCCTCCAAACATCAGATCTTACAAATATCCTTATGCCCAAAAGAGTGAAATTCAATATATGTCTAAAAAATGCTAGAGGTAGGTATAATTCAACCTAGCCAAAGTTCTTTCTCTTCTTCTGTAGTATTGGTGCATAAGAAGGATGGATCATGGCATATGCTTTTTGGATTATAGAGAGCTTGATAATCTCACTATTAAATATCAATTTCCCATTCCTGACATTGATGAATTGTTGGATAAACTACATGGAGAAATTTACTTCACCAAGTTGGATCTTCACTCAGTATATCATCAAATTAGAATGAAGACAGAAGACATTCCAAAAACAACATTCAAAACTCATGAAGGCCATTATGAAATTTTGGTCATGCCTTTTGGCCTTGCTAATGCACCTTCCACATTTCAAGGTTTAATGAATTCCTTTTTGAAACCCTTCCTTAGAAAATTTGTGTTAGTATTTTTTGATGATATACCAATTGACAACAAGTCTTGGAAAGATCATGTTCAACATGTTGATAGGGTTCCCAAACTATTAAAAATTGTATGCAAAACCCTCCAAATGTTTCTTTGGGGTACAAGAAGTGGAATATTTGGGTCATATTGTATCTCATGAGGGTGTTAAGGTAGACCCTAACAAAATTAAATCCATAAAGGAATGGAAAATCCCCATAACCTTAAGGCATCTTCGAGGATTTCTTGTGTTGACAGGGTATTATCGCAAGTTTGTTAAGAATTATGGTAAAATAGTAGCACCATTAACACCATTACTATAGAAAGATGCATTTTTTTGGACCCTAGAAGAAACTAAGGCTTTTTAACATCTTAAAGAGGAAATGTGTCGAGTCCTGGTCTTAGCTACACCAGACTTCACAAAACCCTTTATTGTGGAATGCGATACCTCGTGAAATGGCAGTGGTGTTGTTTTAACAAAAGATGGAAGACACATTTATTTTGAAAGTCGTATAATCAATGCAAAGTTTTTAAACAATCCTATTTATGAGAAGGGAATATTAACAATACTACATGCTTTGAATAAATGGTGCCTTTGAAATCAGCCAGAAAAAAGGGAAGCAAAATGTTGTTGCAGATGCACTCTCAAGAATGGATGAGGATTTGGAAGCATTTCGTTGTGTCGTTTCTATTATCCAACCTGATTGGTAATTGAAGCAAGGGATGAATGGAAGAATGATGAATAGGTGTGGACACTAATTCAAAATTTGTAGCAAGATCCCAATGCATCAAATACATTTGTCTGGAAAAATGATTCACTGTGGTATAAAGATCACGTATACCTATGTAAAAGTCTCAACTCAAACAAAAGGTTCTTTTGGAATTTTACACCTCTCCTATAGGAGGGGACTCGAGATTTTTTAAAACTTACCACAAGGTAAAGAAGTAATTTTTTTGGGATGGCCTTAAATATGATATTCAGAAGTTTGTGGCAGAATTTTTGGTTCGCCAATAAAATAAAGTTGAGACAATTAAGACCCTATATATTTTACAACCATTAATCATTCCAAGCCAATGTTGGGAGGATTTCTCAATGGATTTTATCACAAGTTTACCCAAGTCCGAAGTAAATAGTGTCATCATGGTGGTAATTGATAGACTTACAAAGAATACACACTTTTGTGGACTATCTCATCCTTTTAAAGCCAGTACAGACATTGGTACTACATTTGTGGAAATAGTTCAAAAGCCACATGGAAACCCAAACATTATTATAAGTGGCAAAGATCCTATTTTCATTGGAAATTTTTGGATAGAATTATTTTCTTGTCTTGGTACTCAACTAGCTCATATCTCATCTTATCATCCTCAGTCTGATGGGAAAACTGAGATAGTGAACAATTTTCTAGAAGGATATCTTTGTTGCTTTGTATCTGATAAACAAACATAATGGGTCAAGTGGTTACCTCTCGAAGAATGGCGGTATAACACTTCTTATGTTTATGTGTTGTTTTGATTTGGTTACATAACAATTTAGAAATCAAGTACATAAACATTCACATTTCATTAATCATCATTTCATTCTCAATGAACATGATTTTCATTGTAGATTTAAATTCCGCAAGGGCACTTAACTGCTCAAGGTCATCCACTTCCTATAACTGATGAAAGGTGAGTCACGTTCCAACTCACCATAGGCTCAGGTACACTGCATTTTTTCTTGCATTTGGCCACCCCAAGCCAGACCAAAAATCCATGAGGTAATTTCTCACTTAGAATTGCAGGGTGGAGTCATGAAGAACATTCTCCTTCATTGGGTCTAACTCATCAGTTCTCTTAAAATCCTATTAATCCCATAGTCTACGCAACTGTTGTGGATGGTTTCTTAATCCCATAGTCTACGTATTTGTTGTGGGTGGTTTCTTAACTACTCTACACATCTAGTACCGCAAAGGGAAATTCTCTCTCAGGCTATCAATGGTGCAAGGATGAAGGCCATTCTCCTTCATCCAATATAAATCAATGAGAGGTATTTTAACCTAATGAACCAGGACCTATTCACGTTCATAGTGTGCCTGCACTTCATAAAGAGGACCCTTCTCTAAGTTAATAGTCCCTTAATGCTTCCCTTTGGTGCTTTTCTGCATGGTTTCAACAAGCTTTCTCAGTAATCAGTTGCATTATGCTTGCACAACATAGAGGGAGCCATTATCTAAGCCAATAATCCCTTAGTGCCTCTCTTTGGTTCTTTTGTGTATAACTCACACAAATTCCTTGACAATTCTAGTTGGTCCTTTCTGTTTCCTGTTTGTTTTACTGCATTCCGTGCATAGGTGTTTTCATTACTCAATCTATCTATCTATTTGTTGCCTCTTTGTTAGTGTTAGATGAGAGTAACTCTTACAAACATATTGAGTAACTCATACTCATATTATCTTCTTGGATACTAACACTTCTAGCCTCTTTATGTTTGAATTAGAGAATAATTTTTGTTTGTTTGTAGATATAGTGTCCCGTTATGTATCATTGAATGTTGCGTGAGTTTGTTGCATGGATATACATCATTAATGATCTAGTGATCCATAGACACCCATCCTCTAACATCATTCAATGTTGCTTAACAAGGTGGATAATTCTCACTTTAAATATTAAATATGTTCAACACTTCTAACCTCTTCATATCTAAATTTCTAGAGTCCTTTATGTTTCATATATTTTTTAATTGTTGGGCACTTCTTACTTCTTGTGTCTGAATGTTGCATAATAACAATAAATATTAAATATATTAAACACCTATAACTTCTTTATCTCTAGATTTATAGAGTCCTTTTAGTTTCATGGTTTTTTTTCTAAATTATTGAAGAGTTTTGATCTATTTATGTTTGAATGTTGCATAACACGATGAATAATTTTAGCATTAAATAATTTCTGATATTTTTATGTTTGGATTACTAAAGTCCTTTTTGTTTCATGTTTTTTTATATCACTACACTTCTAAACTATGTATGTTTTAAGGTTAGGGTATTGTTGTACTATTCAAAAACCCCCCCATTTATTGATTTAATAATTAATATTGTATTAATAAATGGGGACCCTTTTAAAAAATTCCCAAAATAAAAAAACAGCGAATAAGAGCTTGCCTTTTGTAAAGCATTTGGAAATAAAACTTTGGATAAATTAAGATATCAAACCAAGTCGTTTCACAATAACAAATTCATGCTTTATCGAAAATCGCAAGATCTGATAATAACAAGAGTTAGTCATGAGGTAGAATCCGCAAGATGCGTTAAGCGAAATCCCTGTAAAGGACCCATAAATAGAACTTAGCTTATATAATACTTAAGGCTTGAACTAGTCTACAAAGGTTTTTATCACAATCGCATCACATTTCTTAAAAGAATGCAAACATACAAACCATAAGAAAATGTGAAATGCGATTTAATCCAAACCCAAAGGATATTAAAACTATTTTAGAACTACATTTGGGTCTGACATATTGTAATCTCGCTTATCGCATATCACAAAATATTAAAGAAAATTTTGATTACTCTATTCATAAATAATTGCGATTTGCAATTTGCAAGATTTGCGATTCGCGAGAATTATGATTTGCGAGAATTGTGATTTGTGATTTGTGATTCATCGCAATCGCAAAAAATCGGTATTACACGAACATTCAAACCAATCAGAAATATTAGTTTGAAATATGTGATGCGGCATTTTGATAAGACATAAAGAAAATCTTGTGTGAGCCTTAATGTATAGTTAATGAGATTTAAAGGCATTTATTCATTTAACGGCTTGAGATGATAGATATCTTTCTTATTCGTGTTTGAAATAAAAGCTCCATCCTTACGTGATTTCAGAATTTACTGTGCTAATCGTGCTTTTGCTTGCATTTACCGCTCTGCGTTTTTATCCTGTTCTCTCCATTTTCCTGAATTACAGGAAGTTTTCAAAGAATGCAACACTTACAGAGATGGTTAAGAAAGGGAAAAAGACCGCAGAGGATACTGCCCCTGAGTAGTTAGAAATGCTACTGCTATTCTCTGATACCACTTGTAACAAAGATGGCGGAACTACGACTTGGGAGGCGATGTACAATTTACTAGAGGGAGAAAACCCAAGGCCCCTAGAAGTTAAGGCAACAACAGATTCCACGACTTCATCTGATTCTTCTTACTTTGAAGTGGCATGCTCTTTTCTACACAGGATTGCTGCAAGACTGAAAATATTACCATATACAGATATGGTAATATGGATTATTGATGAAGTAGATGTTTCGAATAGAACGTTTAGAAACTCCAGGCAAGGCATTATGGGATCATTCAAATCAGACAATTTGAGCCAAATGTACCATCTGTCGCAGCCACAGAAGATCCATGACAAAGCTTTTATCGAGCATTTCTCTAAAGAAAATGAAGATCTAATGGACGTTATGCAAGCTTGGACGTTTGGCTCAAACAAGTTTAGATGGGAGAAATCTGGTATGTACCCCATCGCACCTCTGTCAGCCCCATACAATTTTGCAGCTGCAATGTTGTGTAGGCTATGCAAAAGAGATGGTACCACCAAATTTTCCATTGAATGGGTTCCCCTGATTGATGCAATTGTAAATTCTACCATTTTGAACTAGAGTATTATTTTTTCAAATAATCTAGCCATGGCCATTAGAGAATACAGGCATCATAGAATTGTCTCCACTTGGGTTATCCCTCCCATTTTCATGAGTGCTTATGTCTTGGATGCTATATGTTTTTGCTCAAATTTTCCAAACATGGACTAGAAATAGACTTTAAAGTATCCTACGCCCATCCATGTTCATCATAAAATATTGAGGGAATCATAGTTTGGCTCCCATTTTTATAGGATTTGTCATGGTGTCATGTTACCTATTTATCAGACCATTTTTTATAAGAAAGCCCCCAAGGTTTCAAAGGAAGCAAAGATTGACATCTTGCCAATGGCGAGGTGGTTTGGTTAAAAATGGTTCACTTATATCATAGTTTTCGGGAGTATAACTGCTCCCCATGTTCTCCCATACTATGTTCCAGATAAACTACTGGCACGAGAAATAGCTTTTTAGACAGTGGGTGATGGAATCACCAAAACCCTTAAGGAGCATAAGAAAGCCATTTTGCCAACCTTCCCATTACAATGTGGTGCTTTAGCGTTGCATGATCTTGGGCATGCATCTAAAGAAATACAGAACATCATGACCCTAAACCTAGCTACCGTGCCAGGTAGACAATATGACCCCAACCAGGTTGCCAAGAATTTTACTTCCATGGTCAAAGTCAGGCAATTTAGTCATGAGGAAGATCCATTTGATGATTTATTCGAACAAGCCGAGAAATTTTCACAAGTTTTGCATTTAGCTTCACTAAAGCTAGACCTAGAGGACCTCAGAGAATTCCCCATGTCTAGAAATAAAACGCTTGAACAGGTACCTTTGGACCTATTACAAATTGAAGAAATAAGAGAACCTACTCCTAGCGTAAGCTTGGAGGAGAGTTCCAAGCACAATTATGATGAAGAATCGCAAGAGAAGTCAACTCAGGGTTGTGAACACTCTGAACATGAATCTGAGAATAAAGAAGGAAGCCTCGAGGCAGACCCAGAACGGGATACAAAAGAAAATCGTGAAGAAATAACCGAGAAAGCCTCAATTGTACAAGACATGGAGGCTACTCCCCCGCAAGTTGAAACAGAAAAGACTCTAGTCATCAATCTGGAACAGAAGTGGGAGCAATTTAATAAAAATATCCAGACTATTCATTGCGGCTCCTATGCTAATACTTATTAATATCTCTGGTAAACTTGTTCTTCTACTCAAATTGAATCTATTGGGTATGGATATTGAGTCGCGCTAAGGGAAGTTGGTACATTAAAACGTTTAGGCGGGTATCCTAGGCTCTAGAATTCCCTCCCACAGTTGGCGGGTAGCTCACCATTACTAGTAGAAAAATCCCCAGTTCCCGTTCCTTTTGATTTAGTTGATCTATATGTTACTATATTCAATCGTTCACATACATAAATAATAGCCACCAATGACCAAAGCTAAATCAAGTTGGGATGATCCCATCCATTTTGACCGAGAGGTTAGCTAGGCCACGTGACTGTATCGGTTAGTAGGGGCCCCAGTAAACCTGATCAGTTAGAATGTTGGGCTCAACTGGTTCAATCGAGGGAGGCTTCACAAAGTATCTCCTCATTAATTGACTAGTTGAATAACTCACTGAGGGTTGAAGGATAGCCCATTTTTCCTACTACGCATTAATAAACACCTTAACTACAAATCTCGATCAATTCTGTAGGGAGGGATTATATTCCATTTAATGGGTTCTTTTGAAATGTGGCACGAGGCACCTCAAATTTTCATAAATCCTATATCCCCAGTTCGAAAGTTTTGAACTCTGTAAAACGCACCCGTAAATTTGAAGACATTTACAGTGAAGTTGATGGTGAAACTTCGATCCCATTCGTTATTAGGCATTCATGGAAATATATATGATCACACCAAGATTTGTATATATTGATCTTCATTCTGCAATAATTAGGCCGATAGGCCTTCCTTTGAAAGGGACCTTTCGTCGTCCTACTCATTCTGACGCTGACACTTGGCGAACTGACAATTAGCTTCGTCTTCGTTCAGGTTTGATGCACATCTGACACCTGGCGGAGTGGGCAGGAAACGACTTAGGGTTTTTACGACACCATTACCCGCATATCGGCCTCAGGGGCGGAGGTATTCACGACACCATTACCTGCATATCGGCCTCAGGGGCGGAGGTATTCATGGATGCCGCCTCACTGACTGAGCGTTGGCATAGCTGGACGTTGCGCCCGCGCCCGGCGGAACAAAAAACACCGCGTTCAACGACAAGTTTCAATTCCACTCACTGCTGCAATAATGTCTGCAGTTTTTAATGTGTTATTTGTCCAGGTTTTGCTGTCTTATCTGTTCTGTTATTCACTGCGCTGTTTTCAGGTTCAGAAATTGTTCGCCCAGGTTCCCAGTTTCTCAGAGATCTGTTATTCGACTGTTTTCTTAGTGTTCTCTGGCAGGGACAGAGCTGTTTCCAGATTCACAACAATTGTTCGCCCAGGTTCTCAGAATTCTTCCGTTCACGTTGCAGGTTAGTGCTCTCAAGCGCAAATGCTGTGCCTGTGTTTTCTTAGTGTTTTTCCGTTTTTACTCCCAGCTGAAATATTTTAAAGTTCTGGTTGCCTAAAATTAGACGCCCACTCTCAGCTTCATTGGACAGAGTACATACTACTGCTCTTTAATGGCTTAAGATCGTATTTACAGAAATCAATTAACAGTTAGTGACTTCTATTATCCCATACAACCTTCAACCCCTTCTCTGTATCGTCACGTCTTTCAACTAAAATTACTCTCACTCAGAGAAGTCACGTGTGCTCTACAGGGAGATGTTCATGTCTCTGTGTCTGCATTTGTTTGGCTACTAAAATAAAAATGTGAAAATTATTATTTATCTTGCTTACCATATTTAAACCAGCGTTACGGGAATTGCCTTGTTTGACATAGACTCGGGGCTCGGACCTGGCAAACAGCTAAAACGGTTCAATGACGATTTTCCGGGAACGAGGTTGCCCTGTAGGTCTTCATGGGTCGAACTCAGACCCGCTGAGGGAATAAGCTAATCGCATAGCAAATGGAAGCCTTTCTGCTGATTTTTTTATATAAAACGGGCAAGAATTTTGCCTGAATTTTGGAATTGCAGAAATTGCTAGACGCATCATTAATCTATTCGTCCATTCTTTAACGGGTTTACTAATATACTTTTGGGGCTGTGGCAGGGTGGTTACGTGGATATTCACGGGGGAGCTTGGCGAGTACAGGGAACCTTAGCTGTGTCGAGAAGTATAGGAGATATACACTTGAAACGGTGGATATCAGCAGAACTGGAGATTAGAAAGCTGCCCATTACATCTGACTCTGAATTTTTAATAATGGCATCTGATGGACTTTGGGAGAAGGTATGCTTAAGTTTTTCAAATTGCTTTCACACTTATGTTTCAATTTCAAGGCACATGAAAGCTTGTTAATCCGGCCTCAAAGTTTGCACTCTTATGAATTTTCTATGAAGAAACAAAATTGTCAAACACTGCAAGTGGATTTTTCAGAACAGACTCTCTGTAATTTTGAATTTGCATACATTCAAAAGGGACCAATTTAGAAATAGGAGCTCATGGAGCTTTTTCAAAACTGGCACTTGGAGGGAACGTGGTTTCCCAACTTCCTAGTAAGCATGGATTCCTTTGAACAGAGTTGCGCCACCAAAAAACCAAAAAAAATTGTATCAGAACTGACACATTTCTCCATTAATTCTGTGTAAATTTTAGCTGAATTTTGTTCTTCGTAGGCAGGGCACTTTAGTAATGCACATTATTCATCTAAATCTTGATGGGAACATGGGTTCCCAGTAACATGAGCTACCTTTGAAACCCTGAGTCTTCACCAGCTCAAAACCAAAACAAAGTTGTGTCAGAACTGACACGTTTCTCCATTAATTGTCTATGAACTCTAGCTGCCTTTTGTACTTCTTAGGCAGGGCACCTAGTATTGCACATTCTCCATCTAAGATCTTGATGGGAACATGCGTTCCCAGTAAGCACGAAGCTACCTTTGAACCCTGAGTTTCACCAGCTCAAACCAACAAATTTGTTAGAACTGACACATTTCTCCATTAATTCTGTATATTTGCATAATCAGGGCACTGTAGGAAAGTATCCTGCCTGTTTCCGTGCTTTCTCTTTTAGTAATGTTTGTTCATCATCTAAGCTCATGGATTGTGTTTACACGTTAATTTTATCTTCACATACTCGCAATATGGAGTCCCTTGTATCTTCTTCCCCTGAATTCTGTAGTGGACTTGAGCACTTCACAAAAAAGTATTTTTTTTCCTCTGAATTCTGTACTTTCATAAACAGTGAACTTTTTAAATGTATTTCTTCATCTAAATTGTAAGCATGACTGTTTCAATCAGCTGATTCTGTTTCCCCTAATACTTCTATCAGGTCACTAATCAGGAGGCAGTAGACATTGTCAGGACTGTTTGCACAGAAAAAAAGCAAGGAGCTATTAGTCCTCCTGAACTTTTCGAAGGAGGAGAAGCATGGAATGAAGATGCTAGCCCACCACCTAAGGCAAGGAAAATTTCTTTGGGAGACGTACCTAAGGTCATGAAAGTCAGGAGTCTATGGGATGGCAACTTTAACACTATGGGATGCTATGACAAATATTTCAAAGAGAATACAAAAAGCCCCGGGTTGCAGTACATGCCTTTGCGACGTCCCATGGCAGCATGCAAAGAGCTTGTGGAGCTTTCTGCAGCTAGAGGCACACGAGATGACATTAGTGTAATGATTGTTGACCTCAGGCATTTCTGCCCAAGTGGCTGATGTAAGAGGAGTCCAAATGTTCGCTTAATGCACCATTTTCAACACCATCTTGCACATACCCCCATGTCAAAGACCCTCTGCTAAGCTGATCATGGTTGGAATTTCAAAACAAAACCATTTGTCAAATTTGACGGTTCTCACACAACCCCACCCATCTTCACACTTTCAACAAAAGATCTGGAAGATTTTGCAAATTTTTTAACTATATTGGCCCTCAATTCCATCCCTGAAGCTGATTCACTAGTCATATTGTTATTACAAATCCAACAGGTTGGACTGGTTCAAAGTCAGGCGGTAAGAGGAAAAAGAAATTGAGAATAACAGGAAAAAATAAGAAACAAAGGGACCAGTGTTGGCACATTTGATGTATGATAATAAAATTCCCATTCTTAGATTTGTGTAATTCGTTGGATGCTTTTAATAGGTTGTCATGGTTGGATACACCATGAGTTTTGTATATAGGAGAGCTAATTCAATTGACTGTTTTGTTCTAACAAGAAGTTATAAATATATCTAACACTGAAGCACTGAAGCATTGGTGGGTGATCCTCATCACGATTAGAACGAAGCCGAGATGTCAGTATAGAGCTCCTTGAAGGTGAAAGACCATGGTTGGCACTGCTCAAGCCCAGATTCTCCTGAACTTGCTGCCTGAGACAGGCTTGGAGAAACTGTAACATTGCTCAATGGAGATATCATCACTGGTGACCCTGCATGCATCTCTTTTCCTGATTCCACTTCACTGCAGTGAAGGGGATCTGCAGGAACCCAATACAGGGGAGCTGACAATGGCAGCCATACAAAATGCAATGAGGGACTAATAAACACTGCAAAAGTACAATGAGGCTAAGGCCTTACACAACTGTTCATTACAATACTCTGTGCATAACATTGGAAATATCAGGTACTGCTCTGTAGATGGGACAAAGCGACTGGTGTAACGAGTCACCCACCCGTTAAGCGTTAATTTAGCATACAATATTGATGGGTGCATGAGACCCTTTATAAGTAATATAGCCGTTTGTGAAACGGTCCAATAACTCACTAATTTTCTGCATTTGACTTTTACCAATAATTGGGAGGGTGCTAAAGCGTATGGACTATATTAATATTTGAAGTAGTGTTTGATATTTTGTTGGTAAAAGTCATTAAAATGTTAATTTTATTATAATTAGTTTAGATTTTTTCTATATTAATATTTGAAGCAGTGTCTGATATTTTATTGGTAAAAATGATTAAAATGTTAAGTTTATTATAATTACGTTAGATTTATTTTAATTTGAGATTTATTAATCGTTGGGAGGGATCAAATTTCAGCGTAATTTTTTTTGAGTGTAAAATTTGAAGAAAAATTTGTATATAGAGATTTGATTATTAAATTCATTTTAAATTAAAAATAATAAATATATTAATTTATATTCATAAATTTATTAATTTGTAATTATAAAAATAATAAGTATTTATATGTTAAATATTGTTATAATTTTATTTAATTAATAAAAACTATAATTTTTTAAATATTTTAATAAATAAATAAATTTTCATAAAACTTTAACCTATAAAACTTAAAAAGTAAAACTCTTTCAAAATTTGTTCTGTCATTTTATTTGTTTAATTATTTTATTAATATATGAGAGAAAAAATTTAGTCGTCTACTTAGAATATTCTTATCAAATTTACGTCGTGAAAGAATGTTTGTTTGTTATAAACTTAACGTAGATCCACTAATATTTACTATAGAGAAATTCAACAACTCTAATTTAATAATCCTATCGGCCTCTCTTTGTACCTTTTGGGACAATTGCTAGTATAAGCTTAGATGAATTTTCAATACAATGCAATTATCGTAGTATTAATTTCCTTTCAATGCTCTTTCATAATCTGATTCATGAACACATAGAGCAAAGAAAACAGGCACAAATGCGGTTGAAATTCTTCTGAGAGTTAGAAAAATATATGTATTTTTCGTATATGCGAGATACAAGTATGGAAACATTACACTCCTTTTATTTATGGTACCGGATTTTAATGGAACATAATTCACAATAAAAGTAGTCCAAAATGTGGATGTTTATAAACATAAAGTTATAACAAAGTTTGACAAACTTAGTTCCGGGAGAAAGTGAGACCAGTTCTTTATGAACTCTATGGTTGATGGGTTTCAATGAGTTATTTGTATTTATTTATATTTTTTTATTTTTATATAAAAGATTTTAAGATTAAGTAAGTGTAATTGATTTTTTAATTAGTTTTATTTTTTTATTTTCAAAATTAATGGTTTTATATATCTACTGGTTTATAAATTTACATTATGAAATTTATTATTTGATAATATGTATGGTAGTTTTATAGTTATATTAGATAAATGGGAAAAAGTAAATATATATTCATTTTATACCAATTACATTCACTTTAGAGATGCAATTTAGTTAATATTTGAAATTCTATCTATCTATACAGAAGAAAAGAGATAAAAAAATATGTCAACATCTTTCAGTTATAATCCTAAAATAAATATTTATATTAAAAGAGATTAATTTACCAACATTTAAGAAAAAAATACTTGTTAATATTTAATATTTTTTATAAATTCTATAAAAAAAATAATTAAAAATTAAAATAAAAAAACAAAAATTCATTGCTTTTTATATATAATTCTTAAAATTACTACCACGCAATCTTTTCTATATATTTTATAAAAAAATGATCTTTATGACCCTCCATATAAAATTCTCAAGGTTGCAGCAGTTTAGTGCTTTCCATACATTTTATATGGAAAGAAGATCTTTAAGACATTCAAGTCTACAACATAACGACTAATTTAAGTTAAAAACATAATTATCAATCCATCACCTTCTTTACAAAACTTTTAAAAGCAACCATTTAAGTTTTTCCAAAAGTGTATAATATAGCCTTTCTTTCTTATTTGTCTTTGCTTATGTAATGCATGTCACCTTGCACTTTTTCATTTCAAACAATATTGTTTTGGTAAGCCTTAGCCAGATGGAGAGAATGCCACACTTCACATTCGAATCCATTGCAGATCATCCAATTTTTTCCATCAACTTTTCTTGTATTTTTTCTGACAACGCTGAGGAAACAAATATTTCTTCCAATAAAAGTTTGGTTTTAATGTAAGGGGTTCATTCCATGTTTCTCCTGTACTGGGCGCTTCTGACCTCTTTACATTCGATTTTACTGGACCCCTTTCTTTTTGCCAAACGTATAATCTATGTTAAAGTTCTGTTCTATTGAATATACTCTTCCAATAAAACATTGTTTTTAATGCTAGGGACTCTAATTATCTTCTTGGGTACTGGACGATTCTGACCTTTTGCTGTGTGAATTATCTTATATCGAGTCGTTTCTGTTTCCTGATTGTTTTACTGGCTTCCACGCACAGATGTTTTCATTACTCAATTTATTTGTCTGTTTGCTGCGTCTTTTTCAGTGTTACATGAGAGTAACTCTTACAAACCTGATGAGTAACTCATACTCAGATTATATTCTTGGATATTGGACACTTCTAGCCTCTTTATGTCTAAATTATATTTTTTTTGTAGGTTTGTAGATATAACGTCCTGCTATGTATCATTGAATCCTGTGCTAGATTGGGTGGAAAATGTGAGAATAATGCAGAAATAGAATTAGTTGTGAATTGGTTGAACAGAATTAGTTGTGAGTGGTTAGGAATTGGTTGCCAGAATTAGTTGTGAGTTTCCTATATAAGTGTGATGTAATTGAGCAAATTTTTCAATGAAGTTGTGTGAGCTTTGTCTCACGTTTTGCTGGTGTTTCTGCCTGTGTCTTTGTTATAGTTTTTGTTGTAATTTGTAATTTGGTATCAGAGCCATCCTTCTGTCTGCGCCTCTCTCCTCTTCACGGGCAGTGAATGACTCTGCCATTAGAGTGTGCGCAGTGACAGTATGTTGTGTGGATCGGCTGAGTGAATAAGGTATTGGAATCGGCAGAACTACTGTATCGTAAGCCCTGCATACTTTCTTGATCTTTACTTTCTTGATCTTAATAGGAACTGAGTTTTGAAAACAGTTTTTTGTTTAACACGGTGGCAGCGGATTATCAGTTTTTTTTTAAAACAGTGGCAACATATTATTAAAGGTGTTTTTGTGGTGCATTTTTAAGATCGTGTGCAGCGTTTTATGTATTAACCAGTTTTCCTGGAGCAAGTTTGCAAGTTTTGTTTGAAGTTTTTTTTGAAATAGCGTGTGTAAGAAGCTTGCAATTTTTTTGAATTTGGTCATTGGTGGAGAAATGGCTAATCCCCTTGCAGATTCATATTTAAATGAGTCTACAAAACTTGATGGAGACAATTATGTCAATTGGAAATTTAAGATCATAACAGTACTGGAGGCATACAATCTCTGGCCGATTGTCAAAGGTGACGAGACCAAACCTCAACCTCCTACTGCCACTCAAGATTGGGAGAAGCGTGAAATGAAAGCAAGGGTGCTGCTACGCATGTCAGTGAAGGACAATATTATTCCTCACATTCGGGACTGTGAAACTTCAAAGGCGACATGGGACACTCTCAAAGGTTTGTATGAGACTACTAATGCAAACCGTATTTTATTTTTAAAAACAAAGCTGCTATCTATCAAAATGGATGCCAATGAAAGCATTAGTAACTTTCTTTCCCGAATTAAAGATTTCAGTGATAAGCTTGGTGATATTGGTGAAAAGGTTTCTAGTACAGACTTGGTAACTGTTGCTTTAAAGGGGTTAGTCCCAGACTATAAAGTCTTTATTTCAGCTCTCTCAGCTAGACCGACACCTCCTACATTTGAAGAATTGGCTGGAATTATTCTTCAAGAAGAAGAGCGCATGAAAACTTTTGAACTGGAGTCAAATGGTTCTGATTTGGCTTTGACTGCAAGAGGCAAAAGACCATTCCGAGGGAGACCATGGGACAGGAACAGAGGCCGTTTTCAAGCAAAGCAAAAAGGTATGACACCTCCTGATTCTTATGTTAAAAGGAACATTGAATGTGATTATTGTGGAAAACCTGGACATCTGGCTAAAGATTGCTATAGGAGAAAGAATAATGAATCAAATCAAAGACATAGCAAGCATAATGGAAATTACATAAACAGAGACACCTCAGTGACTGATGGATTTAAAAATCTTAAGTTATTTCTTTCTGCTGCTGCATTGTCTGCTGAAACTGATGATGAGAATGCTTGGTTTATAGATTCTGGTGCATCGGCACACATGACTTGTAATAAAGAATGGTATGATAAATATTATGAGAAATCTGATGGTACACACATTTACCTAGGAGATGACAAGTCACTTAGAGTTCAAGGCTATGGCATAATAAATGTGTACTTACCTAATGGACAAATGCGACAGATTCATAATGTGATGTATGTACCTGCTCTCAAAAAGAATTTGCTATCTGTTTCCACTATCACTGATAATCATTTAAAAGTAGAATTTGGTAAATTGGGGTGTATAGTGAAAGATGTTCAGGACCACTACAGGGTTGTTTCTACAGGTACCAGGGTTGGAGGATTATACAGATTGGATGTGACAGTGAAGCGCCATGTTGCATTGACATCCAACGAGACATCGACAGCAGAATTATGGCATCACAGGTATGGGCACTTAAATTACAATGATTTATCGTTGTTACAAAGGAAATCAATGGTTGGAGGTCTTCCTGTTATAACGTGTGAACATTTACCATGTGAAGCTTGTGCACTTGGTAAGCAGCATAGAGAAGAGTTTCCTGTTCATACTGAGAAACGAAAATATGATATACTTGAATTAATTCACACTGATGTATGTGGCCCTATGCAAACTAGGTCTCTTGGTGGTGCTTCATACTTTGTTATTTTTATTGATGATAGATCTAGGTATACCTGGGTCTATTTCATTAGAAGGAAAAGTGACATATTTGAGTATTTTAAAGAGTTTCGAAATATGGTTGAAAAACAAACAGGAAAGTGCATTAAAATACTCAGATCTGATCAAGGGGGTGAATATAAATCAAAAGCATTTAACACCTATTGTAAATCTAATGGAATTCAACAACAGTTCACAGTGCCACATACCCCTCAGCAAAATGGGGTTGCTGAGCGATGGAATAGAACCTTGGTGGAATCTGCTCGTAGTATGCTGCAAGGTAAGAACATCTCTAATGGTTTCTGGGCAGAAGCCATTAACACTGCTGTTTATCTGAAGAATCGATGTCCCACTAAGCAATTAGTTTTTCAAACTCCTTTTGAGGCTCTTCATGGTTATAAACCTGATGTGAGTCATTTCAAAGTCTTTGGATGTACTGCTTTTGCTCATATTCCTAAGGCTAACAGAAGAAAACTTGATGCCAAGTCCATCAAGTGTGTTTTCATTGGATATTGTACGGATCAGAAAGCCTATAAATTGTTTGATCCAAGTTCCCATAAACTATTTGCAAGTCGTGATGTATTGTTTCATGAGCAGACTGATAAAAGTAATACAAAGAATGATACATGGCATATATCTAATGATGCACATATCAAGCTTGATACTTTGATTAAGCAGGAACAGGAACCGGTCCAGGTACAGGTACATGATCGGGATGATAGCAGCAGTCCGAGCACAACTAGTAGCAGTGAGTCATCACAAGGGGGTGATTCACCTCAAAGCCGACGAATCATGGATGGAACACCCACAGGTATTGAAGCACCAAGAAGGTCGTCCCGACAGACTCAGCTTCCTGCAAGGTATAAAGACTATGCCTTAATGACTAATATAATGAATGTTGAAGAACCAATTGATTATGAACAGGCTAAACAACATGAACCATGGATTAATGCTATGAATGATGAGTATGCTTCTCTTATGAAAAATCAAACATGGGAATTAGTGGAACTTCCTGAAAATAAAGTTCCAATTGGAAGCAAATGGTTGTACAAATCGAAATTTAACGCAGATGGTACCCTTGATAAATTTAAGGCAAGATTAGTAGCAAAAGGATATGCTCAAAAGGAGGGAATTGATTATGAAGACACTTTTGCACCAGTAGCTAAGTTGAATACAATTAGATTACTGATTGCCTTAGCCACAAAACATAATTGGAATATACATCAATTGGATGTCAAATCTGCTTTTCTAAATGGTGATTTAAAGGAAGAAGTTTATTTGGTTCAACCTGAAGGGTTTGTCAAACAGGGACAGGAGCATCTGGTTTGCAGGTTAAGAAAGGCATTGTATGGTTTGAAACAGGCACCAAGATCATGGTATGTAAAGATTGATACCTTCTTTCTTCAGAATGGATTTGTAAAAAGCAAAAATGATCCTAACTTGTATGTTAAGAAAGATGAAAAAGGAAATGTTGCTTTAATATCTTTGTATGTGGATGATCTCATTATAACAGGCAGTGCTCACAAGTTAATTGAAGAAATTAAAGTTCAGTTGTCACAGGAATTTGAAATGAAAGATTTGGGTGAAATGCATTACTGTTTAGGAATTGAGGTATGGAGAGAATCTGGTAAAACTTTGATCACTCAAAGCAAATATACAAAGGAGATTCTTAAAAAGTTCAATATGACAGATTGCAAAGCTATGTCAACTCCCTTAGAACAGAATGCAAAGTTGTACAAAGAAGATGGATCGAAAGAGGCAGATGGAACATTATATCGTCAGTTAGTGGGAAGTTTGAACTATCTCACCACTACCAGACCAGACATTGCATACTCAGTCAGTATCCTTAGTCAATTCATGGCTAAGCCTTCAGGCAATCACTGGAATGCTGCAAAGAAAGTTCTCCGATACTTAAAGGGAACAGTGAATCTCGGTATTATGTATACTGATGAATCTAATGTTGCACTGACAGGTTTTTCTGATTCAGATTGGGCAGGAAATCCAGATGACAGACGATCTACCTCTGGCTATTCATTTCATATTGGATCAGGGGTCGTATCTTGGAGTAGTAAGAAACAGCCAACTGTTTCTTTATCATCAACAGAATCAGAGTACAAAGCTTTGACCAATGCCACCTGTGAAGCTATTTGGTTGCGGAGAATTCTTGCAGATCTTGAAGAAGCGCAAAGTGGTGCAACATGTATCAATTGTGATAATCAGAGTGCTATCAAATTAGCACATAATCCAGTTTACCATGCTAGAACAAAACACGTTGAGTTACAGTACCACTTTGTACATGAGAAAATTGAGTCAAATGAAATTGGATTGATATTTTGTAACACCAAGGATAATGTGGCTGATATATTTACTAAGCCCCTTGGTAAAATCAAATTTGAAGTTTTTATAAGTCAGTTAGGTATTGTAGAAAATCCATTTCTCCATTAAGGGAGGATGTGAGAATAATGCAGAAATAGAATTAGTTGTGAATTGGTTGAACAGAATTAGTTGTGAGTGGTTAGGAATTGGTTGCTAGAATTAGTTGTGAGTTTCCTATATAAGTGTGATGTAATTGAGCAAATTTTTCAATGAAGTTGTGTGAGCTTTGTCTCACGTTTTGCTGGTGTTTCTACCTGTGTCTTTGTTATAGTTTTTGTTGTAATTTGTAATTAATACATCGTCAATAATAGAGTGATACATAGCCACCCATCCTCTGGCACCATTCAATACTCGTTAAAAAGATGAATAATGTTCATCTTCAATATTAAATATACTAATTTAAGTATACTGAGCACTTCTGACTTCTTTATATCTTAATTTCAAGTCTTTTTTGTTTCATATATTTGTTTCATATGTTTTTTAAATGGTTGGGCACTTCTGACCTCTTTATATCTGAATTTCAAAAGGTGTTTTTGTTTCATATATTTGTTTCAAATGTCTTTTTAATGGCAGGGGCACTTCTCACTTTTTGTGTTTCAACTCTATAATAAAGTGAATAATGTTTGCAATAAATATTAAATATTTTTTATTTTTTTATTTTGGAATATATAGAGCTTTTTTGTTTCATGTTTTTTAAAATTATTGAACATTTCTGATCTCTTTATGTCTGAATGTTGCATAACAGGATGAATAATGCTAACATTAAATATTAAGTATACTAGACATTTCTGGTTTCTTTATGTTTGAATTTCTAAAGTCTTTTATGTTTCGTATTTTTTATTTTTATTTTTTAATTGTTAGACACTTCTAGGTATGTTTTAAAACTAGAGTAATCATATAATTTAAATGGTTTATAGGAATTAATTAAATTATAACTTTGTTTAGTAACAAAAGTTTTTAAGACCTGGGTAATCATATAAATCAAAGGAATCAAATGGTTCATATGAATTAAATAAATTATAAAATAATAATAATAATTTTTAATGATAAAAATAATTGAGATATAACCTCAATCAGAGTGTGCGCCGGTGGATGGAAATGCCTGTGAGAAGTAATGAGGCGTACAACTAAATTATGTACCACTGCCCCCACACGCTCAAAGTGATGGGTGCGGTGGCCCTTGGCATGAGTACATGCAAGGGTGGTGGGAAAGGTGGCAGAGATAGCAGTGGAGAGATAGGTTGTATAGAAACAAAGGCTAGACAGACGGGTAAGGAATGTGAGTTTTCTTGTAGAGTAAGGAGTTGGAGAAGAGGCAAGGGAAGGCGGCGGCACCAGTGGCATCAAACTTGGAGACGGTCTACAAGCGGTAACGGGTATGTTTCTTGGTTCTTCGCCTCTTTTGCAATTGGTTTTTGTTGGGGAGAGAGGGGGATAATTGGGAAGGGTAATTGGGGGAAATGCTGGGGGAAATGGAGGAGGCATTGAGCTGCAATAGTTTGGCTATGCATCTTTGTATTGAGCTTGCCAGGTATCGACCCTGCCTCTAGCTGTTTGGACTTTGCATTGCTTGGCAATGGGAACCCGAGTACTGCACACCACGGGCTGAGTAGGGCTAGTTTTTGGGGTCTGGTACGCAGAGGCACGGCGTTTGAGGCTGAGGGCAGCGAAGGTCAGCTAATATGCCGGGTAGGAGCCTTGCCTTGCTGCCGAAAACACTGCAACTTCTAGGGCACTGGGAGAAATTACTATGTTAAGAGAATTGATAGGATCTCTGAGGGTGAAGTCGGTATGATAATGACAGAGGTATTGTTCTAGCTTACTGGGCAGAGGGGAAAGGGACTGCACTCCACGGAGGGAAACCTGTCAGGCTGAGGCTAGGCTCACTTGCATGGCCTTGGCTTGGGATTGTCAACCATACGGTGTATGAGAGGCACTGGGGGTGGAGGGGTGAGAAGTTAGAAGGGATATGGAGCTTGGCCCTATCTAAGGACTAGCTCTCTGCCCATCTCTCCTTTGATAATGATAGCAAATGGAAAAAGGAAATGAATGGGGAGGATGACGGCATCGACAATTCAAGTCAGGGCAGTAACCAGTGCTATAATATGTCAAAGTGCTCTTGGTTAACAAATCTTTGTTGTGAACAGGTGTCGAACAACGTTGACATGGCTCGGCCAGCGAGAGGTCGTGGACGTGGAAGATGGGGCTGGGAGCCTAGAAAGGATAAGGACCTGAGCACGTCGGAGCCCCACAGAGGGAGGAAATCGATAGAGCATCTTATCAGTGAAGTTGTTGAAGCATACCGTGAGGGCATGGATGAAGGCATCCAGAATCTGTTAGAGGAATGGGAAGAGGAAATTAAGCAAGGCAGTGAGATAGAGGAGGATATGGAGAATTGAAGGACACTCATCTCGAACCCTGAGAATACTAGAGGCAGGATAATGCAATTCAAACAGACGTTGTACCTCTACTGGCTAATGAAAAGTCTGGTGGATAAAGTCATGGAAAAGATCTCAGTGGATATGACGGTTTCTCTCCAAGGGATGTCGAGATACAAAGAATATCTACAGAAAATTCAGTTCCAACTCCATAACCAGGATACTAGACTGGACATAATTGAAAGACACATTCCATGCATCATGGAATTGTCGAAGATGCGTGGAGCAACTGTTAAGGATCCTACGCCTATGGAAGCGGCCTTGGAGGAGCAGAAGGGCTAGTCATTTTACCATGTTTACTTTTGTTATATATGCGGTTAGCATTTATTTTTAGTTATGCAAGTATATGTATAGATAGAAATATAGAGTCTCGTCTTGAAACATAGACATATATAGCTTGGCTAGAGAGATTGAAACTCTATTGTTTTTTGATGGCTTACAGTGAGGATAGGTGGCCAACAGACTTGGTTTTCCATTGGGCAAGTTGAGGCCACCTAGCCAAACTATGTGGTGTAAATCTGTGGAATATAAATAGAAAATGAATTAAAAAAATACATAATTACTTTGTAAATAAATCTCCGCATTTGATTTATGTATATGACTAAGGGCCTTTGAATCTTGGTGGGGAAGATAACAATCAATTTTCCAAACCACGGAGATACCCAATTGACTCCATGGTCCCATTTATTTAACAATTTGCATAGTAATTTCACAGTTGTATTAGGTAAATGTTAAAAGGTAAACATGTATTTACATGATACCACTTGTGATCTCATAATTTATAATTTTCATAGTAATTGCATAGTAATTTTGGTAAACGTGAAAAGGTAAACATGTATTTACATGATACCACTTGTAATTTGATAATTTGCATGGTTGCCCCACCCTTATGGAGTTTAGGCTCTTGCTAAGTCATAAATTCCTAATATATTTGGCCTACTATGTGTTGGATATACTCTTGGTGTTATAAATTCTTAATATATTTGGCTTACTAGATATTGGATATACTCTTGGTGTTACAGTTACAACCCCTGAATATGATTTTGGGCCTCCCCATGATTAAAAATAAAAAGCTCATAATTTTATGAGGTAGATGTGAAAAGTTAAAAATAACGAACCAATATTTGAAATTTCATTTATTGATATAGATAAAACCACTAAAATACCAGCATTTTTTATTTATGTCTATTAAAAAAAGTCATTAAAAAAACACCTATCAACTTAAATAATACAATTTAGTTTTAATTGTTTTTACAAATTCTATAATAATAAAAAAATCTTAATGACTTTTTAGGCAGCATTCGTAAGATTACAACAGTGCAATTTTCCCTGCATATTTTATGGGAAGAAAATCTTTACGACTCTCTGTGTAAAATTCTTAAAATTACGGCAATTTATTCTTTTCCACACATACATGTTAGTAAGTATCTTTAAGACCTTCAAGTCTTAAACATCACGAACAATACTCCACAAACTTTGGGAAGACTATCTTTATAAGACACTCTACAGAATTAAAGTTAAAAACATAATGATTAATTTAACTTTTAAAAGCAACGAGGCACATCCTTACGTATAAGTTTTTTTTTTGTCCCAAAAAGCGTATAATATAAGCTTTCTTTATTATTTGTCACCTTAAACTTCTTACTTCTGTAATGTCTATTACCTTGTATTTTTTCATCTCAATAAGCCTTGCACAGTTCTCAGCCAGATGGAGAGAATGACACACTTCGGCATTCGAATCCATTGCAGGCCGTCCAATTTCATTCAATCAACTTTTCTCGTATTTTTTCTGACTACCGAGAGAGAACCTACATTCTTCCAGTAAAACTTTGCCTTTAATATAAGGGGTTCAACAGTTTTTAATGCGAGTGACACACTAATTATCTTATTGGGTACTGGACATAACAGTTTTTAATGTGAGGGTCTCACTCTAATTATCTTATTAGGTACTGGACAGTGTGACCTCTTGAGGTCTGAATTTTCTGGAGTCCTTTATTTTCCTGTTTGTTTTACTGGATTCCGCGCAGAGATATTTTCATTACTCAATGTATTTGTCTGTTTGCTGTCTCTTTTCCAGTGTTTGATCAGATTAACTGTTGTAAACATACTTGTTTTGAAGGTGAAGAATTCACTCCACGAAACCATTCACCTTCTGCTGAACAATGTAGCATAAAATATTAAATATACTAGATATTTCTCGTAAATAATTTAATATTTAATATTTAATTAAATATGAGAAAAGTGTTTATAGTATTCCATATTTATAACAATGAGATAGGTACAATACATACAACTTATTATAATGCGATGAGAAGGGCACTTATGTGAGTTTAAGATTCATATTTATTAAAAATATGTTTTTTATTATTTAAAAAAATACATTAAAATAATTTTTAATTAAGTATAATAAAGAATAAATATAAAATTTTTAATTTTTAATTTTTAATATAAAATTTTCAAGTTTTAAATTTAAATCTAATGCTTTAGTTTAATTTGTTTTTTTGTTAAATAATAAAAAAATATATAATAATTTAGGTATTAAATTAGTAGTGGTTGTTATTTATATGGCATATTAACTCATCATTATTATTCAAAAAAAATTATGTCACTTGAAATAAACCAATAGTAAGATAGATATATCACTCTTACAATATGTTTTCTTAAATCCAAAAAACAAACTCTTCAATATTTTTATTATTTATTTAAATATTTAACTCCATTAAAAATACCATTTCAATATTAAAAACTTTTCTTTATTAAATATTTTTATAAATATTTAAAAATAAATAAACAAACAAAAACTTATTTTACCATAATTTTTCTGGAGTATTTTCATGACTTGTAATTTAAATTATTTATTAAACTTAGGGAAAAAAGTTCAAAGATAAGACTATTTTCTAACTTACTTTGAATTATTCATTGATATTTGATTTATTTATTGATTGTTTATTTGAATTATTCAGTGATGGTTTCAAATACTTTTATTAGTATTATTAAATATTTTGGAGTTTTTAATTGGAATTGGGCCCAAAAAATTAATCAAATCTTGATTTTATCATTTAAATAGGTAACAAATATATAAATTCATACTCTGAAAAATCTACCCTTGAATTGTGAATATTTCATAACTCACATTTATGATTCCAAAATATCTTTACAAAATTCTAAATAAATTAAACCAAAAAATAATAGAAAACTTCCGAAACGTATAACAAATAAACTACTAGCTTTCCTATTAAAACTAACTTCCATGAATTTTTTGCAAAGCAGTGTTGACCGTTAAACCTAGAGCCAATTTGATTACCATTTTTCCTACTAGGCATTAATAAACACCTTAACTACAAATATCGATCAATTCTGTATAGAGGGATTATTTTCCATTCAATGGGTTCTTTTGAAATGTGGCACCTCAGATTTTCATAAATCCTACATCCCCAGTTCAAAAGTTTTGAACTCTGTAAAACGCACCCGTAAATTTGAAGACATTTACAGTGAAGTTGATGGTTAAACTTCGATCCAGTTCGTTATTATGCATTCATGGAAATATATATGATCACACCAAGATTTGTATATATTGATCTTCATTTTGCAATAATATAAGCTTAGATGATTTTTCAATACAATTATCATAGTGTTAATTTCCTTTCCATGGTCTTTAATAATCTGATTCATGAACCCATAAAGCAAACTATGCAGGCACAAATGCGGCTGAAATTCTTCTCAGAGTTATATATATATATATATATATAAGTATGGAAACATTGCACTCCTTTTATTTATGGTACCGGATTTTAATGAAACGTAATTCACAATAAAAGTCGTCCAAAATGTGGATGTTTATAAACATAAAGTTATAACAAAGTTTGACAAACTTAGTTCCGGGAGAAAGTGAGACTAGTTCTTTATGAACTCTATGGTTGATTTAGTCAGTCACTATCTGGGTTAATGGGATTTCAATGAGTTACATTTCAGTATTATTAATGAGATTTCAATGAGTTACATTTCAGTATTATTATTTATAATGTATTTATTTTCCGTGCTCTTACCAACATAATGAGTAGCTTATACTCATATTATCTTCTTGTATGCTGGACACTTCTCGCTTCTGTATGCCTGAATTATGTTCTTCTGGTCTGTTTGTAGATATAACGTCCTGCCATGTATTATTGAATGTTGTGTTAGGTTGGGTGGATACACATCATTAATAATATAGTAGTGGTGTACTGTTATTGATAACGAGCTTTATTTATATTTCTGTTTTGGATTATGTTTTATTCCAAGGTTGATATAGACCTGATTCTGTCACTGCACTTTATATTTCTAGTATTTTTTTTCTTGCATTTTCATAAATCCAAATGTATTAATTTTACTACATAAATAAAATCAACATTTTTTCAGATAAATAAAATCAACAGTTTTTTCAGATAGTGATGCATAGTCACCTATCCTCTCTGGCACAATTCAATGCTACTTAAGAAAGTGAATAATGTTCACGTTAAATATTAAATATACTGAGCACTTCTGGCCTCTTTATATCTGAATTTCAAGACTCTCCTCTCTGGCACAATTCAATGCTACATAAGAAAGTGAATAATGTTCACGTTAAATATTAAATATACTGAGCACTTATATTTGTTTCAAGGTTTTTTTTAATGGTGGGGCACTTCTGACGGCTTGAATGCTGCATAATAACAATAAATATTAAATATACTTTAACACTTTTTCATATATTTTTTAATTGTTGGGCATTTCTGATTTTTTTTTTTTTTGTGTCTGAATGCTGCATAATAAAGTGAATAATGTTTGTAGTAAATATTAAATATATTAAACACTTTTAACTTTTTTATCTTTGAATTTATAGAGCTTTTTTTATTTCATGTTTTTTATCTAAATTATTGAAATTTCTGATCTCTTTATGTTTGAATGTTGCATGAGAGGATGAATAATGTTAACCTTAAATATTAAGTATATTAAACATTTCTGGTATTTTTATTTTTAAATTTCTAAAGTCCTTTTTGTTTCATGTTTTTAAATTGCTAGACATTTTGATCTAGGTATGTTTTAAAACTATAATAATTATACAATTCAAATGGTTTATAAAACTTAATTAAATTATAATTTTATTTAGTAACAAAAGTTTTTAAGACCTGGGTAATGATATAAATTAGAGGAATCAAATAGTTCATATGAATTAACTAAATTATAATTTATTTAAAATAATAATAATAATTTTTAACGATAAAAATAATTAAGATATAAGTTAAACATATATACATTTATAAAAAATACATATCTACTTTAAAGATAACAATCAATTTTCCAAACCACTGAGATACCCAATTGACTCCATCTTACCAGATATTTAACAATTTACATAGTAATTTCATAGTTGTATTAAGTAGATGTGAAAAGGTAAACATGTATTTACATGATACCACTTGTTATCTGATAATTTGCATGGCTGCCCCACCCTCGTAGAGTTTAGGCTCTTGCTAAGTCATAAATTCCTAATATATTTGGCTTACTAGCTGTTGGATATACTCTTGGTGTTATAGTTACAACCCTCGAGTATGATCTTGGGCCTCCCCATGATTAAAAGTAAAAAACCCATAATTTTATTAAGTAGATGTGAAACAGTTAAAAATAAAGCCAATATTTGAAATTTCATTTATTGATATAGATAAAACCACTAAAACACCAACATTTTTTTTATTTATATCTATAAAATAAATATTTAAATTAAAAATAACACTATCAACTTAAATAATACAATTTAGTTTTTTTTTTTTTTACACATTCTAAAAACAAATCTCGATGACTTTTTCGATAGCATTCGTAAGATCATAACAGTGCAATTTTCCTGCAGGAAGAACATCTTTACGACTCTATGTAAAATTCTTAAAATTACGGGAATTTATTCTTTTCCGCACATACATGTTAGTAAGTATCTTTAAGACCTTCAAGTCTAAAACATAACGAACAATCCTCCACAAACTTTGGGAAGACTATCTTTATAAGACACTCTCCAGAATTAAAGTTAAAAACATAATGATTAATTTAACTTTTAAAAGCAACGAGGCACATCCTTACGTTTTTTTTTTTTCCCAAAAAGCTTATATTATAAGCTTTCTTTATTATCTGTCACCTTACACTTCTTGCTTCTGTAATGTGTATTACCTTGTACTTTTTCATTTCAATAAGCCTTGCATAGTTCTCAGCCAGATGGAGAGAATGCTACACTTCGGCTTTCGAATCCATTGCAGGTCGTCCAATTTCTTTCCATCAACTTTTCTCGTATTTTTTCTGACTAACCAGAGAGAACCTACATTCTTCCAGTAAATCTTTGCTTTTAATGTAAGGGGTTCAACAGTTTTTAATGCGAGACACTCTAATTATCTTATTGGGTACTGGACACAACCGTTTTTAATGCGAGGGACTCACTCTAATTATCTTATTGGGTACTGGACACGTGTGACCTCGTGAGGTCCGAATTTTCTGGAGTCCTTTATTTTCCTATGACGTAGTCTTTAACGCGACTTTTTGAAAGCCTTTCCGGCGATTTTTTCCGGTGAAAATCCGGCAGTGATTTATTGGAATCCAAGTTTGATAGCTAATTTCTGCACAATGAAACCGTCCCAGGGGTTTTTCAGGGTGCTGAATCCGAATATGCAATTAAAAAACCATTTTAACTGCAACAAATCATGATTTCATCTCAATTTCTTCCACCGGATTCCGTCACCGGAATCTCAAAAAGTCGCATTATAGACAACTCCTTTTCCTGTTTGTTTTACTGGATTCCGCGCAGAGATATTTTCATTACTCAATGTATTTGTCTGTTTGCTGCCTCTTTTCCAGTGGACTCTTAATTGTTTTGGGAGTCGTCTGAGGACTCGGAAGAATTGATAGGATGGAGGAGTTGTTATGATGTTCAAAAGTGGTCAGAGTTTCGATAAAAAATTTCAAAAAATCTTGTAAAGACAGTTTGATGGTTGAAATAGATTCAGCACCATCAAAAATGTCTAGTACACTTAAAATTTTGAAATTTAACAACTATAACTTGGATTTACAAAAGTCTTTGCGAGATTTTCTCTAAACATAACCGGAATTTCCATAACTTTCCGGGCACCTCGTTAGACTCCCTGATTGCTTTGAATGTGAAGAATGTTGTAGTCTAAAAATTAAGTTTTTTGCCTTGAAAGTTATGGAAATTCTGGCCATATTTTTTAAAAAATCTGGCAGGGACTTTTGTAGATCTAAGTAAAAGCTATCAAAATTCTAAATTTTAGGCTCTAAAGACATTTTTGATGGTGCTGAATACATTTGTACCATCAAAAACATGATTCAAACACTGCATTTACAAGATTTTTTGGAAATATTTTGCCCAGATTCTAGCCACTTTTGACTGCCCAGACAATTCCTCCATATCATTTGTAAACAACTACGTAAAAAATTCACTGTAATGTTGAAAAGCCATTCACCCTTTCACAACATTCCATGAACATTCAATACGGCTAAATAATGAGAATTAGCATTAAATATTAAATATACGAATATTCAACATTCCATGAACATTCAATACGGCTAAATAATGAGAATTAGCATTAAATATTAAATATACGAATAATGTGAATAGTGTTAAAATTAAATATTAAATATACAAATAATGTGAATAATGTTAGCATTAAGCATGAGATATTAAATATACTAGACACTTCTGACCTCTTTACATTGAATTTCAAGTCTTCCCTGTTTCATATTTTTTTAATGGCTGGACACTTCTTTATGTTTGAATGCTGCATTATAGGGTGAATAATGTTTGTAGTAAATATTAAATATAGGGTGAATAACCCTTTTAGATCTGAATTTCTGAAGTCCTTCATGTTTCATATCTTTTAGTCGCTGGACATTTCTTTATGTTTGAATGTTGCATAATAGGGTGAATAATGTTCATAGTTAAATATACTAAATATTTTTGAATTATTTATTTTTAAATTTATAGTATTTTTGTATTTTAAAGGTTTTTTTTAATTGTTCAATATTTTTATTTTTCTATATTTGAATGTTGCATAATAAAGTGAATAATGTGAACATTAAATATTTAAATATTAAATATTTTAGACATGTTTAGTCTTTTTATGTTTGAATTTCTAAAGTTCAGTCTCATGTTTTTTCTCAATCTAACTATTTGTTCATTTTCTATAGTTCTTACAAACATAATTGTTTTGAATGTGAGAGATTCAATTTTATTAAACTTCTTTAGAATTTCTAAATTCCTTTTATGTTTTTTTTTTTTAAATTAGATTTCATATATAGATATCTTTATAACTCAATTTTTTCAACATTTGTTGTTTTTTAGATGTTAAATATACAATGATTAATATCCACTTTATTATGCAGCAATGAATGTTATTGGAAAGTGGGTAGTTATATATCATCAAATTATTAATGGTCATAATTTGATGAGAATATTCATCCACCCTCACATAATATTTAATGTTGTTTAACAAGGTGAATAATATTCATCTTAATTATGTCTTAAATGTACTCAATATTTCTAACCTCTTTATATAATTTCCAGAGCTCCTTTCCATTTCATGTTTTTTTTATTGAATTCCATGTGTAAATATATTCAGAACTCATTTATTTGTCTAATTCTTTTTCCAATGTTAAATGAGAGTAACTCTTACAGACATAATTTCCATGTTTACTAGACACATAGTTTGTTGGGAACCTTCATAGAAGCATACTTCCATTATTGTAAGTGAATCTTGCTTCATCTATTTTTGTTCATATCTTCTCACTATTCACCATATAGATATAGGGTTGGACATCTCTTAAGAAGATCAAGGTGGTGCAATTTATTTGGATGATAAGAAATATAAATATGTTATAAGCAATTTACCCATAACATGAGTAAGTCTATATGCAATTCCAAATTTGATGAGGGCATTAACAATAATATATATCAATTACATGCTAAGTCAAAGGAAAGTCGTAAATTGAGAGGAGTGCTTAAATATTTGGGAAGACCATTCACAAATAGAGCTTTTTGACCAAATCAGAGGAAACAACAAGACACTAAGATAATTAACCAATAAGATGATCAATTTAGAAAATAATTAAATTGGAATATCATGTTTCATTGATTCATAAACACACATTTATACTATAATTTCTTTTAAAAAATCCAAGGATAATTCTCTCGAAATATGAGGAATCATTTCGATTGGACTAATTTAATATACTCAATTGTAATGTCCCCTAATAATAATAAAAATAATAAATAATATAATGTAATATTAAAATATCAGCAAATAAATGAAATAATAATAAAGAATAATAATGGTAAATAAATAATAATAAAAACTAAAAAAAGATAATAATAGTAAATAAATAATAAATAAGGAAGAGCATATAACCATAATAAATAAATAAAATAGTAAATAATAATAATGGAGTTTCAAATAAATATATATAAAAGTAAAGTATAAAAATAGTAAAACTAAGTAAATTTAACAAAAAAGTAAAATAAAATAAGAAAGTCTTAAACTAAGACAACTATAAAAATATTAAAAATAAATTAAGTAAAAAGAATAAAATAATAAAAAATTAAATTAAGAGAAATATTAAATTAAGTAAAGCTTAAAATAAATAAATAAAAGTTGCATGTTGACACATGGAATGTGTGTATGCAGGCTCATTTCCATTGGTTTGTCTATTTAATAGACGATGAGGAAGATGAGATTCATCATTCTTTCATCCATTTTCTTGGGAGAAAAGTGTTGTGAGACAAAGGATTCTCTAGCAGTAATACTTTGATTGAGGATTCGGGGATGGCCAACTGTAGAAAGGTTATGTGCAGCTGAGCATACGGTCCCAGAACTTTGTTGCAGTTAGCGGGATTCCAATAACATTCAACTCCGAAATCATATCATCGCCATAGGTAAGTCATATTTGCTCGTGTTTTTGAAAATTCTATGTTAATTAGTGGAATAGTTGTGTGTTGATTATTAATCATATAATTTGACGTAATCATTTGTATATCTTAAATTGGGGTTGTTATTGTATCAAAGCAAAGTTACAACCCTGAAGCTGATGAGTCCTAACATCCAATTTTAATTAAGATCTAGATGTACAAATGGATTATTAATTTTTTTTAAATATCTATGATTTTATTGATTAATTAGATAAATTTATAACCAACTTTTATTCCCTTATTAAATTAAAAATAATAAGAATTAATAATTTTATTTTGAATATTTAAAAAAATTAAAATAACCCATATTAATAAGGAGTTAGGTGTTAGGGGTATTATTGAAAAATTATCACTACATGGATATTAATTACTTATAATATATAAAATTATAAACAATATGTGAGCATTAATAGGTGGATTTTTTAAATAGCTATTTTTAAATGAAATATTTATAATGGGTTAAATCAATGCCGTATTAATAGTGTTAACCATATAGGAATAGTTAATTTATATTAATTTATTGAAAATACATTTAATTTTGGAGTTGTGAAAAATGGCCAAACAAACTAATCCATATAACCATTTGTTGTATGTAATACAGTTGTCCCACCTGGATTTCCCAAAACAATAAAATTCAGCATTCTCTTTTTAAATTCAAGGTACACTTTGTTTTGTCATGGTTACAATCTATATTGTGGTTCTGGTGGTCACAGGTTAAACCCCACTGGCTCACCCGTTAAAAAAAAAAAAAAAAACTTGTCCAAAATTATTAAGTGCTTAAATCTCGAAATTGTGAAGGCCTTATCGCTTGAACTACTAGTAAATTTTCAAGTGGTCAAAACATAATACCCATAAATTCATGCATGGTGGTCTTTTAATTACACACAAGAGAACTAATATATAGGAATATGAAGTTTTATTTGTTAGATAGTAATTATTTTAAGGTTTCTATATTTTTAATATAGAAAGCGTTAGTTATATATAAATTGTTAAATTTAAATAGGAATATAAGAATAAGAAATGATTTATATTAATAATTATTATATATGTAATTGATTAATAAAATGGTGATAAAAATGATGAATACAAAATTTAAATCTAAATTATTTTATGCGACATTATAAGTGGGTTAAATAAGTATATAATTGTTAGAGAGAAATTTGATAAGTTATTCTTAGAATATTTTATATTGAAAAATTAGGTTTAAAATGCGAAGTTGAGTTATGATTATTTTAATTTTTAAATATTATCAATAATATTTTTGATTTATAAATAATGTATCCAAGGTAATTTTGTTTCCAAATCAATTTGTCATTTCAATAATTACTTAAATGTTTATTCCTGTCTAAATCTTTTAAACGCAAATACGACAGTTTTTGTTCTTAACAAACATATAGTTGAATTATTGTCCTTTATGGAATCAAACTCACCAACACATCGTTAATAGCCAAGCTCTCTACCGGCCAAGCCAATGCAGCGTCATCTTACAAATATTATTAAATCAACATGGCCACACAACTTAACATTCAACGCCCAATCAACAATCAATGCAATACGCCCTTCATCCCATGGCCCACTCAGTGTGTTTCAATCAATTATAGGCACTTCAATAGGTAGGCCTTTAGTTATTTACTTAACAAATGAAGAAAATGATCGTATTTATTTAATATTTAGTTGTTTAGTATTTCAGTTTAATTATAGAATTGTGTGTCTGGAATATTTTGTTCAGTTTTTAAAAAAACTTAAAATACAAAGTAAATTTTATAATTTTTGTGAGAGTAAGGAATTAATAACATTGATAAATAACGATTTTTGGAAAAAAAGGGTTAAAATACAAAGTAAATTTTATAATTTTTGTGAGAGTAAGGTATTAATAACATTGATAAATAACGAAATAAGTAGTTATTTTGATATTTTGCAATATTTTTTTAAAGGCACATTAACTCATTATTATTATTCAAGAGAAATCATATCACTTGAAATAAACTACGTGCAGGATATATATATCACTCTTGCAAGAAGCCTTGTGTCAAGCTCACGAGTCGGCGGTTGATGTGCGATAGAGTGGGGCGACGCGCCCTCAGTTAAACATGACACGCTGACGTGCGACGAGTTGATGGGTGACGAGCCGGTGCGATGAGTCGGTGAGCAAGCGAGTCGGTTGCAACATTTGTTGCGACGATGAGACAAGTTAGTGTTGTGATGGGTTGGGGCAGTTGGTTAAAAGCGCCCGAGATACAAGTTTCAACGAGCCAATAGAGAGTCGAAAAACCGAAATTTCTCTAAGTGTGGCGACTTTGCGAAGGTAAGCTTATACGATGCAAAGTTGGGCATGTGGACCTGGCGGGCCGACAACATGGACGAGCCGACATAAAGTGGGGACGAGTTGAGAGGTCAACCTAGGCAAGCCGACCCATGTTATATCCTTGGAGAGGTGTATAAGTAGAGGATGCCATGGAGGAGAGAAGGCATCACTTCAAGTTCACAAACAAGTGCGAGCTCAAGGAGAATGGCAAGCCAAAGAGGTGGACAAATAGGCGAAGGAAAGGTGCAAGCGGCTCTTGACCAAAGAACTGAGCCGAGGAGCAGGAGCACAGAGTTCGAGTGTCACAGGTTGCAGGTTGGGCACTCTGCCCGACGGGCGAACTGAGTTGGGCGCTGCTACATGCGGTGGGCACATTTGTCTAGCAGGCGACCCGCAGAGGGCGCTCTGCACGATGAGGCAAGCTGAGTTGAACGACAGGGCTGCGGAACGACTGCAAATGAGTTCTGCGGTGCGGCTGTGAGTGCGAATGCAAGTGCAACTGCGGTAAGTCTGTGGGTGGATCTCCGGACGGGTGAAGCATTGGACGTTGGGCGAGACGCGAACAGGCGTCGGGTAAGGCGACACGCCGAGGGCGAAGGCTGAACGGGCACCCAGCTATGGTGAACAGTGCGTTGCACTGTTGTGATCTATTTATGCGATGAGCTGCAGAACCGGCGTACGACGAGTTAGTGTGGAGGGCAGCCCGGGGGTGGGCGCCTCTGCCCGATGAGTTGGGCGACCCGACTCAGTAGGGGTGGGTGCTTGCTGAACGGTGGTTCGAGCACGACCAAACGTGCAGGTTGAACTTTGGATTTTGGCAGAAATTATAAGAAGGAAGTTGGGGTTCCTCTTCAAAGACTGTAATTGTATATTTTGTAAGATTATTATTATCATTGTGGGTAGACTCATATTCAGGGAGTTGCCCCTCCCGTTAAAGATTGTATCCATTGTGCATATGTTGTAAATGATAATGATGATGAAAAAATATTAAATGAATCTTTCCACTGTGTTATGAATGTTAATGCTTAAAAACTGAAAAATAAACTAAGTATGGAATGTTAGGCGTAGTCCACACTTGAAAGTATTGTTGGAAAGAAATAAAGTATTGTTGGAAAGAAATCAGGTGGTGGTGTCGCACCTGCGTATGAGCAGTTAAAAGACTACAACCAAGATAGGGGGGTGATAAGCGGTATCAGAGGTCTGGATTCCGCGAGCTTTATTGAAAACAAAAGAAGTGTTACTACTACACTTCGTGACAGGTTTAGAAGGGGTGAAGCTTTGTGCTTGGGCCAAGATGAATGACAAGACATGGCAAGTTTGGAAGAATTCCAAGGGAGGCTCTTGTTGACCTTATACAGGTTGAAGTGGATGAAAGAAGAGAACCCACAGATTCGAGATGAACTTGAAGTCTTGGAAAGGAATGTTGAAGATGAACTTCTTCGATTTGGTTGGGCAATGGAGCAGGATGTAGCTGCATATTGCGATGATGAAGAAGAAGAAGTCATGATGTTTGAAGATGTTGCAGATATGACAATGATGGAGGATGAACTTGAAATTGCTCAAGTTGGACCAGGATCGTGCATTTTGTAGACATTGGTGAATGAGGATACTCACATGGAGGAGCCCCATGATGAAGTAAGTATTCCTACTTTTACTTGTGTTTCATTGGAGCTTTTGGAGGATGGGCCATATGCAGTGAAGGGAAAATTCATTTTGTCGATGCGATGGACAATCTTACCATGGATGTCTACAGTGAGACCTTCTATGGAGAAGCAAGGACCATTGGTTGTTGGAGAGCTTGTTGGGGTTGTTTGTGACCTTATTGTAGAAGGTGCAAATTCTCGTGATAAGGGAGGAACGTGATGATCATTGTGGAGGATGGGTCATGTTTTAGCCACATGAAGAAATTGGCTAAGTGCCCGACATGACTCATGGACTGCTTGGAGAAGGGCACACACTTGAATTTGATGATACTTGGGTGGACTTATTCATGGGCGAGACCAAGAGGAAGTCTTAGTGGACCCTTTAGTGGGGGAGCTATGATGGAAGGGACTCATATGACATGATGATATATATGGTTTGGGTGACCGAAGGGCGCTAGACCTGATTGAAGACTTGGATGAAGATGACCAATGTTGTGATGGGTCTACTTAGTTGGATAACATGGGAAACTTGAGTCATGGACATCGAGTTGGATAGATGGAGCATGGACAACCTTATGCAGGGACATTATGTGGAAGCACTTGTAGAGATGTTACTTATGGGCATCAAATGAGGAGTGCCAAGGCAGTGATGTTGTGTGGATGGATTTGTTGATGTTGATGGAGATGATTCATGGTGGTCATGATGACATGAGATTGTTGCAGTCATTGGGGACTTAATATTATAGTGGGCTTGGAGGATCTGATGCATTGAGGATCTGAGGTCAGTGATTTTGATGTAGTATGGGGTGCATACTTTTGAGAACATTTATGGGTGATCTTGGGAGAGTGACTTGGTGTGGAGGATTGAGATGAGACACTTTGCAGTTGATGGAGTTGCAGCAATGATGATGTCTTGGTGGCAACACTTAGGCATGGGTTGAGCCAAGACTTAACAACTTTTGACACATGGGAGTTGATTGGTTTTGACCATGGGCAGCACATGGATGATGAGACAGGAGTATACTTGTTCTTTGGTAGACTTGAGGGATGGAACATTACAGATATGATGGAGGTTGCTTCATGGACCTGGATGTGGCACATCGAGAGTCGGTTTGATGAGAGGATCTCTTCATTTTGAGGAGATGAATCTTACACATATATGGATGATGATGTTGGGATAAATGCGGCTGATTGACATGCATCACATTGACACTAAACATTATGGACAACATGTTGCAGATGAGATGGAGATTACTTCATGGACCTGGGCATGGCTTACTTACATTTTGGAGATAGAGATGGATTCTTGATCGAGTTGATGTTGTGACAGGATGTTGAGAGAAATGATCGATGATGGCATGAGAAGGTGCATTCTCATGGCTTGAGCGCGACAGTTGGATTAGCTACCCAACTAGTATGTGTCATGGGGCTATAGCAGTGTACTGAGATGTGTTAGCATTGCATTGAAGTATCATGGCAGCAGTTCACACAATGACGATACATGATGAGTTCGACACGATATATGTTACAGTGAGAATGTAGCTTGAGTTAGAGGGACCAACCTTTCACAGTGGGGCAGCGTGTGGAGTTGCGACGAAGGTGGTTTATGATCATGGATTGAGGAGACTTTCCTATTCATGGAGACATGAGCCTTTATGGTTTATGCGATGGTAGAGCATAGGTGGGAAACATGGACATTTTGGATGTTGGAGCTAGCGACACTTTGTGATGTCGTATGATGGCGTTGTCAAGGACAACAACCATTTAGAGTGGGGGAGTATTTCAAGCCCGTGATTCGTCGATTGATGTGCAACAGAGTGGGGCGACGCACACTCGGTTAAACACGACGAGCTGGCGTGCGACGAGTCGGTGGGCAACGAGTCGATGGGCGACGAGCCGGCGCTACGAGCCGATTGTGATGATGGGACAAGTTGGTGTTGCGATGCATTGGGGCGGACGGTTAAAGGCGCCTGGGACACGAGTTGCGACGAGCCAACGGAGAGTCGAAAAATCGAAATTTGGTTAAAAGTGGCGACTTTTCGGAGGTAAGCTTATACGGTGCAAAGTTGGGCATGTGGGCCTGGCAAGGCGACGACATGGGTGAGCCGACGTAAAGTGGGGGCGAGTTGGCCGAATTAAGAGGTCGGCCTGGCAAGCCGACCCATGTTATATCCTTGGATAGGCGTATAAGTAGAGGACGCCATGGAAGAGAGAAGGCATCACTTCAAGTTCACAAACAAGTGCTAGCTCAAGGAGAAGGGCGAGCCAAAGAGGTGGATGAATAAGCGAAGGCAAGGTGTAGGCAACTCTTGACTGAAGCACTGAGCCGAGGAGCAGGAACGCAAAGTTCGTGTGTCGCAAGTTGCAGGTTGGGCACTTTGCCCGACGGGAAAACCAGGTTGGACGCTACTGCACGGGGTGGGCACATCTGCCTGGCAGGCGACCCGCGGAAGGCGCGCTGCATGACAGAGCGAGCTGGGCCGAACGACGGATCTGCGAAGCGATTGCGGATGAGTTCTGCAGTGCGACTGCGATAAGTCTACGATTGGAGCTGCAACTGGTGCGGACAAGTGAAGCGTCAGACGTTGCACGAGCTACGGATAGGCGTCGGGTAGGGTGACATGCCAAGGGCGAAGGCTGAACGGGCGTCGAGCTGTGGTGAACGGTGTGTTGCTCTGTTGTGACCAGTTTGTGCAATGAGCTGCAGAACCAATGTGCGACGAGTAAGTGCAGAGGGTGGCCCGGGGATGGGAACCTCTGCCCGACAAGTTGGGCGACTCGACCCAGCAGGGGTGGGCGCTTGCTGAACGGTGGTTCGGGCACGGCCGAACGTGCAGGTTGAACTTTGGATTTTGGCAGAAATTGTAAGAAGGAAGTTGGGGTTCCTCTTCAAAGACTGTAATTGTATATTTTTTAAGATTATTATTATCATTGTGGGCAGACTCATATTCAAGGAGTTGCCCCTCCCATTAAATACTGTATCCATTGTGCATATGTTGTAAATGATAATGATGATGAAAAAATATTAAATGAATGTTTCCATTGTGTTATGAATGTTAATGTTTAGAAAGTGAAAAATAAACTAAGTATGGAATGTTAGGCATAGTCCATACTTGAAAGTATTGTTGGAAAGAAATCGGATGGTGGTGGTGCCGCACCTGTGTATGAGCAGTTGAAAGACTACTACCAAGATAGGGGCGTGACACCTTGGGTCTTGAACCATTAATATGTTTCCTTAAATAAAATAAAATAAACAAACTCTTCAATATTTTTATTATCTATTTAAATATTTAACTCCATTAAAAAACCATTTCAATATTAAAATATTTTTTTTATTGAATTTTTAGAAATATTTAAAATAAATAAATAAACAAACAATCAAAAACTTACTTTACCATAAATAAATAAAAAATTGGAGTATTTTCATGACTTGTAATTTAAATTATTCATTAAATTTAGGGAAAAAGAGTCAAAGATTAGACTATTTTCTAACTTACTTAAATAAGAATTATTCCTTCATATTTGAATTATTTATTGATGGTTTATTTGAATTATTCAATGATGGTTTCAAATACTTTTATTAGGATTATTAGATGTTTTCCAAGTTTTTTTTGGTTGAAATTGGGTAAAAAAAACTGGTCAAATCTTGATTTTATCATTTAAATAAGTAACAAATATATAGGTTCACACTCTAAAAAAATATTAAGACACTTGAATTGTGAATATTTAAAATTCATATTTGTGATTCTAAAAAATCCTTATAAACTTCTAAATAAATTAAATCTGAAAATAATAAAAAGCCTCCAACATATCTAACAAATAAACTACTAGCTTTCTTCTTAAAACTAACTTCCATGAATCTTTTTGCAAAGCAGTGTTGGCCGTTAAACCTAGAGGCAATTTGATTACCATTTTTCCTACTAGCATTAAGAAACACATTAACTACAAATCTCGATCAATTCTGTAAAGAGCGATTATATTCCATTTAATGGGTTCTTTTGAAATGTGGCATGAGGCACCTCAAATTTTCATAAATCCTACATCCCCAGTTCAAAAGTTTTGAACTCTGGAAAACGCACCCGTAAATTTGAAGACATTTACATTGAAGTTGATGGTGAAACTTCGATCCAATTCGTTATTATGCATTCATGCAAATATATATGATCGCAGCAAGATGCGTATACATTGATGTTCATTCTGCAATAATATAAGCTTAGATGAATTTTCAATACAATACAATTATCGTAGCGTTAATTTCCTTTCAATGGTCTTTAATAATCTGATTCATGAACCCATAAAGCAAAGAAAACAGGCACAAATGCGGTTGAAATTCTTCTCAAGAGTTAGAAACAAATATATATATTTTTCGTATATGCGAGATAGAAGCATGGAAACATTACACTCCTTTTGTTATGGTACCGGATTTTAATGGAACATAATTCACAATAAAATTCGTCCAAAATGTGGATGTTTATAAACATAAAGTTATAACACAGTTTGACAAACTTAGTTCCGGGAGAAAGTGAGACCAGTTATATATGAACTTTATTATTGATTCAGTCGGTCACTATTTGGGTTGATGCGATTTCAATGAGTTATCTGTATTTATTTGTTTTTCATATTTATTTATTTTTATATAAAAGATTTTAAGATTAACACAATTATATTAGTAAATATGATTGATATTTTTTTAATTAATTTTATTTTTTATTTTTAGAATTAATGACTTTACATATTTTTTATTATCTTGTTGGATACTCGACACTTCTAGCCTATTTATTTCTGAATTATAGTCTTTTTGTTTGTGTATAGACATAACATCCTGCTATGTATTATTGAATGCTATGCTAGGTGGCAGTTCCTATTTCCACCTCCATAGCAAAGTTAATGCTATGGAGGTACCCCTCTGACAGCCTCACAGAGCATGGCGACCACCATCCACCATGCATCATCCGTCCATACATCATCTGTCTCCGACATCCCTCTCCGGCTGCCCATCGAAACCCCCGGCGACCCTGCCCTCCGCCACCCGCAGCCTCCCCTCAGATCGTATTGATGACATATTGATGCCGGACGGGAGCGCGTGGCCTCCACTCAGATCATATTAATGCCCGACGGGAGAGCTCATTTACCTCACACACGAACGGGACCAACCTCCTCCGGCCTTCAAAGTCCCGGCCAGCTCATCTGCAAAACCATTCCTACTCCGCGGCGAACAGAACATTATCTGCAAAACCATTCGGCGAACAGAACGGAGGAGACGTTCAATACCTGGAGGAGCTGGCCATTGGTTATCGAGATTTGCGGTTGGCAAGGTTAGTGCCCCTGAAGCCTGCGAATTCTTGGTGAATTTTAACATCTATTTCCCTCCAAATAGAATTCAAGTAATATCTTTTTAAATCTATCTGAAAGCCAGGTAAACAAGTTTGATTTAGGATATGAATAATATCTTATGCGTTCTCTGTAAAATTTTCAAGACATAACATGGTTTGAGACTGCAACATACACCCAACTTACAGGATAGGTGGCAAGATGTGTAAATTTGTTTTCCGTCGGTCACCATTGAAACTTACAAATGCAATTTGGATCAAGTTCGTCCTCGGTCTGATTCATATAGGTCTTTGTCTGCCGTGCTTGATCCATCTATAAGTCATGTTATATCTTTTGACAAAAACCAGTTGGATTTGCTTTAAACTTTCAATATGGAAAATATCTTCTGTGATCTCTATATAATTTTCAATAACATAACTACTATTACAGAAGGGGAAGCTGATCCTTACTTCTGTTGCGTGGTGGCTTCGTCCATACACTAGTAGAACTCGTGTAAAATTCTCCGAGGGCCTCCATGACGTGAACTTGCACTTCAAGATTCAGTATGTAGTCCGCGGTCTCCTGAAGAAGGGTATCAAAACCCATGCTTCTGCCACCGGGAACGAGCCTCTGCAGAGTCCCAAGTTTCCTTTCAACGGAGCCATCGTCATGGCTATCTGTCTTTATATCAATATTGGCCAATCTTTTTCTCCTTGCCAGCGTTACGCTACGGCTTCGACGGAGGGAGGATTTCTTCATCTTCAGCTTCGCCATCATCTTTTCTCTGCCCAAACGGTGATGGTTCAGAGCTCGACTCCACGCAGAACCCTTCTTCGCGGTTTGAGCCAAGCACATGTCGGCTACACGCCGAATGGCTCGCTGGCGTTGCGTTAGGCTAGAGCGCCCTTTATGGATCTTTTGGAGACCGGGGAGAAGACGGGTAAAGTAGACCCCACAATCATCACCAGTCTCAAAATAGTGAAAAATCATTCCTGAACAAATTAGCAAGCCTTCGAGTTTAACTCCTGGATTTTGTTGATCCATACACTAGTGCTGCCAATTGGATGGATAAAAATTTATGAATGCTGTAATTTACCAATTTTTCCTTCACCAATCCCAAAAACAAAAAAAATACCTCATGAATTAGCAAGCCTTCTTCTTTTCTCCTGGATTTTGTTGATCCATACCCTAGTGCTGACAGCTGGATACAAAAACAAACCTTTATGAACGCCCTAGTTTACTAGTCTTACTCTAAAATGAGATTAAGTGTGCCTAATGACAACTATTTCATGGACCTAGCTGGTTTATAAAAGAACATCACAAATCAAGAGATAACAAATGCGTGCAGAAAGAATTCAAATATACACAAAAACAGAGCAAGTTTAGCATCTTTCATGAATTTTCAATAAAAATACATAGTAAATTAATTGGGTATATTTTAGGTGGTCATGAGGAATGATTGTTATCTTTCCTAATTAGATTCAATTCTCACAAGTGGCATGGTAAACTAATATTGAATATATTATTAAAATGCTTTCAAACCTTATTTTAAAATAGATTTAACCCCTCAAAAGTATTCTACCTTTACCTAAGAACAAAACACACCCAAAAAAAAAAAAACATTTCTATCTGCTTAGCATTATACTCAGAATTAATAACTCGATAGACTCATAAATAAGTCTAGACCCAAATAGACTATACAATAAGGACCTCGTTGCATTAAAAGAATACATCTGTGCGATTCGATAGCATTAAAATTTTCAAGTTCTTTGAGGATATGCGCACCACAACTAAGTCGAGGTTAGTTTACGGGTTAGTGTAAACTAAGAAAAGGTACAAATTCATTAAGAAAAAAAAAAAAAAAAAAATCGATGCATTTTAGTTTTAGATAAATAAAAATGGTGAAAGTTAAAAATAGTTTGATTTATTTGTATTGCGTTGTTTAATGAGAAATTGTTTAAATGATTAAAAGTGGTTTGGATTTGGGTAAAAATCTCTGAATTAAGGAAAGACCTAGAAGGTCAACTGTGAGTTCATAGCTCAAAATCAAAGGAGGATAAATACAAGTGCAAAAGTACGAAAAAAAGGTAGCTGAGACTATCGAGAAAACTGAGGAAAGACCTAGAAGGTCAACAATAAGTTCACAGTGCATAATTAAATAGGGTAAATTATAAGTGCAAAACTAAGAAAAAATATAGCTGAAATATTCTTAAATATAGCTGAAATATAGCGGATTCCATAAAGTGATTTAAGAATATTTTGAAAACATATGAAATATAGCTGAATTAACATAATATTTTACTAAACTAATTAATAAATATGTAACATAAAATATATTTGAATTACTGAATCTATTAATATACTATTTATTGAATCAGTAAACTAACTAATAAATCAATTTTTGACAACTTTATCCTCTCCCGGTGAAACTAATCCTCTCTCACATTGATAACTTTTTCATAAAGGGTATCATTATTTGCTTCATTAGATGTCACGAAGACAAAGTGAGAAAGGATACAGTTAATGGAACATATTTTCGATATTGGGGGAATGCCTTTTTATTAAACAATGGGTATTTTATGCTTTATGAGCATACTGAGAATGAGTGTTGTTCTTTCTTCGCAGAGGCATTGCAGCCGATGTTACATCATAATTTATTCAACTCTCAGCTCAAACCCAGAGAAAATATCGCTGTTTCTATGTCCAGGATTGAAACCGGAAACCTTTCCGTCGAGATGCTTTAAATGAGTTTACATATTTACATTAAATATTAACACTTTACATATTCAGACTAAAATCAGTTGATGAAAGCACTTACAGAGTTTGTCCTTGCCGGATGTGCAACAGTAATGTGCTCAGAATTTAAGTGCCAACAGACCAACCACCGTATATTTAGCTTATATCTATTCACTTTGTTAACTGGAAAAATATATATTTATGTGTTGACATTATTTAACTCTTTTCATTATTTATGTGTTGAGTTTTTATCATCTACATAAAAAGTTGAGTTGCAACAAATAGATATGTTTTTTGTCCAGTAACGTATTATATATAGCTTTTTGATATATTATGGCTTTTTAAATATATCAAGGATTTAAGAACATTTTATTCTATTCCAGTTTTCAAAATTTTAGTGTTTAAAATGTATTTTAGTGTTTATTCTATTATTATGTTGTTGTTTTTAGATTATGGTATATGGAGAGCATTAGCGTCTTTACTCTCCTCGTTATGTTTGCAGGGAAAAAATATGTCCTGTAAAAAAATGGCATCCTATTTTGCCTTTGTTGAAGAATCCATAGAGCCCTCCCCCATGGAGTGTGCGGGTTACGAGCAGTATGTGCATCTCCCCGAGCTCAGTGCCATGTGGAAATTCAAGGAATGGCCTGGTTGGTCTAGAGAGGGGTTGGTAAAGGCTGCCTTACAGTCATTGGAGATTACTTTTCAGTTTGTTTCGTCTGTGCTCTGTGACACAAGGACTTACATTGACAAAGAGGAATGGAAGAGAAGGCTTGAATCCTTAATTAGTTCCCAGATTGAGTTGATTTCAATGATTTGTGAAAATGACAAGCAGGTTCCCACTCTTCAGTTGTCAGTAAGTAGTGGTGTTCTCTCATGGAAAGTTTTCCATGAGGTATGGCAGAGACCTGGTGCTTTACCTGTGGTTAGCAGAACAAGTGAAGAGAGCTTACTTCCTCGTTTGGGTACATGGAAAAGCGCTGAAGCTATGGTTTCTAGAATATGGCTTTCCATTGAAGGCCATATGCAGAGGACTCCCTTCACTTTAGGTCTGGGGGAACCAAATATGTCAGGTAAGCCTCTTCTTGAATATGATAGAATCTGCAAGCCAAGATATTTGCACTCTTTAAAACAACATAAACAGTTCCATAATCTAGAAGATGCCAAACTTTGCAATGTCCTCCAGATCTTTGAGGCGTGGGTATTTGTAGGCCAAGAATTGTTGCAGAGAGTATATGAAAGAATAGACTCTGGGGATTTCGTAGGAGCATCCACAGACTGTTGGATGGTTGAAAGGATGTGGAACATGCTCACAGAAATTGTGAATTTGCTTCTAGTGATGGACCCAGATGATTTCCTTTGCCTTAAACACTAGTTGGCAATTAGCAGCACTAGTATGCTTGCAGGCGCATATTGCCTTCGGTCTGCCCCCCTTAGAGACCTTACAAATGCATGCAAGGAACTAAGGCATCTGGTGCCCAAAGTCATCGGTGTTGAGGCTGATCCAAAGGGTGGACCAAGGCTCCAGGAGGCACTTATGCATTTGTTTCATTCACATGGACTGCGCTCACATAACACTTCAGGTGCTTACCATGTTGCAACAATACATGTTCTGTTGGCCTTCCAGGCAATAGAAGCCGCGGTGAAAAGGTTTTTCTTCTCATATCAGCAGTTGGTAGTAACAACCATGGGTAGCACTGAAATGAAGGGTCCATCATATCTAGGTGCTTGTGATGCCCTATGTCATATATATTTTGAACCACCTTATTTCCCTAGTGTGGATGGTGCAAAGACATTTTTGGGTTACTATTGGCACTAAAAGTTACAACTATGGTGGATGGTACACTGGAAGATCTACAGACAAATCAAGTGAAGTGTACAAGAGAAAGAATCGTGCCTTCAGTTTTTCAATGTATTACCCCAAATTCATACATACACTTTTTACATTGACAGTTTTGAGTACTATACATAGAATTATATTGGATATAGGATTAGACTCATTTTTGTTCATCCCCATCAGTAGGACCAATCAATAGAACAGTGGTAGAAATTTGGGATTTTTTTTTTTTTTCCCTCTCCAACATGGATAGGATACTAAGGATTCATAGTGTGCAATTCCTCCTTCGTTAAATAGTGTAAAAGATTGTCCAAAATTAAAAAGGTAATTATTAAAATTATTAAATTTTACGAGTTGTTTCTTTTTTTAATTTTTTAATTCTTTACCTAAATTTTATGATGAGTTTAATGATATTTATATAATTCATTATAAATTTTAACATGAAATGTAGTTTAATGCTATTATTTTTATATATTTTTTTAAGATTTTTTTATTCAGTGTGTGAAACTAAGATAATTATAATTTTAATTTGTTAAGTTTATTTAATGGAATGCATCATAATTTTTTTGATGCAATTTTTTTTTTTTTTTTAATTTTATCAGATTTTTTGTTTTTTAAGATTTTTTAATTCACTGTGTGAAATTGAGATAATTATAATTTTAGATTATTGAATTTATTTAATGGAATGTATCATAAAAAATTTAATGTATTAAATCTATATCATATTCAAGCTACATTCCTACCATAAATATCCACTCATTTCCAAAGTTTTGAGAAAAAATATTAGTTAATGCAGTTCAGATTGACTAATAACATATAATTAGTATAGTTTTTTATCTCTACATTTATTTTACAAAGTACTCTGATACTTCTTCATACTCTACTTTAATTTTCTTGCACATGGCCTTGTGTTATTGCTTAAGATGTCATTTAATTTAACTGAATTTATGGTAAAGGTATAAATTTTGCCTTTAGTTCTTCAATACAAATTTGTTTTAATGAGATTGTAAATTTTAGTCAAATTATTTCTAGTATAGTATCATTTATAAAATACGTTGTTCTTTAATCATATAAGTTTAAATTTAGAACATTGATAATGCATATTGCTTATAATCATTCTCACTCTTAATATCTATAATTTGGCTTAACACTTATCATTTTCTTACAGATTTACAAACAGTTCGCTCGCTTGTGCAGAGCCTAACCCCACAGTTTACAAAGAACAAAAACAATCATTGTAATTTTTCTTTCGTGGGTGACTGGCAACCTTTAGTGAATTGCCTTCACCTCTGCAATTTTTTTCCATATAGTTCAGATTGTTTTAATAATCAGTATTAGTAGGGAAATTACTTAGCATTTACTTTAAAATTTTTACATTTCACACATAGCTTAATAACGGGAAAAGTAAGTGGCCATAATCCACACATTTTTTCAATTTGTTTTGCTCTTTTACCGAAGTCAAATAGTTTAATTAGCAAAGGAGTAAGTGGCCCATAATTCACTCATATTTTTTACTAACCAAAGCATCTTTACTTCATTAGCATTGGGACTAGGAACTGGTGTTATTAAAGAAAGGGAGTAGCCCCTGCTTCCCTTGCGTCTTTTAGACGATCCTGGGCTTGCATCTGAAATATTTCTGAAAGCACTAAGTTTTTCATCTCCCTTTTTAGGCTCACATAGTGTAATAGGAAGGAAGTAAGTGGCCCATCAACCACACATTATTTTATTTGCAGGTAAGGAACAAACATAATTTAGTGTAAGTAGACGAATTTGAAAAGGATCATCGAATATCCACATGACTACAAACTTTGTATGTTCACTATGTCACTTACACACACATTTCACTACACACACTAAGCTACTCTAAACTTTGAACAAAGGGAATGAGTTGCATGTTTTGAAAAGATAAAGAAAATTGTTTCTTTGATTGTCTTTGTTAAGAAAGTTGTTTTCTATAAAATTTGCATTCTTCCAACTCTCTTAGCTAGGAGATTCATTGAAAAAGAAAAGTAGTGTAAATCATCTTAGGTGCATATTTGTAGTGGTTGAGAGTCGAGTCTACACACCACCAGTTTCATCTCCACTACCTTTTGTCTTAAGAAAGCCATAAAATTAACGCTTAAAGTAAAATCAACTTAGTAACTTTTTATTTACTAGGGCTCTGAAACACCAATATAGATTAGGCTAGTGTTTTGGAGTAGGAGAGTAATAAACTCTCCAAGACAACAAAACCAAACAAGTAGCTTATCTTGTGATAGATTAAATCCAGTTGTTTCATTTATACTCTGGGAAAGCTCCTCTTAAAGGAGAAGCACGAGCTCGTGTCCGAACCAGTGAGGGGATCAATCCTCCCTCGTTGGGAACGACGCCAGACACGCATGTATTACAAACGGTAAACCTCGGATTAACCATTATCGAGGAGCCAGGGGTCACTTGTCGGTAAACCTTGGATTATTGTCAAGGAGCTGGCAAGGGGATTGAGCTTGATACTCTACCCTTGCGTGTTGTCGGAGTGTAGACTGTTCCCCCAGGTGTACTTGTTGTTGTTGGTAACCTTAGTGACCATAATCTTTAGGATTCTACCGAGGTGACGGTGGAGGGAAGATCCCACTGTACCTGGAGCAGACGTCGGCTAGACTCACTTGGATTTTCCGGGGGGTTCACTTCACTCGAGACGGTTAAAGTGGAGGAACTTGTGCCGGTCTATTCATTAAGCAGGTTGCCGGGGTAACTGTTCCACCCGCCACTTCTGTACTGAATCTGGCGATGTTGGGTTTCATCTCCAACTAGCGCTTTCAGTCCGGAAGGCTACTGTTTGTGCTTGGTTTGATGCCCTAGATTCTTTAGGCGTGTGCTTCAAATTTGTTTAGTTCTTTAGAGACTTTAGGCAGTTTGCTTTGAGATTTTACTTTGTTTGCGTGTGCAGTAGTTAAAAGTCTTTAATTGTGGCGGAATTACCGAGACAGTCCCGTAGACTTCGGGGCCAGTCTCCTGAGATTGTTTTCGTGGCCGAATTGTTGAGGACATCCCGTAGAATTCGGGGTGAGGACACAAATTGCGTCTGGGGGGCAACCTCAAGGACAGTATATACCTGTGGTACAATACATTCCTCAAGGTCAACCCCAGCCTCAATATGTACCCCAAGGTCAACCCCAGTATCAGAGCCTCGTTTTGTTCATTTGTTATTAACCTTGGAATTCCCTAGCATTGGTAATCTTCAAGCTTATTACTCTTGATATTGGGGGTTTGTTGGGGACAGGTTTTATGTCTCTCCCTTTCATCCCTATTTGAAGGGACCCATTAACGCACCATCTTATGTGTCAGTGTTAGGCAGTTCCCTTTGACCAATTCCAGCGCAGCGACTCATCACAAGTCGCCCCTCGACAATAACATGGTGGCCCCAGCTCCAGAAAGAATTCATATGTCATGCATGGGTTAGTCTAAATTTTTCAGAGATATTTAAGCTTATTAATGACCCAATTTCTTATGATCTTAGTTATCGTACAATGTCATCTAAGATCCCCTGAATATTACTAAAAAATGAGACTTCCATGCTTAGTACGCTATGCATTGATGAAGACCATATTATTTACTCAAGCTAAATTATTTTCAATGCAATTTGTATAGGTATTTTAAGAATGAATAAGTGGGGGAGGATTAATGAGTTGGAAGTTGAAGACCCGGAAGATATGATACAATTTTCAGCAGAAGACTTAACATGGACAGAGATTGAGGGGGACCAAGTTGCAGTTATTCCATATTGTCGACTTGATGATTTCATAAGTGGAGAGGAATCAAATGAAAGTGCACCAACCCCATTTCTTCTTAAGAATCATCGAAGTAACAAAATAGAGGATATCAAAGTCACCAATTACTCAACATTCTTGGAGTACAGTGTGTGAGTCTCTATATGCTTTTTCAAGATATGTGTAATTTTTTCAATATGCATAAATATTATATCTAATTTGCAGTAATTTTTTTACGTACAGTTATTGGTGTTCATATGGTCCACAGTCGACAAGGAGAATTAGGAGTGCATCATCAGATCCAAAGACAACCCGCAATCGACATGAAAGTATTAAAGTTGGTTGCCAATGTCACTTCTTTGTGCGACGACTTGTGATGAGACCAGATGATGCTGTAATAATATATACTGCATGTAGACATATTGATGAATCCAATGTTATTTGTCATGGGACAGATGCAATCGGAAGGTCCATGAGATTCAATTATGCACCACATTTAAGTTGGCATATGCGATCTAGAGTCCAACATTTCGTTAAAAGAGGTTTTAATGTTACAATGATATGGGACAAGTTCATCTCTAATGTGAAGGATGGATCTGGTGAGTTATACACAGGGATACCTCGAGATACCTACATGACAAAAAAAGATATAAGTAACATTTACAATGATATCATAAGGCTAGAGTATGTTAAAGATCAAAGTGATCCAAAGAGTGTGGAGTGCTGGTACAAGGAAAACCCAGAGAGTTTTTTCTTCTACCAAAAACAAGATCTTGTTGAAAATATCCCTTTTATCATAGGCATACAAACAAAGTGGATGTGTTCAATGATGCTGAAATACTCTCACAATAATATTATCTCAATGGATTCAACCTTTAGTACAAATAAGTACGGGGTGAGTACATATTTATCCTAAATCCGATTCATTTATTTAACCTCATATTAATGCATGTATCTTATATAAATATAATTATGCATATTTTTTGTAATGCAGTATCAACTTTACACCTTAATGGTTTTCGACGAACATCACAATGGGGTTCCAATAGCTTGGGTGATATCATCACTCAACACTATAGCTGATCTTTATAAATGGATGTTGGTCTTACTTGCAATTGGAAACAAAGAGCGACCAGATTGGCATGTTCTTGCCTTCATCACGGATGATGCTACTGCTGAAATTGAAGCATTGAGGTGATGTGTTTATTATTTTTACAAGAGGCATAAAAAATATTGTTAATGTATAATCTCACTAAAAATTATGTTATTGCAGGTCTACGATCAAGTGCAAAGTATTATTATGTGTGTGGCATGTTCGTCGTGCATGGTTGAAAAATGTTGGAAACAAGGTCAAAGGGAGGGAAAACCAAATACGCATTTTTCGTGGATTAGGTGAAATCATGCACATGTGTAAAGATGATGAATCTGTGCGAAAGAAAGTTGAAAGCTTATTTGAAGAATTCAGTGAACAAAAAAGATTTTTGGAATATTTTAGAAATACTTGGCTGTCCAACAACAAAATATGTAAGCTTCTTATTGGTGGTTATAATGACTCTATTTTTCATGTCATATGTATACTTATTAATATATAACTAATAAATTTCTTTCTACAGATATGTGGGCAAAAGCATACAGAAATTTTCCACATTCAAACCAAGATACGAACAACGCCATTGAATCTTACCATCGGTATATCAAGGAAAGGTACCTATGTGAGAAGAACAATGCATGCCACAGAAGGGTTGATTGGTTAATCTATGTTTTGTTGACAAAGGTTGTATTATTTTACAATCATATGCACCGTTTAAAAGAAGCTGGTTTTGTACGACCCAGAAAAATACAGGAACAACTAAATTCATCCAAGTGTAGAGCTAAGAAAATCCCAAATGAAGATTGTGTGCTTGATGAAAAGAGTAATGACTACTGGGTTCGTAGCCAAAATAAGGATACTCGTGACATTTGGTACAATGTCATATATAAGGGTTCTAATCTACACTTCTGCAATTGCAATTGGGCCCTAAATGGAAATATCTGTAAACATGTATTGAAAGTTGAGATGTTAGTGAGTAACACTATTTTGGGTGAAAATGTAGCACCTGGTGTCACTGATCCCACGACAGAAAGGCCTAGAATTTTATTTGATTTGAATGAAACACCTATATTGGTCCCAGAAATCCAAACAGAATGTACGACAAGATAGTGCATTCTCTGAACATGATGAGATGAAACGTGTTAACTCATCAACTCTTGAGAAATTGAGATCCATAATACCTACAAATTTGGAACAGGCATATGCATTGAACAACTTGGTAGACAAAGCATGTCAAGAATACAACAAAATGTTTTTCAATACTATAACTCCATCCAAGATCACTACCAAGAGAAAACATAGTTTCTTGAGTCCAGTAAATAAAAAGAGGCGATGTGGTCGTAAGTCAAAGTCAGGGACAGATATACTACAATTTGAAAGTGTTGGACGAGTTCATGCAAGGAAAAAAAGAATGGATGAACAATTGGAGTCATCTTCTCAAAAACAAGGAAATATGGACCACGCGCCTGAGATAATTCAAGATTCTATTATACCCAATATTGGTATGGAAATTTCATGCTATGCATTGTTTTACGTTAAATGCGATATATTATCATGTTCAACACATTTGCATGACTATACGAACTATTTTTATTGTTACAGCTGAGGGACCCACATCTCACAACATTCCAAGTTGTCGAATTCGTTTATTCGATGAACATGCTACCGAAAAAAGATCTAGCATTGGGAACACTGCTTTAGCGATTAACACCCCAATATCCTCCCCAAGGGTGCTCCCCCCTATTGTTGAACCAATTAAGATGTATCATCGCCCACACCCACCACCTTTTTCCTCCATAAATTCTTCCATGCCTATAACCACCTCTATAATACCTTCCCAATGCTCACCCCTACCCTTCAATCATCCACCATTCTCATTTTTTCAATCGTCCACCCTTAACATTCCAATTTTCCCCCCCTAGGTTAATCCCCCGGCCTACAGTGATTCCCACTATTGTACAACCGGTGGGGGTGTATCGTCGCCTGCACCCACTACCTTTTCCCTATTTCACATCCACCATGCCTTTATCTAGCGCCCCTGAACCATGCCTATATCCGTCACCAATATCCGTCACCAAGTGCTCCGCCATCTACCCAGGAAGGGTTGTCTTCTCCATTGCCTCAAATCCTCACGGTGAGAATGAGTATTTGATCAAAATATCAACATGAATTAATGAAATTGATTATATGCCTTTCAATTTTTACAACTAATTGATTATTGTAATTTTTTGTAGAGACATCAATTTGGAAATCCACCTGGGAGTGCCTCATGGGACGAGGGTGACTTAGAGACCCATACGGTAGATCGATCATGATGTTGTTTTTCCATTATGTCATTGATGGGCATGAGATTCCATTATTTATGTTGGAAATGAAGTTCTATTTTGTAAAAAAAGAAACATGTATAGTTGGACCTATTTTGAATAAAAAATACATAAATTTTTATTTGTGTTTATGACAACATCTCCATTGAATTTTAAATCCTTATGTGGATGCGATGTTATATTCTATCAATGTTACATTACTTTTTTATGAATAGTTGTAACGGATTCTGTTAAAACACTGCTTCAATTACCCGCCGTGTTAAATTAATATATTGGACATGATGAAGATGTATAACTGTCAAATTTACAAAAAAAAATATTAAGAAGATTTGCTTTTACTTTTTATATATTATCTAAGGTAAGCTCTACAATTTTCAAGGAATACGGTTAATTAAAAGCACAACTCAAAGTCAATATAATGATATAATAGTTGTGCAAAGAGGCTCATACTGCGATAGAGGTATAATTTTTTCTCAGCAAGAAAAGTATATATATATTTATTCTAAATAATAAACAATGTTGGACGTAATTAAAAACAAAAAAAAATTATACATATTTGGTTAGTTTTAATTAAAAACATTAAAAAACATCAATAATCTCACTCTCTCTTAGCTAAGTTTGTTGTTGATATCACAACCCCATATGAAAGAGATATAGTAAAAATATTTTACTCACTCTTAACAAAAAAATAAAATATTTGGATGCTCATGTGAAATAACATAATATTATATCAATTTTAAAAGTTTTAGTTAAAAACATCAATAATCTCACTCTCTTTTAGCTAAGTTTGTTGTTAATATTACAACCCTATATGAAAGAGATGTAGTAAAAATATTTCGCTCACTCTTAACCAAAAACAAAATATTTAGATGTTCATGTGAAATAACATAATTTGTATCAATTTTACAAAAAGAAAGTGTCATATATATGTGTGTGTAAAATGCATAATTCTTACATTCTTTAAAAATATTCCAATATAAAACTTGAATAAACTATCTTAATATCTGCATTATCAACTTTATACATGTAGATAAATAAAGTCCTTATAAAAATATGTATAAAAAATATTTGAACTTGAAAAATGTAGTAAATGAGAATAAAAAATTTAGTTATTTCCTAGAATAATTAGAGATCTATGTATTTTGTTTAATTTTAAACTTCTGACATTTAAAAAATATTGATAACACAACCAAGATATATATATATATATATATATATATATATATATATATATATATATATGTTATAAATTAAATATTTCAATATGGAGAGTTGAGTGATTTGATGTTTATTTCAAAAATTATTTACTAATAATCAAGATTGCAAAAACATTTTGACATGGAAAATAGAATTTATAACAAATATTTTAATGAACTTATGAAGTATATATTTCAATGTCAAATATATACATATTACATATATTTAAAATATATATGTATTTATCATATAAAACACCTCGAAGGTTAAAATTTTTAGGTTAAAATATTTCAATAATTGAAAATATAATTTATTTTGGTTAAAACATTTTAAGTATTACCACTATTCTATGTTTTAGCTCTTTTTCGGGTATTTTTTTGGGTCATTTGAGATTGATTTATCAAAAACTTGTTAAATTGTAAATTTACTGTGTAATCTATGTAATCCTAGTGCTCAAAAGGAGTTTCAAAGAGTTGAATCCATTTATACATTCTAAAATGCAATTTAAACCATGAAAAATTATATATATGATGATGATGATGACCACTGAAATCTATCGAATCTTCAGAAAAGAGATTAATTGAGACATTTCAATATTTTATTTCTATGATCAAGTAAAATGGAAAGAAGTGTTCCTACATCACTATAGTTTTCCTCATTGAACAAGTCAAGAAGGTTGGTAGTGTGTCAAACGTTTTGGAAATAGACCAAATTCGAGTTTCACTTCGAAACTCATAGGATTACGGAAGATATGCGCATGTGTTCAATGATCTTGTTGAAAATATCCCTTTTATCATAGGCATACAAACAAAGTGGATGTGTTCAATGATGTTGAAATACTCTCACAATAATATTATCCCAATGGATTCAACCTTTAGTACAAATAAGTACGGGGTGAGTACATATTTATCCTAAATCCGATTCATTTATTTAACCTCATATTAATGCATGTATCTTATATAAATATAATTATGCATATTTTTTGTAATGCAGTATCAACTTTACACCTTAATGGTTTTTGACATCTTCCGTATATGCCCAGTTTCCGTATATGCGCACATCTTCCGTTTATGCCCAGTTTCCGTATATGCGCACATCTTCCGTATATGCCCAGTTTCCGTATATGCGCACATCTTCCGTATATGCCCAGTTTCCGTATATGCGCACATCTTCCGTATATGCCCAGTTTCCGTATATGCCCACATCTTCCGTATATGCCCAGTTTCCGTATATGCGCACATCTTTCGTATATGCCCAGTTTCCGTATATGCGCACATCTTCCGTATATGCCCAGTTTCCGTATATGCGCACATCTTCCGTATATGCCCAGTTTCCGTATATGCACACATCTTCCATATATGCACACATCTTCCGTATATGCCCAGTTTCCGTATATGCACACATCTTCCGTATATGCTCAGTTTCCGTATATGCCCAGTTTCCGTATATGCCCACATCTTCCGTATATGCCCAGTTTTCGTATATGCGCACATCTTCTGTATATGCGTACATCTTCCGTATATGCCCGGTTTCCGTATATGCCTACATCTTCCGTATATGCGCACATCTTCCGTATATGCCCAGTTTCCGTATATGCGCACATCTTCCGTATATGCCCACATCTTCCGTATATGCCCAGTTTCCGTATATGCGCACATCTTCCGTATACGCCGAGTTTCCGTATATGCGCACATCTTCCGTATATGCCCAGTTTCCGTATATGCGCACATCTTCCATATATGCGTACATCTTCCGTATATGCCCGGTTTCCGTATATGCCTACATCTTCCGTATATGCGCACATCTTCCGTATATGCCCAGTTTCTGTATATGCCCACATCTTCTGTATATGCCCAGTTTCTGTATATGCACACATCTTCCGTATATGCCCAGTTTCCGTATATGCGCACATCTTCCGTATACGCCCAGTTTCCGTATATGCGCACATCTTCCGTATATGCCCAGTTTCCGTATATGCGCACATCTTCCATATATGCCCAGTTTCCGTATATGCGCACATCTTCCGTATATGCGCACATCTTCTGTATATGCCCAGTTTCCGTATATGCCCACATCTTCCGTATATGCCCAGTTTCCGTATATGCGCACATCTTCCGTATATGCGCAGTTTCCGTATATGCCCACATCTTCCGTATATGCGCACATCTTCCGTATATGCCTAGTTTCCGTATATGCGCAATCTTCCGTATATGCCCAGTTTCCGTATATGCCTACATCTTCCGTATATGCGCACATCTTCCGTATATGCCCAGTTTCCGTATATGCGCACATCTTCCGTATATGCCTAGTTTCCGTATATGCGCACATCTTCCGTATATGCGCACATCTTCCGTATATGCCCAATTTCCGTATATGCGCACATCTTCCGTATATGCGCACATCTTCCGTATATGCCCAGTTTTCGTATATGCCCACATCTTCCGTATATGCGCACATCTTCCGTATATGCGCACATCTTTCGTATATGCCCAGTTTCCGTATATGCACACATCTTCCGTATATGCCCAGTTTCCGTATATGCACACATCTTCCGTATATGCACACATCTTCCGTATATGCTCAGTTTCCGTATATGCGCACATCTTCCGTATATGCCCACATCTTCCGTATATGCGCAGTTTCCGTATATGCCCACATCTTCCGTATATGCGCACATCTTTCGTATATGCCCAGATTTCGTATATGCGCACATCTTCCGTATATGCCCAGTTTCCGTATATGCTTACATCTTCCGTATATACCGAGTTTCCGTATATGCGCACATCTTCTGTATATGCCCAGTTTCCGTATATGCGCACATCTTCCGTATACGCCCAGTTTCCGTATATGCGCACATCTTCCGTATATGCCCAGTTTCCGTATATGCGCACATCTTCCGTATATGCGCAGTTTCCGTATATGCCCAGTTTCCGTATATGCCCACATCTTCCGTATATGCCCACATCTTCCGTATATGCCCAGTTTCCGTATATGCGCACATCTTTCGTATATGCTCACATCTTCCGTATATGCCCAGTTTCTGTATATGCCCACATCTTCCGTATATGCCCAGTTTCCGTATATGCGCACATCTTCCATATATGCGCACATCTTCCGTATATGCCCAGTTTCCGTATATGCCTACATCTTCCGTATATGCGCACATCTTCCGTATATGCCCAGTTTCCGTATATGCGCACATCTTCCGTATATGCGCACATCTTCCGTATATGCCCAGTTTCCGTATATGCCCACATCTTCCGTATATGCGCACATCTTCCGTATATGCCCAGTTTCCGTATATGCGCACATCTTCCGTATATGCCCAGGTTCCGTATATGCGCACATCTTCGGTATATGCACAGTTTCCATATATGCGCACATCTTCGGTATATGCCCACATCTTCCGTATATGCCCAGTTTCCGTATATGCGCACATTTTCCGTATATGCCCAGTTTCCGTATATGCCCACATCTTCCGTATATGCGCACATCTTCCGTATATGCCCAGGTTCCGTATATGCACACATCTTCCGTATATGCCCAGTTTCCGTATATGCGCACATCTTCCGTATATGCCCACATATTCCATATATGCCCAGTTTCTGTATATGTGCACATCTTCCGTATATGCCCAGTTTCCGTATATGCCCACATTTTCCGTATATGCCCATTTTCCGTATATGCGCACATCTTCCGTATATGCCCAGTTTCCGTATATGCGCACATCTTCCGTATATGCGCACATCTTCTGTATATGCCAAGTTTCCGTATATGCCCACATCTTCCGTATATGCCCAGTTTCCGTATATGCGCACATCTTCCGTATATGCGCAGTTTCCGTATATGCCCACATCTTCCGTATATGCCCAGTTTCCGTATATGCCCACATCTTCCGTATATGCCCAGTTTCCGTATATGCGCACGTCTTCCGTATATGCGCACATCTTCTGTATATGCCCAGTTTCCGTATATGCACACATCTTCTGTATATGCCCAGTTTCCGTATATGCCCAGTTTCCGTATATGCCCACATCTTTCGTATATGCCCAGTTTCCGTATATGCGCACATCTTCCGTATATGCGCACATCTTCCGTATATGCCCAGTTTCCGTATATGCCTACATCTTTCGTATATGCGCACATCTTCCGTATATGCCCAGTTTCCGTATATGCGCACATCTTCCGTATATGCCCAGTTTCCGTATATGCGCACATCTTCCGTATATGCCCAGGTTCCGTATATGCCCACATCTTCCGTATATGCCCAGTTTCCGTATATGCGCACATCTTCCGTATATGCCCAGTTCCCGTATATGCCTACATCTTCCGTATATGCGCACATCTTCCGTATATGCCCAGTTTCCGTATATGCGCACATCTTCTGTATATTCCCAGTTTCCGTATATGCCCACATCTTCTGTATATGCGCACATCTTCCGTATATGCTCAATTTCCGTATATGCGCACATCTTTCATATATGCCCAGGTTCCGTATATGCGCACATCTTCCGTATATGCCCAGTTTCCGTATATGCCGACATCTTCCGTATATGCTCAGTTTCCGTATATGCGCACATCTTCCGTATATGCGCACATCTTACGTATATGCCCAGTTTCCGTATATGCCCACATTTTCCGTATATGCCCAGTTTCCGTATATGCGCACATCTTCCGTATATGCACAGTTTCCGTATATGCGCACATCTTCCGTATATGCCAAGTTTCCGTATATGCACACATCTTCCGTATATGCTCATCTTCCGTAATTCCAAGGTGACACTATTAAGAACCTTTTAAAAGAAAAAGAAAGAAAATAGAAATGTAGGCTAATTTTAAATGTCATATATGTACCAAAGAGCATAGTTGATATTAACATGAATAACTAGAAATTACTCTGAGATAAACCACACCTATTGGAATGTCAAGTGGAACGTTGAATCATCTTTGACCATTCTTCAACTCCCAAGCCATAAGCAAAGGAGTTGTTGGACCTCCAAAGGAATCTTGAGTCAATTCAACCCCTTAGTGGGAAAATTCATGAATTGGTTTTAATTAAAAGTTATTGAGTCTTCAACATGTGGATGACTAGTAAAAACATATTATAGAGGAAGAGTCCAACTAGCCATTAGCTAGTCGTTATCTAACCATTAAGAAAAGTTTTACAAAAGGCTAGTCTCTCCTCTAGTAAGTTTTGTTGAGTAGGAGATGATTTTGACGCATTAATACAAAGAAACTATTTGTGAAAATACTCTCTTATGCATTGAGTTGATCTTCTATGCCTTTTCTTCTTGGTTTTTTCCTACAATCTTGTGCTTTTAAGGACTAAGTTGCAGGTATACTTAAGCTATCACAATAGCATCACAACAGTCTGTAGAGGGTCATGTGGAAGGGGAGATCAAGGCCCAGGTCTTCACCTCATAATTTGCTAGTTGCCAAAAATACTCTTTTCCAAGTGTTGGACAAGCTCTCTTAGGGGGGAATCTCCCTTTACATTTGTGAGCTATTGACACTAGTGTTGCTATTATAGTTGGGGGATCTCAAAGGAGTAGATCCTCCTAGTGTGGTTGAATTTTCTTGCAGGTTGTCCAAGGCTAAAAGAGGGGGATAATCTTGCCCCCAACTCCCCACTCATCTCTAGTCTCAAAGGGAAAATCAACAAAAAAAAAAGGTTGTGATCGCAACTCTGCAAATCGGTAAGCTTAAACAGAAAAGGTAAAACCTCACCCTTCAACCATCTCATCATTTAAAAGTTCTTTAAAAAAAATCCTTTTATATTTTTATTACTAGCTTCCTGCAATTTACCTATCATATATAGCGCTAGTAAACCTTGAAGAAAAAGAGCTTAAGTATTTATCACAGCCAAGGAATTGATATATCTATTTTTAAGATTATTTTGCCACATTTACACGAGTATATCTAGTTTATGTGTGCAGATGTGCAGGAAGATATAGCTGTAGCTAACTTTCATTTGCATATTTTCACTCAACAAAGCTCCCTTTTACAAGCAAATATATTTTATTTGCCTTGTTTTAGCTCAGATTTATTTATTAAGTTTATATCTTGAAAATATAGCATGGATTTAGTTATTTCAACCCTTTATAAATGTATTACTTTGTTGAAACAAATTTCTATGTTGCGTACCCAAGGGGTTTTGACCCCAAGACCTCATAATGAATTTTCAGCTTTGTAGAAAATCATTTTATTGCAGGCCTAAAGGATCAAAAGTGGTTTAAATAGTCCAAACTTATACCTTCTAACCTCCTCCCAGGCACTTTTGGGTGAATCTCAAGGGGAAGTATCGAGAACATTGACTTTATATAACCATAAAATTAAACAATGCTCCCGTAACATCTTTGGATGGACTTAGTTGTTACAATTAATATTAATGTGCAAAAGAAGTTTTTGAAACTTTGATATAAGAAAAATAGTATTACATTGGAGGATATTTCTCTTGCTAAGAAAGAATAACGCACATGAGAACTTAAAGAAGTCCTTACAAGGTATCTAATTGCAATACCTTATGACACATTAAATGAAAAGTTTGAGAGTGAATAAATACATGAAGAAAAACTCTAGGAAGGGAATTATAAGGAAGGGAAAGCTAAGGAGATAAATTGACTCAAAGTAAACACATGTTGAAGAAGGAAAGAAAGAAGAACCAATCAGTAAGGTTGTTGTATATTGCCAGCCACACCACTCGAAGAAACAATAATCACCATGGCAAGGGTGTGAGTGTTAAAAAAATTACTATGTGTTAACATGGAACCAAAAACACACCCTATAAGGAGGAATATATACAACTAAAATAAATTCATAAGGGTATCAAAGTAGAACAATAAAGACATGGAACAAAATAATTAGCTAGAATCAAGAGAAAGGAGTAAATACCATAGTCGGACCCCATATCCACATTTTCACTATGATGGATGGATGCTTATGCATGGTGTTAATTGGCTAAATTAGTTAGCAAGTCATATTATATGATTTCTTCTCATGGTTTTGGGATGAAACAAGTGAATAATAGTGAAATGTAATGTGCCCAAGAAGGATAATATGGAGTATTTAGGGTGCTACACAAAGGGGTAATGAATGTATTATGGACACAATGATAGATTAAACCCACTTGGTAGTTGATGGGTAATAAGTAAGCTCATTAAATAGTGAATAGGAAATAACATTTTAAACAATGTGGATATATTTTTGCACTTTAGAATAGTAATGGGCATACAAAGATTCACAACTTGAATTTTAAGAATTTTAAGATTAATTTCACTATATGTATACATTTTGTATTCAATTTCAATCAAGAAGGATTTTCACATTTTCCACTAAAGTTTTATATTAAAAATATTTATTTAGCATTTTAAGCTAAAGTAGTTTAAAAGTAGAAGTCAAAAGGTGTAGACTAACTTATAGATTAAATGACATTTTTTCACCAGAATCCGACAATAAAATTTCAAGCAAATTTGTGATTTTTTGTTGTTTAAAATATATTTTTGAATGCATAAATAGATTCAACACCCCAAAAAAACTCTAGAGCACTCAAATTCTACATATTAAACAATTTAAACTCAAGTTTTTAAAAGTCTTAGTCATATTTTGGTTAAAATTAACGAGAAAAATATTCTTAAAAAAACCATTTCATTTATTAATTACACTATATAAAAACCAAAATTACAGAATTACAAAATATTATATTATGTATTTATAAATTCTATTTAATTTTCATATTTATCCTATAAATAAAATTACATAAAAATTTAAACTTCATATCTCTGATTAATTCATATCTCTGATTAATTTTATATATATATATATATATATATATATATATATATATATATATATATATATATCTTTTAATAAGTTTAATAAATTAATTTGAGTGATTACATGTAATGAATTATAAACTAAATGTTATTATATAATAAGTTTAAATAAGTTTTATGAATTAATTTGAGTGAGAAAATTGCGAATTACAACCAGATGTTATCATGTTTCATAAATTTAATTTTCAAAAAAAATATAAATATCTTTTAATAAGTTTAATAAATTAATTTGAGTAACTACATGTCATGAATTATAAACTAAATGTTATTATATAATAAGTTTTATGAATTAATTTGAGTGAGAGAATTGCGAATTACAAACCAGATATTATCATGTTTCATAAATTATTTTGAATACTTTAATATTATTAATTATAACCCATATATCACAAAATCAAGTTCATAATCTATTTGTTTATACGAAAATAATGGACTTTATTTAATACCCATTATTAAATTACCAAAATTATGATGAATCGATTTACCATACATACCAACAAAATACTAAATACATTTCTCCAAAATATACATTTTGCTTTTTATTAAAAAAAAAAAAACCATACACTTTATAATTATCATTACTCTCACATCTCACCACTAACCATCACTAACATAATTCTCCAATAACTTACGATCTCGTTACAATTATCATTACTTTGACATCTAACTACTCATCATAACTAACATAATTCTCCAATAACTTCACCAATAGTTGACTAGGTAAAAGACAAAGCCAATGACCCATCTACACCTCTTAGTTGTCTCTCCCAGTCCAACAAAAATAACTCTAGTATCTTAATATCACTTAAAACCATTTTCCACAACTAAAGTATCTTAATCAAATCATTCTCAATCTCCCTGTAGCATTCCAAAATAGTTGGTCTTTGCAAGGATTGAGAAAACTAGGAATTGATGCCCAATACTAAGATAATCATGTATTTTCACATTTAAAAAAGATCAATGATCATGCACCTAGGTAAGATAAGATAGTCATCCAACTCTTGGAAAGTTAATCAATCTTGTATTTAGTAGATTCATGGAATGTTAGTGCCTTTCTTGTAGTCCGATTCAATAATTAAATTTCCACTTCACTTTAATGGACTTTTGACTTTTGGATGGTGATTTTACATTCCATTCCAAACAACATTTTTGGACCATGTGATTTGAAGCAATCTCGTTGTTGTTGGGACCATGGGACTTGAGTTATTGTTCGTTTACCCTTTCCCAATGTGGGCTTCTATCTATAAAGTTTTCATTCAATTAAATTTTCATTCAATTAAATGCTAACATAAAAGGTACTTGGAAGGTAAAAGTAAGAAAAATTTTGACATAGTTTTCGAACTAAGGAAATATACTCCTTTATCATAACAGATGATGTAAGTTATTGTTAAGGAGTATAGTGCATTGTTTTGGTCCATGGTTAGGAATGATTTTAATATTAGTTAAAGGTTTAAGGTTAAAGTTGTTATAATTATGATTAATATGTTGATTGTTAAGTAAATTTGATAACTTATTTATTTTATTTTTTTGGTATTTTATCTTAATATTGTGTATAAAGTGTAGCACATATTATATATTTGATTAAGGGTAAGTGAGGAGTTTTCGATTCTAGAAATATATTAGAGAAGTAGGACTTTCAAAAGACATTATATTTTCATTAATGAAGTTGATGCTTACAAAGTGAATGATTTAATAACTATCCAAAAATGTAGTAGATATCCTCTATGAGTGAGAAAATGAACATCAAGTTTCACCCAGTAACTTACTATTATTCATTAAGACATGAAGACACTTAAAAAAAAATTAATCTACATTTAATATGCTTAGTTGATAGAGGTAATATTGGTATATGATGGTTTAAATATTTAATTTTATTTTTAGTTTATTGTTATTTTTAATTATTTCTTCAAATTTGTTTATGCATTTAAAAATATAATAAAATAATTTTCAATTATTCTCAACACGTTTTAGTTTCATGTTCCTTTTGTTAGAAATAAGTCTCACCATTTTGCAATGACATAACTTAACTAGTGAAGGAAATCCACTTAATGAACTCATTTGATGACCATAAATATCCTTTACTATGCTATCATTACCTTCAATAAGGGAAATGGAAAGTAAGTTCAGTGTAAACATAATAAGTGTTGTGATTTTCATCTCTCAAATGAATTGAAAATTTGACATTGATGTGGGAGTGTTTTTCTACTACACAAAAATAATTTTGTTGAATAACTATGGTCAACATAGAAGCATACATCTTTATGTGAAATGACCCTTCCACCAAGGGTGTAAGAGCACCTTTCTTTTCTAGGTGAACTTAAACTAAATAGTTTAGGTTCTTGATATTTATATCTATTTAGTCAAAATCCCTTGTGAAAAATCATGAAAAGTGTTCACATTGTTGTTTGATTCCCTTCATAAATAGAGATGACTATTACTACAATTATGTCCACTTCTTACAACGTGTTTTTGCTTGAATAATTTTTTAGCTATTAACATAACCAGAAACTATCTACGTGAGCAGAGGGATGATTGAAATGGGTGCTCAGAAATGCGGTCACATATGGAGATAATGACGTCTTGGAGCGGTTTACTGCATTAATAATTAATAACATTAGATTTTGTTAATTATGCTTTGATAAGGATGCCAGGAGACTGAGCACTGAATCGTTCAGGAATATATTATCCTGTTTTTATTCCTTTGTATATATTTGTGTGCATTATTTCGCCTTTAAAGTCATGGATTCACTGTTTCTTGGATTGATGCGATAGCAGCTAGGATAAAGTTGGACAGATAAGGGCAAACGTAGCTAGTGAAGGGCAGTACTTCAGAGGAATATCATGCAAATATATTTAAAATCTTTATGATGTTGGCATTTTAAAGACATACTTAGCACCTGGAAACAATTTTTGGAAAAAAAAATGATGTATTAAAAAGTCTAAAAAATACAGAGATTACATATATTGAAACTGTCCTTGTAGCCCCTTTATAGATAAAACAATGGCTAAAGTTATATTATTGTAGCCTAAGTCATTTAAACTTGCTGGAATGTTTAGCCTTCAAAGTAGCAAACCTAGTGGGTTTAGTGAGAGCAATGCTAGTTGAGCATATATGCTCTATGTATTGTTTGCGTGACTTGAACCCACGTGCTTTCAAGTCCTTTGGCGTGATTTTGGTCCTTTTAACCATAGCATCAACATTTATCTTTTTTGTTTTCTGTGGAAATTAAAACATTATCAATAAATATCAAAATGCACATAGATATAATGAAAATATGCTGACCATGTAACGAATATGAAAAGACATTTCATTGACTAGCTATCAATAAATATCAAAATCTATATAGATATAATGAGAATATGGTGAACATGTAAGGAATATGAAAAGAAAATGCTTTAACTAGTCATAAAAAAATATGTCAATGTTATTATGAGCTAAGATATGTAGTATATAACTTACCTCTCCTAATTTATCTTGAAGTCTAGGTGAATGCCGCAATGGTTGAGGAGAATGTGATTTTTGCTGAGTATCATGTCCACCATCATACATGTGCAAAGGTGTTTTAGGAGATGTATATTCATTACTCTGAACATTAGATTATACATAGATATAAGTATGTGAATCAAAAAGAATTAAATGTAAAAATATGATAAAATTATAAGAGTATAAATAAATATAGTCTTACCTTGCATTGTGACATTGGACATGAAGATGGTTGTAGCATTTGAACCATTTCATTTCCATTCTTCTTAAGGCTTCTACAAGGGGTTTTCATTGATTGTGATGGTTCCAAAGGGAACACCTGCACCATAAATAAGAAATAACACACACGCACATAATAAAAAAAAATCAAAGATAAGGATATATAATACAGAACATCCATTTCTCATCCCATCATTATGGTAAAACATAACAATTTATATATTAATATTTTCGGTGGAATAGGTTATATGGATTAAAAACTTACTGGCCCAGTAACCCCTTGAAAACCTTGAAATCTAGGTGAGCGTCGCAATGGTTGGTGGCTTGAATTTGGGGAATTTTGTTGATTAGGCTATGCATATCAATAACAATGAGAAATTAGTATACAATTATAATAAATATAAATATTATTTAATGTTAAAATGTCTAAAAAATTAATATATGCAAAAAAATGGACTCAACTGTGTTGTCATTGTCCTGATTGGTTTCATCAAAGTTTAATATATGGTTGTGCCCATCTGATCCTTCTTCCCCCACATCATCGGGAACCTCAGTGCTTGCTTTCTCTTTTATAGCAATATCTATGTGCTTCATTGTCTGCATGCGTCTACGAGGTAGACTCTGATCCCAACGTTGAATTTTTTCACAAATCCTTTGCTTTGAAGTGTCATTAAGCTGATCAAATGTAGCAACTGACTGTGAAAACAAGTTTCAATGAATTTAGTCCACGACAATAAATTAATATTAATAGAAAACATATACAGATAAATACTAATAAATACTTACAGCTGAAAGAATTTCTTCATTGACAATATTAATAAAAAATCATATACAAATAAACACTAATAAATACTTACAGCTGAAAGAATTTCTTCATTGACAAATCTTTTATATGCTTGTTGTCGTGCACGACATAGCCTTGCATCTAAGTCATATTGTATTTTGGCATTTTGCCTTTTAACTGCACTTGTTGATTTGACCGCCCATGTAGCATTTGCATCTCTTGCTCGACCTCTTTGACGTGGAGGAATTGGTGGGAGATTGTGGGTGGTAGCGCGATGATGATTAAGGCCAGATAACTTAGATCGACTCAAATTCCCCGCACAGCCACCAACAAGACAAGTGAACACTTGCTTGGTGCCTTTGATAGTTACCTCCCATTCATGTCTAATTTCCTCCATTTTCTTACTTCCTTATAAATGAATATGTAAACAACAATGTTGTTAAAAACATCATAAAAACACATTAAAATAAAAATCAATATTCATATCTATTTTTTTGTGGTCACTGTTGCACATCCGGCAAGGACAAATTCTGTAAGTGCTTTCATCAACTGATTTTAGTCTGATTTTAGTTTAACGATTATGTTTTTTTCTTTGGAATTTCTTGAAAGAAAAAAATTGCAGGGATTTTAGTAAATCTAAATAAAAATCATGTGTACTGCAAATTTTTGACAGTGTTAAATTTATTTCTATTATAAAAATATAATTCAAACACTGTATTTACAAAAATAAAATTTTTGAACTTTTTACCCAAATCCAAACCACTTTTAATCATTTAAACAATTTCTCATTAAACAACGCAATACAAATAAATCAAACTATTTTTAACTTTCACCATTTTTATTTATCTAAAACTAAAATGCATCGAATTTCTTTCTTTTTTTTTCTTAATGAATTTGTACCTTTTCTTAGTTTACACTAACCCATAAACTAACCTCGACTTAGTTGTGGTGCGCATATCCTCAAAGAACTTGAAAATTTTAATGTTATCGAATCGCACAGATGTATTCTTTTAATGCAACGAGGTCCTTATTGTATAGTCTATTTGGGTCTAGACTTATTTATGAGTCTATCGAGTTATTAATTCTGAGTATAATGCTAAGCAGATAGAAATGCTTTTTTTTTTTGGGTGTGTTTTGTTCTTAGGTAAAGGTAAAATACTTTTGAGGGGTTAAATCTATTTTAAAATAAGGTTTGAAAGCATTTTAATAATATATTCAATATTAGTTTATCATGCCACTTGTGAGAATTGAATCTAATTAGGAAAGATAACAATCATTCCTCATGACCACCTAAAATATACCCAATTAATTTACTATGTATTTTTATTGAAAATTCATGAAAGATGCTAAACTTGCTCTGTTTTTGTATATATTTGAATTCTTTCTGCACGCATCTGTTATCTCTTGATTTGTGATGTTCTTTTATAAACCAGCTAGGTCCATGAAATAGTTGTCATTAGGCACACTTAATCTCATTTTAGAGTAAGACTAGTAAACTAGGGCGTTCATAAAGGTTTGTTTTTGTATCCAGCTGTTAGCACTAGGGTATGGATCAACAAAATCCAGGAGAAAAGAAGAAGGCTTGCTAATTCATGAGGTATTTTTTTTGTTTTTGGGATTGGTGAAGGAAAAATTGGTAAATTACAGCATTCATAAATTTTTATCCATCCAATTGGCAGCACTAGTGTATGGATCAACAAAATCCAGGAGTTAAACTCGAAGGCTTGCTAATTTGTTCAGGAATGATTTTTCACTATTTTGAGACTGGTGATGATTGTGGGGTCTACTTTACCCGTCTTCTCCCCGGTCTCCAAAAAATCCATAAAGGGCGCTCTAGCCTAACGCAGCGCCAGCGAGCCATTCGGCGCGTAGCCGACATGTGCTTGGCTCAAACCGCGAAGAAGGGTTCTGCGTGGAGTCGAGCTCTGAACCATCACCGTTTGGGCAGAGAAAAGATGATGGCGAAGCTGAAGATGAAGAAATCCTCCCTCCGCCGAAGCCGTAGCGTAACGCTGGCAAGGAGAAAAAGATTGGCCAATATTGATATAAAGACAGATAGCCATGACGATGGCTCCATTGAAAGGAAACTTGGGACTCTACAGAGGCTCGTTCCCGGTGGCAGAAGCATGGGTTTTGATACCCTTCTTCAGGAGACCGCGGACTACATACTGAATCTTGAAGTGCAAGTTCACGCCATGGAGGCCCTCGGAAAATTTTACATGAGTTCTACTAGTGTATCGACGAAGCCACCACGCAACAGAAGCAGGGATCAGCTTCCCCTTCTGTAATAGTAGTTATGTTATTGAAAATTATATAGAGATCACAGAAGACATTTTCCATATTGAAAGTTTAAAGCAAATCCAACTGGTTTTTGTCAAAAGATATAACATGACTTATAGATGGATCAAGCACGGCAGACAAAGACCTATATGAATCAGACCGAGGACGAACTTGATCCAAATTGCATTTGTAAGTTTCAATGGTGACCGACGGAAAACAAATTTACACATCTTGCCACCTGTCCTGTAAGTTGGGTGTATGTTGCAGTCTCAAACCATGTTATGTCTTGAAAATTTTACAGAGAACGCATAAGATATTATTCATATCCTAAATCAAACTTGTTTACTTGGCTTTCAGATAGATTTAAAAAGACATTACTTGACTTCTATTTGGAGGGAAATAGATGTTAAAATTCACCAAGAATTCGCAGGCTTCAGGGGCACTAACCTTGCCAACCGCAAATCTCGATAACCAATGGCCTGCTCCTCCAGGTATTGAACGTCTCCTCCGTTCTGTTCGCCGAATGGTTTTGCAGATAATGTTCTGTTCGCCGCGGAGTAGGAATGGTTTTGCAGATGAGCTGGCCGGGACTTTGAAGGCCGGAGGAGGTTGGTCCCGTTCGTGCGTGAGGTAAATGAGCTCTCCCGTCGGGCATTAATATGATCTGAGTGGAGGCCACGCGCTCCCGTCCGGCATCAATATGTCATCAATACGATCTGAGGGGAGGCTGCGGGTGGCGGCGGGCAGGGTCGCCGGGGGTTTCGATGGGCAACCAGAGAGGGATGCCGGAGACAGATGATGTATGGACGGATGATGCATGGTGGATGGTGGTCGCCGTGCTCTGTGAGGCTGTCAGAGGGGTACCTCCATAGCATTAACTTTGCTATGGAGGTGGAAATAGGAATTGCCCATAGCCACTTATCCTTTGGCACCATTCATTGCTGTTCAACAAGGTGAATATTCACCTTAAATATTAAATATACTGAACACTTCTGACTTCTTTATATCTGAATTTCCCGTCTTTTTTTCATATATTTATTTCAAAAATTATCTTTTAATGGTTGGGCACTTCTGACTCTTGAATGCTACATAATAACAGTAAATATTAAATATACTAAACACTTTTTGCTATATCTTTTTAATGGTCCGGTACCTCTGCCTTCTTGTGTCTAAATGTTGCATCATAAAGTGAATACTGTTTGCAGTAAATATTAAATATATTAAATACTTTTAACTTTTTATACTAAACACTTTTTCATATATCTTTTTAATGGTCCTGTACCTCTACCTTCTTGTGTCTAAATGTTGCATAATAAAGTGAATACTGTTGGCCGTAAATATTAAATATATTAATTTATTTTTTATTTCTGAATTATTAAATGTGTTTTATATCTTTATGTCTGAATGTTGCATGACAGGATGAATAATGCTAACATTAAATATTAAATATATTGGGCATTTCTCGTTTCTTAATCTAAATTCAAATCATTTATAAGAATTAATTAAATTATAATTTTATTTAATAACAAATTTGTTTAAGAACAAAGTAGTCATATAAATTAGAGGAATCAAAAGGTTCAGCTAAATTATAATTTTATTTAAAATAATAATAATAATTTTCAATGATAAAAATAATTAAGATATAAGTTAAATATATATATATATATATATATTAAAAAAATACTTAAAGTAAAAAAATAAATCACTACTTTGTAAATAAATCTCAGTATTTGATTTCTGTATACCACTAAGGGTCTTTAAATTTAGGTGGAGAAGATAACAATCATTTTTCTGAATTCAGGCTTATGTGATCCATAATGAATTGAGAAAAGTCTTTATGTAGAAATCACATATTAGAATAATGAATTGAGAAAAGTCTTTATGTAGAAATCACATATTAGAATTTTGGCGGAAGTCATGAATTGAGAAAAATCATTAGGTAGAAATCACATATTAGAATTTTGGCCTACTCATTCAAACCAACTAGTATGATTCATCATCAGCACTGGATGAAGAGGGAGACCATGGCCAAGGCTTTATGTAGAACCATGGAAATACCCAATTGACTCCATGGTACCATTTGTTATTTGACAACTTGCATCGTAACTTCAAAGTTGTATTAAGTAAACATGTATTCACATGATGCCACTGGTTATTTGATAATTTACATGGCTCCCCCTAGGTATGATCTTGGGTCTAGTCAAGACTATTCCAACATAGTTATCTATTCACCATGGTAAAAAGTAAAAAATCCAAAATTGCATTAGATTTAAAGATAAAAAAAACTAATGTTTGAAATTTCATTCTTTGATATAAAAGAAACCACTAAAATACTCCCAACACTTTTTATTTGTGTATAAAATTTTAAATTTAGTTTAATTTTTTTTACAAATTTTTATTTTTAACCAAAAAAATAAAAATTTATTGATTTTTTTATGTAGCATAAATAAAATTAGAGCAATTCAATTTTCCTTAGATATTTTATAGAAAGAAAAACTTTAGAACTCTCTATGTAAAATTCTTAAAATTACAGCAATTTATGATTTTCGAGTAAGAAATCTTTAAGATCTTCAGTCTAAAACATAACTAACAATCCTCCACAAACTTTGGGAAGATGATCTTTATATGACACTTTGCAGAATTAAAGTTTAAAACATAATGATTAATTTAACTTTTCAAAGCAACGAGGAACATCCTTATGTATAAGTGTGTTTTGTCCCGAAAAGTGTATAATATAAGATTTCTTTATTACTTGTGACCTTACACTTCTTGCTTCTGGAATGTGTATTACCTTGTTCTTTTCATTTCAAACAATATCATTTTTTAGTAAGCCTCGCACAGTCCTCAGCCAGATGGAGATTGCCACACTTCCGCATTCGAATCCATTGCAGATCGTCCAATTTATTTCCATCAACTTTTCTCGTATTTTTTCTGACTACCCAGAGAGCATACTTTGCTTTTAATGTAAGGGGTTCATTCCACGCTTCTGACCTCTTTATTTCTGAAATTCCTAGAGCCTTTTCTTTTTGCAAAGTGTATAATCTACGTTAAGCGATTCTGTTTTATCGAATATACTCTTCCAAAAAAATAGTTTTTAATGCGAGGGACTCATATTGGGTACTGGACACAACAGTTTTTAATGCGAGGGACTCACTCTAATTATCTTACTGGGTACTGGACACGTGTGACCTCTTGAGGTCCGAATTTTCTGGAGTCCTTTCTGTTTCCTGTTTGTTTTACTGCATTCCGCGCAGAGATGTTTTCATTACTCAATGTATTTGTCTGTTTGCTGCATGCCTCTTTTCCAGTGTTTGATCAGATTATCTGTTATAAACATAATAATTGTTTTGAATGTGAAGAATTCACACGAAGTCATTCACCTCTCACACCATTCAATGCTGTGGAATAATGTTGGCATTAAATATTAATGTTAGCAAGTCATTCACCCTCTCACACCATTCAATGCTGTGGAATAATGTTGGCATTAAATATTAATGTTAGCAAGTCATTCACCCTCTCACACCATTCAATGTTGCTGAACAATGTGAATAATGTTAGCATTAAATATTAAATATATTAGACATTTTTGACCTCTTTATATCTGAATTTTTTTAGAGTCCTTCCTGTTTCATATTTTTTTTAATCTCTCGACATTTCTTTATATTTGAATACAGCGTAATATGGTGAATAATGTTGGTAGTAAATATTAAATAGGAGTTGTCTATAATGCGACTTTTTGGAGATTCCGGTGACGGAATCCGGCGGAAGAAATTGAGGTTAAATCTTGATTTGTTGCAGTTAAAATGGTTTTTTAACTGCATATTTGGATTCAGCACCCTGAAAAAACCCTGGGACGCTTTCATTGTGCAGAAACTAGCTATCAAACTTGCGATTCCAATAAATTCCTGCCGGATTTCGACCAGAAAAACCCGCCGGAAAGACTTTCAAAAAATCGCGTTATAGACAACTGCTATTAAATAGGAGTTGTCTATAATGCTACTTTTTGAAGATTCCGGTGACGGAATCCGGCGGAAGAAATTGAGCTCAAATCTTGATTTCTTGCAGTTAAAATGGTTTTTTAACTGCATATTTGGATTCAGCACCCTGAAAAACCCCTGGGACGCTTTCATTGTGCAGAAACTAGCTATCAAACTTGCTATTCCAATAAATTCCTGCCGGATTTCGACCGGAAAAATCCGCCGGAAAGACTTTCAAAAAATCGCGTTATAGACAACTGCTATTAAATATACCAAATACTTTTGACTTATTTATTTCTAAATTTATAGTATTTTCTTATTTATTTATTTTTTAATTATTAAACACTTTTACTTCTTTATATTTGAATATTGCATAACAAGGTGAATAATGTTAGCATTAAATATTAAATATTTTAAACATTTTTGGTCTCCTTATGTTTGAATTTCTAAAGTTCACTTTCATGTTTTTTCTCAGTTTATCTATTTGTCAGTTTGCTATAACTCTTACAAAGATAATTGTTTTGAATGTTAAAGATTCAATTTTATTAAACTTATTTATATCTGAATTTCTAGATTCCTTTTATGTTTCTTTTTCTAAATTCCTTTTATGTTTCTTTTTTAATTAGATTTCATATATAGATATCTTTACAACTCAATTTTTTTATTTTTATTTTTCCATTTGTTATTTTTTTCGAGATGTTAAATATACAATGATTAATATCCACTTTATTGTGCAGCATTGAATGTTATTGGAATGTGGGTAGTTATATATCATCAAATTATTAATGGTTATAATTTGATGATGAATATTCATCCACGCTCACATAATATTCAATGTTGTTTAACAAGGTGAATAATGTTCATTTTAAATATGTCTTAAATGTACTGAACACTTCTAACACCTCTTTATATCTGAATTTCCAAAGTCCCTTTATGTTTCATGTTTTTTGTTTTCTGTATTAAATTCCATGTATAGATATATTCGGAACTCATTTATTTGTCTAATTCTTTTTCCAATGTTAAATGAGAATAACTCTTACAGACCTAATTGTCATGTTTACTAGACACGTAGTTTGTTGGGGATCTTCATAGAAGCGAACCTTCATAGAAACATACTTCCATCACTGTAAGTGAATCCTGTTTCATTTATTTTTATTCATATCTTCTCACTATTCATCATGTAGATATAGGGTTGGCATCTCTTAACAAGATCAAGGTGGTGCAATTTATTTGGATGATAAGAAATATAAATATTTTATAAGCAATTTACCCATAACATGAGTAAGTCTATATGCAATTCCAAATTTGATGGGGGCGTTAAGAATAAAATAATATATATCAATTACATGCCCAGTCAAAGGAAAGTTGTCAATTGAGAGGAGTTTAAGTATGGGGGGTTACGCAGTGCATTATATTAGATATCATTTTGGGATTCAACTGCGTTAAGTAAGTCATTCACGTATGACCATTTCCATGAGAGGTAGTCGTAACTGACTAATTTCTCATGATTTTTGAATAGTTCACTTAGCACCCATTGCATCGGGTGATGCTCACAGGGGTGAAGAAGTGGGATTGAAACTAGTGAAATGAATCACATAGCATCAATAATCACTTTCGGGGCTTGCACCCAGTAACCAGGACTTCCCAGGAGGTCACCCATCCCAGAATTCCTCTGGCTCAAGCGCGCTTAACTGTGGAGTTTTCTCCACAATCAAGCCCACTTAGCTTGCTACCCCATTTGCAAAACCTTAGCAAGTATTGTGCCTCATGAACCATTCAAGTAGAGATCCCTTGACTCTTTTTGAATTTAAGTATGGGGGGTTACGTAGTGCATTATATTAGATATCATTTTGGGATTCAACTGCGTTAAGCAAGTCATTCACATATGACCATTTCCATGAGAGGTAGTCGTAACTGACTAATTTCTCATGATTTTTGAATAGTTCACTTAGCACTCATTGCATCAGGTGATGCTCACAGAGGTGAAGAAGTGGGATTGAAACTAGTGAAATGAATCACATAGCATCAATCATCACTTCCGGGGCTTGCACCCGGTAACCAGGACTTCCCAGGAGGTCTGACTAATTTCTCATGATTTTTGAATAGTTCATCTAGCACTCATTGCATCAGGTGATGCTCACAGGGGTGAAGAAGTGGGATTGAAACTAGTGAAATGAATCACATAGCATCAATCATCACTTTCGGGGCTTGCACCCGGTAACCAGGACTTCCCAGGAGGTCACCCATCCCAGAACTCCTCTGGCTCAAGCGCACTTAACTGTGGAGTTTTCCCCACAATCAAGCCCACTTAGCTTGCTACCCCATTTGCAAAACCTTAGCAAGTATTGTGCCTCATGAACCATTCAAGTAGAGATCCCTTGACTCTTTTTGAATTTAAGTATGGGGGGTTACGCAGTGCATTATATTAGATATCATTTTGGGATTCAACTGCGTTAAGTAAGTCATTCACGTATGACCATTTCCATGAGAGGTAGTCGTAACTGACTAATTTCTCATGATTTTTGAATAGTTCACTTAGCACTCTTTGCATCGGGTGATGCTCACAGGGGTGAAGAAGTGGGATTGAAACTAGTGAAATGAATCACATAGCATCAATCATCACTTCCAGGGCTTTTTGAGAGTGTGAATTTATATATTTGTTACTTATTTCAAGCCTCGGAAGTGATGATTGATGCTATGTGATTCATTTCTCTAGTTTCAATCCCACTTCTTCACCCCTATGATCATCACCCGATGCAATGAGTGCTAAGTGAACTATTCAAAAATCATGAGAAATTAGTCAGTTACGACTACCTCTCATGGAAATGGTCATACGTGAATGACTTACTTAACGCAGTTGAATCCCAAAATGATATCTAATATAATTGAGAGGAGTGTTTAAATATTTGGGAAGGAAAGTTGTCAATTGATAGGAGAGTTTAAATATTTTGGAAGACGATTCACAAATAGAGCTTTTTTTTTTACAAAATCAGAGGGAACAACAAGACACTAAGATAATTAACCAATAAAATGATCAATTTAGAAAATAATTAAATTGGAATATCATGCTTCATTGATTCATAAACACATATTTATACATATAATTTCTTTTAAAAAATCTAAGGATATTTCGATCCTCTCGAAATATGAGGAATCTGGATCAGACTAATTTAATATACTCAATTGTAATGTCCCCTAATAATAATACAAATAATAAATAATATAATATACTATTAAAATATAAGCAAATAAATGATAAACAATAAAGAAAAGATAATAATGGTAAATAAATAATAAAAAATAGAGTTTTAAATAAATATATATAAAAGTAAACTATAAAAATAAGTAAAGTTAACAAAAAGGTAAAATAAAATAAGAAAGATTTAAACTTAAAGAACTATAAAATAAATAGTAAAAATAAGTTTAAAAAAGTTAAAAAAAATAAAAATAAATAAAAAATAAAAATGTAAGAGAAATATTAAATTAAGTAAAATTTTAAATAAAAAAATAAAGTTGCATTTGACAAATGGAATGTGCGAATGCAGACTCATTTCCATTGTTTGGTTTATTTAATGGACGATGAGAAGATGAGATTCATCATTCCTTCATCCATTATGTTGGGAGAAAAGTATTGTGAGACAAAGGATTCTTTTACAGGGGTACGTTGATTGAAAGCTTGGGGTGGCCAGCTATAGAAAGATTATGTACAGCTGAGCCTACGATTGGATGGAAAGTAGTTCCCAAAACTTTGTTGCGGTTAGCTGGATTACAATAACGTTCAACTCGGAAATCACAAGTAAGCAATATCATCACCACAGGTAAGTCGTTTTTGCTCGTGTTTTTTAAATTTCTATATTAATTAGTGGAATAGTTGTATGTTGATTATTAATCATATAATTTGATGTAATTATTTGAAATATCTTAAATTGGGGTTCTTATATATGGTATCATAGCAAAATTGTAACACTGAGACTATGAATCTTAACATCCAATTTTAATTAAAATCTAGATGTACAAATAAATTATTAATTTTGTTAAAAATATCTATTTCATTGATTAGATAAATTTATAACCAAATTTTGTTCTCTTTTTAAATTAGAAATAATAAGAATTAATAACTTTATTTTGAATATTTAAAAAAATTAAAATAACGACATGGTTGTTAAGGGATATTATTTAAAAATTATCACTACATAGATGTTAATTATTTATAATACATTATATTATAAATTAGGTGGAAATTATAAATAGGTATTATTAAATAATAGTGTTAACTTTTAAATCTTGATTAAATCAATGCCCCATTAACACTGTTAACCATATGGGAATGGTTAATTTATATTATTTTATTTAAAATATATTTTTATCCATATGCCTATTTAACAGTTACATAGCCATTTGTTGTATGTAATTATTACTTTGATTTCCAAAAATGGTGCCATGTGGATTTCCCAAAACAATAAAATTAAGCACTCTCTTCTTAAGTTCAAGGTACACTTTGTTTTTTCATGGTTACAATCTATTTTGGTTCTGGTGGGTACAGGTCAAACCCCCTCACCCGTTAAAAAAAACTATCCAAAATTATTAAATGCCTAAATCTCGAGATTATGAAGGCTTTATCCCTTGAACTACTTGTAAATTTTTTAAGTGGCCAAAACATACAAGCGAGAAATTCATGCATGGTGGTCTTTTAATTACGCACAAGAGAACTAATACATGGGAATATAAAGTTGTATAAGGTTGTATTTGTTAGATATTAATTATTTTAATGTCTTTATATTTTTAATATAGAAAGTGTTAATTATATATAAATTGCTAAATTTTATTAGGAATATAAGAATAAGAAATAATTTTATATTAATAATTATTATATATGTTATTGATTAATAAAATGTTGATAAAAATGATGAATACAAAATTCAAATTTTAATTATTTTATGTGATATTATAAATGAGTTAATTAAGTATATGATGGTTAGAGAGAAATTTGATAAGTTATTTTTAGAATATTTTATATTGGAAAATTATATTTCGGATGTGAAGTTGAGTTATGGTTATTTTATTTTTTAAATTTTGTTCATGATATTCTTTATTTATAAATAATGTATGCAAGGTAATTTTGTTTTCAAACTAATTTGTCATTTTAATAATTACTTAAATGTTTATTCGTTTAAAATCTTTTAAAAGCAAATACGAAAGCTTTTGTTCTTAACAAAAATATAGTTAAATAGTTAAATTATTATCATTTACAGAAATCGAACCCACCGACACGTTGTTAAGAGCCAAGCTGTCTACCGGCCAAGCCAAGGCAGCCACATCTTACAAATACTATTAAATCAACCTGGCCACACAACTTACCATTCAACGCTCAATCAATATGTTTCAATTATAGGCACTTCAATAGGTAGGCCTTTAGTTATTTACTTGACTAAACAAATGAAGAAAACGATCGTATTTATTTCATATTTAGTTGTTTAGTATTTCAGTTTAATTATAGAATTGTGTGTCTGAAATATTTTGTTGAGTTTTTTAAATAAGGTTAAGATATAAAGTAATTTTTTTTTTTTTGAGAATAAGGAATTAATAACATTGATATTTAACGAAATAAATAGTTATTTTGATATTTTGCAATATTTTTTTTAAAGGGTAATAGTTAATATGTTGATTTTTTTTATTAAGATAATTTTTAATCTATAATTGTTTGATATTATCATAGTTTATGTTGGTACACCATATTAAAAAAAATGGATATTAAAATTAATATAATTTTATGGAGTATGTTTTACAGTAATACAAAATTTGTTTAAGTTAAAACAAGTATGTTTTAAGTCTATATTCATAACTTTTTCTCTTAGTTTAGTGTATGACTTTGACAATGGCTTGAAAGACTTTTTGTTCTATGAAGTTGTTTTTGAATAATATTCAAAAGTTGATGTAATAATTGAAGACCATATTTGGTTACTTACATAATTATCGGAAGAGAAGTTAATAACAACCTCATAATAATGATGTGAATTAGTGGGTTAGAGAGGATGGAGCAATTGAAATTTTGGATTCATGGTGAATGTTGGAAATAATGGATAGTTTATTAGTTGACTTTACTCCAAGGATGTAGCCTCTTGAAAAAGGTAAGAATGGTAATAAAATCCTAACTATTAACATTAAGACAAGGTCATTAGATATTGAGTGATATGTAATCATATAATATGTTCAGCTCGTTGAAGACATTAGTTATTAATACAAGATGTGAAGGAATTATAAGAGATCAAAGTTACAGAATAATGGTACAATTCACTAAAAATACATGTCAAATGAAGTTGAAACTAGAAGGAAAAATAATTTAAGATGGTATGCAACAAAGTTGGAAGGACAATAAATATATTATTAGAATGAGATGATGGAATATTAAGTATAAAGAGAACAATTTCAAGAAAGGAAGTAAAGTTTCTAAGTTGATTCCCAATATTAGCAATGTAGATTTGATAAAGTTACCTTAGCGAAGAAAAGAAAAGGAGGAACTCGTAAGTTTTATAATGAAGCTAACAAATGATAGCCTTCATAACTATGACCAATATAAAAAGAGGAGATGAATAGAAAAGGTAATAGATAAATATTAAAAATGAGTGGGTAGAAGTTTCACAAATGAGTGTGAGTAATCAACAAGAGGAACTAGCCTATCTGGGAGCATAACAGAAAGATTTTGGGTCACGTGCTGGAAAATGGACATGGAGTTACAAAAATATTTCATATAAAAACACGATAAGGATCACTATGAAGTCTAACTGATGATGATGCCTACTAAGAAGAAAAATATTTCCAATCCATGAATGAAGTTAATTGATCATGATATTGATAAAATTCATTTCCAGGAACTACAAAAAAAAAGTATGATGGTGTTGGGTTAAAGAGGTAATTAACCCATGAATTCCTATAGGATGGCGATGAATAAGAACAACATTCTTAGCTAGGAAGTAGTAACAATATTCTCAATTTCAACAATTTGAGCATATAATAGAGAAGAGAAAGAAACCACAATGACTGGAGGTCATAAATTATAGCCAATTTCTTAATATATTTTTTAAATTGAACAAAGTGAGGAAATTTCGATTATTGAAGCTAGTAGACATTGACTATTAGGTAATTGAAACTAGGGGAAAAATAAATTATATCTATGAATATTCAATATGAGGAAGTGAAGAGGTGATTCAACCGAGAAGAAAATTATCTTAAATATATGATGAGTGGATTGATCAACATGATTGGTAAGGGTCAAAGTGATGACCTATAAATTTAGAAGTGTCAATGTAGGAATTTCTGAGCACTTGTGATAAACTAAGAAAGTATTTTGAGGATAATGATTTTTAACTCTTGGAAAAAGAAAGGCACTATGTAAACTAACGAGAAAACAATGCAAATAAATACTATTGGAAATTCTATAATGAGACTTTGAGAATGACTACACATAAATTGGCAGAAGAATTGGGTGTACCTGGACATCTTACTAGTGTGTGTCATTAGTATTGAAAGAAGATATTTCCAAACACATTGAGCATACCAGATCATTCATGGATGATAATGGTGGTAGTGGTTCCAAGCATTTCAAATTCTAAACTAAATATTTAACGAGTGGAAATTAAGGTGAGAGTATCCCTAGTCCAACTTGAAGATGGGTGAATCTACGATAAAAGAAATCAAGTGGGAACTTGATGAGATGAACAAATATTTTAAGATGAACAATGAAAATTATGGGAGTGATGGATAAATCACTAGGGGATAGAAATCCCTCATGCAGGTGGATTAAGCAAAACATAAGACTTAAATAAGGATGACGTCGTGTATGTGTGTCACTTGGATAAGTACAATATATATAGAGATCATGGAATTTTAACTTGATATTGATGATTTAGATGATGGTACAAATGGTAATATCTTAACAATGACTTTCACTAAAATTTCCTTGGGGTAGGAAGAATATCTGACAAAAGATTAAGGCTCAAGATGATGAGACTCATTTGAAATTCAACGATGTACTTAGATGAGTATACCTACGATGTAAATGGTCAACTTCCTAATAGAAAGAACAAGAAATGATTATTGAAAAGTAATTGATATCTTGATGAAAACATGACACTAATAGTACTGATGAGATAACATAGATCCTAGATGGATGTTGAACCATCTTAGTTCATAGTTGGTATTTAATGCTTATACAAATAAATGAAATTGATTTTTTTGATGAATCATGATAAAAATGTTTATAGTGTATTATTATATATTTGATAAGTATTGAGATGATTCTCATATTGATGATGTTTCATGATATGATGGTATGAGGATAAGGATGCATATGTGGTTCTTATTCATTTAGTTTGATATGATAATGATGTTGTATGATTATGAAGAATATGATATTATGTTGAGTTCTATTGACATGTGGTTCATTTATTATGTGATGATATGTATCTGATGTTGAATGTTTATGTTATAGCTTAGGAGGATATTATGATGTGAAGCATGTTGTATTTGTATGTAAATTTATGACATGCAACATTTTGTGATAAAAATGGTGTTATGTTCTCATGATGACATGCAAGGCTTTGCATGTGGATTATTTTCTATGATACTATGATGTTATAGCTAATGCATTGGATGTATGTTGAGATGTGGTGATTGACAAGAAATCCATAGATGGGCTGAGAGGGTCGGTTTATTTAATGATCTCGTGGGAACCCATACCTGCAAGGGAGAATATGTAACACCATATGGGTTGGGGACATACTCAATCAACACCACATATTCCAGTGGTTCCTTTGTCTTGTATAACTCTTAATGGATAGCTCTTGAGGGGTTATGGGGCCATCTTCAGGTGGTCAAGTGCCTAATATTGTAGGCCAAGTACCTGATATTAGACTGGGATGCCGAACTTTGGTGGGGGTGTAAGGACTTTGATGCCTGGGATTGTGTACCTTAGTGAGTGTGGAGGGAGTGGACCAGCCTTGTGAGATGCTCGAAGTCATTGAGTATTGGGACCGATGCCTACCTTAGGGTAGATGAGGTCTGAGTCGGGCGTGAGCCTTGGGCTATGGTACAGACCGATGAGGATTATCCCTGTTTCTGAAAGTGGGAAAAAGGACAAATATTCCTTGATATTTCCCGGGTGTTGTGGAAACTTTCGATGCTTGCTAGTTATACTAGTTCAGCAAAGGGTGTAAGGAAAACGTGGTGATAAATAACTAAATAAATAAAATGTTAAATGATTCAACTTAACTTTGGGACGAAGTTCCTTAAAGAGGGGGAGTATGTAATGTCCCATAATAATAATAAAAATAACAAATAATAAATAATATAATATTAAAATATAAGCAAATAAATGATAAACAATAAAGAAAAGATAATAATGGTAAATAAATAATAATAAAAAATTAAAGAAAATATAATAATAGTAAATAAATAATAAATAATGAAGAGAATATAATAATAAATAAATAAATAATAATAGTGGATTTTTAAATAAATATATATAAAAGTAAACTATAAAAATAGTAAAAATAAGTAAAGTTAACAAAAAGTAAAATAAAATAAGAAAGACTTAAACTAAGGGAACTATAAAAATAGTAAAAATAAGCTAACAAAAAGTAAAAAGCAATCAAATAAGAAATATTTTTTTTTGTAAGCTTAGCAGTATCTTTCATTCATTCATCTATAAACAAGCACTTGATCCTGGTAATTCAAATTGCGGTCAGACACCTTCTCATTGTTTGATCTATGTAATGGACGGTGAGGAATATGATATTCATCATTCCTTCATCCATTCTCTTGGGAGAAAAGTGTTGTGAGACAAAGGATTCCCCGGTAGTAGTACGTTGATTGAGGGCTTGGGAGTGGCTAGTTGTAGAAAGATTATGTGCAACTAAGCCTATGGTTGGGTGAAGAATCATCCCCAAAAATTTGTTGCGGCTAGCAGGATTCCAATAACATTCAACTCCAAAATCGCAAGTAAGGAATATCATCGCCACAGGTAAGTCATCTTTGTTCATGTTTTTGGAAATTCTATGTTAATTAGTGGAATAGTTGTGCGTTGATTATTAATCATATAATTTGATGTAATTATTTGTATATCTTAAATCGAGGTTGTTACATCAACCTTAACAACCAAGACCCATCTAGAGATTTACAAATAATACTAACTCGCAAGAGAAATTACACTAACTAACACTTCCCCTTAATTACAACTAGTAACGGGAGAACTTACATTATCCAACACTCTCCCTTAATTTCAAATATTTCAACTAGTAGCATAAACAATAAAGCACTTCCTCTCAAACTAAAAAATGTCTTGTGCCAATGGTTTGGTGAAAATGTCTACCAGTTGGTCAAGAGACTTACAAAAATATAGAATGATGTTGTCATTGTTAACAACCTCGTTGTAACATACCCAACCCCTTAATTCTTGCTTAGGGATGTAGGGTATCTCGACCCAATCTCTAAGGCTAAATTATGGATATGGGTTATCAAAATTCCTCTTCTTTAAACCACCTGAAGACTCATTTCCAAGATCATGATTGCCTTCTTTTCATCGAGATCTTTCCAAATCCTGATGATATAAATTTCATCTGAATCAAAGTTCTGGATGCAAAGTTATATCCATTTGAAAATTTGTCTTTCAAGGGCCACAACAACATCCATAAAGTGCCACTTAGCAGACACATGGAAGCCATTTCTCCCATGTCTCACCATTGTACATTGCTAGCATCTTGTCGCATCCATTGGCAGTTGTAATGGCCAATGCCACCAACCCCCTCGAGAAAGATTTTATCGGGTTACATGCCTTTCCTCTCGTTTAGCCCCAGTCCAACCAAGATGATGGATCATCAACTAATGACAGTAACCCCTTATTGTCACTTACCATTTTTGTGTACTGAGTTATCGAGCCACTAGGCCGTTGGGATACTTAATGCAATACACTTAATATTTGGCAAAATATCCAATAACTAACATCTCGAAGGTTCGCATCATGCTATTTGATGAGGCACCTTTTTATAGCTACCAAAATTATTAGGATTTATTAGTATTAGGAGTGTGCACACATTCATTCCCTAATGTTCCTATACCTGACATCCCAACACCCAATAGGAAATAGCCCAACATCATGAAGTCCATGTATCTTTGCCTCGACTACCACTCGGTTTCCACCTCAGCATCACTGCACACACTAATCCACATCATCTTATCATGTCATCTTAGCACATTGATATGCCACATCATCAAGTCCTTCCTTTGTGTTGTCTCATCATGACACATCACCTCACCATGTCAGCATGCCACATTAGTGCCATGAGAACACCAAACATGCATTGTGCCATGTCATCATGACATGTCATCTCACCAAGTCAAGTCCATGTCACCTTGCCACATCATCAAAACCCACTACCACATCATGCCATGCCCATTACTTATGAGGCATCATCGGTATCGGGAGGAAATCTCGATTGTTGGGTCTTAATCTCCCTATACCCGAACTATAAAATCCCATCACCTAACACTCGATATGCCAACATGTTGATATTCGATAGTTGATATCCATCACTTGACATCTCCCAAATCTCATGTCTCCATTAATAGGTAGATATTTCATTATCTGTTAGCATTTGTTCTTAGAATTGGTTATTGTTGTTCATCTTTCTTGACATTTGAAACCCAATAACCCAATACCCATAGTTGGTGAAAATGATTTTTCTAGTTGAAAAATGTGTCAATTTTGTTGGTATTGAGGTGAAAACGTGATAACTAGTATTTTAGTATCTAAAGGTTGATGCCTAATGGTGGAAGGGTTGATGGCCCTTTTGGTTTGGCTCTTGGTCTAGGTTCCTATCGACCATGTGAACAAGGGTTGGAGACAAGGACTCTAATACCAACATTCCCAATTTTTTGCTAACACCTCCCTAAAATTAAGAAGGGTCGATCTCTGAAGGTAATAATTTGACTATGATAGGGAAAATAATTTTCTTGAAGACTTATGATGCTACAGGGTCTTCACAATCCATGAAGGAATCCATAATCATTTATCTGTATCTGTCTAATAGGATTTTTTCTTCCAAGGAGATCAAAGAGGCCATTGTCCATAGTTTACCCCCCATCTGAAACCTTCAAACCTTTTTCATCCCAACCAACTCAAGAGTTCTTTAGTGAACTCTATAACACTTTTCCTTAAAATTTTTGTGAAGACTCTTTCCATTTGTTCACCACTATATATTCAGGGCCTTTTCTCTCATTTATAGATCCATGCCATATCATTTAAATAAAATAATATGATTATTTAAATATTATTTTTCGAAAACTAGTAATATTTGGTTTTAATAAATTAATTTAAATATTATTTTTCAAAAACTAGTCGTTTAATATAGCCATTACCTATTAATATAATTAATAAATTAATGAAATAATATCATTATTGAAATATTTAAAAAAAAACTAGTCGTTTAATATAGCCGTTACTGAATAATATTTGTTTTTAATATATTAATAAATTAATATCATAATTTAAATATTATTGTTCAAATATAGCCATTACTTGAAATTATGTCTCTACATTGCTCTCTATTTAAGCCTTTTCCATGGTCTGCCTCTTAATCTGGTCCTAATGATGAACCACACTTGTTGGTTCGAAACACGTTGGCCAAAAATTTCTCTTATGTGATTTCTACCGAAAGACTTTGCTTAATTCATTATGGATCACAAAAGCTTGAATACAAAAATTTTGCAATATTTTTTTTAAAGGGTAATAGTTAATATGTTGAACTTTTTTTATTAAGATAATTTTTAATCTATAGTTGTTTGATATTATCATATTTTATGTTGGTACACCATATTAAAAAAAATGGATATTGAAATTAATCTAACTTTATGGAGTATGTTTTCCATGAATACAACATTTGCTTAAGTTAAGACAAGTATGTTTCAAGCGTATATTGATAATTTTTCCTCTCAACCCAATGTATGACTTTGACAATGGATTGAAAGACTTTAAATTGGTCTATGAAGTTATTTTTAATAATATTCAATAGTTGATGCAATGATTTAAAACCATATTTGGTTACTTACACAATAATTGGAAGATAAGTTAATAACAACCTAATAATAATGATGTGAATTAGTGGGTTAGAGAGGATGGAGCAATTGAAATTTTGGATTCATGGCGAATGTTGGAAATAATGGATAGCTTATTGGTTGACTTTACTCTAAGGATGTAGCCTCTTGAAAAGGTAAGAATGGTAATAAAATCTTAACTATTGACATTAAGACAAGGTCATTAGGTATGAAGTGATATGTAATCATATAATATGCTCAGCTCGTTGAAGACATTAGTTATTAATACAAGACGTGAAGGAATTATAAGAGGTCAAATTTAGAGAATAATGGTACAATTCACTAAAAATACACATCAAATGAAGTTGAAACTAGAAAGAAAAATAATTTAAGATGGTATGCAACAAAGTCGGAAGGACAATAAATATATTATTAAAATGAGATGATGGAATATTAAGTATAAAGAGAACAATTTTAAGAAAGGAAGTAAAGTTTCTAAGTTGATTTCCAATATTAGCAATGTAGATTTGATAAAGTTACCTTAGGGAATAAAGGAAAAGGAGGAACTTGTAAGTTTTATAATGAAGCTAACAAATGGTAGTCTTCATATATATGACCAGTGTAGAATGAGGAGATGAATAGAAAAGAGTAATAGATAAATATTAAAAAACGAGTGGGCAGAAGTTTCACAAATGAGTGTAAGTAATCAACAAGAGGAACTAGCCTATCTAAGAGCATAATACAAATATTTTAGGTCACCTGGGGGAAAATGGACATGGAGTTACAAAAATATTTCATATAAAAACACGATAAGGATCACTATAAAGTCTAAATGAATATGATGCCTACTAAGAAGAAAATATTTCCAATCCATGGATGAAGTTAATTGATCATGATATTGTTAAAATTCATTTCCAGGAACTACAAAAAAAAATATTATGATGGTGTTGGGTTAAGGAGGTAATTAACCCATGAATCCCCATAGGATGGTAATGAATAGGAAGAACATTCTTAGCTAGGAAGTAGTAACAACATTCTCAATTTCAATAATTTGTGCATATAATAGAGAAGAGAAAGAAACCATAATGGCCAGAGGTTAGAAATTAAAGCCAATTTGTTAATATATTTTTAAAATTGAACAAAGTGAGGAAGTTTCTATTGTTGAAGCTAGTAGACATGGAGTATTAGGTAATTGAGACTAGGGGAAAAAAATTATATCTATGAAAATTCAATATGAGGAAGTGAAGGGGTGATTCAACTAAGAAGAAATTTATCTTAAAGATATGATGAGTGGATTGATCAACATGATTAGTAAGGGTCAAAGTGATGACCTATAAATTTAGAAGTGTCAATATAGGAAGTTCTTAGCACTTGTGATAAACTAGGAAAGTATTTTGAGGATAATGATTGTTTAACCCTTGGAAAAAGAAAGGCACTATGTAAACTAATGAGAAAACAATGGGAATAAATACTATTGGAAATTCTAAAATGAGACTTTGAGAATGATTACACATAAATTGGTAGAAGAATTGAGAATCAACTAATAAAGGGTGTACTTGGACAACTTACTAGTGTGTGTCGTTAGCGTTGAAAGAATTTATTGACAAACATAGTGAGCATACCAAATCATTCATGGATGATAATGGTGGTAGTGGTTCCAAGCATTTCAAATTCTAAACTAAAGATTTAATGAGTGGAAATTAAGGTGGAAGTATCCCTAGTCCAACTTGAAGATGAGTGAATCTACGATAAAATAAATCAAGTGGGAAATGATGAGATAATAAAATCTTTTAAGATGAACAATGAAAATTATGGGAGTGATGGATAAATCACTAGGGGATAGAAATTTCTCATGCATGTGGATTAAGCATAACATAAGATTTAAATAAGGATGACCTCATGTATGTGTTTCATTTGGATAAGCACAATATATATAGTGATCATGGAATTTTAACTTGATATTGATGATTTAAATGATAGTACAAATGGTAATATCTTAACAATGATTTTCACTAAAATTTCCTTGGGGAAGGAATAATATCTGACAAGAGATTAAGGCTCAAGATGATGAGACTCATTTGAAATTAAATATGTACTTAGATGAGTATACCTATGTTGTAAATGGTCAACTTCCTAATAGAAAGAACAAGAAATGATTATTGAAAAGTAATTGATATCTTGATGAAAACATGACACTAGTAGCATTGATGAGATAACATAGATCCTAGATGGATGTTGAACAATATTAGTTCATAGTTGGTATTTAATGTTTATACAAACAAATGAAATTGATTTTTCTGATGAATCATGATAAAAATGTTTATAGTGTATTATTTTATATTTGATAAGTATTGAGATGATTCTCATATTGATGATGTTTCATGATATGATGGTATGAGGATAATGATGCACATGTGGTTCTTATTCATTTAGTTTGATATGATAATGATGTTGTATGATTATGATGAATATGATATTATTTTGAGGTAAATTGACATCTGGTTCATTTATTATGTGATGATATGTATTTGATGTTGAATTTTTATGTTATAGCTTAGGAGGATATTATGATGTGAAGCATGTGGTAATTGTATGTAGATTTATGACATGTAGAATTTTGTGATAACAATGGTGTTATGTTCTCATGATGACATGCAAGACTCGACATGTGGATTATTTTCTATGATACTATGATGTTATAGCTAATGCATTGGATGTATGTTGAGATGTGGTGATTGACAGGAAATCCATAGATGGGCCAAGAGGGCCAGTTTATTTAATGATCGCGTGGGAGCCCATACTTATGAGGGAGAATATGTAACACCATATGGATTGAGAACGCACTCAATCATCACTACATATGCTATTGGTTCCTTTTTCTTCTATAACTCTTGATGAATAACTCTTGAGGGGTTATGGGGCCATCTTGAGGAGGTAAAGTGCCTAATATCGTAGGCCAAGTACCTGATATTGGATTGGGATGCCGAAGTCTGGTATGGGTGTAAGGACTTTGATTCTTTGGGTTGTGTATCTTAGTGAGTGTGGAGGGAGTGGACTAGCCTTGCGAGATGTTCGGAGTCATTGAGTACTCGGACTGGATGCCTACCTTAGGGCAGATGAGGTCTGAGCTGGGTGCGAGCCTTGGGGTTAGCCTTGGGCTATGGTACAAACCGATGAGAATTATGCTTGGTTCCGAAAGTGGGAAAACAGATAAATATTCCTTGAGATTTCTCGAGTGTTGTGGAAACTTTCGATGCCTGTTAGTTATACTAGTTCAGTAGAGGGTGTAAGGCAAACATGGTGTGATAAATAACTAAATAAATCAAATGTTAAATGATTCAACTTAACTTCGGGACGAAGTTCCTTAATGAGGGGAGTATGTAATGTCCCATAATAATAAAATAATATATTATAAAAAATATTTCTAGGAAGAGGTCCCTCACTATGGTAAACTCTATTTCTAGGTCATCCTTAAAAAAAGGCTGGCATTTTTATTATTTTATTCTATAATCAACCTGCATGTGAAGTAGCTAGAGCATATCTCTATATAACAAATGCTTACCGAAATACTTGTGATACCTAGATGCTTGCAGATGCTTATGATCATGATTCAGAGGTTCATGACGATGCTTGTGATCGTGATTCAGAAATTCATAATAGCGATTCAGAGCCAGATGTTAGAGATGAAGCACCAGCCCTTCCAGACGAAGAATCGAATGATCCTGGTGGATTCTCCCAGCAAACAACAGCCATATGTGTTTGACCATCCCTCGCTTGGTTCCTCCCTCCGCCTTCAACAACAATAACAAGCAGTTCATATAGAGCCTAATTCCTCATGTAAGTTCTCTCCCTATTCGAGTGAATTTTCTTTCTATTCTAGCTATTTAAAAGAAATATTGTTAATGCAGAGAAATATTGTTACTGCAGAGCAAGTAGGAGGCGAAATCTTGTTTTTCTTGAGGCGTCGTGGGGATAGATATAGATACAAAACGCTTTCATACTAATGAAATACACCTAGTTACATGTAAACACAATGGTGGCACCTTACATGTAAATAGAACGGTGGCACATGCTACATGCCGACAAAAGCGATCGCAGGTGTACATGTAGTTGTGGTAGCGTGGAAAATATAGGTGGCAAGCATACATGTAGCGGTGGCAGCGTGGAAAATATAGTTTAGCCATGGCAGCATGCACAATATAGTTTAGTTGTGGCATCATGCACAATATAGTTTAGCAGTGGACAATATAGTTGGTTTAACATAAAATGTTTGAGATTTAATACTAGCATTAATTCATTTTAGTTTCAAATTGTTTCAAATCGTCTTTCATTATCTATTTTTATATTGAGATTTAATGCTAGCATTAATTCATTTCGGTTTCAAATTGTTTCAAATCTTCTTTCATTATCTATTTTTATCCTAAGCTTTGGCCTCATATGCCTTAGTATGAGGCCAAATAAGACGATGAAAACTAATACTGAAATTTCATTGGCTGCAAAAAATTTGGGGCTAAAAACATTAGGTTATATGTCATACAGAGTAATGCTAAAGGGACCATTTCGATTACTATAGTCCCATGCCTGACGGAAAGGACTAATAATGGGATAGGTACAATAGATACAACTTATTATAATGGGATGACAAGGGCACTTATGTGTGTTTACGATTCATATTTATTAAAAATATGAAGTGAGTTTACAATTCATATTTATTAAAAATGTGTCTTTTATTATTTAAAAAAATGCATTAGAACAATATATTGCTCTAATTAATTATAACAAAATATAAAAATAAAATTTTCAATTTTTAAATTTAAATGTAATGTTCTAGTTTAATTTGTTCTTTTTTTTGTTAAATAATGGGAAATATATCATAATTTAGGTGTTAAGTTAGTAGTGGTTGTTATCCACTAAGGCACATTATTATTCAAGGAAAATCATGTCGCTTGAAATAAACGGATGGTAAGATAGATATATCACTCTTACAAGATGCCTTGGGTCTTGGACTATTAACATGTTTCCTTAAATCCAAAAAAAACAAACTCTTCAATATTTTTATTATCTATTTAAATATTTAACTACATTAAAAATATCATTTCAAAATTAAAATCTTTTCTTTATTAAATTTTTTTTATAAATATTTAAAAATAAATAAACAAACAAACAAAAACTTACTTTACCATCATTTTTATGGAGTATTTTCATGACTTGTAATTTAAATTATTCATTAAACTTAGGGAAAGAAAATAAAAAATGAGACTATTTTCTAACTTACCTAAATTTGAATTATTCATTGATATTTGAATTATTTATTGATGGTTTATTTGAATTATTTAGTGATGGTTTCAAAAACTTTTATTAGTATTATTAGATGTTTTGGAGTTTTTAATTGGAATGGGGTGAAAAAAATTTGGTCAAATCTTGAATTTTTTTGTTTAAATAGGTAACAAATATATAAATTCAAACTCTGAAAATCTTGAGACACTTGAATTGTGAATATTTCACAACTCACACTTGTAATTCCAAAAAATCTTTACAAAATTCGAAATAAATAAATCAGAAAATAATAAAACAACCTCCAAAATTTCTAACAAATAAACTACTAGCTTTCTTATTAAAACTAACTTCCATGAATTTTTTTGCAAAGCAATGTTGACCCTTAAACCTAAGGCGATTTGATTACCATTTTTCCTACTATGCATTAATAAACACCTTAACTACAAATCTTGATCAAATATGTTGAGAGGGATTATATTCCATTTAATGGGTTCTTTTGAAATGTGGCATGAGGCACCTCAAATTTTCATAAATCCTACATCCCCATTTTGAAAAGTTTTGAACTCTATAAAACGCACCCGTAAATTTGAAGACAATTACAGTGATGTTGATGGTGAAACTTCAATCCAATTCATTATTATGCATTCATGGAAATATATATGATCACACCAAGATTTGTATATATTTATCTTCATTCTGCAATAATATAAGCTTAGATGAATTTTCAATACAATACAATTATCGTAGTGTTAATTTCCTTTCCATGGTCTTTAATAATCTGATTCATGAACCCATAAAGGAAAGAAAACAAGCACAAATGTGGTTGAAATTTTTCTCAGAGTTAGAAAATATATATATATATATATATATATATATATATATATATATATATATTTTGTATATGCGAGATACAAGTATGGAAACATTACACAACTTTATTTTTTATGGTACCAGATTTTGAATAGAACATAATTCACAATAAAAGTCGTCCAAAATGTGGATGTTTGTAAAAATAAAGTTATAACAAAGGTGGACAAACTTAGTTCCGGGAGAGAGTTACATGCCTTTCCTCTCGTTTAGCCCCAGTCCAACCAAGATGATGGATCATCAACTAATGACAGTTAACCTTATTGTCACTTACCATTTTTGTGTATTGAGTTATTGAGCCACTAGGCCGTTGGGATACTTAATGCAATACACTTAATATTTGACAAAATATCCAATAGCTGACATCTCGAAGGTTCGCATCATGCTATTTGATGACACATATTTCTATAGCTACCAAAATTGTAAGGATTTGTTAGTATTAGGAGTGTGCACACATTCATTCCCTCATGTTCCTATACCTGACATCCCAACATCCAATAGGAAATAGCCCAACGTCGTGAATTCCATGGATCTTTGCCTCGACTACCACTCAGTTGCCACCTTAGCATCACTGCACACACTAATCCACATCATCTTATCATGTCATCTTAGCACATTGATATGCCACATCATCAAGTACCTTCCTTTGTGTTGTCTCATCATGACATATCACCTCACCATGTCAGCATGCCACACTAGTGCCATGAAAACACCAAACATGCCTTGTGCCACATCATCATGACATGTCATCTCACCAATTCAACTCCATGTCACCTTGCCACATCATCAAAACCCACTACCACATCATGCCATGCCCATTATCTTATGAGGCGTCGTCGGTATCGGGAGGAAATCTCGATTGTTGGGTCTTAATCTCCCTATATCCGAACTATAAAATCCCATCACCTAACACTCGATATGCCAACATGTTGATATTCGATAGTTGATATCCATCACTTGACATCTCCCAAATCTCATGTCTGCATTAATAAATAGATATTTCATAATCATATTAATAATTGTGATTGACTAATGAGTTTTGTTATTTGATAATAGTTATATTAGATAAATGTGAAAAAGTAAACATGTATTCATGATATACTATTTGTTATTCAATAATTTGCATAGTAATTTTCTAATTTTATTAGGTAAATGTGAAAAGCTATTTAAAAATACAAACTAGTAAATATTTGAAATTTTATTCATAGAAAACAAGAGATAAAAGAATATGCCAACATCTTTCAATATGACCATAAAAAAATAAAAAATAAAAAAAAAATAAAAAAAATTACCAACATTTAACGCTTATTGGTATTTAGTATTTTCTATAAATTCCATGAAAAAAAATTCACAACTTTTTATATATAATTTTTAAAATTACAACCACACCATATTTTTTAGATATTTTTATTAGAAAAAGATCTTTATGACCCTCTATGTAAAATTCTTATTTTGTAAGAAAATGATCTTTATGACCCTCTATGTAAAATTCTTAAAATTCTTAAGACTACAACAGTTTAATCATTTCCATACATTTTATGGAAAGAAGATCTTTAAGACATTCAAGTCGACAACATCACAATTAATTTAAGTTAAAAACATAATGACCAATCCTCCACATTCTTTACCCAACTTTTTAAAGCAACCAGGAACATCAAAGTTTTTCCAAAAGTGTATAATATAACCTTTCTTTCTTATTTGTGTTTGCTTCTGTAATGCATGTCACCATGCACTTTTTCATTTCAAAGAGTATCGTTTTGGTAAGCCTTGCATAGTCCTCAGCCAATGGAGAGAATGACACACTTCACCATTCGAATCCATTGCAGATCGTCCAATTTCTTCCCATCAATGTTTCTTGTATTTTTTTTGACAACACAGAGAAAACAAATATTTCTTCCAATAAATATTTGTTTTTAATGTAAGGGGTTCATTCTATACCCCTTTCGTTTTGCGAAATGTGTAATCTATGTTAAAGTTCTCCTGTTTTATTGAATATATTCTTCCAATAAAACGTTGTTTTTAATGCGAGGGACTCACTCTAATTATCTTCTTGGGTACTGGACGCTTCTGACCCCTTGTTGTCTGAACATCCATTCCCTAATGTTCCTATACCTGACATCTCAACACTCAATAGGAAATAGCGCAACATAGTGAAAGTCCATGTATCTTTGCCTCGACTACCACTCAGTTGCCACCTCAGCATCACTTCACACACTTATACCTGACATCTCAACACTCAATAGGAAATAGCCCAACTTAGTGAAGTCCATGTATCTTTGTCTCGACTACCACTCAGTTGCCACCTCAGCATCACTGCACACACTAATCCACATCATCTAGTCCATGTATCTTTGCCTCGACTACCACTCAGTTGCCACCTCAGCATTACTGCACACACTAATCCACATCATCTTATCATGTCATCTTATCAGATCGATATGCCACATCATCAAGTATCATCTTTTGTGTTGTGTCATCATGACACATCACCTCACCATGTCAGCGTGCCACACTAGTGCCATGAGAACACCAAACATGCCTTGTGTCAAAGCTTGATTTTATCATTTAAATAAGTAACAAATATATAGATTCACACTCTGGAAAAAATCTTAAACACTTAAATTGTGAATATTTCACAACTCATATTTGTAATTCTAAAAAATCCTTACAAACTTCTAAATAAATTAAATCCGAAAATAATAAAAAGCCTCCAAAATATCTAACAAAAGAAATACTAGCTTTCTTCTAAAACTAACTTCCATGAATCTTTTTGCAAAGCAATGTTGGCCGTTAGAGGCAATTTGATTACCATTTTTCCTACTACGCATTAATAAACACCTTAACTACAAATCTCGATCAATTCTGTATGGAGGGATTATATTCCATTTAATGGGTTCTTTTGAAATGTGGCATGAGGCACCTCAAATTTTCATAAATCTTACATGCCCAGTTCAAAAGTTTTGAACTCTGGAAAACGCAACCATAAATTTGAAGACATTTACATTGAAGTTGATGGTGAAACTTCGATCCAATTCGTTATTATGTATATATTGGTCTTCATTTGCAATAATATAAGCCTAGATGAATTTTCAATACAATAAAATTATCGTAGTCTTAATTTCCTTTCAATGGTCTTTAATAATCTGATTCATGAACCCATAAAGCAAAGAAAACAGGCACAAATGCGGTTGAAATTCTTCTCAGAGTTAGAAAAATATATATATATATTTTTCGTATATGGGAGATACAAGTATGGAAACATTACACTTCTTTGGTTATGGTACCAGATTTTAATGGAACATAATTCGCAATAAAATTCGTCCAAAATGTAAAGTTATAACAAAGTTTGACAAACTTAGTTCCGGGAGAAAGTGAGACCAGCTATTTATGAATTTTATGATTGATTTAGTCGGTCACTATCTGGTTTGATGGGATTTCAACGAGTGACCTGTATTTATTTATCTTTATAGAAAAGATTTTAAGATTAACACAATCTAGTAAATATGATTGATATTTTTTAATTAGTTTTATTTTTTATTTTTGAAGTTAATAGTTTTATATATCTATAGGTTTTATAAATCTGTATATTATATGATGTAATTTATCATTTGATAATATTATATGATTAAATTTATTATTTGATAATATGCATGGTAGTCTTATAGTTATATTAGACAAATGTGAAAAAGTAAATATGTACCTACAAACATGTACTTTATATCAATTATACTCAATTTAAAAATGCAAACTAGTTAATATTTGAAATTTTATATATCTATGTAAAAAAAAAGAGATAAAAAAAATATGCCAACGTTTTTCAAATATGACCATAAAATAAATATTTAAAATAAAATAAAAAAATAATAATTTACCAACATTTAAAAAAACACCTATTAATGTTTAGTATTTTTATTACTATTTAGTATTTTTTGTAAATTCTTAACTAAGAAAATTTTCTCTATATATAATTCTTCAAATTACACCTACACAATTTTTTCTTTTCTATATATGTTATAAAAAAATTATCTTTATGACCCTCTATGTAAATTTCTTAAGGTTACAGCAGTTTACTCCTTTCCCATGTATGGAAAGAAGAACTTTGAGACATTCAAATGGACAAGATAACGATTAATTTAAGTTAAAAACATAATTATCAGTCCTCCACATTATTTACATAACTCCTAAAAGCAACCAAGAACATCCAACTTTTTCCAAAGGTGTATAATATAACCTTTCTGTCTTATTTGTCTTTGCTTCTGTAATTCATGTCACCTTGCACTTTTTCATTTCAAACAATATCGTTTTGGTAAGCCTTGCACAGTCCTCAGCCAGATGGAGAGAATGCCACACTTCAGCATTCGAATACATTGCAGGTCGTCCAATTTCTTCCCATCAACTTTTCTTGTATTTTTTCTGACAACACAGAGGAACACATGTTTCTCCCAATAAAACTTTGTTTTTAATGCGAGGGGTTCATTCCATCTTTCTCGTATACTGGACGCTTCTGACCCCTTTATATTTCAATTTCCTGGACCCCTTTCTTTTTGCGAAATGTATAATCTATGTTAAAGTTCTCTTGTTTTATGGAATATACTCTTCCAATAAAACATTGTTTTTATTGCGAGGGACTCACTCTAATTATCTTCTTGGGTACTGGACGATTCTGGCCTCTTGCTGTCTGATTTTTCTCGAGTCCTTTCTGTTTCCTGTTTGTTTTACTGACTTCCGCGCACAGATGTTTTCATTGCTCAATTTATTTGTCTGATTGCTGCCTCTTTTTCAGTGTTACATGAGAGTAACTGTTACAAACATAATGAGTAACTCATTATCTTCTTAATTATAGTCTCTTTGCCTGTGTGTGTGGATACTCGACACTTCTAGCCTATTATTTCTGAATTATAGTCTTTTTGTCTGTGTGTAGACATAGCGTCCTGCTATGTATTATTGAATGCTATGCTAGGTTGGGTGGATATACGTCATCAATAAAACAGTGATGCATAGCCGCCTATCCTTTGGCACCATTCAATGCTGTTCAACAAGGTGAATATTCACCTTAAATATTAAATATATTAATCTAAATATACTGAACACTTCTGGACTTCTTTATATCTGAATTTCCAGTCTTTTTTTCATATATTTGTTTCAAAGGTTTTCTTTTAATGGTTGGGCACTTCTGACCCTTGCATGCTACATAATAACAGTAAATATTAAATATACTAAACACTTTTTCATATATCTTTTTAATGGTCCGGTACCTCTGCCTTCTTGTGTCTAAATGTTGCATAATAGAGTGAATACTGTTTTTGCATTAAGTATTAAATATATTAAATACTTTAAACTTTTTTATACTAAACACTTTTTCATATATCTTTTTAATAGTCCTGTACCTCTGCCTTCTTGTGTTGCATAATAAAGTGAATACTGTGTTTGCAGTAAATATTAAATACTTTTTAACCTTTTATCTCTGAATTATTGAACATTTTTATATTTTTATGTCTGAATGTTGCATGACAAGATGAATAATGTTAACATTAAATATTAAATATATTGGACATGTCCGATTTCATTATGTCTTAATTTTTTAAATTTTTTTGTTTCATGCTTTTTTAAATAGTTAGAGTAATCATAATAGTTTATAAGAATTAATTAAATTATAATTTTATTTAATAACAAATTTGTTTAAAAATAAAATAGTCATATAAATCAAATGTGAATTAGCTATAATAATTTTTAATAATAAAAATAATTAAGATATAAGTTAAACATATATATATTAAAAAATACTTAAAGTAAAAAAATAAATCACTACTTTGTAAATAAATCTCAATATTTGATTTATGTATATCACTAAGAGCTTTTAAATTTAGGTGGAAGATAACAATCATTTTAATGAATTGAGAAAAGTCTTTATGTAGAAATCACATATTAGAATAATGAATTGAGAAAAGTCTTTATGTAAAAATCACATACTAAAATTTTAGCGGAAGTCATGAATTGAGAAAAATCTTTTAGTAAAAATCACATATTAGAATTTTGACCTACGCATTCCAACCAACCAGTGTGATTGATCATCAACACCAATGAAAAGGGAGACCGTGGCCAAGGCTTTATGTAAAACTGTACTGGACACAACAATTTTTAATGCGAGGGACTCACTCTAATTATCTTATTGGGTACTGGACGTGTGAGACCTCTTGAGGTCCGAATTTTCTGGAGTCCTTTCTGTTTCCTGTTTGTTTTACTGCATTCCGCGCAGAGATGTTTTCATTACTCAATGTATTTGTCTGTTTACTGCATGCCTCTTTTCCAGTGTTTGATCAGATTATCTGTTATAAACATAATTGTTTTGAGGCATGCTGCATTCCGCGCAGAGATGTTTTCATTACTCAATGTATTTGTCTGTTTGCTGCATGCCTCTTTTCCAGTGTTTGATAAGATTATCTGATATAAACATAATTGTTTTGAATGTGAAGAATTCACTCTAATGCTAGGAAGTCATTCACCCTCTCACACCATTCAATGTTACAGAACAATTATTCATTCACTCTCTCACACCATTTAATGCTGTGGAACAATGTGAATAATATTGGCATTAAATATTATGTTAGGAAATCATTCACCATTTCACACCATTCAATGTTGCTGAACAATGTTAGTATTAAATATTAAATATTCGAGACACTTCTGACCTCTTTATATCGGAATTTTTAGAGTCCTTCCTGTTTCATATTTTTTTAGTCTCTGGACACTTCTTTATGTTTGAATACTATATAATATGGTGAATAATGGTGAATAATGTTTGTAGTAAATATTAAATGTACCCAATACTTTTAACTTATTTATTTCTAAATTTATAGTCTTTCTTATTTTAATTTTTTTTTTTTAAATCATGGACCATTTCTGCTTCTTTATATCTGAATGTTCCACAACAAGGTGAATAATGTTAACATTAAATATTAAATATTTTAGACATTTCTGGTCTCTTTATGTTTGAATTTCTAAAGTTCAGTTTCATGTTTTCTTCTCAATCTATCTATTTGTCCATTTGTTATAACTCTTACAAACATAGTTGTTTTGAATGTGAAAGATTCAATTTTATTAAACTTATTTATATCTGAATTTCTAGATTCCTTTTATGTTTCTTTTTCTAAATTCCTTTTATGTTTTTTTTAATTAGATTTCATATATAGATATCTTTACAACTCAAATTTTTTTTTCTATTGGTTGTTTTTTTTCTAGATGTTAAATATACAATGATTAATATCCACTTTACTATGCAGCATTGAATGCTATTGGAATGTGGGTAGTTATATATCATCAAATTATTAATGGTCATAATTTGATGATGAATATTCATCCACCCTCACATAATATTCAATGTTGTTTGACAAGGTGAATAATGTTCATTTTAAATATGTCTTAAATGTACCGAACACTTCTAACACCTCTTTATATCTGAATTTCCAAAGTCCCTTTTTGTTTCATGTTTTTTAATTAAATTTCATGTATAGATATATTCAAAACTCATTTATTTGTCTGATCCTTTTTCCAATGTTAAATGAGAATAACTCTTACCAACCTAATTGTCATGTTTACTAGACACATAGTTTCTTGGGAACCTTCATAGAAGCATACTTCCATTACTGTAAGTGAATCTTGTTTCATCTAGTTTTATTCATATCTTCTCACTATTCATCATGTAGATATAGGGTTGGACATCTCTTAAGAAGATCAAGTTGGTGCAATTTATTTGGATGATAAGAAATATAAATATGTTATAAGAAATTTACCCATAACATGAGTAAGTCTATATGCAATTCCAAATTTGATGAGGGCATTAACAATAATATATATCAATTAAATGCCAAAGTTGTCAATTGAGAGGAGTGTTTAAATATTTGGGAGGAGTGTTTAAAAATTTGGGAAGATGATTCACAAATAGAGCTTTTTTTTTTTACAAAATCAAATAGAACAACAAGACATTAAGATAATTAACCAATAAGATGATCAATTCAGAAAATAATTAAATTGGAATAGCATGCTTCATTGATTCATAAACACATATTTATACATATAATTAAAAAAAAAAAATCTAAGGATAGTTCTCTCGAAATATGAGGAACCATCTCGATCGGACTAATTTAATATACTCAATCGTAATGTCCCCTAATAATAATAAAAATAATAAATAATATAATATACTATTAAAATATAAGCAAATAAATAATTAACAATAAAGAAATAATAAATGGAGTTTTAAATAAATATATATATAAGTAAACTATAGAAATAGTAAAAATAAGTAAAGTTAACAAAAATTAAAATAACATAAGAAAGAGTTAAACTAAAAAACTATAAAAATAGTAAAAATAAGTTAACAAAAGCAAAAAGAATAAAATAAGAAAAAATTAAATTAAGTAAAACTTAAAATAAAAAATAAAAGTTGTAGTTGACACATAGAATGTGTGAATGCAGATTCTTTTCCATTGTTTGGTTTATTTAACGGACGACGAGAAGATGAGATTCATCATTCCTTCATCCATTCTATTGGGAGAAAAGTGTTGTGAAACAAAGGATTATTTGACAGTAATACGTTGATTGAAGGCTCGGGGTGGCCAGTTGTAGAAAGATTATGTGCAGCGGAGCCTACGGTTGGGTGGAGAGTCGTCCCAAAAACTTTGTTGCGGTTAGCGAGATATAACATTCAACTCCGAAATCACAAATAAGGAATATCATCACCATAGGTTGATTGAAGGCTCGGGGTGGCCAGCTGTAGAAAGATTATGTGCAACGGAGCCTACGGTTGGGTGGAGAGTCGTCCCAAAAACTTTGTTGCGGTTAGCGGGATATAACATTCAACTCCGAAATCACAAATAAGGAATATCATCACCATAGGTAAGTCGTCTTTGCTCGTGTTTTTGAAATTTCTATATTAATTAGTGGAATAGTTATATGTTGATTATTAATCATATAATTTGATGTAATTATTTGTATATCTTATATTGGGGTTCTTATATATGGTATCAGAACAAAGTTGCAATCCTGAGGCTTAGCTAAGATCCAATTTTAATTAATATTTTATATGAGTAAAGTTGCAACATTGAAGCTTATTAGTCCTAACATCCAATTTTAATTAAGATTTAGATGTACAAGTAGATTATTAATTTTATTAAAAATCTCTATAATTTTTATTGATTGATTAGATAAATTTATAATAAACTTTGGAAATAATGAGAATTAATAACTTTACTTTGAATATTAAAAAAAATTAGAATAACCACATAACTGTTAGGAGATATTATTTAAAAATTATCACTATATGGATGTTATTTATTTATAATACATCATATTATAAATAATATGTGGTCGTTAATTAGGTGGATATTATAAATAAGTATTATTAAATAATAGTGTTAACTTTTAAATCTGGAGTAAATCAATGCCCCGGTAATACTGTTAACCATATGGGAATGGTGAATTTATATTATTTTATTTAAAATATATTTAATCCATTTGCCTATTTGACAATTACATAGCCATTTGTTGTATGTAATTATTACTTTGATTTCCAAAAATTGTCCAATCTGGATTCCCAAAACAATAAAATAAAATTAAGCACTCTCTTCTTAAATTCATGGTACACTTTGTTTTGTCATGGTTACAATCTGGTACACTTTGTTTTGTCATGGTTACAATCTATTTTGGTTCTGGTCGTTACAGGTCAAACCCCGCTGGCTCACCCGTTAAAAAAAACCTATCCAAAATTATTAAATGCCTAAATCTCGAGATTATGAAGGCTTTATCCCTTGCACTACTAGTAAATTTTTTAAGTGGCCAAAACATACAACCGAGAAATTCATACATGGTGGTCTTTTAATTACACACAAGAGAACTAATACATAGGAATATAAAAGTGTATTGGTTAGATAGTAATTATTTTAATGTCTCTATATTTTTAATATAGAAAGTGTTAGTTATATATAAATTGTTAAGTTTAATTAGGAATATAAGAATAAGAAATAATTTTATATTAATAATTATTATATATGTTATTGATTAATAAAATGGTGATAAAAATGATGAATATTAAATTCACATTTTAATTATTTTATTTCGTATTATAAATGAGTTAATTAAGTATATAATTGTTAAGAGAAATTTGATAAGTTATTTTTAGAATATTTTATATTGAAAAATTATATTTAAGATGTGAAGTTGAGTTATGGTTATTTTAAATTTTTTAAATTTGTTAATGATATTTTTTATTTATAAATAATGTATGTAAGGTAATTTTGTTTTTAAATCAATTTGTCATTTTAATAATTACTTAAATGTTTATTCGTCTAAAATCTTTTAAAGGTAAACACGAATTTTTTTTGTTCTTAACCAAAAAAAATAGTTAAATTATTATCGTTTACTCGAACCCTGGTTAAGAGCCAAGCTCTCTACTAGCCAAGCCAAAGCAGCCACATCTTACAAATATTATTAAATCAACCTGGCCACACAACTTAACATTCAATGCCCAATCAATAATCAATGCAATATGCCCTTCATCCCATGGCCCGCTCAGTATGTTTCAATTATAGGCACTTCAATAGGTATGCCTTTAGTTATTTACTTAACTAAACACATGAAGAAAACGATCTTATTTATTTATTTAATATTTAGTTGTTTAGTATTTGAGTTTAATTATAGAATTGTGTGTCTCGAATATTTTGTTGAGTTTTGAAATAAGGTTAAAATATAAAGTAAATTTTATAATTTTTGTGAGAATAAGGAATTAATAACATTGATAAATAACGAAATAAATAGTTATTTTGATATTTTGCAATTTTTTTTAATGGTAATAGTTAATATGTTGAATTTTTTTATTAAGATAATTTTTAATTTATAGTTGTTTGATATTATTATAGTTTATGTTGGTACACCATATTTAAAAAAATGGATATTGAAATTAATTTAATTTTATGGAGTATGTTTTCTATTAATACAACATTTGTTTAAGTTAAGAGAAGTATGTTTCAAGTGTATATTGATAATTTTTCCTCTCACTTAGTGTATGACTTTGACACTTGCTTGAAAGACTTTTTGTTCTATGAAGTTGCTTTTGAATAATATTCAAAAGTTGATACAATAATTGAAGACCATATTTGGTTACTTACACAATTATTGGAAGATAAGTTAATAACAACCTAATAATAAAGACGTGAATTAGTGGGTTAGAGAGGATGGAGCAATTGAAATTTTGGATTCATGATGAATGTTGGAAATAAAGGATAGCTTATTGGTTGACTTTACTCCAAGGATGTAGCCTCTTGAAAAAGGTAAGAATGATAATAAAATCCTAACTATTGACATTAAGACAATGTCATTAGATATGGAGTGATATGTAATCATATAATATGCTCAGCTCGTTGAAGACATTAGTTATTAATACAAGATGTGAAGGAATTATAAGAGGTCAAATTTAGAGAATAATGGTACAATTCACTAAAAATACATGTCAAATGAAGTTGAAACTAGAAGGAAAAATAATTTAAGATGGTATGCAACAAAGCTAGAAGGACAATAAATATATTATTAGAATGAAATGATGGAATATTAAGTATAAAGAGAACAATTTTAAGAAAGGACGTAAAGTTTGTAAGTTGATTCCCAATATTAGCAATGTATATTTGATAAAGTTACCTTAGGGAATAAAGGAAAAGGAGGAACTTGTAAGTTTTATAATGAAGCTAACAAATGATAGCCTTCATAACTATGACCAATGTAGAATGAGGAGATGAATAGAAAAGAGTAATAGATAAAAATTAAAAAACGAGTGGGTAGAAGTTTCACAAATGAAAGAAGATATTTCCAAACACATTGAGCATACCAAATCATTCATGGATGATAATGGTGGTAGTGGTTCCAAGCATTTCAAATTCTAAACTAAAGATTTAAAAAGTGGAAATTAAGGTGAGAGTATCCCTAGTCCAACTTGAAGATAGGTGAATCTACGATAAAAGAAATCAAGTGGGAACTTGATGAGATAAGCAAATCTTTTAAGATGAACAATGAAAATTATGGGAGTGATCGATAAATCACTAGGGGATAGAAATCCCTCATGCGGGTGGTATAGCATAACATAAGACTTAAATAAGGATGAACTTGTGTCTGTGTGTCGTTTGGATAAGTACAATATATATAGTGATCATGGAATTTTAACTTGATATTGATGATTTAAATGATAGTACAAACGGTAATATCTTAACAATGAATTTCACAAAACTTTCCTTGGGGAAGGAAGAATATCTGACAAGAGATTAAGGCTCAAGATAATGAGACTCATTTGAAATTGTACTTAGATGAGTATACCTATGGTGTAAATGGTCAACTTCCTAATAGAAAGAACAAGAAATGATTATTGAAAATTAATTGATATCTTGATGAAAATATGACACTAATAGTACTAATGAGATCACATAGATCCTAGATGGTTATTGAACGATCTTAGTTCATAGTTGGTATTTAATGTTTATACAAACAAATGAAATTTATTTTTCTGATGAATCGTGATAAAAATGTTTATAGTGTATTATTCTATATTTGATAAGTATTGAGATGATTCTCATATTGATGATGTTTCATGATATGATGGTATGAGGATAATGATGCATACGTAGTTCTTATTCATTTAGTTGTATATGATAATGATGTTGTATGATTATGATGAATATGATATTATGTTGAGGTATATTGACATGTGGTTCATTTATTATGTGATGATATGTATCTGATGTTGAATGTTTATGTTATAGCTTATGAGGATATTATGATGTGAAGCATGTGGTAATTGTATGTAGATTTATGACATGCAAAATTTTGTCATAAAAATGGTGTTATGTTCTCATGATGACATGCACGGCTTGGCATGTGGATTATTTTCTATGATACTATGATGTTATAGCTAATGCATTGAATGTATGTTGAGATGTGGTGATTGACAGGAAATCCACAGATGAGCTGAGAGGGCTGGTTTATTTAATGATCTCGTGGCAGCCCATACCTATGAGGGAGAATATGTAACACCATATGGGCTGGGGACATACTCAATCAACACTATATATGTCAGTGGTTTCTTTGTCTTGTATAACTCTTGATGGATAGCTCTTGAGGGGTTATGGGGCCATCTTAAGGAGGTCAAGTGACTAATATTGTAGGCCAAGTACCTGATATTGGATTGAGATGCCGAAGTCTAGTGGGGGTGTAAGGACTTTGATGCTTGGGATTGTGTACCTTAGTGAGTGTGGAGGGAGTGGACCAGCGTTGCGAGATGCCCGGAGTCATTGAGTATTTGGACCGATTCCTACCTTGGGGCAGATGAGGTCTGAATTGGGTGCGAGCCTTGGGCTATGGTACAGACCAATGAGGATTATGCCTGGTTCCAAAAGTGGGAAAAAGGACAAATATTCCTTGAGATTTCTTGGTTGTTGTGAAAAATTTCGATGCTTGCTAGTTATACTAGTTCAACAGAGGGTGTAAGGAAAACGTGAAGTGATAAATAACTAGATAAATAAAATGTTAAATGATTCAACTTAACTTCGGGACAAAGTTCCTTAAAGAGGGGGAGTATGTAATGTCCCATAATAATAATAAAAATAATATAATATAATATTAAAATATAAGCAAATAAATGATAAACAATAAAGAAAAGATAATAATGGTAAATAAATAATAAAAAATTAAAGAAAAGATAATAATAGTAAATAAATAATGAATAATGAAGAGAATATAATAATAATAAATAAATAAAATAGTAAATACTAATAATGGAGTTTTAAATAAATATATATAAAATTAAACTATAAAAATAGTAAAAATAAGTAAAGTTAACAAAAAGTAAAATAAAATAAGAAAGAGTTAAACTAAGGGAACTATAAAAATAGTAAAAATAAGCTAACAAAAAGTAAAAAGGAATCAAATAAGAAATATTTCTTTTTTGTAAGCTTAGCAGTACCTTTCATTCATTCATCTATAAACAAGCACTTGATCCTAGTAATTCAGATTGCGGTCACACCCCTTTCCATTATTTGGTCTATGTAATGGATGATGAGGAATATGAGATTCATCATTCCTTCATCCATTTCTCTTGGGAGAAAAGTGTTGTGAGACAAAAGATTCCCTGGTAGTAGTACGTTGATTGAGGGCTCGGGGGTGGCCAGTTATAGAAAGATTATGTGCAGCTGAGCCTACGGTTAGGTGGAGAGTCATCCCCAAAAATTTGTTGCGGTTAGTGGGATTCCAACAACATTCAACTCCAAAATCGCAAGTAAGGAATATCATCGCCACATGTAAGACATCTTTGTTCATGTTTTTGGAAACTCTATGTTAATGAGTGGAATAGTTGTGTGTTGATTATTAATCATATAATTTGATGTAATTATTTGTATATCTTAAATCTAGGTTGTTACATCAATATTAACAACCAAGATTCATCTAGAGCTTTACAGATAACACTAACTCGCAAGAGAAATTACACTAACTAACACTTCCCCTTAATTACAACTAGTAGCGGGAGAACTTACATTATCCAACACTCTCCCTTAATTTCAACTATTTCAACTAGTAGCATAAACAATTAAGCACTTCCTCTGGAACTCAAAAATGTCTTGTGCCAGTGGTTTGGTAAAAATGTCTACCAGTTGATCAAGAGACATACAAAAATGTAAAATGATGTTGTCATTGTTAACAAGCTCGTTGTAACATACCCAACCCCTTAATTCTTGATTATGGATGTAGGGTATCTAGACCCAATCTCTAAGGCTAAATTATGGATATGGGGTTATCAAAATTCCTCTTCTTTAAACCACCTCAAGACTCATTTCCAAGATCATGATTGCCTTCTTTTCATCGAGATCTTTCCAAATCCTGACGATATAAATTTCATCCAAATCAAAGTTTTAGATGCAAAGTTATCTCCATTTGAAAATTTGTCTTTCAAGGGCCACAACAACATCCATAATGTGCCACTTAGCAGACACATGGAAGCCCTTTCTCCCATGTCTCACCATTGTACATTGCTAGCATCTTGTCCCATCCATTGGTAGTTGTAATGGCCACTGCCACCAACCCCCTCGGGAAAGATGTTATCGGGTTACATGCCTTTCCTCTCATTTAGCCCCAGTCCAACCAAGATGATGGATCATCAACTAATGACAGTTAACCTTATTGTCACTTACCATTTTTGTGTATTGAGTTATTGAGCCACTAGGCCGTTGGGATACTTAATGTAATACACTTAATATTTGACAAAATATCCAATAGTTGACATCTTGAAGGTTCGCATCATGCTATTTGATGACGCACCTTTCTATAGCTACCAAAATTGTTAGGATTTGTTAGTATTAGGAGTGTGCACACATTCATTCCCTAATGTTCCTATACCTAACATCCCAACACCCAGTAGGAAATAGCCCAACGTCATGAAGTCCCTGTATCTTTGCCTCGACTACCACTCGATTGCCACCTCAGCATCACTGCACACACTAATCCACATCATCTTATCATGTCATCTTAGCACATTGATATGCCACATCATCAAGTACCTTCCTTTGTGTTGTCTCACCATGACACATCGCCTCACCATGTTAGCATGCCACACTAGTGCCATGAGAACGCCAAACATGCCTTGTGCCACATCATCCTGACATGTCATCTCACCAAGTCAAGTCCATGTCACCTTGCAACATCATCAAAACCCACTACCACAACATGCCATGTGTTGGGCACGGGATCCCCCAAGGAAAATTTTGGGGCTCAAAGCCTAGATTTTGGCTAAAAAGTGTAAATCTGATGTAAAGACTCCGCAATTTGTGGGAGCGGAGTGCAAAGTTGTAAATGAGTCATAGGGTTGTCCGCCCTCAGTTTTTTAATGTAATGTCGGCTTTAGAGATCTACCCATCGTCCACAAACCATGGGATTTTATAAATAGAGTGAGGCTCTAAGTTGTAAATCAGTAAATAGGATCTAATGATGGAATAGAAGGATAGCATAAGATCTAAGTGTAGAGTCGAGTCTTTGGGTTGTAGAGTAGGAGAAGGCTCTGCAGCTGAGTGCGCAAAGGCCTAGTAGTTCGCAACTGAGTGTGTGGACCCCTGCAGCTGAGTGTGTAGGGAGAATTGAGTTTGTAACCATTGAAGCATTAATAAAGAGAAGTTTCACATCAATTTTGTGTATCTATTTCCTGTTTTATGCTTTGAGTATACTGGGTATGAATTTCATTTTCACTGTTTATATGGTGCACGAACATATATGATTGTGTTGATTAAGTAAATGTGAGATAAAGTATCTATTTACGCGAAGTTAACTAACATCTGTAAGAAGATAAGTAAGATACGCAGTGTAATTTGGGGAAATAGTGTAGATCGCTGCCATAGCAGCGCGAAAGCACCTCAGCCCTTGGTGAGGGCTGCGTGAAGGCAGTTATAACAGATCGCAAAGGTATCGCAGGTCAGGATAGTGCGCGAAGTAACTTGCACGAAGGTATTCACAGTTGGACTAAATTGACCCCTCAGACATCTCGAGGGTGCGGAAACTTGGTTCCAACATCCCCCCATACTGCTTCAGGTGAGACTTCAGTCTGCGCACCGCGGGCTGATGCCGAAAGGGCCAGTAGTGTAGGGATTTGTTTGGCTAATTAACTCCAAACCTGGGTCAGGCCCCCTCAAGCCAACAAATGGTTCCGTTGCCAAGATTGGAATCTGCATAGAGATGTCTGATGTCGTATCATTGGAATCCAATTAAGAAGGAAATTGACGGTTGGTTGGACAGGAGGATTCACGAGTTTGTGACGTAGGAGAACAGGAATATGCGTAACAAAAGAAGAGTGGTTAGACTGCTACCTGTACACAGAAATCCACGAGATCTTTTTCGCATCTTTCCCTACTGAGTTGTACGAGTGGATCGCGAAGCTAGCAGATAGCCAAGGAAGGTGGAAGCTCGATGGTCCTATTATGTGGACCCCAGAGTTGGTGTGCAAATTGGAAGCATCAAAGGATCAGATCGCACACATTGTTGATCACTGGCTTGATCGGATTATAGGAGGATTCATTACTGAGTTCGCGGTAGACACTTCAGTTAGCTACAGTGAGGCAGAGTGACGCTTTCTCAAAGGACTGCGAGGTAAGTACGTAAAGTCTCTGAATACTTGGATTAAAATGTTATTGTGTGAAAAGAGGTTTATGCAATTACCTTGATATTCAGAGTTATGCAAAGCAGAAAATGCAGAAATTCCCACTATAGATCAACAAATTATGCAATAGACTAAAGCAAAATACAAGATCTACTTCTACAACAAAATTTGCAGAAGCTTAATCGAATTGAGCAAGATCAATGAGAACACATATAACTGAGAATTAGAAATCAATCACACATAACACAAAAGAAATAACCCGAGGAAAGCCTCAGCCTAAAACCCCAATCTCTATATTATCATACAAGTGGAAATATGTTCGAGTTACAAAAAGAATCAGCTCTCAAGCTATCCTGCTCTCTCTACAATCAAACAATACAGCTCACAGACTGAATAGACACTATATATGTCCTCCTCAAGCCCTCCAAGCCTCCTATTTCCTTACACAGTTTTTCTTGGGGTCCAGTGATGCCACATGTGTGAATTGGCCTCATCACACTCACAAAACCTGAAGAAGTAACTGTGCAATCCTCAAGGAAAGAATTCCTTCTGCATGCAAGAGATATTCACAATGGAATATTCTAGAAACTGATAGTACATTGTCCCTCCATCTGATCTCAACTGGGTCTCTGTCTGAACTGACATGCATGAGTTATTTATGAGAGAATATTCAGTTATCTAAAGTGTAGCAGTTACATGCATGCATGCATTAACTAACTGAACTCACAATTAATTCAACAAACTATTTGAATTAATCTAACTAGACTTGATTCGGTTAATTGAGCCAACTAATTAAAACTCATCCTTATCTCTTTAACTGATGGATAAATTCCTCAATTAATGGAGAAACTGTTGCATGTCCCCACATAAACTTCATGTTTGATTTTCTACAACTAATTAACTCATGGTGAATTAATTAATTATTTTACAAATAGCTGCTAAGATCAAATTCGAATTTTACTTCTCTATTTTAGTTCATGGACTAACTAAAATAGGAAGGTATCCCGAATGCTATTTATAGTAGTACTAAATTTAGCACTTCTATATTTAGCATTTCTTGTTGCTATTTTCAACACTCTCTCTCAAAAAGAAAGGGATTATCAGTAACCCCAATCCTGTCTCTATGGAACTCGAACTTTCATTTTGACGATGCCTTAGTCAAAATATCTGCATGTTGTTCCTCGGTCGAAACATACAACAACAACATGATCCTCTTGAGCACACAGTCTCAAAGATGGTGATACCGGATATCAATGTGCTTGGACCTGTCATGAAAAACTGGATTCTTAGAGATTTTGATACAACTCTAATTATCGCAATAGATCACGGTTGGATCCATCCTCTGACCAAACAATCCCACTAGAATCTTCCACATCCAAATGGCCTCACGTGCAGCCTAACTAGCAGCCATGTATTCAGCCTCTGCTGAGCTAAATGCAACTGGCCTTTGTTTCCTGCTGTACTTGGAAACTGCAGCTGAACCAAGGTTGAAGATTCATCCAAAAGTGCTCTTCCAGTCTGATGGACTCCCTGCCCAATCCGCATCTGTGAAGCCCTGAAGCTTCACTCCCTCTGTCCATCTGTACCACAATCCAAACTGAGATGTACCTCTGAGGTATCTCAGCACATGCTTCGCTGCCTTCCAAAACAACGTGGTAGGCTGAACCATAGCTTGACTCAGCTAGTTCACCGCAAAGCATAAGTCAGGTCGTGTGCTCACCAGATACATAAGTGAACCCACCAGCTGCCGATAAACAGTAGCAGCTACTACCTCACTTGAAGTAGCATCCTCCTTCCACCAGTTCCCAGCTAGAGGAGTCTGCATAGGTTTGCACTTCTCCATGTGAAAGCACCTGAGTATCTCATTGGCATACTTTCCTTGAGACACAAATACTTTACCATCTTTCTGCTGCACCTCCATGCCTAGAAAGCAGTGCATAAGACCCATGTCTTTCATTTCGAACTCTCTTGCAAGGTCCTCCTTACAAGATTATATCAGCTGATCATCACCTGTCAAAATCATATCATCGACATAAAGAACAATGATCAATGGTTTACCTTCTACCATGATGTGGTAAAGGTTCGCATCTACTTCACTCTTGGTGAAGCCCAACCCGGTGAAATAGCTGTCAATCCTGGTGTACCAAGCACGGGGTGCTTGCTTCAGTCCATACAAAGCCCTCTTGAGTCGGCACACATGCGACTCATGATCAAAGGTCTTGAAACCCTCTGGTTGCTTAATGTACACCTCCTCCTCAATCTTCCCATTGAGGAATGTTGTCTTCACGTCCATCTGGTGGATCTTCCACCCCATCTGAGCTGATAGTGCCAACATCGATCTAATCGATGAGTACCTTGCTATGGGAGCAAAAGTCTCATCGTAGTCGATCCCCTCGACCTGTGAGAAACCCCGGGCAACAAACCTTGCCTTATGTTTCTCAACACTGCCATCAACTGCCTGCTTTACCTTGTAAATCCATCTAGAACTCACCACTGACTTACCGTGAGGTCTTTGGACAACATCCTACACACTGTTCCGAATGATAGAGTCGTACTCCTCTACCATTGTATCAACCCAGACTGGTCGTTGCACTGCCTCCTCGAATGAAGAAGGTTTGATATCTACACACTCCCCAACCAGGTCCATGTACCCAATGTACTGCTCGGGCGACCTCCTTTGTCTGCACTAAGAAGATGGTTGTCCCACATTCACTCGCGCATCTAGAATCAACCTGTCGGCTTCCCTTGGGCATTTCCGTTGATCTCTGGAAGTCTCAACATGAGTGGATGTCTCCACTCCCGGATCCTCTGCATGCGGCTGCTCCGCATCAATCTGAGGCTCCTCCTCCTTATGAACTGAAATTTCCTCCTCTGCATGCAACTTGGGCTCCCTCTCAAGTGACAATTGCATGGCTTTCTGCTCGTTGAACTTTAGATCCCTGCATACCACTGTCCTCTAATTAGTAGGCAGGTACACCCGATAGTAGTGGGGTGTATCTGTGTACCCCATAAGTATTCCCAACTCAGCAGTTGGATCCAGCTTCTTCCAGGCATCTTTGGTCACATGACAGTAGACTGATGATCCAAAGATTCGGAAGTGACTCACATCTGGTCGCTTCCTGGAAAAGGCCGCCATAGGTATCTGCATTCCCAGTATACAGTGCGGGCATCTGTTCTACAAGTATACTATTGTATTGCATGCCTTAGCCCACAAATGCAGTGGTAGGATTTGGTCATGCAACATCGCTCGAGCTGCTCCCATAATGAATCTGTTCTTCCTTTCAGCCACCCCATTCTGCTGTGGGTTATGGGGTGTCGTCAATTCCCGTTTAATTCCTTCTGCAGCGTAGAAGTCTTTAAACTATTGGGAGACATACTCTCCACCATTGTCGATGTGCAAGGCTTTTATTTTCTTTTCAGATTCTTTCTCTACCAAGGCTTTAAACTCACAAAACCTCAAGAAGGTCTGATCCTTCTTTTGCATAAAGTAGATCCAGCTTCTATGAGAAAAATCATCAATAAAAATAACATAGTACCTTTGTTTAGCGGTGGATGATATAGAGAAAGGTCCACAAACATTTGAGTGAACTCGCTCCAGGATTGCTCCAGCTCTATAGTCTCGATCCGGAAAGGAAGATTTCACATACTTACCCAAGGTACAACCTTTGCATGTATCCGTTTGCTCAATTTTTCCCTTGGGTAATCTGGTAGAAATCTGTTGCATGATTTTCAGGGCTCCATGGTGCAAGTGGCCCAATCTTCTATGCCATAGCTCGCCAACATCTTGGCTCTGCACCATCTCAACTTTGGAACTCAATGCAGCACAGTTGTCTACCTCCAGCTTGTAGAGATTCTTTACTCGAATCCCAATTCGCTTTGTCTATCCAGTACTGATATGCCTCAGGAATACCTTTCCTTTACTAAAGACTACATCATAGCCTTTATCTTCTAGCATAGTGACAGACACAAGATTCTTCTTCAGACCTGGTACATACTTTACATCATTCAGGGTGAGGGGAGCTCCATGATCCCTCTGAAACACAACCATACCTTCACCTGAAACATGGTACTTTCCATCATCGCCCATCTCGATCCGCATCTAGAGATACTTCTCCTCCAAGGTACTGAAAAGATTCTTGTCCCCTGACATGTGGAATGAAGCTCCACTGTCCAGGTACCACACACATCCCACCATGGATGAAACCATGCATGTGATAAGCAAGAAATCCAGCTCAAACTGTGAGGCTAGTGCCTCACCATCTGATCCCTTCGAGGAACCCTTCTTGGATTTCTTCTATGGACAATTCATAGCATAATGGCTCACTTCATGACAATGAAAGCATCACACTTTCGATTTGTCAAACTTCTTCCCACCATGGGAAGAACCGGATTTGGGATGGGACACCTCCCCTTTCCCTTTCCTTGCCTTACTCGCTAAGGCTAGATTTTCCTCATCATCTTGCTTCAATGAGGATCCATCTCTGGTGCTTCTTCTTATTTCCTCATGCATCAGATCTGACCAAAGTCATCCCAATCTGGTAGTTTTTCTCTTCCATTAATCGAGTCTTGGTAGCTATGCCAGCTCTTAGGAAGACCGAGGAGTGCAAGACTCGCCATGTCATCATCAGCAGTCGTGATCCCTACACTTCCAAGTTCATCCCTGCAGGTGGTGAGCTTGTTCAGATATGTAGAGATCGTGTCGCCCTTTTCACGCTTGATTTTCCGAAGCTTGTCTTTCAGCGCCAGCTTCCTCTAATAGCTGTTGTTCTTATATAGATCTTTCAATGTTTTCCACATCGAAAATGGTGTCTCCTTCCCATGGAGGCTCGAGACAATGTGGTCTCGAACTCCCTCAAGGAGGATTATCCTTGCTCTAGCCACACATTTCTTCTATTCCGCCAATTGAGTAGCATCAGTCGGCTTGGGGACTTCTTGATCAATGAAGTCATTTAGACCATTATCCTCTAATACTGCTTCCATGTGATCCTTCCAGGCTATATAATTCGAGCTGCCATCAAGGGCATACTCGAGTCTTAAACCGCTGAACGCCATTGGTGAAATTGAGATGTGATAAGAACTCAATTTCTATATTCAGGAATCACAAACTTTGAACTTCTCCCTTCTTCTATATTGTTCTTCTCCTTTGGTCACCTTAGCTCTGATACCATGTAGAAATTCCCACTGTAGATCAACAAATTATGTAATAGACTAAATCAAAATACAAGATCTACTTCTACAACAAACTTTGCAGAAGCTTAATCGAATTGAGAAAGATTAATGAGAACACATATAACTGAGAATGAGAAATCAATCACACATAACATAGAAGAAATAACCCGGGAAAGCCTCAGCCTAAAACCCCAATCTCTGTATTATCATACAAGTAGAAATATGTTCAAGTTACAAAAAGAATCAACTCTCAAGCTATCCTGCTCTCTCTGCAATCAAACAATACAGCTCACAGACTGAATAGACACTGTATATGTCCTCCTCGAGCCCTCCAAGCCTCCTATTTCCTCACGCAGTTTTTCTTGGGGTCCAGTGATGCCACATGTGTGAATTGGCCTCATCACACTCACAAAACCTAAAGAAGTAATTGTGTAATCCTCAAGGAAAGAATTCCTCTTGCATGCAAGAGATATTAACAATGGAATATTCTAGTAACTGATAGTACACTGTCCCTCCATCTAATCTCAACTAGGTCTCTGTCTGAACTGACATGCATGAGTTATTTATGAGAGAATATTCAGTTATCTGAAGTGCAGCAGTTACATGCATGCATGCATTAACTAACTGAACTCACAATTAATTCAACAAACTATTTGAATTAATCTAACTGGACTTGACTCAGTTAACTGAGCCAACTAATTACAACTCAATATTACAACTCATCCTTATCTCTTTAACTAATGGATAAATTCCTCAATTAATGGAGAAATTGTTGCATGTCTCCACATAGACTTCATGTTTGATTTTCTACAACTAATTAACTCATGGTGAATTAATTAATTATTTTACAAACAGCTACTAAGATCAAATTCGAATTTTACTTCTCTATTTTAGTTTAGGGACTAACTAAAATAGGAAGGTATCCCGAAATGTTATTTATAGCACTACTAAATTTAGCACTTCTATATTTAGCATTTCTTGTTGTTATTTTCAACAGAAAAACCTACAAAAACGAAGGAAGAAAGGGACCAGAGAATATCCCTTTGATTTCACCTCCGCGAGGGGACGAGGAAGAACTCGTGAAGGCCTCTCCGTGAAGTGTGATCCATTTGATAAGCCAGAGGTTTCTGTGAATACTACCCCCACCCACACCACCACCATGTTCACCGCCTTCACCTCCATCTTCACCCGTACCACCATCGCGACTCAATATGGCAAGCACAATAAAGTTACCTGTGTTCAAGGGATTGGGAAATGAGGATCTGGACCAATTTTGGTTCGTGGTAAGAGCTGTATGGGAAGCACAGGGAGTTACAGATGATAATATAAAGAAAGCGATGTTGGTCAGCGCTCTGCAGGATCACGTGCTAACCTGGTATATTAAGCACTCCAATGATAATCCAAATGTGGGGATCGCAGATATCCAAGCAGCGCTAAACAGAGAATTTAGCAGGCCGAAGTCTAAAGCACAATCGATCATTGGGTTCAAAGAAATCACGATGCTACCAGGCGAAACTCCTTGGGAGTTGGATCAGAGGTTGAAGTGTATGATTCGCAAAGCTAATATGAATCTGACGGATGGACAACATCGTGAATGGTTTGTAGCATCACTAACACCGCATTTGAGGAGCGCGCTATCACAGCAGAAGTTAACAAGTTAGGCAGAGGCCTTAGAGATTGCGATGAGGTTGCATGAGACTCCGATGCAGGATCCTAACTTGAGAGTTCAACAGATCTATGCGTAATTGAAAAACTTATGCCTTAAGATGTAGAGTCTGAAAAAGGATAGGACAGCCCAACCAGAAGTGCACGAAGAGGTGTGGTGCGTAAAATGCAAGGGTCAAGGTCATGATAAGGACCATTTCCTGGTGTTTGCAAATTACCTCGTGGGAGGAGGACCGATGCGGTTAACGCTGGAAGTACAAGCAGGACCTAGCGTGGCGCCTACTTTGTGGTGCGCGATTTGTCAAATAGGAGGGAAACACACTACGTGTTGGAAATAATACTGAGAGGTGGGGTGAATCAGTATTATCAAGTCAATTATTTTTCATTTCACAATTAGATTTGTATACGCTACTTTAGTTAGTGAAAACTGCGTATATACGCAACTGTAGTGAAGGAAACTAGCGTATAACCTGCAGACTTATAATTTAATTTATTCTTCAGATGTTGATCATTAATCTGTGCATCAGAAACATATAAACAATAACCAAGAATAGTAAAATAGAACAGACAGTCACACACAGGAACACAAGAACACAAGATATAAGGTGGAAACCCAATGTGGGTGAAAACTACCTCCTACAATTCATCTCTATCTTCTTTTAATTAAAAACTTCTTTTTACAATGTTTCTGTACTGGTGCACTCTTATACCAGTACACAGGCTTCTACCTGCAGAAGGCTACAACCTTCTCTCATTCTCCAGCTTCTCCTGGAAGCGAGGTAAAACCCCCTTAGCTCTTGTACTAACTGAAGTACTAGTACATAGGTGTTGGCCTACAGAAGGCTACAACCTTCTCTGTTCTTCCAGGGACCACGTTTCATAAATTTTCAAACTGGATCCATCAATAACATCAATCAAACATCAAATATACCTGCATCAACCAATCTCCTATTTACCCACCAAAACTGAATCAAACAATCACTTCTCTGAATGCTGTAACCAGAATACAATAACAGTAACTAGAAACCAATCCTAAACCCAGAACACTGCAGCAATAAATAGAAGTAGCTAAAACATATTTCATGGGATGTATGCTACTTCAATTTGTAGAACCTGCATGCATACGCTCTTATATCAAGGCAAACCTGCGTATACGCAGTTTTGAATTACCGAACCAGCGTGTATACGCGCCTTTGCTGTGCTGAACCTGCGTACAGATCTGTAAAAGATAATTTACCCTTTTCAACTATTCAGATATCAATTTACCCAGATCATCAGATTTATAGATCAAGTCATGTGCCAAATATAAAAGATCAAAGTCACACAAAGATACTTCTCTTTAGGTTTTAAGATCTTGACCCATCAATAGAACTTCTCCTTCTTCTAGCGCTCAGGTTCCTCCTTGATTCAGATCCAACTATGCACCATAACCCAATGACCAGTATATTAGATCTTGCTCTTCATAAGATATTCAATCCTTGAGTGCCTTTGCCTAATGATCTCCTTCCCCTTTTATAGTCTTAGGCCTTACTCAATACCATGGTCCAAAACCACTTAGAACCAATACCTGGGTTCAACACTTCGGATGAGATACCATGGTCCAAAACCATAGGCCAGAATACCAAGGACCAAAAACCAAGATTTTCCAAATTGTACGCGCTTTTCTATGCATGAAAGTGCGTGTATACGCATACGCACCTTTTGGTCTGTGAATCCGCGTGTATACGTGGCTTGATCAATGGGAACCTGCATATACCTCCTTTTCCTTTATTCTGAGAGCCTGTGAGACTGAACTATTATCTGAGTGCTTTGTCGAGTGTGTTGCCATCAAGGACAATACCTGTACCATAGTGCCAACCCTGTGTCATAATGCCAACAATCTCCGCCTTTGGACTTGATGGCAACCCCAAGTCACTCAAAGTCATTCTCCCCCTTTATCATCAAGGGCAAAGGGTTATGCTCCCCCTGAATACAAGCTGAAATATATGCTCTGTTGTGTTGTCCATGCTCCCCGTGACTATAGGTGAGGTCCGCAAAAAGATGTTCCACAAGAAAGAACATGACTCTATACATCACAAATGACTTTCCTATCACCAAAGACTCATACATACATCCATCTCCCAACCAAGTGAGGATATACCAAAAATTTGTACATGATAAAACAAGAACATTACATCATCCATCCTAGGCATAGTGGGGAAACAAAATAGGTTGTTACATGACCTTGATACTAAAAGAAATACATGACATAGAGACCAAATATCTAAGACAATATCAGCAACATTTGTCAATCACCATCCAGATCAGCAACCATGATCTCCCTCTGCACCTGTTCCACCTAAATTAGAAACAACTGTGAAATTGTACCAAGATCTTCTAAGGTAATGCCAACAATGCACTATTAGAAGTATATGCTCCCCCTGAACCTGTGCCAGATGATCAGACCCATATCAGACTCTTTTCATCCTAAGTCTGGCCCACTGTTTTTCTTCAAACCAACATATACACGACTGTATCCTCTGAAACCTGCGTATGTACGCAGATATTCTTCATGAAACTCGTGTACACCCACTTTTCTCTGAAACAGATAAGTGTCAACAGCAATATGATGCATCAACTACTCCCAGCTTCTGTCTAAGGTATTCAAATGTTTCCCTGGGCAGTGGTTTGGTGAATATATCAGCAACTTGTTCCTTGGAGGGAACACACTCCAATTTGACCTTTAGTTCAAGCACTTGTTCCCGAAGAAAATGATATTTGATAGGTATGTGCTTGGTCTTGGAATGCATGACAGGATTCTTTGAAATGTTGATTGCACTTGTATTATCACATAGAATGGAGATAGGTGGAGTACAAGTGATTTGAATGTCTTGCAATGTTTGCATCATCCAAAGGAGTTGTGTGCAACAAGATGCAGCAGCTACATATTCTGCTTCAGCTGTAGATAAAGCAATTGAACTTTGTTTCTTGCTGAACCAAGACACTAATCTGGAACCCATAAATAATGCACCACCACTAGTGCTTTTTCTGTCATCCATGCTTCCTGCCCAATCTGCATCTGTATATGCATGAAGTGTGAGATCTGTATCTCTAGGATACCATAAGCCATAGTTTTGAGTTCCTTGAAGATATTTGAAAATTCTTTTAACTGCCTAAAGATGAGCTTCCTTTGGATTTGCCTGAAATCTTCCAACTATTCCCACTGCATGCATGATGTCTGGTCGGGTACCTGTTAGATAGAGCAGACTACCAATCATGGATCTATAGGTTGGTTGATGTACTGCTGCTAATTCATCATTTGCACTGAGGCTGCATCCTGTTACCATAGGGGTACATACTGGTTTCGAATCTTCCATGCCATATTTCTTCAAGATCTGCTTGAGGTACTTAGTTTGTGATAGAAAGATACCATATTTGTTTTGTTGGACTTGTAAACCAAGAAAATATGTGAGCTCACCAAGCAGGGACATTTCAAATTATTTCTGCATTACCAAAGCAAAGTTTTGACTCATGGCTTCTTCATTGCTACCAAAGATGATATCATCAACATACACAACAAGTATTAGCAATTTATCATTGTCAATTTTTATATATAAATTGTTATCTGTTGATCCTTTTGAAAAACCTTGTTGATGGAGGTATTTGTCCAAATGATAATACCAAGCTCTTGGAGCTTGTTTAAGACCATAGAGAGCCTTTTTGAGTCTGCATACAAGTTTTGGATCATTTCCAAGGATAAACCCATCTGGTTGCTCAATATACACTTCTTCTTCCAAGTCTCCATTTAGAAAGGCAAATTTCACATCCATTTGATATACTTTGAACTTCTGAAAGCTAGAAAGAGAAAGGAATATTCTTATCGCTTCAAGTCTGGCAACCAGCGCAAAAGTTTCTTAAAAGTCTATACCTTCTTGTTGAGCATACCCTTTACAAACAAGTCTAGCCTCGTTTCTAATAACATCTCCATTTTCATTCAGCTTGTTTTTGAATATCCATTTTGTCCCTATGACATTATTATCATTTGGTCTAGGAACCAACTCCCAAGTGTTATTCTTTTCAATCTGCTCAAGTTCTTCATTCATAGCCTTGACCCAACATTCATATTTGCATGCTTCACTAACTTTCTGTGGTTCAACAGAGGAGAGCAATGCTAGATAGCTTGAAGCTTCTATAATAGTTCTTCTTGTTTGTACACCTGCCTCTTTCTGCCCCAAAATTTGAGTCTCTAGATGGTTCTTCTGGACGTACCTGGATGGAGTCTTTTCTTATACCCTTATCTGTTCTTCTGGTGCCTCATAAGTTTCTTCTTCAACGTTAGTCTAGTTTGATGTCAAAGGATAGTCGTCATCATCTTCAAAATCTTCGGTTTTTATCTGTTTTGGATTGTTGCCTGCTTCATCAATCACCACATCAATACTTTCAACAATTTTACCAAGTCTTTTATTGTAACACTTGTATCCTTTACTTCGGGAAGAGTAACCAAGGAGAATGTCTTGATCTACTCTAGGTTCAAACTTGCTGGAAGCTTTTCATCAGTCCTTTTGATGTAACATTTTCTTCCAAAAACTTTGAAGTATTTTACAGTGGGAGTCTTACCATACCAAAGTTCATGAGGAGTTTGAGTGTTGTTAATCTGGACATTTGTTTTGTTGAGAATAGTAACGACAGTAAATGCAGCTTCACCGTAGAAGGTTGCGGTAGTTCCAGACTCATCAAGCATAGCACGAGCCATTTGTTGAACCGTTCTGTTCATCCTTTCTACCACACCATTTTGCTAAGGAGTCCTTGCAGTAGAGAATTCCCTTCTTATTCCATGTTCTTCACAAAAGTCGAAAAATTCATCCGAGGTAAATTCCCCTCCTCGATCAGACCTGAGACATTTGATTTTGCGATCTGATTCATTTTCAACCAAGGCTTTGAAAGCTTTGAAATTTTTGAAAGCTTCGTCTTTATGCTTTAGAAGTCCTATCCAACACATCCTGGAAAAGTCGTCAATGAACAATATAAAGTATTCTTCTCCTCGAGGTGACTTTTTCCTTGATGGACCACATAGATCAGTATGGACAAGTTCAAGTGGCTTACTAGCTGATCCTTCCTTCTCAGGGAAATGTGTTCTGGTTTGCTTACCAAACTGACATGATTTGCATATTGTATTGTCTGGAATTCTGATGTCAGGAAGATCACGAACAGCCTGATATTTGCATGTTTTCCTTATCTGAGGGAAGCTTATATGCCCCAATCTTTTGTGCCATAGCTAGTGTTCACCATTTTTACTTAGATAGCATTGTTGTTGTCCTCTCTTGAGTATGTATAAATTATTTGGAGTTCTTATGCCTTTGATCATTGTTTCTCCAGTATCAAGCTCATGAACAATACATCCATTTGATCGAAATACTACCTCATTTCCTTGATCAAACATTTGACTAACACTCAATAGATTATGCTTTAAGCCATCAACATACATAACATTTCTAGCTTTGACCTTTTCTTTTAAAAGAACAAAGCCTTTACATTTTATGAGTGTAGGGGTGTCATTTCCAAATGAGACCTTCTTTTCCTTTTCTAAGGAAGTATATGATTGAAGTTTTTCTTTATCACCTGTCATATGTTTTGAGCATCCACTCTATATGTACCACTGATTTTCCTGTCCTTCAGCATATAAGGCTATACCACATCTTTTTGTTTGCGGTTCTTTCTTTCTCCATGTTTTGGGACCCGATGAAGCTTGCTCCTTCTGAGATGTTTGCCGAAACTTACTCCTACATTTAGAATCTTCATGACCGAAGTTGTTACAAATAGAGCATTCTATTTCATTTTCAAGAGCAGAAAAATTATTGTAGGTCCTCTTCATGATCCCAGTCATACTCCTTTGATTTTGTGTTTCTCTAGTCATGATGGTCTTGTAGGCAACACATTGAGCAGCTTTGTGTCCAAATTTATGACATGAAAAACATTGGCCATTAAAGAAATTCCTGCGATTATCAAATCTACTAACCATGTGATTGTAGTTTCCATTAACATTCATTCTTGAAGCAAATTGGGAATGATTTACCTGTGGTTGGTTGTAGCTTTTGTTCATCCTTGAAGTAGATTGACCCTGATTTACCTGGTGATCCGCTTTATATCTTTGCTGCCGATTGTCAACCTGTTCACTTCTCCTTGCTGCATCAAGATAACTTTTGGAGGTGGATGGCTTTTGTGCTTGAGAAGCTTCTTCAGTATATCCAAGACCTGTCTTTATTAGAGGAGAATGTTGCACTTTGATAATCTCATCTAAAGTTTCAGATCCTTTAGCAAATCTAATATTAAGAGCTTTTGTTTTCTCAATATCTTTTCTAAGTCCCACAATTTCACATTCTAACTTTTCATTGTGTTTTTCTCTTTCAACAAGTTGGAATGTTAGAGAATATCTATAATAATACTCTTTTCTTCTAAACAAATTTTAAGTTTAGAAATTTCTTCATAGAGATCATCTTCATCTATAACATCCAAGAAATAATCATCTTCAAAAGCCATCAAAAGTCTATGATCATTACCATGTTCATCTTCATCATTATTTGAAAGTCCATCGTTGTCTTCATGTGTATAATAGCTCTCCTTACTTACGCTCTATTTTCTATTCCATTTAACTGGTTCCTTACCTTTATCAAGCTTATCTTTATGAGGACATTTGGCTGCATAGTGACCGACTCTTCCACAAGCAAAGCATTTGAAAGGTAACTTACCTCTGAATCTTCCAGAGCCCCGTTGAAGGTTCCTAACAAAATTTGATTCTTCCTCTCCTTCTGACGTATGTTCTGACTCATTGTATTCTCCTTTTCTAAAGCTTTGAATGTGGCTTCCCTCATGTCTGATGGACCCCCTTTTCTCATTTCGAAAGCGGTTAGGATTCCGTGCAACGGTGACATAGTAATACTTTGAAGATTCTGCTTTTCTTCTATGGCAAAAGCTTTTGATTCAAACTTAGAAGACAAGGATCTTAGAACCTTTTCAACTAAAGTGACTTCTTTTATCTCTTCACCCAGATTTTTCATGCAGTTAACAATCTCATCTATACGTAAGAAATAATTAGCTACACTTTCATCATTGTGCATTTTGAGAGTTTCGTATTGAATTCTAAGAGATTGTAGTTTTGCACATTTTACCTGATCGTCTCCTTCATAGCTTAGAACGATCTTGTCCCATATTTCTTTGGCGGTTTTGAGCTGCATAAACTTGACAAATTCTGATTGTGATAGACTCCCCAATAGAGTATTGACAGCCTTTGCATTTATTTCATACTGCTTTTTACCTGTTGTATCTGTAGGAGTTGCTGCTGGAATTGTGTATCCTCCTTCCACAATATCCCAAACTTCTGTTCCAAGAGATTGAAGATAAGTTGTGATTCTTACCTTCCAATAGACGAAGTTGCTCCCATAAAAAATTAGTGGCCTGATAGATGCCTCCTTTTCATAGTTGCTCATGATGATAGATCTTCCTTCAAGCGATCAAGCTTCTTCTGAAGGACCTGCTCCGATACCAATTTTTGGAAATAATACTGAGAGGGGGGGTGAATCAGTATTATCAAGTCAATTATTTTTCATTTCACAATCAAATTTGTATACGCTACTTTAGTTAGTGAAAACTGCGTATATACGCAACTGTAGTTAAGGAAACTAGCATATAACCTGCAAACTTATAATTTAATTTATTCTTCAGATGTTGATCATTAATTTGTGCATCAGAACCATATAAATAGTAACCAAGAACAGTAAAACAGAGCAGACATTCCCACATAAGAACACAAGATATAAGGTGGAAACCCAATGTGGGTGAAAACCACTCGTTGCAATTCATCTCTATCTTCTTTTAATTAGAAACTTCTTTTTACAATGTTTCTGTACTGGTGCAGTCTTATACCAGTACGCAGACTTCTACCTGTAGAAGGCTACAACCTTCTCTCGTTCTCTAGCTTCTCCTGGAAGGGAGCTACAACCCCCTAGCTCTTGTACTAGCTGAAGTACTAGTACGTAGGTGCTGGCCTACAGAAGGCTACAACCTTATCTGTTCTTCCAGGGACCATGTTTCATAAATTTTCAGACTGGATCCATCAATAACATCAATCAAACATCAAATATACCTGCATCAACCAATCTCCTATGTACCCAAACTGAATCAAACAATCACTTCTCTAAATGTTGTAACCAGAATACAATAATAGTAACCAGAAACCAATCCTGAACCCAGAACACTGTAGCAATAAATAGAAGTATCTAAAGCATATTTCATGGGACGTACGCTACTTCAATTTGTAGAACCTGCCTGCATACACTCTTATATCAAGGAAAACCTGCATATACGCAGTTTTGAATTACTAAACCAGCGTGTATACGCGCCTTTGCTATGTTGAACCTGCGTATAGATCTGTACAAGATAATTTACCATTTTCAACTATTCAGATATCATTTTACCTAGATCATCAGATTTATAGATCAAGTCATGCACCAAATATAAAAGATCAAAATCACACAAAGATACTTCTCTTCAGGTTTTAAGATCTTGACCCATCAATAGAACTTCTCCTTATTCTAGCACTCAGGTTCCTCCTTGATTTAGATCCAGCTATGCACCATAACCCAATGACCAGTATATTAGATCTTTCTCTTCATAAGATATTCAATCCTTGAGTGCCTTTGCCTAATGATCTCCTTCCCTTTAATAGTCTTAGGCCTTACTCAATACCATGGTCCAAAACCACTTAGAACCAATACCTGGGTTCAACACTTCGGATGAGATACCATGGTCCAAAACCATAGGCCCGAATACCAAGGACCAAAAACCAAGATTTTCCAAACTGTACACGCTTTTCTATGCATGAAAGTGTGTGTGTACGCATACGCACCTTTTGGTCTGTGAATCCGCGTGTATACACAGCTTGATCAACGGGAACCTGCATATACCTCCTTTTCCTTTATTCTGAGAGCCTGTGAGCCTGAACTGTCATCTGAGTGCTTTGCCGAGTGTGTTGCCATCAAGGAAAATACCTGTACCATAGTGCCAAGCCTATGTCATAATGCCAACACTACGGACAACTGTTATTTTTTATAGAAGTATACACAAAATTCGCAGCAATTGTTTTGTAACTTTTGTAGGTGAGTGGGACACGATGAGCACACTTGTGGAAGCTATGAGCTAATGATGGATAGAACTCCCACCTACAAAGTGCAAACCGAAACGTGACCCCTAGACCAGAATGCAAGACTAGTGTGAACAGGATTTCAAGGGCACGGATGAGGCCGAGGTGGAGGAGGACCTAGAAGAGGTCACGGACAGCTGATATGCTACAATTGCAGAGGGCTAGGACATTATGCCCGTGATTGTACGAACCCAACGCGTCCATCATGTCTGTATTGTACCTTGCTTGATCATGAGACGGAAGATTGTCCTACGCTGATATATAGGATACGTGACAAAGGAGCACTACCGCCTCCCCCGACTCAGAATCTGTAGATGATGAGGTCTGAACCGCGCAAGGAAGATCCAAATGTGAACATTGTGCTCTGAAGTGGAATGGCGACGGGAGATGATAAAGGAAAACAGACCGAAGATAGTACTTGGGTTCACAAAGCTCCGGCGAAAGAAGCGGAGTTTGATTTGGAGCGCGCTCAAGAAACCTTCATGGAATCTAAGAAGAGCTTCACTGATGCCTCCACTTCAGGAAGCAAAGATAGACCGGAGCCAGAGATGGACCCATATATGCTCATGACGTTCCTAGAAACATGCATTAAGTTACTGTGCGACAGTAAGGTTGTAAAAGGATTGCAGGAACTCATTAACAGATGTGTTGGGACCACGCCAGAAGAACCGTGCATAGTCCGGAAGATTGGAAAGCATAAGACGAGGACAAGGAGAGAAATGAGGTTAACCATGAAAATTGGAGAATATGAGATGGACCAAGTAATTATGGATTTAGGATCGGACGTGAATGTTCTGCCAAAGCAGACATGGGAGCGAATGGGGAAGACTACGGTGCAATGGTCTCCTATTCAGCTGCGAATGGTGAACCAACAGAAAATAACACCCATGGGGTGATTGTAGGGAATCATTGTGGATATTGAGGGAGCGAGAGCGCTAGCAGAGTTTGAAGTAATAGAGATTGTTGATAACATCAATCCCTGCCCCGCGCTCTTAGGAATTGATTGGGCCACTAACATGAACGAGGTGATTACTCTAAAGAAGAGCAGGATGATTTTTTAGAAGAAGTTTCTACACGTAGTTATACCCTTGGACCCTATTGAAGGATCGCGCTATAAAGAGCCAATGCACGACTATGAAAGTGACGATGATTTGGAATGCATCTACAAAATAACCGCGCGAGAGAAAGATTGGGTAAATCCCACCACGGACGGATGGATCTCATGGGAGCGCGAAAGCTCCTGTACGTCGGATTCTGATGAGGAGATAGATCGATGGCAGAACTGGTTACATGAGGTAAACACGCTAAACTGTAATATGATGACAAGATCGCTGCGCTACATATCAACGGAAGTGAGGGATCTGCCTAGTTATGATGGGTTAAGTGAGGTAGATACTTTCCTAGATAAGTTTGAAAGGGAAGTGCCAGAAAAGCAATGCTTCCAGGCTTTGAATTGGGTACTGCGCGCTATGCCTGCAAGGTGGTGGGGTATGTACAAAGGGAGCTTTGAGGATTGGCGCGAATGTAGGAGAATGATGTGCACACGGTTTGGAAAGCCTATAGTGCGATTGACAGATAAATACAATGGGCAGGATAATCCATGTGTATATCTAGCCAGGTGGATGCCGACATATGGAAAACAACCTACGCGGATGCACATGAACTCCACGCTGAGAGGTATGGTCAATAAGCTTGTGTTGGGGGGATAGATGTGCAGTTGGCTCTTAAGGTTGGACAGACAGTATGTGGGAAGAACAGTCGCGCAAAAGGTTATCCCCGTGGAAGCATTTCACAAGATGTGCAACGCGCTGAACAAGGTATGCAACGCGCAGCGAAGTGGCTGGGACCTGCGCGTACTCGGACAGACACCTTTTCAGTTGGTTGATAGAGTAGAGGCCATAATACCTATGGAGTCTATCATGTCTAGTCTGCGCATAGTGGCACTCGCAGGGGTAATGGACCGCAGAGCCCTGGAAGAAAGGCTCGCGTTGTTGGAAGAGCTCGAAGATGAATGATTGGGACTCGATGAGGAGATCCAGCAGGGTGATCTTAGGCTCCAAGAACTCATGAATGAAAGAGTTCGGTTGAGGGAGAAAAGTGCCATGGCAGAAGTGGAAGTCAAGAAGCTTGAGGAAGGAATAAAGAAGGACTTTCTTGATAGAAAGACCGTAGTGATAAAGCAGGACGAGCTCGATTACATTGACAGACTTGGGGACCACTGCCGAGAGTTTCTCAGTTTGCTGCATGGGATGGGACCGTATGTTATTAAGGAAATCACAGATGGTGGCGCAGTACAGTTGGAGAAGTTGAATAGCGAACTCTTCCCAAGGAAAGTAAATGGCAGTCGTTTGAAGCTATACACAGGTGGCTCGGCCAGCTGACTAGTCGCAGGAAGCATAGTCTTAGTGCTCCAGGCAGCTGAAAGGAGGCGCGGGACTATAAAATACTCTGCCCGAGAGCTACGTGATGTCAGGACTACGCGCAATAGCGAGGTGTCACAGGGTCCACGACAGCGCAAGGGTAGTTGCGCTGCCACGTGGGTTGGCTGGAAAGTGACCGTTATAGTCACTATTCACGATGTGATGCTTGGTTTGAGACCAAATGGAGCGGGCGGCAGGAATTTAAGGCGAACTTTATGGGCTAGATTTGGGAAAATCTGCCGCCAAGGGAGCATTAATGGACCAGATTTGGGGGGAATGGTCGAATTTGAAGACAAAAGGCGCTATAAATTGCAAAAAGCTGCCCAGCAAACAACACTTGGCCATTTGAGAATTAAGCTATTGCGTGCCAAAAGATTCATGAACCCCTATTTGTTCAATATTTTGAAGTCGAAGGCATTGTTTAAGCACTTAGCTAAGCCGTTGAGAGATTTTTGGAACAACAATATGACAACGTCTGAAGAAGCCATGGATATCGGAGAAATGACTGCTGAAGAGGCCGCGCAGGCCATGACAATAGGAGATGCCCCAACAAGCACCGAGATAGTCGCCAAAATCCCTAAATTGTCATGCACGCCGAGATCCAAGAAAGATAAGAAACTTATGGTACCGGTGCGCGTGTCCCCTAAAACCCGCTGAGAACTAAACTTACAATGGAAGAAAAGGGTAAGGCGATCAATTTGGAAGCCGATGAGGAGGAGGAAGACCTTGAGGAAATCCTAGTGGAAGAGGAGGATGAAGAAATGGAGGAAGAAACCCAGGGTCCGGACCCTCTGACCAGGTTGCCCGCGTATGTTCCTCTGCATAAGGGGAAAGAAAGGGTGCCCAAGGACCTAGATGAGAGCAAGAGCTCTCTGCAGACTCCGCTTCTCCCCGATGATATCATTTTTGAAGGAGCACACTTAGGACGAGTGCCGGTTCTAAAGTTTTAAGATTGTGATCTCGCAGACCATGAGAAATTCCCACACTTGGTAATCGCGCAGCTAATGCGGCTGAAGAAAAACATAGCGGCGAGAGTCATAGAGTTGGAGCCACACAAGTGGTTGCGCAGAGTAGAGAAATCAAGGTTGTTAAACTTGCTCTGGGTGCCGCATAGGCATCGTGCCCCAGTGACTATCTTTGTCATTAGGAAGCTACTCTGCCTGGTGCATGATGGGTGTTTGTGGATGGAGGAGCCCATCTCCGTCATGGACCACCTAATTCACAGAATTACCCAGCTCCCTTGCAAAGGGGAGGACCCAGCGGATATTTCAGACAGTAAGAGTAATGATCTGTCTATCGTGGAGCCCATGAAGAAAAAATTCAAGCTGGAGACGAAGAAGAGGGGGCACGTGATCTCTAGTGTTAACAATAATGCGGTTAGATTCGTGACGCAGATATTCGCTGGAAAGGTTATGCGGAAGTGTCGCGTGGATGAGGTGCCCCCGCCGGTGGTTGCACTTGCCGCAGTGTGCACAAAGGGGGTCCAGTTTAAGTGGTTGGAGTACTTGTGCAAGGAGTTCCTGGAGAATTTCCGCGAGGAACAGAAATAGGAGAAGACTTTCCACTATGCATGGCTTTTGTTGTCCATAGTGCTGGTGGCTTGGGAATTACTCGAGGATAGCCAGTTCCCCACGATTGTGAAGGATCTTCTGGAGGCAGAAAAGTACGCTTCGTTGTGGGAAACTAAAGACGCATAGAGGATCAGAGACAGCAAAATATTCTGGGTGTTCATGGAGATGAACATCAGAATGGGGATTAACTGCAAGCTGCAGTTATCCCCATTGTCTATAACAGTTTGTAGAGCTTCGCGGAGTTCAAGGTGAACTTTCATCATGTATATATCAGGGCGTGCAAGGACCCCATGAAGAAATGGAATGAGCTACCTTACCTGGCCATAGACGATGTCATATTCGTCGTGCTTGAGTCATGGTCGTCGGAGTGGCGCACTCCTACCAGCATCGCGGTGGAATCAAAGAAGTCCGTTGCACAAAGGAAAAAGGAGGAGGAAAAACTATGGATGGCGCAGTTGGTAGAGAAGAGAAGGAACAAAGCAGCAACAACAAAGGCACAGGATGCGCGAGACGCTGCGAAGGCAGTAGAAGAACAACAAAAGGCAGCAGCGAAGGAGCGCGGGGCCGAGAAGTTGCCTTTGCCTGAACAAGAGACAGAAACAGAGGAAGGTGGCGCGGACCCATAGACAACGTCCACACAGCTGAAGCGACAATGCTCGAGAGAGCAGGTGGGGCCGCAGAAGAAGTCAAAAGCCTCCAAGACTTCTTTCGACCCGATCACCCTCACTGAGGGGGATCTACATGATATAGGGGAGACGGTGCGCGATGTCACCACAGAGGCCCTCTAACAGTTCACAGAGGAAAATCAGATGGTGTTGGGGGCCCTCTAGACACAGATATAGGAGTTGCAGGTGCGCACTCCTCAAGCTGGTACTCTATCGACCAGCCTCACAGTAGGCACGGTCACGGCTAAGGAAATGTTGCACGCCCGCACAACCAACACTATAGTGCTGCCAGAAGGGGCACTGGTTACAGAAAACAAGGCTGACAGGCCTATGGTTAGTGCGCTGAAGGGAGTTGGGATAAACATGGTTGCGCTCCTGCGAGAGACACTCTATGTTCTGCAGGATGGAGTGACTGCAGAACTGCGGGCTAGGGAGAATTGCGCGCTCCAAGTGATGAGTGAGCAACAGATTAATATGGAACAACTGAGCCTACAGCACGACGAGGTTGTCACACAAAACAGGTAGCTAGTGCAGGTGGTCGAGGAAGCCTGCCAGATGGTCCCTGAGTTGGCCATCCCAGCAGAGGTGCACATCTGGAGATTAGCAACAGGGGTGTACGAGACGAAAGAAGAGATGGCTAAGGTTCATCTGGAGCTGAACCTTCAGATAGCTAAGCTGAAATTGAAGGCGTAGACTTCAACCCCGCCGAAGGTGAAGGAACAGCGCACCAACGCCATTACAGTAGGAATAGCAGAGATCAGCAGTGCAGTGAAGGACTGCACCAAAATTTTTGAAGAATCGTTCAAGGTCCTCACCACTCTGCAGGAGGACCCAAACATACAACACTTGGAAACAGAGGTGTGTGAGTTGCAGCAACAGTATGATGACATAAAAGGGATCGCGCAGATGGTGGCCCTTACATAGAGGCTCGCGCAGATGCAGCAGGCAAAAAGTGCTCAAGGAGCAGGTAGACGCTGCGCGACATAAGGAAGTTGTCTTGAAGGCGCACGTACAACCATGGATCGATGAGGCGTTTGTCATTACAACCTTGATTGAGGACAAGCTCACACAGATGAAGGGAACACAGGAACAGGTGCAGGGCAGTAGTTCAGATACATCAATCTCTGAACAACGCGTCTAGGAGGTACAATAGGCAACTGCTCAGGGCACTGCCAATCTTGCAGCAGTACAGGCAAAGTTGGTAGGTCTCCGCGCAAATATCTTCGCACCGACAGTGTGACTCGAGGGCGAGTCACGATGTTTGTGTTGGGGGCCTATTGGGCACGGGATCTCCCAAGGGAAGTTTTGGGGCTTAAAGCCCAGATTTTGGCTAAAAAGTGTAAATCTGATGTAAAGACTCCACATTTTGTGGGCGCAGAGCGTGAAGTTGTAAATGAGTCATAGGGTTGTCCGCCCTCAGTTTTGTAATGTAATGTCGGCTTTAGAGATCTACCCATGGTCTGTAGACCATGGGATTGTATAAATAGAGCGAGGCTCTAAGTTGTAAATCAGTAAATAGGATCTAATGATGGAATAGAAGGATAGCATAAGATCTAATTGTAGAGTCGAGTATTTGGGTCATAGAGGAGGAGAATGCTTTGCAGCTGAGTGCATATAGGCGTAGTAGTCTGTAGCTGAGTGCGCGGACCCCTGCAGCTGAGTGCGTAGGGCGAGTCGAGTCTATAACCATTGAAGCATTAATAAAGAGAAGTTTCGCATCAATTTTGTGTATCTATTTCCTATTTTATGCTTTGAGTATACTGGGTACGAATTGCATTTTCATTGTTTATATGTTTTGGACACCTAATCCTCAATGGGTTAGTGTGGAAGCCAAATAGACAAAAGGAAGTCCAAGAGACCCTGGGATGTGAAACCCATTGATCAAACAATGTACTATAAATGTATATCAGTTGTTAATAAAAATGTCTTCTCATGTTTTATCTTTCATATTATGTTGCCCATGTGTGTGTTTAACATGGTATCAGAGCAGGCGTATTCCTACCCTGCATAATTAATTTGAGCCATTTGTTTTATGGCTTTTATGCGCAGATCATTTCTGCCATAAATTCTGCATTTCATGAATATTGTCTCAGCTAAATTTTAGCTGCAACCTGTTATTTCTCCAGCGCTATTTTTATTCACCTGCCTTCTAAAAAACGCTCCTTGCTCAGACCTACCATCTCTGCCCTAGCAAGAACGCACCTCTGACTTATTATTTTTGGCACGGTGTAACGTCTCTCGGTTTTCCAGAACTGGAGCGTTGAATCTCTATGATGACTGTCCAGCTCTTGGCGTCGAATCTCTCTGATGAACGCCCAGCTCCCACAAAGAAATGCCCAAATTTGTAACGTTGCTCCATTGATTGAGTTGAAAACTGGTCTATTGATTTGAATCCTGGTGTCAGAGGATTTCATGTATAACCGCCACAGTACGCTTCTCGATTTCCACCGAAGCTGGATCTAGATGTCTAGCATCTAAATAAGGTGATATGTACGGCTGTTCCATTCAACACCTTGTCCATTCCATTATAGTTTGTTCAACCCTCGACTGGAGACAACTTGCATTATAGTTTGCCCTTCTGGTATTTCAAAGCAGCCTTGAAGCGCTTCTTTCTTCAAGTTTTTCTGACCTCTTCCTAAATTTTAAATGTAATTCTCTAAATCGACTCTGGCAGTGTGCTTCTTCTTTACCTCTTCATCCTCCCTTCTGAATCTCTCGGCATCACCTGTCATTTTCTCGATCTCCTCTTTGCTCAGCCGACCACCATCGTTCGTTATGGTAATAAAATTGCTTACCCCACTTCCCTTGTCCCGGGCTGACACCTTCAGAATTCCGTCTGCGTCCAATTCAAAGACAACTGCAAGGCTTGGCACTCCACAACGGGCCGCCGGAATTCCACTCAACTGAAATTCACCCAGCAAATTGTTGTCCGCAACCATTGCTCTTGGAATGAGAGTATTTCTGGGAACGACTACAGAGTATTTCAAATTTCAAGTCTTTGTCGAACCTGTCAAACTCCATCAAAGGTCGTTGTTGGTCGTGAACAATATAGTTGTAGTGCGTTGAAGCAGTAAGTTATTTACAAGTTGACTACATTGTATTGGTCGTGCATTTAATGTATTGAACACTGTGAAGGTTTGTCCCTCTACTAGAATTTGGAATGTTGGCTGCGTTGAAATAATTGTGTGTTGGCTGCATTGTAATGACTGTGAGACCGTGTGCTCAGAGGTCTACGTCTAAATGGTATGCTGCAATGACGGTGCGTTGTATGTCTTGAAACTCTGCTGGTGGCGCTGCCCAGGTGACTGAAATTTGATGTAGTGTGTATGCTGGATTCATGGTATGCACCGTGCGTTGGTTTTGTGAGTTTTTGGATTGCTGGGATGATCAAACACTATTTATATAGAAGGCACAGGACTCGTCCAAAAAAAATAAATAAAAAAAAAAATAAAAAATAAAAAAATTGACTTAATGGCTAGAAGAAGATCCGAGAGGCTCTCATACATGTCCAGAATCCTAAAGAGCCTTTCCAGAGACTGGCGACTTATTGCAATCGCCTCAGCAAAATTTAGAAGCTGCATAATAGCACCCTTTGCAGTCTCAACAAAGCAAGTGTCTTGAATAGAACCTAGTTGCTCAAAGATCTAAACACAAAGGCGCTTCTCACTGCCAAGAAGAACCTAGACAACAATATTTATAGCCTGATTCCATTTTTCTAAATTCCTCACAGGCCAAAGGAACAATCTAATCGAGGTGACTGATTTGTTGGTTCTTTTACTGGTCAAAATTATGTTTCTATGGTCAATGAAACCGTGACTTAATTAATTGCTACATTGATACACTGTTTAACATATCTAAGTTTGAACAAAATTATGCCATTCAAAGAGTGAAGTCAGCATATAAAAGGATTTTCCAGTAGGAACACATACTGGTACTTTGGCATTTTTGTTTGCAGCAGGTGTTGAGATATAAAAGTTTTCAATAAATTTGCATTGTCTAGTTTGTTGGCTCCTTGCAAATTTTGGGAAAGAAAGAATTATAGTGTTGAATGAATACTTAAGCTGCTTCCTGGTATGCTTCAAGACATTGCAGAAGGCTCAAAGTTTGTATACTTGCAGTATTTCCAATTAACATAATTTTGTGGCGCTTGTGTGTCATGCAAAATACAAGCAACCTGTAGATTTGGAGGTCGAAGAGATACAAACACAATCTATATATATATGCATTGATTCCTTGTTACTTCGACTGCTACATAAGAGTTTGGTGGGCTGTATAAAGGCTATGATTGTTTTGACAAATAAAAGTAATCTTTTGTGGAGAAAAGTTGAGTCGATTGTATTTTCAGAACATAGTACTGATCATGAGTAAACTCTTATTTTGGTGCTTGCTGGTTGCACACTGATCATTTGCTGCACATTTATAAAGGATATTGCTGTGTACTGTGAGTGGGTATTACTTTTCTGCATTGAGTAGTAGTTGTGATTAGTTTTTAAGGTGTAATTCTGACATTGAAGAAAAAATGGCCAGAATCAATGAAGTATTAGAGTTCCTCAAAACTCTCATATTGTCTACTACTCATGATACATTAAAAGTCAGAAAAGTTTCTCTCACAGACATTCAGGTCTGTCTACAAAATGCACAAGAGAAAATTGATTTTTTGCAGCTCGAATCTCAGCTACAACAAGAAGAATTAAAACAGAGGAGTCATTCTGAACCTGTTTCTATTCAGAACAATGAAACAGACTCCCATAAATAGCAAGACAATATTGTTGAAGTTCATTCAGATCCAGTGCCCAATAAAGCAGCAGTTGTACATGCAGATGTAGAAACTCAGTTTGCACTTCCCAAGCCCATCATCAGACCTTGGGAACAGCTTGTCCACAACAAGCACAGAACTGGTCTTGGATATGAGAAGGACTTGTCCTTTCATATTCTAGACTACTCCAAACCAATCCAATTTCAAAGTGTTGGATTCATTCATGACAGTTCACCTGCTCCTCATGATAGTTCACCTCCAGTTGTTCCAGATTCTGCTCCTCTTCCACAGCAACAACAACAGATTATGAAATGCCAACACTGTGACCGATTTGTCCATTTGAAAGATCATTGTTTTGATCTTCATCCATGTAAGCACTGTCATAAAACTACCCATTATTCACACAAATGCTTCAGAAACAAACGTCCTGCAAGAACAAAGATTCATCTTGGATGGATCGCTTCTTGGCAATGGGCATCAATAGCCAAGAAGATATTCCAATCACATGTCAGAACTTGTTCCAGAGTATTGAACAGTCTTGCAGTTGAGTTTTCTCCATCATCTCACCTTGTATCTAAGAGGGGGTAAATGATGGTCATCTACAAGCTTCAAAGTAACATCAAGCAAGCCTGAGCCACAACCTGCCACACCAGTTTTAGAGTTGTAGCCAGAAAAAAAGATGCCCGTGAGCATGCCTTCAGTTGGTAATCTAGGACACTTCCTCTAGCAGAAGACTTCAACTTCTTGCCAGTTTCAGAAAAATTCCAGGAACAAAATTGAGAACACTTCCTCTAGCAGAAGACTTCATCTTCTCGCCAGTTTTGGAAGAGTTCCAGGAAGTGCATTAAGCATTCCAGAGTTGTTGGTCATCCTTAAACCATCACAGGTTGAGACTTCCCTTTTCAGGTTGAAGTTCTCCCTTTTATGTAGGGTGAGACCTCCCTTTCATGGTTGAAGGTTTCCCTCTTCAAAACAATAGGAGCACTTCCTCTAGCAGAATACTTCAGCTTCTTGCCAGTTTTGGAAGAGCTTCGGGAACTGCACTAAGCATTCCAATGTTGGTGGTCATCCTTAAACCACTGCCCTTTATACCAACATTTCAGAGAGCACATTCAGCCTGGTGCTGCCATGCATTTTTGCACATTTTGTATTACAGTTCTCTTCTTGGACTCATACATAACCCTTCGGATTAAGGGGGGGAATGTTGGACACCTAATCCTCAATGGGTTAGTGTGGAAGCCGAATAGACAAAAGGAAGTCCAAAAGACCTTGGGATGTGAAACTCAAAGGGTCAAACAATGTACTATAAATGTATATCAGTTGTTAATAAAAATGTATTCTCATGTTTTATCCTTCAGATTATGTTGCCCATGTGTGTGTTTAGCAATATGGTGCGTGAACATATATGATTGTGTTGATTAGTAAATGTAAGACAAAGTATCTGTTTACACGAAGTTAACTAACATTTGTAAGAAGATAAGTAAGATACGTAGTGTAATTTGGGGAAATAGCGCAAATCGCTGCCATAGCAGCGCGAAAGCACCTCAGCCCATAGTGAGGGCTGGGTGAACGCAGTTATAACAGATCGCGAAGGTATCGCAGGTCAGGATAGTGCACGAAGTAACCTGTGCGAAGGTATTCATAGTTGGACTAAATCGACCCCTCAGACATCTCAAGGGCACGGAAACTTGGTTTCAGCATCCCCCCATACTGCTTCAGGTGAGACTTTAGTCTGCGCACTGCGGGCTAATGCTGAAAGGGCTAATAGTGTAGGGATTTGTTTGGCTAATTAACTCCGAACTTGGGTCAGGCCCCCTTCAAGCCAACACCATGCCCATTATCTTATGAGGCATTGTCGGTATCGGGAGGAAATCTCGATTGTTGGGTCTTAATCTCCCTATACCTGAACTATGAAATCCCATCACCTAACACTCGATATGCCAATATGTTGATATTCAATAGTTGATATCCATCACTTGACATCTCCCAAATCTCATGTCTCCATTAATAGATAGATATTTCATTATCTATTAGCATTTGCTCTTAGAATTGGTTATTGTTGTTCATCTTTCCTGACATTCGAAACCCAATAACCCGATACCCACAGTTGATGAAAATGCTTTTTCTAGTTGACAAATGTATAAATTTTGTTGGTATTGAGGTGAAAACATGATAACTAGTATTTTAGTGTCTAAAGGTTGATGCCTAATGGTGGAAGGGTCGATGGCCCTTTTGGCTTGGCTCCCTGTCTAGGTTCCTATCAACCATGTGACCAAGGGTTGGAGACAAGGACTCTAATACCAGCATTCCCAATTTTTTGCTAACACTTCCCTAAAATTAAGAAGGGTCGATCTCTGACACTCTAAAACTTTTGATAAAGCTTTTCAAGCCAATCTTTATGAAGGTAATAATTTTACTGTGATAGGGAAAATATTTTTCTTGAAGACTTATGAAGCTACAGGGTCTTCACAATCCATGAAGGAATCCATAATCATTTATCTGTATCTGTCTAATAGGATTTTTTCTTAAGGAGGTCAAAGAGGCCATTGTCCATAGTTTACCCCCCATCTTAAGCCTTCAAACCTTTTCATCCCAACAAACTCAAGAGTTCTTTAGTGAACTCCATAACACTTTTCCTCAAATTTTTTGTGAAGACTCTTTCCATTTGTTCCCCACTATATATTGAGGGCCTTTTCTCTCATTTATAGATCCACACCATATCATTTAAATAAACTAATATCATTACATAAATATTATTTTTCGAAAACTAGTAATATTTGGTTTTAATAAATTAATTTAAATATTATTTTTCAAAAACTAGATGTTTAATATAGCCATTATCTATTAATATTTTTAATAAATTAATGAAATAATATCATTATTGAAATATTTTTTTCAAAAACTAGTCGTTTAATATAGTTTTTACTGAATAATATTTTTTTTAATATATTAATATCATAAATTTAAATATTATTGTTCAAATATAGTCGTTACTTGAAATTATGTCTCTACATTGCTCTCTATTTAAGCCTTTTCCATGGTCTGCCTCTTCATCTAGTCCCGATGATGAACCACACTTGTTGGTTCGAAACACGTTGGCCAAAAATTTATCTTATGTGATTTCTGCCGAAAGTCTTTGCTTAATTCATTATGGATTACAAAAGCCTGAATACAAAAATTTTGCAATATATTTTTTAAAGGGTAATAGTTAATATGTTGAACTTTTTTTATTAAGATAATTTTTAATCTATAATTGTTTGATATTATCATAGTTTATGTCGGTACACCATATTAAAAAAAATGGATATTGAAATTAATCTAACTTTATGGAGTATGTTTTCCATGAATACAACATTTGCTTAAGTTAAGACAAGAATGTTTCAAGCGTATTCTCAGCCTAGTGTATGACTTTGACAATGGATTGAAAGACGTTTTGTTCTATGAAGTTGTTTTTAACAATATTCAAAAGTTGATGCAATGATTTAAGACCATATTTGGTTACTTACACAATAATTGGAAGATAAGTTAATAACAACCTAATAGTAATGATGTGAATTAGTGGGATAGAGAGGATGGAGCAATTGAAATTTTGGATTGATGGTGAATGTTGGAAATAATGGATAGCTTATTGGTTGACTTTACTCCAAGGATGTAGCCTCTTGAAAAAGGTAAGAATGGTAATAAAATATTAACTATTAACATTAAGACAGGGTCATTAGATATGAAGTGATATGTAATCATATAATATGCTCAGCTTGTTGAAGACATTAGTTATTAATACAAGATGTGAAGGAATTATAAGAGGTCAAATTTAAAGAATAATGGTACAATTCACTAAAAATACACGTCAAATGAAGTTGAAACTAGAAAGAAGAATAATTTAATATGGTATGCAACAAAGTTGGAAGGACAATAAATATATTATTAGAATGAGATGATGGAATATCAAGTATAAAGAGAACAATTTTAAGAAAGGAAGTAAAGTTTCTAAGTTGATTCCCAATATTAGCAATGTAGATTTGATAAAGTTACCTTAGGGAATAAAGGAAAAGGAGGAACTTGTAAGTTTTATAATGAAGCTAACAAATGGTAGCCTTCATATCTATGACCAATGTAGAATGAGGAGATGAATAGAAAAGAGTAATAGATAAATATTAAAAAACGAGTGGGTAGAAGTTTCACAAATGAGTGTAAGTAATCAACAAGAGGAACTAGCCTATATGAGAGCATAATAGAAATATTTTGGGTCACCTAGGGGAAAATGGACATGGAGTTACAAAAATATTTCATATAAAAACACGATAAGGATCACTATAAAGTCTAAATGAGGATGATGCCTACTAAGAAGAAAATATTTCCAATCCATGGATGAAGTTAATTGATCATGATATTGATAAAATTCATTTCAAGGAACTGCAAAAAGAAAGTATGATGGTGTTGGGTTAAGGAGGTAATTAACCCATGAATTCCTATAGGATGGCGATGAATAAGAAGAACATTCTTAGCTGGGAAGTAGTAACAACATTCTCAATTTCAATAATTTGTGCATATAATAGAGAAGAGAAAGAAACCACAATGGCCAGAGGTTAGAAATTAAAGCCAATTTTTTAATATATTTTTAAAATTGAACAAAGTGAGGAAGTTTCCATTGTTGAAGCTAGTAGACATGGAATATTAGGTAATTGAGACTAGGGGAAAAAAATTATATCTATGAAAATTCAATATGAGGAAGTGAAGGGGTGATTCATCCGAAAAGAAATTTCTCTTAAATATATGATGGGTGGATTGATCAACATGATTAGTAAGGGTCAAAGTGATGACCTATAAATTTAGAAGTGTCAATGTAGGAAGTTCTGAGCACTTGTGATAAACTAGGAAAGTATTTTGAGGATAATGATTGTTTAACCCTTGGAAAAATAAAGGCACTATGTAAACTAATGAGAAAACAATGGGAATAAATACTATTGGAAATTCTATAATGAGACTTTGAGAATGATTACACATAAATTGGTAAAAGAATTGAGAATCAACTAACAAAGGATGTACTTGGACAACTTACTAGTGTGTGTCGTTAGTATTAAAAGAAGTTATTGACAAACACAGTGAGCATACAAAATCATTAACGGATGATAATGGTTGTAGTGGTTCCAAGCATTTCAAATTCTAAACTAAAGATTTAACGAGTGGAAATTAAGGTGGAAGTACCTCTAGTCCAACTTGAAGATGGGTGAATCTACGATAAAAGAAATCAAGTGGGAACTTGATGAGATAAGAAAATCTTTTAAGATGAACAATGAAAATTATGGGAGTAATGGATAAATCACTAGGGGACAGAAATCCCTCATGCGGGTGGATTAAGCAAAACATAAGATTTAAATAAGGATGACCTCATGTATGTGTGTCATTTGGATAAGTATAATATATATAGTGATCATGGAATTTTAACTTGATATTGATGATTTAAATGATGGTAAAAACGGTAATTTCTTAACAATAAATTTCACTAAAATTTCCTTGGGGAAGGAAGAATATCTTACAAGAGATTAAGGCTCAAGATGATGAGACTTATTTGAAATTTAACGATGTACTTAGATGAGTATACCTACGGTGTAAATGGTCAACTTCCTAATAGAAAGAACAAGAAATGATTACTGAAAAGTAATTGATATCTTGATGAAAACATAGCACTAGTAGTACTGATGAGATAACATAGATCCTAGATGGATGTTGAACAATCTTAGTTCATAGTTGGTATTTAATGTTTATACAAACAAATGAAATTGATTTTTCTGATGAATCATGATAAAAATGTTTATAGTGTATTATTTTATATTTGATAAGTATTGAGATTATTCTCATATTGATGATGTTTCATGATATGATAGTATGAGGATAATGATGCACATGTGGTTCTTATGATAATGATGTTGTATGATTATGATGAATATGATATTATGTTGAGGTATATTGACATCGGGTTCATTTATTATGTGATGATATGTATTTGATGTTGAATTTTTATGTTATAACTTAGGAGGATATTATGATGTGAAGCATGTGGTAATTGTATGTAGATTTATGACATGCAGAATTTTGTGATAACAATGGTGTTATGTTCTCATGATGACATGCAAGACTCGGCATGTGGATTATTTTCTATGGTACTATGATGTTATAGCTAATGCATTGGATGTATGTTGAGATGTGGTGATTGGCAAGAAATCCATAGATGGGCCAAGAGGGCCGGTTTATTTAATGATCGTGTGGGAGCCCATACTTGCGAGGGAGAATATGTAGCACCATATGGGTTGGGGATGCACTCAATCAACACTACATATGCCAATGGTTCCTTTGTATTCTATAACTCTTGATGGATAACTCTTGAGGGGTTATGGGGCCATCTTGAGGAGGTAAAGTGTCTGATATTGTAGGCCAAGTACCTGATATTGGATTGGGATGCCGAAGTCTGGTATGGGTGTAAGGACTTTGATACTTGGGGTTGTGTACCTTAGTCAGTGTGGAGGGAGTGGACCAGCCTTACGAGATGCCCAGAGTCATTGAGTACTCGGACTGGATGCCTGCCTTGGGGCAGATGAGGTCTGAGCCAGGCGCGAGCCTTGGGGTCAACCTTGGGCTATGATACAGACTTTACTTTCTTTTTGTAATTTGTTTTATCAGTCCTTTAAACTTAGAATTCTCCTATGGAATGAAATCTTTTGTAAATTCTTTCAACTGAACTTATCTGTTTATAATACATAAATCAGTATACATTTGTCTGTATTTACTACTGGATTTGTTCCGTTACTAGCTTGTCTTTCATGGATTTATATTCGTTGTTTTCCTAGATATTTACTGTGAATTTTCATTCTGAGTAGTGAAGGTGTTTTTCTCTGATACTTGTTCATGCAAATTACTATTCAATAGCTTTGCAAAGATTTCTTTACTTCTATTAAAAGACACCTTACTGATATGATTTCTAGGATCAACCAACCAGAAATTAACTCACTTAATAACACTAAATCAAATTTAACAACTCAGGATAAGACTTATTAATCTACGTAATTGTAAGCTTTAATCAAAGAATATCACTTATCTGATGTTGTAGCTCCCAACAGATTTTTAACTTATCTGAGTTTGTTGTTCCCCGTTTTGGTCTATACATAGACCTGCACTATGTTTTCCTCCCTACCATGAGATTTACTATATCAATAAATCTCCCCCCGTGCTATCCCTGATCCAGGGAATTCTTTCTCCTTCGAGACTAAATATCTGACTTATCTGAGTTTTTTGTTCCCCGTTTTGGTCTATACATAGACCTACATTGTGTTTTCCTCCCTACCGTGAGATTTACTATATCAGTAAATCTCCCCCCATGCTATCCTTGATCCAGGGAATTCTTTCTCCTTCAAGACTAAGTGTATATCCAGCTATCTGGTCTTAACCAGACATAGCTAACACAACTTCCTGACCTCTCAGCACAGTTTTTCCTCTTTCTTCTTGATCTCAGATACCCCTATCCTCTTGATCTTTTCCTTTCAAATACTTTCCAAGATTTAGTTTTTTTCTTGGAACAGGTAAATGCTTCTTTTAACTAATTAATCAAAAGAAACATCATTTTACTAATAACTGCAAAATTCCTTCTCATAACTTAATTTAAAAACAATTTATAATTTCAGAAAAGTAATAGTTTGTTTGGTTGCAGTAAAAAGAAACAATATTTACATTAACGGGGATGTTACATCTTTGAATCTAGGTGGGAATATAACAAACATTTTGTGGAACCATGGAGATACCCAATTGACTCCATGGTAGCAGTTTTTATTTGACAAATTGCATGGTAATTTCACAGTTGTATTCGATAAATGTGAAAAGTTAAACATGTATTCACATGATGCCACTTTTTATTTGATAATTTGCATGGCGTAAACATGTATTCACATGATGTCACTTGTTATTTGATAATTTGCATGGTTCCCCGTTGAGTTTAGGCTCTTGGTAAGTCATAAATTCCTAATATATTTGGCTTACTGGCCATTGGGCATACTCCTAATGTTATAGTTGCAACCCCTAGGTACGATCTTGGTGTTATAGTTGGAGCCCCTAGGTACGATCTTGGGTCTCACCCAAATTATTCCAACAAGTTTAATTGCATTAGGTAAATGTGAAAAGTTAAAGATAGATTTAGAGATGCAAGTAACCAATATTTAAATTTTCATTCATTGATATAGAGAAGACCACTAGAAAACACCAATATTTTTTATTTGTCTATAAAATCAAAAATTTAATTTAGCTTAATTATTTTTTACAAATTCTTTATTTTAACAAATCTATAAAAAAAATTGTTACCTTTTTATATAACATGGGTAAGATTACAACAGTGCGATTTTCAGTAAAATTATAGCAGTACAATTTTCCATAAAATTACAGCAATGCAATTTTCTAGCACATTTTCCATGCTGAAGAAAATCTTTCTTCAAAACTTTCTATGTAAAATTCTTAAAATTACAGCAATTTATTATTTTCCACACATACATGTTAGTAAGAAGATCTTTAACACCTTCAAGTCTAAAACATAACTAACAATCCTCCACAAACTTTGGGAAGACGACTTTATATGACACTGCAGAATTGAAGTTAAAAACATAATGATTAATTTAACTTTTAAAAGCAACGAGGAACATCCTTACATATAAGTTTTTTCTGTCTCGAAAAGTGTATAATATAAGCTTTCTTTATTACTTGTCACCTTACACTTCTGGCCTCTGTAATGTGTATTACCTTGTAGGAAGCCTCGCACAGTCCTCAGCCAGATGGAGAGAATGCCACACATCAGCATTCGAATCCATTGCAGTTCGTCCAATTTCTTTCCATCAACTTTTCTCGTATCTTTTTCTGACTACACGGAGAGAAATACATTCTTCCAGTAAAACTTTATTTCTGAACTTCCTAGAGCCTTCTCTTTTTGCAAAGCGTATAGTCTACGTTAAGCGTTTCTGTTTTATCTAATATACTCTTCCAAAAAAATAGATTTTAATGCGAGGGACTCACTCTGATTATCTTATTGGGTACTGGACACGTGTGACCTCTTGAGGTCCGAATTTTCTGGTGTCCTTTCTGTTTCCGGTTTGTTTTACTGGAATCAGCGCAGAGATGGTTTCATTACTCAATGTATTTGTCTGGTTGCTGCTTGCCTCTTTTCCAGTGTTTGATCAGAGTAATTGTTATCAACATAATTGTTTTGAATGTGAAGAATTCACTCTAATGCTAGGAAGTCCTTCACCCTATCACACCATTCCAAACGTTGGCATTAAATCTTAATGTTAGGAAGTCATTCACCCTCTCACGCCATTCAATGTTGCTGAACAATGTGAATAATGTTAGCATTAAATATTAAATATACTAGACACTTCTGAACTCTTGACATCTGAATTTTTAAAGTCCTTCCTGTTTTATGTTTGAACGAATAATGTTTGTAGTAAATGTTAAATATACCGAATACTTTTGACTTACTTATTTTCAAATTTATAATTTTTTTTTTTAATTATTAAACACGTTTATTTTTTTATATCTCAATGTTGCATAATAAAATGAATAATTGTTGAATTGAGGCTTCTGTGATCTATATCAAGTTTATGAGAAAAATAAATAAATAAATAAATTCGATGTAAATCACATGATAATACATTTGTTGACGCATTTCGAATCAACAAGTGTGGTTCATCGTCATGATAAATTGAAAAATCAAATCATGGCTACAAGTGGATAGTAGACTTTTCAACGGCTAGGTTTCACTGAAAAATGGCTTTGAAAAATCAAATCATGGCTACAAGTTAAATAGGGATAGTAGACTTTTCAACGGCTAGGTTTCACTGAAAAATGGCTATATTAGACTAAACTGGACCAACTGCTATAATTGACCAAGAAACGGCTAGATTTCACTAGTTAAATTATTTAATTATAATAATATTATTAGATAAATAATGTATTAGAGTTGCTATCATTATATTTTATAATGTTCTGAATGTTATTAAAGTTTAGAATGCTACACACGAAAATTATTTTAATACTGTTCAGTTGGGATTGTGTGTTATTTTAATTAAAATGTTAATCAAATTTGAGTTAAAAATAATAAATCTAGGGAATATTAATAATAATAATGAGTAAATGTTAACAAATATTAATAGATCTAGGGATTATAACTATTAGTAATTGTATGGACTTAGTATTAACTAAAATAATAATATTAAATATTATTATTATTATTATTATTAATGGTTTGGGTAAATATAAATTTATTAGTAAAGCTATCTAATGTAAACATAAATTTACTACTTAAATTTAAATAATTATCTTATACTAGATTTGACTAGTTAAATTATTTAATTATAATAATATTATTTGATAAATAGTTATTCAATGTATTAGGGTTGATATCATTATATTTTATAATGTTCTGAATGTCTTTAAAGTTTAGAATGCTACAAATGAAAATTATTTTTATACTTTTAGGTTGGTATTGTGTGTTATTTTAAGTAAAATGTTAATCAAATTTGAATTAAAAATAATAAATCTAGGAAATATTAATAATAATAATGAGTAAAACGTTAATAAATATTAATAGATCTAGGGATTATAACTATTAGTAATTGTATGGTTTTAATATTAACTAAAATAATAATATTAAATATTATATTTTTATTTTTATTATTATTATTATTATTATTATTATTATATTATAATAATATTATTATTCTTATTATTAATGGTTTGGTAACTAATTAATATAAATTTATTAGTAAAGCTATCTAATGTGAACATAAACTTACTACTTAAATTTAAATAATTATCTTATACTAGATAATTTTAACCCATTTAGATAGTCATGAAAATGACTATCTCATAAATATAAGGAAAAGAAAAGAAAATGAGGGAGATTTCCAAAGAGGACCAAAAACTCAAATAAGAATTTAGGGTAAAAAAAACATGTTAGTTAGAAGCTTCACTGTAGGATAATAAGGGAGAGAAAAAGGAAATAGAAATTAAGTTCAAGTCATTAATAGAGGGAGGGGGAGGAAGGGGAAGAAACGACTAGGAAGAGAGGGCAGGGATCCAGCAACTACTGATCTTCCAACCATCATCTCTATTGAGATTGCTTGGCCTTTTTTCAATCTCAATGGCTTCCCTAAATTTTTGGTGATGGAACTACGCAACCTTAGCAATAACTTGGGCCTCCTCAATACAAACATGATGTTTAATCTTCTATGCATGCTCCGCTAGTGCGGAAGACTTGGTTCTCCTATGTTTTAGGTCTCTTGCGTGCTCATTAATCCTTTGATTAATAGAGCAACTAGTCTCACCAATGTAGGGGGTTCCACAGGAACAAGGAATAATATATACACGCTTCATGTCCTTAGGGTTGACAGGATCCTTCACTGATTGGAGGGAATTATGTATGGTATTAAGGGGTCTAAAGGTCGAGGGAACATTATGCTTCTTAAGAATCCTAGCAATCTTATCAGTGGTCCTTTGGATAAAAGGTAGATGGACCCCCGGGACTCGATCTTTAGGTTCTTTTTTAACTATCGAATTCTTGAAGGCTTTAAGGAAAACCTTCTGACCAAGGTGTCTACTATAACCATTCTCAACAAAGACATTAAGGAGATGGGATTTATCTTTATCGGATCTCTTTTCATCAGAGATCCTTAGAGCACGAGTAGCGAGGGTGTTGAGAATGCCCAACTTTTGAGCAGGGAAATGATGGGAACTGGCATGTAGATACTGCTCAGTATGTGTTTTCTTCCGAAACACTTGGTGGGAGAGAAAACCGTTAATATTCTTCAAAATAAGAATATCAAGGAAAGGGAGGCAACCATCTACTTCTTGTTCCATGGTGAACTTAATGGCGGAGGATTGACTGTTGAGATGTTTGAAGAAGAGATCCAACTTCTCCTGGCCATGAGACCAGGTGACATTAGTGTCATCTACAAATATTTTCCAGAGTTTGGGTAGGAGACGGGCTGAGGCCAAAGGCTTAGATTCAAAATCTTCCATAAAAATATTAGCAACAACAGGGGACAGTGGTGAGCCCATGGCAACACCACAGGTCTGTTCGAAGAACTCACCCTCGAAACTGAAAAAAGTGGAAGTGAAACAGATCTCAACTAACTGAGCGGTATTAAGATCCGTGAGACGGTTGATCACCTCCATGGCCTCCTTTATAGGGATGCAAGTGTAAAGGGAGACCACATCAAAACTCACAAGAATAATGTTAGCATTAAATATTAAATATCTTAGATATTTTTTGTTTTTTTTTTATGTTTAAATTTCTAAAATTAAGTTTCGTGTGTTTTCTCAATTTATCTATTTGTTTGCTTGCTATAACTCTTACAAACATAATGTTTTGAATGTGAGTGATTCAATTTTATCAATTTTATTAAACTTCTTTATATCTGAATTTCTAAATTCCTTTTATGTTTTTTTTAATTAGATTTTATATATAGATATCTTTACAACTCGAATTTTTTCTCCATTTGTTGTTTTTTTTTTCGGGATGTTAAATATACAATGATTAATATCCACTTTACTATGCAACATTGAATGCTATTGGAAGGTGGGTAGTTATATATCATCAAATTATTAATGGTTATAATTTGATGATGAATATTCATCCACCCTCACATAATATTCAATGTTGTTTATCAAAGTGAATAATGTTCATCTTAACTATGTCTTAAATGTACTGAACACTTCTAACCTCTTTATATCTAAATTTCTAGAGCCCCTTTCTCTTTCATGTTTTTTTTATTAAATTCCATGTGTAGATATATTCAAAACTCATTTGTTTGTCTAATTCTTTTTCCAATGTTAAATGAGAGTAACTCTTATAGACATAATTGCCATGTTTACTAGACACATAGTTTGTTGGGAACCTTCATAGAAACATACTTCCATTGTTGTAAGTGAATCTTGCTTCATCTATTTTTATTCATATCTTCTCACTATTCATCATGTCGATATAGGGTTGGACATCTCTTAAGAAGATCAAGATGGTGCAATTTATTTGGATGATAAGAAATATAAATATGTTATAAGCAATTTACCCATAACATGAGTAAGTCTATATGCAATTCCAAATTTGATGAGGGTATTAACAATAATATATATTAATTACATGCTCAGCCAAAGGAAAGTTGTCAATTGAGAGGAGTGGTAAAATATTTGGGAAGACCATTCACAACTAGAGTTTTTTGAATATAAGCAAATAAATGATCAATAATAAAGAAAAGATAATAATAGTAAATAAATAATAAATAATGAAGAGAATATAATAATAATAAATAAATAAAATAGTAAATAATAATATTGGAGTTTTAAATAAATATATATAAAAATAAGTAAAGTTAACAAAAAAATAAAATAAAATAAGAAAAGAAAGAGTTAAACTGAGATAACTATAAAAAGAGTAAAAATAAGTTAAGTAAAAAGGAATAAAATAAGAAAGAATTAAATTAAGAGAAACATTAAATTAAATAAAACTTAAAATAAAGAAATAAAAGTTGCATATTGACATATGGAATGTGTGTATGCAGACTCATTTCCATTATTTGGTCTATTTAATAGACAATGAGGAAGATGATTCATCATTCCTTCATCCATTATGTTGGGAGAAAAGTGTTATGAGATAAAGGATTCCCTAGCAGTAATACGTTGCTTGAGGGCTCACGGGTGGCCAGCTGTAGAAATATTATGTGTAGCTAAGCCTACGGTTGGGTGGAGAGTCGTCCCCAAAACTTTGTTGCGGTTAGCAGGATTCCAATAAAATTCAACTCTGAAATCACAAGTAAGGAATATCATCGTCATAGGTAAGTCGTCTTTGCTCATGTTTTTGAAAATTCTATATTAATTAGTGGAATAGTTGTGTGTTGATTATTAATCATATAATTTGATGTAATTGTTTGTATATCTTAAATTGAAGTTGTTATATATGGTATCAGAGCAAACTTGCAACCCTGAGGCATATGAGTCTTAACATCCAATTTTAATTAAGATCTAGATGTACAAGTGAATTATTAATTTTATTAAAAATCTCTATAATTTAATTGATTGATTAGATAAATTTATAACCAACTTTTGTTCTCTTATTAAATTGGAAATAATAAGAATTAATAACTTTATTTTAAATATTTAAAAAGAAAAAAAATAACCCATATTATATTTAAAGACATAGGTGTTGGGCTTCATCTGCAGCCTGAGTACTCACTCTGGAGAAGAACAGAGCCAGAGCGGCAGAGCTTCGCAGAAGAGGGTAGTTTCTGACCCGATAGATGGAAAACGCGGGGTCCATTGGGACCCCATCATACAAACAGATAATGATGAACAAGGAGAAGAATGCACAGGACGGAGTGAAGATATCGGGGTCTGAGAAGTCAGGTAAGGAGAATCTGACCAACAAGGGGAAGAGGACTAATGATGGCAAAAATACCAAGAAACAGAAAGAAACCATTGGAAGTAACAGCACAGCAAACAGAGATAGTACGAATCCTTCCCAAGCACAGGTCTCACAAGGAGACAAGCCGGAGAAGGAACAAACAACAGAAGAGGAGGAGGATTTAAACCAAAATAAGGCGGAACAGGGAGGAACAGAGTCAGCAGCCACTGGGAAAAAAACCCAGGGTCCGTGCAAGCCAAAAGCAACTGACACCCTAAGGGTAATAATTTCTGACCTGGAACTTCAAGCGTACCGTGACCACATGGTTGAACATGCAGTGATCTGTAGGTTCATGGGGTTCTGGCCAACAGAAAGAGCACTATGCATGTGGATAAAGCAGCAATGGAAACCCAAAGGGGATGTAAGGCTACACTTAGGAGCTAAGGGTTTCTTTACAGTAGTTTTTTCCAATCTGGAAGACAAGGATCGAATATTTGATGGAGGACCGTATTTCTTTGCCTCCGCAGGTCTTTACATGCGACCATGGAAACCCAACTTCGCACCAGAACAGGAAACCTTCAAACAGGTACCGGTCTGGATTCGCCTTTTCTCTCTTCCGATTGACTATTGGGGATATGCAACACTGGAACAGATAGGCAACAAGTTAGGCACCTTCATCAAGGCCTCAGAAGCGACATTACAAAAAAGATATACCTCTTGTGCTAGAATCTGTGTAGAGATGGATGTTTCCGGAGCACTTCATGAGGGCCTAAGGTTGGAATACAGAGATGAAGTGTATTTTCAAGCCATATACTATGAACAGATCATGTTCCGATGCAGGAAGTGTCATGAGCATGGACATTTGATCAGAGAATTCCCAATGAACAAAATGGCAGAGAAAACCAAGGAAAACAAAGGAGATAAGAATAAGGAAGCCTTTGTACGACCGAATGCAAGACAGAGAGCAAATAAAAAACGACAGACCAAAGCAAGTGCTTCCCTTGGAAATACAAGCAATGCCTTTGAGATGTTAGAATCAGAGACGGAGTCAGAGGACAACATCCCAGAGCAAGAATCAACGAAAGTAAGCAAACCCACAGCCACACCAGAAATGAAAGAACCAGTGTCGAAGCCTTCAAACAACATCCCTTATGCTCAGGGACCAACAGAAGGTGTAGAAGAAGATTCAGAGATGTTAACCAGCGAAATAGGGCTCGAAGATATGGAATTAAGCGACATGCTTGAGCAAGAAGGCATGGATCTACCAAATATGGTAGAAGACTGGAAAAAGAAAGGAATAGAACACATACCGGAAGAGGAGGTAAACAGGATCAACAAATTATTCATAGCAAGACAACAAGCAGAACTGGAATTGCAGAGAAAGAGCCTGGGAACAGCAAAAGGGCTAGGGGTAAGAGTGCAGGGACTGCATCAAACCTCCACAAACTCCAAGAAATGGAAAAAAAGAGGAAGAAGGACCAACAATGAAGCATTACAAGAACTGGGACAAATGCTCCTAAATTCAGGTAAGATGAAAGCCCTTGAGGCATTCTCACTAACCTCCTAAACATTGTTTATTATGAAAGTACTTTCATGGAATGCTAGAGGGCTTAATAGCCAGAAAAAAACAACGTTTGTTAAAGAAGAAGGTCCAAAAGGAACATCCAAACATAGTGTTTGTCCAAGAAACTAAATGTTCCAGCAACATGATGGTCAATATCAGTAAAAAACTGGGTAAACGAATGGAATACCTAGAAACAGCAAGCAATGGTTGGGAAGGAGGCATGGCCATTTTGTGGAATCCACAGGTCATCCAGCTCATTTCCTCTGAAGCTGCCAGATCTCACATATCAATAGAAGTCCAAATAGTAGGGAATCCAGAAACGTATCTATGCACCAATGTCTATGGCCCTCAGAAACTAGAGGCCAAATTGTTGTTACTGAGATCTCTATCCAACTTGAAGCTAAGATATCCACAAGCAAAAGCAATCTTCGGAGGTGATTTCAATATGATCACTTCGCTCACGGAAAAGAGAGGAGGTATTAGAAAGCTCAACAGGGACACTGAAGCTTTCATAGACTTCATTAAATCGGCCAAGCTGGTAGATGTCTTCCCCAAGAGTGGAGCTTTCACCTGGAACAACAAAAGGGGGGGTGATAGGCAAATAGCCTCTAGACTAGACAGATTTCTAGTGACAAAAACTATTCTCCTGGAAGGGATCACTGTGGATTCGGACATACTTCCCAGTGGAGGATCGGACCACTGGCCCATAATAATGACTACGGCCATTCAAGGCACACCCAGAAATAAGCCATTTAGATTTGAAAAGTTTTGGCTCAGTCATCCCGAGTTCATTCCGAAGATTGATCAATGGTGGAAGGAACCGTTAGGCATAAGAGGAACCAAAATGTTTCTTCTACAGGCTAAACTTAAACACATTAGAGCCAGACTTAAAGTCTGGAATCAAGAAGTCTTTGGTAACATATTTAAAGAGAAAAAGAAACTGGAGGAGCAAATGGAACAAATTCACAAAGGATGGATCCAAGGCAACATAGACCAAGAAACTATGAACATAGAACAAAAGCTAATGCAGGACTGGCAGTTAAGATGCCAACAGGAGGAAACGCTATGGAAGCAAAAATCCAGAATTCAATGGCTTAAGGAAGGCGAACAGAACACAAATTTTTTTCATAGATCTGCCATTGATCACAGAGGGGCTAACAAAATATTAAGCATTAAAGATGATCAGGGAACCATTATTCAGACTCACCAAGAAATCTCAAGCCTTCTCATAAACCATTTCAGCTGGATTGCTCGGGAACCGGAGATTGACAGAGGGGAAGCCATTGAGGAGCTTCTAACTTCTATCCCCAAACTCATAACGGAGGATCAAAATAAAGCTTTAAATCGAGAAATCACTTTGGAAGAAGTGGAAGAGGCTGTAAAAGATATGCCTAATGGTAAAGCACCTGGGCCAGATGGATTCACCATAGAATTTTACAAAGCGTGTTGGGAGATAGTCAAGATAGAGGTATGGGAAGTGGTGGAGGATTCCTAGCGTTCCTCTTCAATCCTCAAATCCCTAAATTCTACTTTCCTTGCCCTTATTCCAAAGGAGGAGGAAGCCAATACTCCATCGAAGTTTCGACTAATTGTGCTATGCAATGTCTTGTACAAGATTATTTCTAAAGTCATTACCAATAGACTAAAACCAATTCTCCCAGGGATCATTTCAAAAGAGCAATCAGGCTATGTAGAGGGAACACAGATTTTGGACAACATCTTACTAGCACAAGAGATGATTCACACTCTCTGAACGCAGAAAAAAGCAGGCATGCTAATGCAGTTGGACCTATCAAAGGCTTATGATAAGGTACACTGGCACTATTTGAAAGCTATTTTAGAAGCCTTTGGTTTTGCTAAACAATGGATAATATAGATTCTAACCTTGGTTAAATCCACAAGATTTTCAATCCTGGTTAATGGAGCCCCAACAGACCAGTTCACTCCATCCCGAGGTTTAAGGCAAGGGGATCCCTTATCCCCCTTTCTGTTTGTGATTCTAATGGAAGGTTTAAGCAGACTAATCAGTAGAGAAAAAGAGGAAGGAATCATTCAGGGACTCCAACCCTTGCCCACTAGCCCTGCAACAACACATCAATAGTTTGTGGATGATACAATGTTGCACGGCACACCATCAGTTAAAGAAGCTCTTGGATTCAGAAGTATTCTCAATTGCTTCTGTAAGGCCTCAGGTATGGAGCTAAATCTAACAAAATCTTCCATTTTCTTTTTCAATACGCACTTAGCAGTTCAGAAAAAAATTCTCGTCCATCCTAGGCTTCAAAAGATGCAGCCTCCCTTCAAAATACCTAGGCATTCCGCTGACTGACAGACCTTGGCAGAAATTACATTGGGAAAGAATTTTAGCCAACCTAGAGAAAAGATGTCATCATTGGACACACAGAACCCTCAACTTTGCAGGCCACCTTGTACTCACCAAATCTGTCCTCCAGGCCATTCCGCATTACATGCTTTCCATTCTCCCGGCACCTAAAGGGGTACTTCAGAAAATCAGACTCATCCAAAGAGCGTTTCTCTGGTCGGGTAATTCAGGGAAGCAAAAATGGTCTCTAATGGCATGGGATAAGATCTGCAAACCCAAACACCTGGGTGGACTAAATCTGCAGGACCCATTCACAGTTAACCGGGCTGGTGGAGCAAAGTTATGGTGGAGGTGGCTGAAGGAACCCAACTTACCATGGGCCAAACATTGGAAAGAGAAGTATGCACACAACCACAGTCTGCAGAACTTAATCAAAATGCAAGAAACCACTGAGGGCTCTCCAATTTGGAACCTAGCTAGAACTAACCGGCACATAATTCAGGAGCAGATTTTTTTGGAAATTCGAGACAGAAAAACTACCCTATCTTGGGAAGATGTGTGGAAACAACTACGCAAGCTGGAAAGACCTGAATTCTTAAATATCTAATGAAGAAACCAAGAGCTAGGGAGAACAATAGTGAACCATTACTAGAAAACTAATGAAAATGACCAAGCATGGATAATGTGGCTATTCAGTGAGACAGAACCGTTGGAGGGAGAAAGCAATAGTTTAAGAGCACTGAAAACAGAGCTAGCTAAAAGAAAGATAAGGAAAGCACGGGAGACAGACCAATTACATTGGGGCAAGCTCGAGGGGGGCAACTTCACACTCAAAGAAGCAAGAATCTATATAGAAGGGACTGAACATGAAGGAAAAGTAAATTGGCACAACAAAGTGTGGGATGCGCAACTTTGGCCGAAGATTAAAACTTTCCTCTGGCTCTTGATGCACAGAAGAACGCTTACCTGGGAGAACCTAAGGAAAAAAGGGTTTATAGGCCCATCACGTTGCCCCCTGTGTGGAATTGAGGAGGAAACCATGAATCACCTCCTAAATACTTGTGAATGGACAGACAACCTCTGGAATTGGATGGAAAACATTCTTAAGAGAACGGACAGGGTAAAGAATTCAATTCAGGAAACCATAGAGAATTGGAGGGGCAATTTCTCCAACACCCAAATGGTTAATACAATATGGAAACTTATCCCAGGGTTTATAGCATGGTCGGTATGGAAAGAAAGAAATAGGAGAGTATTTCTAAATGAAACCAGAGACATAAACTTTATTAAAGACACAATTCTGCAAAACATCAGAGAAACAGTTATCTCTAAAGGGAAAGTGGAACAGGACAAGAACATCTCGATCTTGGACTTACATATTCTGAAGGCATTTGGTATTGAGATGGAAACCATCACGGTATCAGCAAATCAGCGACAGCAACAAAGCACCGACGTGAATACCTGGATTCCTCCTCCGATAGGCTTTCATAAACTCAACTTTGACGGAGCCTCTCGGGGAAATCCGGGGCCTGCAAGTATTGGCGGTGTTCTTTGGGACAGCAATGGCGAAATTCAACATATTTACAGTCAATCGATGGGTGAAGGGACTAATAATGAAATGGAATTTGCAGCTTTAGAGCAAGGATTGAGAATTCTCAAGCGCTTGAAAACAGGAGCCACCGTTGTGGAAGGGGACTCTCAACTGGCGATCACGGCAGCAAGAAGAATGTATTCGGGAGCCAAACCGAGTAAGGTTACGAAGCACTGGAGGCTTGCCAAGGTCACAGAGCTCATAGCTAATCATCTCTCATGTCTTGATGGAATCATACTACATGCAGTAAGAAGAAAGGCGAATGTAGTGGCAGATCATCTGGCCAACTACGGGATTGATAATCACTTAGCCTACCTGGACACCTGTTGGCATGAGGTCACATGCACTGAACTTCGGAGCAAATGTACTCTTCTATCGAGACAAGACATAAATTAACGAAAGAAGTGGTGCAGGGGTATGAAGGATTTCACCTTAACAAGTGAATGAAGACAACCAATCGGAGGAACATCAGGTGGCAGACCCGGGAGGTACAAATGGAGGAATGGAAATTCATACACACGAACAAAGAGCATGAACCGAGGCATACATCCAACAAATAATATGAGCAGCGCCAATAGCAAATCACAAAGGAGGACACTTGGCATTCCACAAATTGGCTCAAGCGTGGCAGAGTTAATACGAAGGATACGTATCGTGAATAGGAATTGGGAAATAGGAACAGCAGTTATTATGGCAGGATATGCGCCTATCCGACGGCGAAGTGGAACTCCCCAGGCCAGGCATGGCCACCCTCTACTATAACTAGGACCTTCCACCAGAAGATAAACACACAGCTCTCCCGCGTCAGGCAGCATAGCAATAGTGGTGATATTAGGAGTTTCGTTGTTTTTGCGCTCTGCAATAGCAGTATGGCTCGTGAGGGAAGCTGAAATCTATCAGCTAACAGAGACCTTCAAAAGGCCCGGGAAGCCTATGAAACCCGGACTTCCCAAAAGGAAAAACACAAGATCGAGGAGCTGGAAGAGATTGTAGTAGAGGAGGAAGAACATCTGGAGGAGCAAGATTTGGAGAAAGAAGTGGAATGGATTCAAGATCCGGGAACTGCAACCACTCGAGCTACACAATTTGTTCGTACCCAGACTGAGATGTGGAGGATGAAAACTATGCTAGCCAAGGCGCTTAGCATGCAGGGGGAATACATCAATCAAGCTCATCAGGCTATCTCCCTAATTTCAACAGAGCACACGGCTAAGTTGGAAGCCATAGATTTCAATCTCAGTGCACTGACTCAGGATGTCGGCATACTCTCACAGAAGATGAGTGTCATCATCAGTCTCCTTAGGCACTCCATTCGTCAAGATCCCTCCGCTGCGGGGGAGGTCTCGGAGGAAGCTACCGGTACCAGTCAGGGGATACGGATCACCCAGCGTGCTCCTCAGCCTGGGAAAACGACTGCTCCGGCTAGCCCGAGTGCTCCTAGCAAAGATTATGTAATCCTAAAGCTGTAATAGCTTCCCAGTTTCAGTTCGTGTTTTTTCGTTTTAGCATGTTTTGTTTCTGGTTTTGGAGTTACTAGTTTCTTAGGTTCTAGAAGGTCCTCTTGGCTATCCTTATTTCTTTCTATCCAGTCGCCCAAGAGGGTAAATTGTTTTTGTGCAGTCTCAAGCCCCTTTTTGAGCAACCCTGCGTGGTTGGCCTTGGAGTCAAACGTTAAAGTTTTAGCGGCTCATAGTCATTTTGATCGGGCAAGGAAGCTTTACTTTTGTCTGTGCGTGCAAACCTTTTTGTAAAATATGTATTTTATGAATTAATACAAAATTGCTGATTTACAAAAAAAATAAAGACATAGGTGTTAGAGGGATATTATTTAAAAATAATCACTAGATGGATGTTAATTATTTATAATACATAATAGTATAAATAACATGTGGGCATTAATTATGTGGATATTATAAATAAGTATTATTAAGTAATAGTATTAACTTTTAAATCAAATATTTGTAATGGATTAAATCAATGCCCCATTAATAGCGTTAGCAATATGGGAATGGTTAATTTAGCAGTTGTCTATAATGAGACTTTTTGAAAGCCTTTCCGGTGGGTTTTTCCGGTCAAAATCCGACAGCAATTTATTGGAATCGCAAGTTTGATAGCTAGTTTCTGCACAATCAAAGCGTCCCACGGGTTTTTCAGGGTGTTGAATCCAAATATGCAGTTAAAAAACCATTTTAACTGCAACAAATCAAGATTTAACGTCAATTTCTTCCGCCGGATTCCGTCACCGGAATCTCCAAAAAGTCGCATTATAAACAACTCCGTTAATTTATATTAATTTATTTAAAATATATTTAATTTTGGGGTTGTGAAAAATTGTCAAACACACTAATCCATATGTCCATCTGATAATTACATAGTCATTTGTCGTATGTAATTATTACTTTGATTTCTAAAAATTGTGCAACTTGGATTTCCTAAAACAATAAAATTCAATGGAGTTGTCTATCGAGGCGGAGGAATTGGCCAGACAGCCAAAAGTGGTTGGAATTTGAGCAAAAAAATTTCAAAAACTCTTGTAGAGGCAGCATTTGCATCGTGTTTTTGATGGTGGAAATGGACTCAGCACCATCAAAAACGTCTAGGACACCTAAAATCTTGAAGTTTAACAACTATAACTTGGATTTACAAAAATTCTTGCCGGATTTTCTCTAAATATAACCAGAATTTCCATAACTTTCCGGCCAATTCCTCCTACTAGTTAGACTATGGCATATTCAACACTCTCCTTTGTACACTTTGTTCTGACATGGTTACAATCTATTGTGGTTCTGGTGGTTACAAGTCAAACCCTATTGATTCCGCTCTTAAAAAAAAAATTAAAATATAGAAAGTGTTAGTTATATATCAATTATTTAATTTAAATAAGAATATAAAAATAAGAAATGATTTTATATTAATAATTATTATATATATTATTGATTAATAAAATAGTGATAAAAATGATAAATACAAAATTCAAATTTTAATTATTTTATATAATATTATAAATGGATTAATTAAATATACAAATGTAGCCCAAACAGCCGCATCTTACGAATATTATTAAATCGCCACACAACTATATGACATTATAAATGGATTAATTAAATATACAAATTAATTAAATATACAAATGTAGCCAAGACAGTCACATCTTACGAATATTATTAAATCAACATGGTCACACAACTTAACATTCAACGCCCAATTAACAATCAATGCAATACGCCCTTCATCCCATGGCCTGATCAGTATGTTTCAATTAAAGGCACTTCAATAGGTAGGCCTTTAGTTATTTAACTAAACAACTGAAGAAAACGATCGTATTTATTTAATATTTAGTTGTTTAGTATTTCAGTTTAATTATAGAATTGTGTGACTGGAATATTTTGTTGAGTTTTTGAAATAAGGTTAAAATACATAGTAAATTTTATAATTTTTATGAGAATAAGGAATTAATAACATTGATAAATAACGAAATAAATAGTTATTTTGATATTTTGCAATATTTTTTTAAAGGGTAATAGTTAATATGTTGAATTTTTTTTATTAAGATAATTTTTAATTTGTAGTTATTAGTCTCTCGACTATATGCGGTCGATCGATCGCTGACCGTTGGTTGACCGACGTGATTTTTCATTATATTAATAATATAACCTAAGTCGAACCAAAGTTTTGGGGTGGAAAGGTTTTGGGGTCTTATTGCGGGCTTCGCATCGTTCGAGGTGAATGGCACGGTTGGGCTCACTGTTTGACGTTACTGCGGTACAGACGCGAGTCCTTTTCAACGCAGACAAATGTACATTCCCGCGGGTAAGCTGGAGTATGTATGTGCCGCATATTGCCTTCTTTATTATTGCCTTTTTTATTAATGGAATGTATTGTTATTAATGGAATGTGTTATGGTTTGGAGAAAGGAATAAAGACCTGCAAGACCGACATCCTTGAGTTCAGAGGTTATTCTCTGGCATTGAATATGGTTATGAGATTCCAACTGTGGCATTGGATGGAAGGCTTCTGTCTTCATGTAACTCATCATAAATACTGCTATCATCTGTCTCCTAGAACGCTGAGTTAAAGAGTATTCCGTTTCTAATTTCGATATTGATTTGTAATTGTGCAGCAAATGAATTCAGCGAGAGGCTTGCATACTTTGCGATTGCAACAAACCTAATCATTTATCTAACAACTGTGCTGCACGAAGAGCTAGCAACTTCTGCCAAAAATGTCAGCTACTGGGTGGGTGTCACATGCGTTATGCCTCTTGTAGGGGGATTTTTAGCAGATGCTTATTGTGGGCGCTACTGGATGGTCCTTACCTCCTCCATATTATATCTCTCGGTGAGACTGAAATTTTCTTAAAAATCTATTCCCATAGTAATTGTTGTAAGCTATGTTACAGTTTTCCTGACTGCGCAATCTTTTTGAAGCTTATTTATTATATATATATGTTTCAGGGCTTAATTTTACTGACGCTGTCAGCATCTCTGTCAGCTCTCAAGCCACCTGATCATTGTGATGGAAGATGCGGGAAGGCCACCAGTACCCAAACTGGTGTTTTTTACTTGGCACTGTATTTAATATCCTTGGGGACTAGCGGCCACAAGCCCTCTCTACAAGCATTTGGTACAGATCAGTTCGATGAGGAAGATAAAACAGACGCTATTAAGAAGAGTTCCTTCTTTAATTTCTGGTATTTTTGGGTCTTAACTGGCCTCCTCTTCGCAGCCACTGTTGTTGCTTACGTTCAGGAGAAGGTAAGTTGGGGATTTGGATTCGGGATCATCACAGTGGTCATGATTATAACCACTCTTATATTTTTGTGTGGGATGCCATTCTACAGACACAAGCTTCCTGGAGGCAGCCCTATCACTCGTATCCTTCAAGTTGTAGTCGGTGCTATTACAAAAAGAACCATTGACACACCTTCAGATATTACCTTGCTTTACGAGAATCTGGATGTGGAGTCCATAAAATCAGGCCTATCTCACACAAATAATTTACAGTAAGTCAACGATTTTAATGTAATTAGTTACATCTAGTTTGTGCGAATTTCTTTTGGAAAAAAGCTGGCCAGCTTTAGCTGAAGAAACCATTGGTACACCGTTGTAGGGTTTCTTTTTTCTCTTTTCGGGTCAAACTGTGATTCTTGGTACAGATTGAGCAGCAATCTTTTGTAATTTGAACTGTTTTTGCACATGAAGATCTAAATAAATTGGGGTTCATGGGTATCTAGATTGAAGCTTGAAATTACTGTTAAATGATTTTGCAAATAAAATCCTTATGCTTTCAGTGTTCTAATTATCTCTGGTATTTCTTCTGATACAGAGAGAAGTCCTTTTTGCCTGGAAGAGATCTGGAATGGTATTTTTTCAGCCCAAGGGACAGGAAGTATCCAAACGGGTTGAGAACAAACCCAGCGATGGAAGCTGGTTACTGGAAAGCTACTGGAAGACGCTTGTGTTTCTCATGGTACTCGCACAGGCTGGGTTATGCATGAATATGGTCTAGACGAGAAGGAATTCGAACCCTCGGCTTCGTTGCAGGTACGGCGTTATTCTATTAATTGCTTTTTGTCAATTTGTTAGGGACCACCTGCTCCAAAAAAATCTGGAAGTAAAAACATAATAAAGCTGGAAGTAAAAACATAATAAATTAGTTATATTCGCCGAGCGGAGTCCATTTGCAATCAAATTGCTTTTAATTTTTGCATTGTGTAGGTTTATGGTCCAGTTACTCTAGGTTTATAGTCCAGTTACTCCGTGATTGTTTTAAAAAATATAGATATTTAAGCCGTATTGGGTTATATATATTTTTTCTCTCATTCAATTATATTGGAATTCAAATCTGGAATCCTCATTGTTTAGATTTTAATAATGATACATTTGTATGTTACGGGTGTCTCTATTAGAAAATAATTACAAATGAAATTAATTACATAATTAATTTCATGCACTATTGACACTAGAGTCTCCATTGAATGCACGGCTTGTATGGATATCGTCTTATTTTGTTTCAGTGTATTTTCATTTGTTGAAGGCACGGCTTGTATGGATATCATCTTATGTTGTTTCAGTGTATTTTCATTTGTTGTTTTATCGGTACTTTATATACAAGACACCATTGAAAACACACAACAGAATTACAATGGCGTAAACGATAATCCCATAATTCTCAGTTTAACCAAAATATAAAAATAATTACTCCTAACCTGTTTTTCTCTTTTTCCTCCTTAAAAATAATCGTTCCTAACCTGTTTTTTTTCTCTTTTTTCCTGTTTTTCCTCCTTTTTTTTCCCAAGGTTTTCTTCAATGACAATGTTTACACTGTATGTGCAGTGGAATTCAAAGTCTTTTGGAGTACAACATGTTTATTCTTACTTCAAACAAGTTCATCATTTTTATGCTCACTCCTATGTGAGTACCTAATTAATGTATTTTTTTTTTTGTTGTAATTTTTTTAATTTCCAATTTATATGCTTAACAATTTATATGCTTTGTTTGAGTATAACTCCAGTAATATTAGTAAGGTTTCCGTGAGGAATCTACAAAGATTAATTATCCAGCGAAATAGTTCAAAAACAATTAATAAAAAAAAAACCCACAATATCAGAATTTTACTTGTGGAACAAATAACATTTTTTACATTTTAAAATCAGTTACTTGGTGGGGAATATATACCTGTACAATTCTGTGGCGAGGATTATAACGAACTGTAGCAAACAATCTAATGGTGGGAACTTTCAGAAAGTATTTGCTATTGAAGCATTTCGTAATGCTCGCCGCTCATAACATTTGATATAGAAACACCTGTTGATCATCCCCGTTAGTAGCTGAGAGATATGCAAAAGACAGAATGGCAGAAGATGAGAGATATGCAAAAGACAGAATGGCAGAAGACAAACTCTGGGCTATCATAATACCGATCCTCCAACTCCTCAATCAATAAATCAATCTCAAAATAAATTAGTTAAGGCTTCTGTCAAAAGGTTACAGATTGATGGTTACCTTTGTTGTTCCTATTTAGGCTTCTGATGTCTTTGTTCTTATGGATCGATGGGGCCTTATCCTCTTCTCACCCGTTGATTGATCCTGTTACGACCAAGAGGAAGAGTAATTATACACATGCAACGTGGGTTGCATGCTATAGACTAGACAAAGAAGGGGCACATGGTGCATGCATGCAGAGTTTTCTTAAAGTAATTTTTTGAAATTTGGGGCACGTGGTGCATGCATTCAGAGCTTCTTTAAAGTAATTTTCTGAAATTTGGGCACGTGGCATGCAGAGCTTCTTTACAGTAATTTTCTCAAATTTATAATTTAAACCGTTAATTGACTTTATTTACACTTATTAATTAACTTTATTTACACTTATTTATGAATGATAAAGTGTTTTCTTCCCTCTTAGTGATTATAAATATTATACCTCATTATTGATTCTAGCCATTAAAATAAACAAAACCTAAATACAAAACAAACCTAAATACATATTCTTATGAGTATTCAATATGTATTCAATATATATGTTTTATATATCTTTTCTGGAGCTTCTTTCAAGAAAATTTGTTTCAATCAAGCACATCCGTACCAGCTTCTTATAGCAACACATGTAATAAATCTGTATTATTGAATGTTAATAATTGAACTCACAGAGTTGTGGTATCTCGAATTCTTTTGTATCAATAAAACATTGATACCCAAAAAAATAGAAGCACTCTTTGAAACTGTTGTAGAATGTAGCTTAAATGATTATGCGCAAAACATAATAGGTTAGTGCTTTTTTAGCCTGTTTCAAAATTGCATCAAATGTGTATAATTTATTTATTTACTGGTATTCACAGTTCTATTTATTTACTGTTATTCACAGTTCTATTTATTTATTGTTATTCACAGTAATATTCTATTTATTTATTGTCATTCATAGTAATATTCTTTGCATTCAAAAATCATATGATAATGGTACTGTGCCTTCAGATTTTTATGTACAAGTGCATCCAGTGTCGAAGATACAAAAATACTTTATACTTCAAGCAATTCCAATGATGGTAATTTTATAAAAATTTAATTATTATGTCAATATTGTCCAAACAAAACACAGAACTAGTCCAAACGTCCAAAAACTCATTTTATAATTGTTATTATAATTATTTACTATTTACGGACAAAACTGGTCCAAACTTCCAAAAAAATCGTTTTATAATTGTTACCATAATTATTACTATTTACCGAAATAGTATTTAAAGTCAATACGGCAGGGACTGCTGCTACGCAGTTGCCTTGTTTGATATTATTATAGTTTATGTTGTTACATCATATTAAAAAAAATGGATATTGAAATTAATCTAATTTAATAGAGTATGTTCTTCATTAACATAACATTTATTTAAGTTAAGGTAAGTATGTTTCAAGCGTATATTGATAATTTTTCCTCTCAGTCTAGTGTATGACTTTGACAATGGCTTGAAAGACATTTTGTTCTATAAGGTTGTTTTTGAATAATATTCAAAAGTTGATGCAATGATTGAAGACCATATTTGGTTACTTACACGATCATTGGAAGATAAGTTAATAACAACCTAATAATAATGACGTGAATTAGTAAGTTAGAGAGGATGGAGCAATTGAAATTTTGGATTCACCGTGAATGTTGGAAATAATGGATAACTTATTGGTTGACTTTACTCCAAGGATGTAGCCTCTTGAAAAAGGTAAGAATGGTAATAAAATCCTAACTATTGACATTAAGACAAGGTCATTAGATATGAAGTGATATGTAATCATATAATATGCTCAACCTGTTGAAGACATTAGTTATTAATACAAGATGTGAAGGAATTATAAGAGGTCAAATTTAGAGAATAATGGTACAATTCACTAAAAATATACATCAAATAAAGTTGAACTAGAAGGAAAAGTAATTTAAGATGGTATGCAACAAAGTTGGAAGGACAATAAATATATTATTAGAATGAGATGATGGAGTATTAAGTATAAAGAGAACAATTTTAAGAAAGGAAGTAAAGTTTCTAAGTTGATTCCCAATATTAGCAATGTATATTTGATAAAGTTACCTTAGGCAATAAAGGAAAAGGAGGAACTTGTAAGTTTTATAATGAAGCTAACAAATGGTAGCCTTCGTAGCTATGACCAATGTAGAATGAGGAGATGAATAGAAAAGAGTAATAGATAAATATTAAAAAAGGAGTGGGTAGAAGTTTCACAAATGAGTGTAAGTAATCAACAAGAGGAACTAGCCTATCTGAGAGCATAATAGAAAGATTTTGGGTCACTTGGTGGAAAATGGACATGGAGTTACAAAAATATTTCATATAAAAACATGATAAGGATCACTATGAAGTCTAAATGAGGATGATGCCTACTAAGAAGAAAATATTTCCAATCCGTGGATGAAGTTAATTGATCATGATATTGATAAAATTCATTTCCAGGAACTGAAGGAAAAAAGTATGATGGTGTTGGGTTAAGGAGGTAATTAACCCATGAATTCCTATAGGATAGTGATGAATAGGAACAACATTCATAGCTAGGAATTAGTAACAACATTCTCAATTTCAACAATTTGTGCATATAATAGAGAAGAGAAAGAAACCACAATGATTGGAGGTCAGAAATTAGAGCCATTTTGTTAATATATTTTTAAAATTGAACAAAATGAGGAAGTTTCCATTGTTGAAACTAGTAGACATGGAATATTAGGTAATTGAGACTAGGGAAAAATAAATTATATCTATGAATATTCAATATGAGGAAGTGAAGGGGTGATTCAACTGAGAAGAAAATTCTCTTAAATATATGATGAGTGGATTGATCAACATGATTGGTAAGGGTCAAAGTGATGTCCTATAAATTTAGAAGTCTCAATGTAGGAAGTTCTGAGCACTTGTGATAAACTAGGAAAGTATTTTGAGGATAATGATTGTTTAACTCTTTAAAAAAGAAAGGCACTGTGTAACCTAATGAGAAAACAATGGGAATAAATACTATTGGAAATTCTATAATGAGACTTTGAGAATGATTACGCATAAATTGGCAGAAGAATTGAGAATCAACTAATAAAGGGTGTACTTGGACAACTTACTAGTGTGTGTCGTTAGTATTGAAAGAAGTTATTGCCAAACACATTGAGCATACCAAATCATTCATGGATGATAATGGTGGTAGTGGTTCCAAGAATTTCAAATTCTAAACTAAAGATTTAATGAGTGGAAATTAAGGTGGGAGTATCCCTAGTCCAACTTGAAGATGGATGAATCTACGATAAAAGAAATCAAGTGGGAACTTGATGAGATAAGCAAATCTTTTAAGATGAACAATGAAAATTATGCGAGTGATGGATAAATCACTAGGGGATAGAAATCCCTCATGTGGGTGGATTAAGCATAACATAAGACTTAAATAAGGATGACCTCGTGTATGTGTGTCATTTGGATAAGTACAATATATATAGTGATCAGGGAATTTTAATTTGATATTGATGATTTAAATTATGGTACAAACGGTAAAATCTTAACAATGATTTTCACTAAAATTTCCTTGGGGAAGGAAGAATATCTCACAAGATATTAAGGCTCAATATGATGAGACTCATTTGAAATTTAACGATGTACTTAGATAAGTATACCTATGGTGTAAATGGTCAACTTCCTAATAGAAAGAACAAGAAATGATTATTGAAAAGTAATTGATATCTTGATGAAAACATGACACTAATAGTACTGATGAGATAACATAGATCCTAGATGGATGTTGAACAATCTTAGTTCATAGTTGGTATTTAATGTTTATACAAACAAATGAAATTGTTTTTTCTAATGAATCGTGATAAAAATGTTTATAGTGTATTATTCTATATTTGATAAGTATTGAGATGATTCTTATATTGATGATGTTTCATGATATGATGGTATGATGATAATGATGCACATGTGGTTCTTATTCATTTAGTTTGATATAATAATGATGTTATATGATTATGACAAATATGATATTATGTTGAGGTATATTGGCATGTGGTTCATTTATTATGTGATGATATGTATTTGATGTTGAATGTTTATGTTATAGATTAGGAGGATATTATGATGTGAAGCATGTGGTAATTGTATGTAGATTTATGACATGTAGAATTTTGTGATAACAATGATGTTATGTTCTCATGATGACATGCAAGACTTGGCATGTGGATTATTTTCTATGATACTATGATGTTATAGCTAATGCATTGGATGTATGTTGAGATGTGGTGATTGACAGGAAATCCACAAATAGGTCAAGAGGGCCAGTTTATTTAACGATCTCGTGGGAGCCCATACTTGCGAGGGAGAATATGTAACACCATATGGGCTGGGGACATACTCAATCAAGACTACATATATCAGTGGTTTTTTTGTCTTGTATAACTCTTGATGGATAGCTCTTGAGGGGTTATGGGGCCATATTGAGGAGGTCAAGTGCCTGATATTGTAGGCCAAGTACCTGATATTGGATTGGGATGTCAAAGTCTAGTGAGGGTGTAAGGACTTTGATGCCTGGGGTTGTGTACCTTAGTGAGTGTGGAGGGAGTGGACCAGCCTTACGAGATGCCCGGAGTCATTGAGTACTGGGATCGGATGCCTACCTCGGGGCAGATGAGGTCTGAGCTGGGTGCGAGCCTTGGGGCTAACCTTGGGCTATGGTACAGACTGATGAGGATTATGCCTGGTTCTGAAAGTGGGAAAAATGACAAAGATTCCTTGAGATTTTCCAAGTGTTGTGGAAACTTTCTCTACCTGCTAGTTAGACTATTTTAGAAGAGGGTGTAAGGAAAACATGAAGTGATAAATAACCAAATAAATAAAATGTTAAATGATTCAACTTAATTTCGAGATAAAGTTTCTTAAAGAGGGTGTGTGTAATGTCCCATAATAATAAAACTAATAAATAATAAATAAAATAATACAATATTAAAATATAAGCAAATAAATTATAAACAATAAAGAAAAGATAATAAAAAATTAAAGAAAAGATAATAATAGTAAACAAATAATAAATCATGAAGAGAATGTAATAATAATAAATAAATAAAATAGTAAATAATAATATTGGAGTTTTAAATAAATATATATAAAAGTAAACTATAAAAATAGTTAAAATAAGTAAAGTTAACAAAAAGTAAAATAAAATAAGTGTTAAACTAAGAGAACTATAAAAATAGTAAAAATAAGCTATCAAAAAGTAAAAAGGAATAAAATAAGAAAGAATTTTTTTTTGTAAGCTTAGTACTTTTCATTCATTCATATATAAACAAGCACTTGATCCTGGTAATTCAGATTGCGGTCAGACCCCTTCCCATTGTTTGGTCTAAGTAATGGACGATGAAGAATATGAGATTTATCATTCCTTCATCCATTTTCTTGGGAGAAAAGTGTTGTGAGACAAAGGATTCCTTGGTAGTAGTACGTTGATTGAGAACTCGGGGGTGGCCAGCTGTAGAAAGATTATGTGCAACTGAGCCTACAGTTGTGTGGAGAGTCATCCCCAAAAATTTGTTGCAGTTAGCGAGATTCCAATAACATTTAACCCCAAAATCACCAGTAAGGAATATCATCGCCACAGGAAAGTTGTCTTTGTTCGTGTTTTTGGAAATTCTATGTTAATTAGTGGAATAGTTGTTTGTTGATTATTAATGATATAATTTGATGTAATTATTTGTATATCTTAAATTGGGGTTGTTACATCAATCTTAACAACTAAGGTTCATCTAGAGCTTTCCAAATAACACTATCTCGCAAGAGAAATTGCATTATCTAACACTTCCCCTTAATTACAACTAGTGGCGGGAGAAATTACATTATCCAACACTCTCCCTTAATTTCAACTATTTCAACTAGTAGCACAAAAAATTAAGCACTTCCTCTGGAACTCAAAAATGTCATGTGCCAATGGTTTGGTGAAAATTTCTACCAATTGGTCAAGAGACTTACAAAAATGTAGAATGATGTTGCCATTGTTAATAAGCTTGTTGTAACATACACAACCCCCTAATTCTTTATTAGGGATGTAGGGTATCTAGACCCAACCTCTAAGGCTAAATTATGGATATTGAGTTATCAAAATTCATCTTCTTTAAACCACCTCAAGATTCATTTCCAAGGTCATGATTGCCTTCTTTTCCTCGAGAGAATTTCAAATCTTGACGATATAAATTTCATCCAAATCAAAGTTCTGGATGCAAAGTTATATCCATTTGAAAATTTGTCTTTCAAGGGCCACAACAACATCCATAATGTGTCACTTAGCAGACACATGGAAGCCCTTTCTCCTATGTCTCACCATTGTACATTGCTAGAATCTTGTCGCATCCATTGGCAGTTGTAATGGCCACTGCCACCAAACCCCTCATGAAAGATGTTATTGGATTACATGCCTTTCCTCTCGTTTAGCCCCAGTCCAACCCAGATGATGGATCATCAACTAATGATATTTAACCTTATTGTCACTTACCATTTTTGTGTATTTAGTTATCGAGCCACCAGGTCGTTGGGATACTTAATGCAAGACACTTAATATTTGACAAAATATCCAATATCTAAGATCTCTAAGGTTCGCATCATGCTATTTGATGATGCACCTTTATATACTACCAAAATTGTTAGGATTTGTTAGTATTAGGAGTGTGCACACATCCATTCCCTAATGTTCCTATACCTGACATCCCAACACCCAATAGGAAATAGCCCAATGTCGTGAAGTCCATGTATCTTTTCCTCTACTACCACTCGGTTGCCACCTCAACATCACTACACACTCTAATCCACATCATCTTATCATGTCATCTTACCACATTGACATGCCACATCATCGAGTACCTTCCTTTGTGTTGTCTCATCATGACACATCACCTCACCATGTCAGCATACCACACTATTGCCATGAGAACACCAAACATGCCTTGTGCCACATCATCATGACATGTCATCTCACCAAGTCAAGTCCATGTCACCTTGTCACATCATCAGAACCCACTAATCCATCATGCCATGCCCATTATCTTATGAGGCGTCATCGTCATCTCAATCTCCCTATACCCGAACAATGAAATCCCATCACCTAACACTCGATATGCCAACATGTTGATATTCGATAGTTGATATCCATCACTTGACATCTCCCAAATCTCATGTCTCCATTAATAGATAGATATTTCTAGATCTGTTAGCATATGTTCTTAGCATTGGTTATTGTTGTTCATCTTTCCTGACATTCGAAAACTAATAACCTGATACCCACGGTTGATGAAAATGTTTTTGCTAGTTGACAAATGTGTCAATTTTGTTGGTATTGAGGTGAAAACATGATAACTAGTATTTTAGTATCCAAAGGTTGATGCCTAATGGTGGAAGGGTCGATGGCCCTTTTGGCTTTGATCTTGGTCTAGGCTCTTATCGACCATGTGACCAAGGGTTTGATACAAGGACTCTAATACTCGCACTCCTAATTTATTGCTAACACTTTCCTAAAATTAAGAAGGGTCAACCTCTGATACTCTAAAACTTTTGATAAAGCTTTTAAAGACAACCTTTATGAAGGTAAGAATTTGACTATGATAGGAAAAATATTTTTATTGAAGACTTATGAAGCTACATGGTCTTCACAATCCATGAAGGAATCTATAATTATTTATCTATATCTGTCTAATAGGATTTTTTCTTCCAAGGGGATCGAAGAGGCCATTGTTCATAGTTTACCCCCATCTGAAGCCTTCAAACCTTTTCATCCCCACCAACTCAAGAGTTCTTTAGTGAACTCTATAACACTTTTCCTCAGATTTTTTGTGAAGACTCTTTCCATTTGTTCCCCACTATATATTCAGGGCATTTTCTCTCATTTCTAGATCCATGCCATTAAAATACCTTCTACTCTCCACAATAGAATCATATATGTTCTAGTCTATTTGAAGAAAATTAGGCTCCTAATTAAGACTCACTAAGAGTCTTTCACGTCCATTCAACCATTTTATCTATCCAAGAGACTAAGTGGTGTCGGGGGGGGGGGACAATGAGGAACATTAATCATAGCCAATAATTAAGTCTAATAATCCTATTATCCTAAAATCAGATCATAGGAACACATGAGATCCACAAACAGGCATATGAATATTGTGTTTCCTTTACAACTAGATTTACCCTTTCATATCATAAGTAGGAATTGGATAGCTCACATAATTCAATTATGTTAGATCCCTATAATACTAGTGTAGCCCCAATATTGTTATTGTTGTGCCACATAGAAACCCAATATTGTTCTTGTTGAGCCCTTACATTCTTATTTTTATGTAGGCCTTAATTATATTTTGACCCTTTAGACTCTTATATATACCAAGGAGTTCTTTCCATTTGAATCATCCAAGAATTGTTCATTTATGTGATGTAAAGGGAGGTCCCCCCTTCGAAGTAGATTATTATCTAGTCGTTGATCTATCTTTTCTTGTGTTTTTGTGCTATGCTGATATGGTTACATAACATTTGGTCTAAGAGCTTTTGGTCCTAGGGTTTTTCTGCTTCAAATAAGCCATTGTGGAATTTTCGCTATAACTTTTTTGTTGTGAAGCTTCAGATCATGAAATTTCTACCACGTGGAGATGAGATCCTGATGAACATCTGGTTACAATTTCAGACCTTGGTTCACTATATTTTTTGGAGCTATGGTCCAAGGAAGTTAGGGTTTTTGTATTCTCCATAATTCAGTCTCAAACAAGTGTCCCAGAAAAAATAGTCATAACTCTCTCTTTGAGCATCAAATTTGAATTCCGTAAAAGGTGAAAAAAATTGCATGATTGTAGTTTTTCAGGTAGGATTTTCAGGGTCGAAGATTGAAACAGTGGCACGTGACATCCTGTGCAAGTTTAGTCTACTAAACCGGTCCATAATCAAGTCATCTTGGGAGATTTGGCATAACATTATCTTGAACAATCCAATTGTTGTGTCATTTGTTTGAAGGAGAAACATCTATTTAGGGATAGAATAAAGTTAGCAGTGATTGCGCAACCACAAGAAGAACCAAGTGCACAAGTAAGAGATTGACTTGAGGGAGAGTCAATAGATTATGTAAGGGCCTATTAGGTCTTTCGTTTTTGTGAGAAATTTTGATTAAATTTGATAGAAAATAATCACAAAGATAAGCAGTAAAAGCATAAAATAAAATGGTCAAATAGGCCAGAAAGCAGGAATAGAAAGAATAAAGCGGCAAGGGATGAAAGAAGGCAGTGACATTGGAATTCATCAAGGTCGTGGAAGAAGGATCAAGACGTTATGTTTGAAGGAATCAAGCGGAAGTGGACCAAGTAGTTGGATTTCATCAAGCTAGCTAAGTTGGGCCAAATCAAGATGATGTTGTAAACCAATGACAACAGGATCACTGGAAGCGAAACCCACTATATAGAACCTCTCTCATAAACCCTACCCCTAGCACTAGGGTTTTATGCCGTCATATTTGTTTCTTGGAATGGAAATAATATATCTTCCACCATAAGAACCTTAATCCACAAGGGAATTTCTTTTAGCAATTTGCCTCGCAACCTGTATTTAAACATTGCCTCAACTTTAGAGAATGATTGGTGATTATTTGCAACAAACTCAATGATATAACCTTCCAAAGTTTCTTGTACCTAGAAATAAATGGCCTTAGTTATCTCATTATCCAGCTAATGTAAGGCATCGAAATCAAATGTGGTCCAGGTTCTGAATATTTTGTCCAGTCTCCTAGTTCCCAACTTGTGTTGAAATCTACTCAACCAATGTCATAATTCATCAGGTAATTTACACTAGAGAATTTTGTATTAATCACATGAAAGTTCTATAAATAGGATCTTGTCCCTGACCCAATCTAGGTTATTTTGTTTTAACTGAGCCTGTTGAAGAATAAATAAATAACTTTTATCTTCCCACCATTCCTAAATACTACCCTTGAGAATCCTTGTCACCATTATCTAGAACCCCAATTGATCTTCAAGTCTCAGCAACAAAATCATTTATTGGCAAAACTTTTTATCATATGGACCTTAGGTTCATCCGTAGGGTACCAAAAAATGTGTAAGTTTGTAGTCTAGCGCAACGTTGACATTTTCAATATTCTATCAGGGAAGAAGGTCTCACCCGAGGCATGTCAAGACTGTAAAGTGATGTGTTTGGACTTTATAAAGGAACAATATTCATTATGTTAATTATACACCAGGAACCAACCCCAGGGGTTGAAAAAGAAGAAATGAATCCAACCATATCTTGTAATGCAGTGGCGAGAATTACCACTCCTCAACTCTCAAGATAGAAGGATATATCAAGAATAAAAAGGTAATAGTGTTGATTGATTCATTTAGTACCCATAATTTTATTCATTGTAAGATAGCCAAGGATTTGAATTACTTTCTATATCCAACACCAAAGTTTCAAGTGATGGTTGAAAATGGGGTAACTATAAATTGCAAAAAGAAGTGCCATAATATCAATCTAACCATGGGGGAATATGTATTGAATAGTTCAATACTTTCTATTCCAATGGATAGTGTTGATGTTGTATTAGGAGTCAAATGGGTACAATATTTGGGGATGATATCTTTTAATTTTCGAGAATTTTTCTTGAAAACTTTCAGGGAAGGAAGGGAAATTGAATTAATGGGTATTGTACAGAATCCTAGGAAGATATTCATCTGTAATGGCATGATAAATCTTTTGAAGAAGGAATAACGAGGGGTAATTGCACAATTATGCACACTAGTGTTCAAACATCTAAGTCATCCATTTCTCCAGATCTCCAAAGAGACCTTGATAAACATTACAAGGTATTTGAGACACCCAAAGGTCTCCCACCTATTCGCGATCATGATCATGCTATTCACTTGATTCCAGGAAGTGTTCCTCCAAATATTAGATCTTACAGATATCCCTATGCCCAGAAGAGTGAAATTCAATGTCTGGTTGCAAAAATGTTAGAGGTAGGTATAATTCAACCTAGCCAAAGTTCTTTCTCTTCTTCTATAGTATTGGTGCATAAGAAGGATGGATCATGGCGTAAGTTTTTTTATTATAGAAAGCTTGATAATCTCACTATTAAATATCAATTTCCCATTCCTGACATTGGTGAATTGTTGGATAAACTACATGGAGCAATTTACTTCACCAAGTTGGATCTTCACTCGGGATGTCATCAAATTAGAATGAAGATAGAAGACATTCCCAAAACAACATTCAAAACTCATGAAGGCCATTATGAATTTTTGGTCATGCCTTTTGGCCTTACTAATGCACCTTCCACATTTCAAGGTTTAATGAATTCCTTTTTCAAACCCTTCCTTTGAAAATTTGTGTTAGTATTTTTTGATGATATACCAATCGACAACAAGTCTTGGAAAGATCATGTTCAACATGTTGATAGGGTGCCCAAACTATTAACAATTGTATGCAAAACTCTCCAAATGTTTCTTTGGGGTGCGGGAAGAGGAATATTTGGCTCATATTGTATCTCATGAGGGTGTTAAGTTAGGCCCTAACAAAATTAAAGCCATAACGTAATGGAAAATCGCCACAACCTTAAGGCATCTTCCTAGGATTTCTTGTGTTGACAGGGTATTATCACATGTTTGTTAAGAATTATGGTAAAATAGTAGCACCACTAACACCATTACTATAGAAAGATGCACTTTTTTGGACCCTAGAAGAAATTAAGGCCTTTTAACATCTTAAAGAGGAAAAGTGTCGAGCCCTGGTCTTAGCTACACCAGACTTCACAAAAACCTTTATTGTTGAATGTGATACCTCGTGAAATGGCAATGGTGTTGTTTTAACAAAGGACAGAATACCTATTTCTTTTGAAAGACGTATAATCAATGGAAATTATTTACACAAACCTATTTAAGAGAAGGAAATGTTAACCATACTACATGCTTTGAATAAATGGTGCCTTTACTTAATAGGAAGACACTTTAAGGTAAAAACAGATCACGATAATGTTAAATAATTCTCGGAATAAGCATTATCTATAGAAGAGAAAAAAAATGAAAAATATGTTTGGTTATGACTTTGAAATCATCTACAAAAAAGGGAAGCAAAATGTTGTTGCAGATGCACTCTCAAGAAGGGATGAGGATTTGGAAGCATTTCATTGTGTCATTTCTATTATGATTGGATAATTCAAGCAAGGGATGAATGGAAGAATGATGAAGAGGTGTGGACACTAATTCAAAATTTGTAGCAAGATCCCAATACATCAAATACATTTATATGGAAAAATGATTCACTGTGGTATAAAGATCACGTATACCTATGTAAAAGTCCCAACTCAAACAAAAGGTTCTTTTGGAATTTCACACCTCTCCTATAGGAGGGGAATCAAGATTTTTTAAAACTTACCACAAGGTAAAGAAGGAATTTTTTTGGGTTGGCCTTAAATTTGATATTTAGAAGTTTGTGGCAGAATGTTTGGTTTGCCAATAAAATAAAGTTGAGACAATTAAGACCTTGTATCTTTTACAACCATTAATCATTCCAAGTCAATGTTGGGAGGATTTCTCAATGGATTTTATCACAAGTTTACCCAAGTCCGGAGGAAAGAGTGTCATCATGGTGGTAATTGATAGACTTACCAAGTATACACACTTTTGTGGACTATCTCATCCTTTTAAAGCCAGTAGAGACATCACTACAACATTTGTGGAAATAGTTCAAAAGCTACATGGAAACCCAAACATTATTGTAAGTGGCAGAGATCCTATTTTCACTGGAAATTTTTGGATAGAATTATTTTCTTGTCTTGGTACTCAATTAGTTCATATCTCATCTTATCATCCTCAATATGATGGGAAAACTGAGATAGTGAACAAATGTCTGGAAGGATATCTTTTTTGCTTTGTATCTGATAAACAAACATAATGGGTGAAGTGGTTACCTCTGGAAGGATGGTGGTATAACAATTCTTATGTTTATGTGTTGTTTTGATTTTGTTACATAACAATTTAGAAATCAAGTACATAAACATTCACATTTCATTAATCATCATTTCATTCTCAATGAACATTATTTTCATTATAGATTTAAATTCCACAAGGGCACTTAACTGCTCAAGGTCATTCACTTCCTACAATTGATGAAAGTTGATTCACGTTCCAACTCACCATAGGAGCCTCAGGTACACTACAATTTTTCTTGCATTTGGCCACCCCAACCCAGACCAAAAATCCATGAGGTAATTTCTCACTTAGCATTACAGGACGGATTCATAAAAGAACATTCTCCTTCATCGGGTCTAAATCATCAGTTCTCTTAAAATCCTAGTAATCCCATAGTCTACCTCAACTGTTGTGGATGGTTTCTTAATCCCATAGTCTGCCTAATTGTTGTGGGTGGTTTCTTAACTACTCTACACATCGAGTACCGCAAAGGGAAATTCTCTCTCATGCTATCAATGGTGCAAGGATGAAGGCCATTCTCCTTCATCCGCATATAAATCAATACGAGGTATTTTAACCTAATGACCCAGGGCCTATTCACGTTCACAGTGTGCCTGCACTTCAAAAAGAGGACCCTTCTCTAAGTTAATAGTCCCTCAATGCTTCCCTTTGGTGCTTGTGTGCATGGTTTCAACAAGATTTCTCAGTAATCAGTTGCATTATGCTTGCACAACAAAGAGGGATATATTATCTAAGCCAATAATCCCTTAGTTCCTCTCTTTGGTGCTTTTGTGTATAACTCACACAAATTCCTCATCAATTCCAATTGGTCCTTTCTGTTTCCTGTTTGTTTTACTGCATTCTGCGCACATGTGTTTTCATTACTCAATCTATCGATCTATTTGTTACCTTTTTTTAGTGTTAGATGAGGGTAACTCTTACAAACATAATGAGTAACTCATACTCATATTATCTTCTTGGATATTAACACTTCTAGCCTCTTTATGTTTGAATTAGAGAGTCATTTTTGTTTGTTTGTAGATATAGTGTCTCATTATGTATCATTGAATGTTGCACGAGGTTGTTGCATGGATATACATCATTAATAATCTAGTGAACCATAGCCACCCATCCTCTAACATCATTCAATGTTGATTAACATGGTGGATAATGTTCACCTTAAATATTAAATATGTTCAACACTTTTGACCTCTTCATATCTGAATTTCTAGAGTCCTTTATGTTTTATATATTTTTTAATTGTGGGGCACTTCTTACTTTTTGTGTCTGAATGTTGCATAATAACAGTAAATATTAAATATATTAAACACTTCTAACTTCTTTATCTCTGGATTTATATAGTCCTTTTTGTTTCATGGTTTTTTTATAAATTATTGAAGGGTTCTTATCTATTTATGTTTGAATGTTGCATAACACGATGAATAATTTTAGCATTAAATAATTTCTGATATTTTTATGTCTCGATTACTAAAGTCCTTTCTGTTTCATGTTTTTTTATTTCACTACGCTTCTAAACTATGTATGTTTTAAGGTTAGGGTATTCATATAAATCAAATGGTTTATAAGCAACTAAATTATAACATGATTTAATAACAAAAGTTTTTAAGATTAGGGTAGTCATATAAATCAAAGGAATGGAATGGTTCATAAGAATTGACTAAATTATAATTCATTTAGAATGATAATAATAATAATTTTTTTATGAAAAAAATAATTGAACATATAAATTAAACATATATACATTTTTTTTTAAATACTTAAAAGAAAAAAATACATAACTATTTTGTAAATACTTAAAGGTAAAAAAATGCAGGTCTTTGAATCTAGGTGGGATAGATAGCAATCATTTTGCCTAACCACACCAGATAACTCCAATTGACTCCATGATGTCATTTGTTATTTGATAATTTGCATGGTAATTTCATAGTTGTATTAGGTAAAAGTGAAAAGGTAAACATGTATTCACGTGATATGATGCCACTTGTTATTTGATAATTTGCATGGCTCATATATTTGGCTTACTAGATGTTGGATATACTCTTGGTGTCATAGGTGTACTCTTGGTATCATAGTTGCAGCTCATGGCTATGATATTGGTGTACTCTTGGTGTCATAGTTCCAGCCCCTAGCTATGATATTGGGCCTAGTCCAAATTGCTCTAATAGACTTACTATATCACCATGGTAAGAAATAAAAAAACATAATTGCATTAGGTAAATGTGAAAAGGTAAAGATAGATTTAAAGAATAGACTTACTAATTCACCATGGTTAAAAAAATAATAATAATAATAAATAAATAAAAAATTGCATTAGGTAAATGTGAAAAGGTAAAGATAAATTTAAAGATACAAGTGAGGTGATATTTGAAATTTCATTCATCCATAACATTTTTAATTTATAACCATAAGATAAAAATTTAATTCATGACGTAAATGTGAAAAGGTAAAGATAGATTTAGGGATACAAGTGAGCTGATATTTGAAATTTCATTCATCCATAACATTTTTAATATATGGCCATAAGATAAAGATTTAATTCATGACTTTTTTAATGTAGCGTGACTTTTATGTAGTTTTTTTAAGATTACAGCATAATCAACATTTTTTATTTATGACCATAAGATAAAGATTTATATTAACTTAAGAAATATGCTTATAAATATAAATTGTAATAACTTAGAGAAAAATGCCTATAAGTATAAATAGTACAATTTAAGTTTTTTTTTCAAATTTTATAAAAAAATGTTCATAACTTTTTATGTAACATTCTTAAAATTTCTTTTAAAATATGTACATTTCTCTATGTAAAATTCTTAAAATTGTAACGATTTATTCTTTTGCACACATACATGTGAGTAAGAAGTAATTTATTATTTTCCACACATACATGTCAATAAGAAGATCTTTAAGACCTTCAAATATAATGATCAATCCTAAGACCTTCAAGTCTAAAACTCTTAAAAACATCATGATCAACCCTCCACGTTCTTTCCATAACTTTTGAAAGTAACGAGGAACATCCTTAAATATATGCCTTTTTTGTCCCAAAAATGTATAATATAAGCTTTCTTTATTATTGGTCACCTTACACTTCCCAATGCTTCTGTAATGTATATCACCTTGTACTTTTTCATTTCAAACAATATCATTTTAGTAAGCCTTGCACAGTCCTCAGCCAGATGGAGAGAATGCCACACTCCAGCATTCGAATCCATTGCAGGTCGTCCAATTTCTTCTCATCAACTTCTATTGTATTGGAGCCCTTTCTTTTTGGTAGGGATATGAAAGAAGAAAAAAATATATATATGAATTTAAAAAATACTTTTGTTATTTAAATACAAGAATTTTAAAAATATATTTGAACATAATATGAATTCAAAAAAATCTTTTAACACTTAAATTATGTAGAGTTAACTATTTAAACTTATGGGTGGCAAATTTAGTTTTAAACTATTTAAATTTTAAAAGAATACTTTGAAAAAAAAACCCTCAAAAATCTAACAAATAAACTACAGGTATCGAATATACTTTTCCAATAAAATATTGTTTTCTTAATACGAGCAACTCATTCTAATTATTTTCTTGGGTACTTGGCACTAGTGACCTTTTGAGATCCGAATTTTTTTGGAGTCTTTTCTTGTTTTCTATTTGTTTTACTAGATTCAGCGAACAGATATTTTCATTACTCAATCTATTTATTTGTTTGCTGCCACTTTTCAATATTAGACGGAGGGGTTGCAGGGCAACAAGTCTCTACCTTGCAAGAGTTGTATAAATGTTTGCAGGATTGGTTCTCTTTAGCCTTTCAAATAGCTTTTTAGCCCTTCGAATAGTTGAGGAGGCACGAGGGTAATTAATTGTATTTGTGTATTTTTAATAGTATGAACATTAAATCACAATATCAATATTAATAGCTTTGTAGTCAATAGTAAAAAATCAGCATCTCAAGGAACATGTGTGTTTGAAGAGGAGCTTTGAAACAACTCACGAGCTTTAAAACGGATTTTGTTTGGTGGGTGCCAAGAGAAACTCTATAGTATATACCCATGGCCTTCCCCTAGTATGTTTGTGCTTTACAAAATGTGTCCATGCATGGTATCACGGGACATTCCATTGTTTCTTATGTGTACAACAAGCTATATATACAAACTAAATCCAAACTTGTTCCTTCATACTGTTGTGAGTTCTTGAATATCCAACCCTCTGGACTTGTTTGAATTCCAAGAGCCCTCCAAAAAACCTCTTACGTGCAATGAAATTACATGAGATGTGAATGCAAGTACTTCTTCCATATCACTCTTGGGTCTTTGACATTTGTGGTCTTGTACATGTTGATCATGGTTTGTCTTCTGGCAATCCTCTTCTTGAAATAATTTTTACTCCCAGAGGCTACCCCATTGCGTGAATGATTAAGCTTCAGATAAGTTAAAAAATGTGGAATATAGTCGTGGACATGGCCATATGCTGCATACCTTACCGTGAATAAATAATTTCAATGTATGATACAAATTTCTACTGCAGAGGAGGCATGGAATTTTGAGCATATATTTGTGTCCATGCTTCAAAGGGCTACCTTATGTGAACAGTTTTCAGTGAAAAAGCACTTTCTTCTGACTGAAGGGTCTTTAGACCGCCTTTGTTGGGTGCACCAAACAGCTTCCAGAAGCGAAGCGTTTCATCGGCTCCGGCTGATACAACGGTAGTTCCATCTGGGCTCTGCAATGACAAAAAATTGACAGAATAAGTTTAGTTTGGAGTTAAAACCAACATTAAAAACTTCTAGTTTAAAGTTGAATTACAAAACTCCAAACATGGTCATGAAGCACAATTCTTCCTTGAGATGCAGAAATTTTGGTACTGAATTGAAATCAGATTGATTTCTTCACAAGACTTGTCTAAGATGCAAGACGTGTGTAGTGTGGCTCATAAGTTCACCCACTTTGATCATAGTAGGATATTTCCATAGACAGAGTTGATTTTGATTGAATCCATGGCTGCTCAGGAGCTTCTTCTGATGTTCGTTCCACTGTAGGGCACAAACTTGGATTTCCAAATCAAAAGTTGTCCAACACCAACCACAACATGCAAACCTTTGAAACAAAGAAGTTGAGAGTTATATTCCTTACTTGAGATATCGTGTATTGATTGTTGCCACAAGCTCCAGTTTGTGTATTCCAAACCTTTATGCAGCAATTAGTTGTGCCTCCACCGAAAGATAGTAAATTTGCTTGGAAAGGACACCATGCAAGAGCTTTTACAGTAGCTTGGTGCTTGTCACATCGATGGAGATACTGGTTACCTGATGACGATGATGATGACATTGCTTTTACATCCTAAATGAGAAGGAGATTATCATTACCTCCACTTGCAAGTTGCTCACCAGAATCTGACCACTTAAGACCACAGACCTCTTGGGAGTGCCCTTGAAACTGGGAAACAATGTGATTTCTCACTCGAACTGTAAGAAGGAATTTTGTCAGATTCTTTCCTGTATATCCTTGATTTTATAAGGGGAAAATGTAGCGACTACCATTTTGATTTCTCTACTTCAAGACTCCCATCCATCCCTCATTTTATACCAAAAAACACAAAAGCAATTATAAAACAAGTAACATTGAAACTAGAACCACCACACTTAATCTCTAGATAATTTGGTTAACGGATTCCCTTGACAATTTCTATGTCATTAAAATTCCACAAGAATTAAGTATATCGAAGGCATTAAAATTCCACAGGAATAAATATCTTCAGCTCTTAATAACATTGTTCCTACAGACTCTACATAGCCCACAGGCACACCCTCTCTGGAATTTTATATAACGTCTATCCATATTTCTGCATCTTACTATTTTGTAATTGGCTATCCTTTACACACTCTTGACCAAAGAATAATATCAAGACATTAATCTTAGAGAGAATCAAAAATTCAATCGAAGACTACAGTGAATAGCAATGATTCCATCTGATATCATTGGTTATTTTACAGACTAACTTTATTCTTTGCCTTCTTGTGGCAAGTTATATTTGTAAGTTCTTGAACCTCGACAGGTTAAATTCACAAATTTGGGTATTTTGGTTGTACATGGTAGAATCACAAACTCTAAGCTCATTATCATCTAAACACTGAGCTAATAAAGATAGCAATTCCAATGATAAATCATAACAAATACAATACAATTATATATAAATATGTGATTAACGATGTCCTACAGTATGTGACAGGGCTTAGGGGGGGCTTGTTGTATGATCCTCCAGGATTGCAGTAGTTTTGTTCGATCATTGAGAAGCCCTCATATTCCATTATCTCCTGAAGTAAAAAAACTAATTTTGAAACATCTAATGACTAGAAACAACCCAAAATCTAATGTCCCAAGGGTTAGCCCATGGGCAATAACTAGATATGGACCTTTGGCTTTACCTTAGAACTTGCATGACCTCCCAGATAATTATCTGAAGTTGCTACCAAAATATGATGGACGGAAAGAACAAATCCTAGAAGATCATGTCACTACCTTCCACGACTTCACTGATAACATTTTTAGAGAACATGATGATGTTGCAACTAGTCCTTTACTTTAAGGTAGACAAATACTTTCAGGTAGCCTATTTTTTCCCTCAATCCCTCAAGTGCATAGTAAAAATGCAGAGGTAAATAGCATGTTTTGGTATTTTCATAATAAAACTTCAATGAAACTTGATGATGAAGAATGAGCCAAAATATTAAATACATTAATTAGGAAAATACACAAAAACGTTTTATGAAACATAATTTAAAAAACACCCGCGTCTTTAGGGAGTAGAACACCCATGGTAGGTCTTTATGGAATAGAACACCCATGGCCGCCATTCGGAGACCCAACTACCATGGACCCACCTGTATGCATGACACGCACTTTTGCATAATCATTTGGATAGTTTGATTATTGGTGTCACGATGAACGTACTTGCTTCAAAGAGAGAGCTGTTGTAGTAGTTTTTGAGATCGATTTTGCTCATGAGTTCATCCTCAGGCCCGCCTGTGTTTCTTAAAGTTGAGAAGACACTAGATGCATTTTGTGGCTCTCGATAACTCTATCTCTCTGTACCATTTTAGCTCTATAACTACAGTGGTTTGATTCTTGAAGCTGAGGGTTACATGGATGAGAAAGTCAACCACAAAGTTGGATGAGAAATTCAACCATAGAGTTGCATATTTCAGTTGTTCCAACATGCAATGGGTTCAATGTGTGATGTAATAGTATTCATATGAATAAATAATACAGCGTTGGTGAAGGCCAAGAAATGTGATCCTAACGATGCCAACGTTATTGAACAACAACTAGATCTCAGATATCGACGACATGTTGCTACTCTTCCACCATAGTAGGGATTATTACCGTTGTAACTTGTGAATCAGAGGAGGATAGTGTTGCAACCCTTAGTGCTACAAGGGCTATTTGGTGGAGACCCCACCACTGGTGCATATTGCTACCGGTGGGACTACCCACTTCTCAGAAATCCCATTCACATGCCATACCTGACCTGGACGTTTTTTTCCCACGTCGTCGCTACCAATATTTTATTCACACAGAACGCTAGAGCCACAAAACAGACTTAGTTCGAGGGTCACCATACATTATTTTCTTTGCACATGTATGTTTTCTACATTGAATCTAATTATGTACTTCAGGTTCAACATTGTTTGCAAAAATTTGTGAGACGGTTGTGCCCTCCCGAGGCCGAGCCTATTAGGATGTTTCTACGCCATTATTGATGAAATATTTTTGAAGATGACAAATTTTCTTTGTTGGAGCTACCTACAATTCTTGTAATTGAGGGTATAAATAGAAATGAGATTTATGGTTTCAGAAACCTGCTCAAGTTCATATGACCATTTTCATTTCCTGATGACATAGTTGAAGGAAGCTTAAAACACCCTACCTTTCTCTGAAAGGTTGAGTGTTTGAGTTCCCTTGTCTTCCCTTGCCTTTGAATATCTGCCTTTGTTCTCTGTGATGAATTCTTCGGCCTGGAGGATATGTAGTCAGCTCTATGGATTCATAGACAACCGTCTTTTATTCATACATGCGTAGACTCTCTCCTTATGACTACAGAAATTTTTCTTCTTCTAAATATGCAAGCTCTGCTTCTCATAAACATCGCTTTTCCACTCATGCAACACAGACTTTATTCTTGACTCAAGAACATATACTTTTCTTCTCAATACACAATTTTGTGTTTCTACAACATAGGCTTTTTAGAACTCATGTAACAGGAAATTTCCTTAAAAGGTTAAAGTCGTGTCCTGTTAACCTGATATTGTGGAAAGTGGGTGGTTGTTCACCTTGGATCGTCGATTTGAAAAAGGTGGTCACCAGGGCTGACTGTCCACCTATGTCCCATTAAAACCTATTTTGGACGCAGGTTGAACTTAAGAGGAGAAATGACGAAACTTCCTGTGCTTACGGCTAAGTGAACAGAGAGAGATGGAGCTTGTGCTTATGGCTCAGTGAACAGAGAAACATGGAGCTATTGCATGGTGCTAACAAGTAGTACATGTAGATGGCTTGCTCATTGACAAGTAGTACATGCAAATAGCTCGCTGACAAGTAGTACATGTGGTGTGGCATGTATCTTGTACAAAAAGACATATATGTACGAAAAGACATATATATTACCAAACGACAATGCCATAATATTGGCAAATGAAAACTAAATATTTAATGCTAATCAACTAATGCTGGCATTAGTTTCGATTTGAAATTTTTTTGAAAAAAAATGGAAGGTAAAAAATGAATATAAGATAAGATTATAGGCTTCCCGCCTCGAGAAGAGACCAAATAAGATGGCAAAAAGAGATTTCACTATAGAAAATACACTGCGACCTAAAAAAATTCGTTATTCATTGTTATTCGTGACATTAACCAACTCAAATTAACGTTAGCGCCACCATTTTGATTACAATAGTCCCAATGGTACTTGCGGAAGGGACTAATAAGAGTAACTCTTCCAAACATAATTGTTCTGAATAAGAGGAATTCACTTTAATGCTAGGACGTCATTCACCGTTTCACACCATTCAATACTACATAATATTATTTGAATATTTAGCTAGTCTGTATATTATCTGAATTTTCTTGGATCTAGCTTACAGACTCTTTAATGCTTATTCTAGTGGCGGCTATTAAATGCAAAGCAGACATATCACTATACACTTCTGAGGGAGCTATTGCAGGTAGTTCCCAACGGCCTAAAGGCTGGGCTTCTTCATATGAAAGTTCAGCAGAATTTAATACTCTACTAGAACTAGCAGCAAACATATCACGTAAAGGGTTCTCTTCAACTTGAGAATCTCTTTCTTCTAAATCTCGGAAAGAAATTGATTTCCGGGCAGGATCCATTCTTTTTAATGAGTACAAGATTTTTAGAATACCGACCTCTGAACCAGACGTTACTGGCTCTGATACCATTTTTCCAGCAGGGGCTTCTGGTTACAAGCTTGCTATAGTGATGTGCTGCAGTACTCTATTACAGTGCTGCTACAGTGGCTGCTATAGTGTTGCTGCTACAGTACCGCGCGCTCCGCGTGCTATGCTGCTGTCACTTTTCTGCTGACCTTGCTGTGTCTCTTCGATTATCTCTGATTGCTGACTTCTGGTGAACCAGTGGTGAACCTACTCAGAACTTTCACGCTCTCATGGCCATAACAACGGCTTTTTCGCCTAACAAAGGCCTTGGCGTCCCTTCGTTCCTTTGGCGAACTTCCTGCGAACTTCGAATGTAAGCTTCAGGGACAACTACTACACAGCAGACTTTATGTATGCGCAAAGTATTCAGATACAGAATGGTATACTCATTTTATTTCAGAATGGATAATTATTTTTACAGAGAGATCCTTTACAGAGATTGACTATCTTCGCATTTATCGGGCTTTATGTCGTTCTCAAGGAACAAGCAATACCGAAGGCTACCTGGCGAAAGATAGGCTCTGCCTCAGAATATGACACACCTCATTTACAGACTGGAAGACTCTCTAATTGATTCGGCCACTTTAGGTTCTCACCAGTGCCGAGCACACTGATGCGCAGGCTCCCAAATCACCTAAGGACTTGAGTTCTTCTCGTGTTGCAAGCAGATCAGATAGAATGTCCGCAGATGCAGAGCAGGAGAGGCACTCGACTCAAAACACACAAAGACTCTAACTGACTCCAAATGCCAATGCCTCAACAATGAGCCTTACCCTCATTATATAGGGAGAGAGGGGGGACAAACATTACTGTAGGCCATCTGTGAATAGGTGGATGGAATCATAACTTTCGGATAGTGCCAGGGCGACGTCCGCACAAGGATTCCAATCCGATGGATGGAATGATTGCTTTCGGGTAACGCCAAAGCAAATCTGATAGTAGATTCTCGTCCGAAAAGTAAATCTTACGGAAAATGGGTTTGACAGAACACGGTGGATACTTTTATCAAAGCCCACGAGAAAAGATAGACCCGACAAGACAAAGTGGATGCTTTTCGTAAAAGCCCACGGGAAAATAGTGCATGAATTATTTACATAGTGGAGGCTTTAGTACAACAAAGCCCACAAGAAATCTGGTCACAATTTAGCCCTTGTGACTGGTACTTGTGTTTACAATATGGATACTTTTATCGGAAAGCCCATGAGAACCGTCAAAATACTGTTAGATCAGGGAATCTACCTCTTTTATACAACATTTCGTCCCAGGCTTTTGTGTAAATCCTGCGGACAATCATCGGTTTCCCTAGTACAATCTGGTATTGGACTTTAGTTAATACAAGCCACTCCATATGTTCTCTCATATATTCTTCTAGGGAATTATTATAGGGAGATGACCTGTAGGTCGTCCATTCTCTTTCTGTCATTTCTTTGACAGTATTATAGGCAGGATGCATACATTCTATGTTTTGATGATTACATATATCACAATGGGTTTTACAATATTTTTCATGCCATACTGGGTCCATTGCGGTCCTACTTACACCATAATCAGTCCACCAGTCTCTGAGCCACTTACATTGTTGATATCCTTGATAATGGCCAATGGCACTGAATTTTAGTTTGGTGTAGTGGGTTCCCACCTTATCATCGACATTCAGGAAATCCCACCAGAGTTGCTTGTATTCTGCAAAATTGTACACTGTGTCTGGAAAAATGATCTTGGGATCATTTCTTGGCCATCTAGCAGCAGGTTGTGTTCTGATATGTCCTGGCTCATTCCAGAGATCTCTTGTCCTGTATATGCAGACATATCTTTCATGAATGCCTATGCTGGGTCCACCATGGTACCAAATAGTGGCAATGTCATGAAAATTTTGCTCCAATGCCCATTGTGCAATGTCAGCATCTCGTCTCGCCTTGTCATATATCATATCATGAATCCACTTGCCTCCTTTAGGGTACACTTTCCTTTCGGGTACAAAGTGTTGAATGTCAGTATGAGGCTGTAAGTGGGCATCTAGGACCTTAGTATTCCTCAACTGCCAGGTGGGTATCCAATTTCTTTTATATGTGTCCCAGTCTTGGTTGTCTGGGATGGTCCTTAAGACTTCTTGTTTCTGGTGCTGGTCCCATTCGGTGATGATCATCATGATATGATCTTTTGATTCAATGTATTCTCTGCTTAAAAAATCAGGGAGATTGTTGTCTTTTCCTTTAATATGTTCTACCTGAAAATCAAAATTTGCAAATAAAGCTTGCCATCTGGCAAACTTGGCTTCTCCTGCTTTCTTGATGTCTTTTGTTAACACTTTCTGCAGAGCAGATGCATCAGTCCTTAATAAAAAAGGTTTATTAATAAGATAAACTTCAAACTTACTGATGCAGTTCCATGCTACCTTGACCTCTTTCTCTATTGTGGAGTAATTTAATTCGGCTGGGTTCCATACTCCAAAAGCAAACTGAACAACTTTTTCATCCTTTCCAACTTTTTGCTTCAAGACTCCATCCCATCCAATGTTACTTGCATCTGATTCAACAATTTTGTAAGCAAGATCATCAGCAACATATAAGATAAGCAAGGATTTTACCTTTGCTTTGATATTCTGGACTGCTCTTGTATGGACTTCTGTCCATTCTAGAGGATTCTTCTTTAACCTTTTGTTCAGTAACCTTTTGTCACTGGCACAGTCCTGGTAAAAATTGTTGACATAGTTGAGGCAGCCTAAGAACCTTTGCAGCTGGTTCTTATCTCATATGACATCTGGAAACTTGTTTGCAAACTCTAAAGCATGTTTCTGCAGAGATATCTGCCCATTGTAGATTGTATGACCCAAAAATTTGATAGTGGTCTGAAAGACCTCTATCTTCTTCTTGCTAAGCACCAAGCCATTGTGCTTAGCTAGATTTTTAAATATATTTATATGTTTAAAATGTTCTTGAATGTTTTTGGAAAATATTAATACATCATCAATATATACAATCAGCCAATCAAAGTATGGCTTAAAAATACCATCCATTACCTTTTGGAATTTTGATGGAGCATTCTTGAGTCCGAAAGGCATAACGTTCCATTCATAATGTCCTGCTGGAATGCTGAAGGCGGTCTTGAATTTATCTTTTTCAGCAATGGCCACTTGCCAGAATCCCGCTTTCAGGTCAAATTTGGAAAAGATCTTGGCACCTGCTATCCTCTTGATTAAGTCTCCTTTATGTGCTATCGGATAGGTGTCATCAGCTAGGACTGAATTGAGAGGCTTATAATTGATAACTAGTATCGGGATACCTCTGATTTGCTCAGCTCTTTTGTTTACATAGAACCCATAACAGTTCCAGGGACTGTCGGATTCTCTGATTAATATTCTATTAAGGAGCTGCTGAATTTCTTTCTGGCAAAGATATATGTATTCTTTGCTCATCGGAATAGCTCGGCTTTTACAAGGTTTACCAGCATATCCTTCCTTGTAGGGGAGATCCACTGTGTGCTGCTTCCTATGCCAGAATGCACTAGGTTCCTCTGAGCAGCAATCGTCTTCTATTTGTTTCTTTATTTCTCCAATTCTGGTTTTGATCTGGGGTGATTTGAGCTGTTCTTCGATTCTCAAAGTAAATTTCAGATCTTTTAGATCTGACAATCTGGCTTCATCTCTATCCAGATCTTGCACAGTGTGTACCATTGTAGAAATCCTAGGATTGGAGATATATGGAAGTTCAATTTTCTTTCTTGTCCCTTTTGAAGTGGGGGCAAAAATAAAATATCCAGCTTTTCCTCCTTTAAGTCTGAGTGACCCATGAGGTTCTACTGCTGCAAGAAAGACATTACCAAGTATGCAGTCTACTGGAATGTCAGCTACTGCAAATTTCAAATAAATACAGTGGCTATCAAAACAAACAGATGCTTTGGGTACTTCATATCTGAGTTTTTTATTACCCAATCCTACCACTTCTCTTTCTGCAGTTACCAAATATTTTGCTGGAATATTTTTCATATTTAGAATGTTTATATCTGCTCCTGAGTCAATAAGAGCAATCATTTCAAACATTTTCCCTTTTATGCAGATATTTATCAGGACATGATGTTGTTGGTATGAGATAGTTAATAATCTCATATCTCTGAATCCAAAATTTGGATCTTTCATACCTTCATCAATTTGAACTTCTTGATTATTGCTGTGTGAAGCAGTATTCCATGGTTGATCATCATCTTCTTCTTTTGCCATTTGTTTCCCTTTCTGTATTTCTGCAACTTGAGCTTTTATTGCAGAAATTTATGTCTTGAGATTATGAATCTCTCGACTGACTTCTCCTAGAGTAAGTGATCTTACTCTATCAGGCTTCTACTGATGCCTCTCGAATGATTTTGTATTTCGTTCATATGAAGCATCAACAAATAGAGGTTTCTTACCTGAGCCGTTAGAAGCTTTTGTTTTTAGCTGATCCATAAAAGCTTTAGTCAGGCGGTTTTTCATCTCTCCATCCTCCATGGCTCGGATCTGGGACAAGATCTTCAATTCTTCTTCTTCTGTTGCGGTCATAAGGACTTTTTCTTTGTGGGGCTTAGGCTTTTCCCCTTCTTCATAACTGGATTCACTGAGATATTCAGAATCAGAATTATATTGAATTTGACAAGCACATTCTTCAGAGTCAGAACATAAACAATCTGAAGAACCAGAGTCTGAATATTTTTCCATATAAGCATGGAGTTCTTCTGCAGATGAAGAACTGAAAGAATCATATGTAGAACTAGCTAAATATTTTACTCATTAAATATTAAATACACTTAGACACTTCTAACCCCTTTATGTTTGAATTTCTAGAGTCCTTTCTATTTTATATTTAAATACAACAGACACTTCTAACCCCTTTATGTCACAGCATTTAATGTTGCAGAACTAGCTAAATATTTTACTCATTAAATATTAAATACACTAGACACTTCTAACCCCTTTATGTTTGAATTTCTAGAGTCCTTTCTATTTTATATTTAAATACACCAGACACTTCTAACCCCTTTATGTCTGAATTTCTATAATCCTTTATGTTTTATATTTTTTTAAAATTATTGGACACTTCTGATCTTGATCTCTTTATGTTTGAACACGACTTCTTTATCTTTGAATTTGTAGAGTCTCTTTTATTTTTTTTAATTATCAAATTATTGGACATTTCTAATGTCTCGTAACACAGTGACTAATGATAACTTTAAATATTAAATATCTTAAACATTTTTTTGTCTCTTTATGTCTAAATTTATAAAGTCCATTTTTGTGTTTTTTTTGTCAATCTATCTATTCGTTTGTTTGTTGAAACTCTTACACATATAAATGTGAGAGATTCAACTTTATTATCTTTTTGGATACTAGAAACTTCTAACTTCTTTATATCTGAATTTCTAAATTCCTTTATGTTTCCTTTTTAATTGGATTTCATATAATAGATATTTTCATAACTCAATTTATTTGTCTATTTGTTGATTTTTTCCTAGTGTTAGATATACAATGGTTAATATCCACTTATCTACGCAACATTGAATGTTATTCGAGGGTGGGTAGTTATACATCATCAAATTATCAATGGTGATAATTTGATGATGCATATCACCCACCCTCAAATAAAATTCAATGTTGCTTAAAAAGGTGAATAATGTTCGTCTTAAATATCTCTTAAATATACTTGACACTTTCGAGAGTCCTTTCTATTTCATATTTTTTTATTAAATTCAGTGCATAGATATTTTCAGAACTCAATCTATTTGGTTGCTTCTTTTTCCAATCTTAAGATGAGAGTAACTCTTACAAATATAATTGTCATGGTTACTAAACACATAGTTTGGTGGGGACCTTCTTAGAAGCATACTTCCATTAAGTCAATCTTGCTTCTTCTATTTTTATTCATATCTTCTCAAAATTCATCATGTGGATATAGGGTTGGACTCTTAAGAAGATCAAGGTGATGGTGCAATTTATTTGGATGATAGAAATTCTAAATATGCTATATGAAATTTACGCATAACATGACTAAATCTATATGTAATTCCTAATTTGATGAGGCCATTAACGGTAATAGATATCAATTACATGCTCAGCCAAAGGATAGTTGTCAATTGAGAGGAGTGCTTAGCTAGAAATTGCACTAGATGTTGCACAGGAAACGTCGTAATCCGATAGCATATAGAGAAAGAGCATAGATGAAGACAGTTATGGTATGATACCATTTGAATGAGAGAAATCTTAATATTTTTCAATAAGGTCATGAAAAGGTGTAACCATTGGCTATCGTGCACTCTCACTTAAGAAGGAAAGCAACACATTGGGAGGGTCTAGGCCTTTACGTTAATTTTGTTATTGCTTTCAGTGAGGCTCTTTATGAGAGTTGGCCAAGCTCACAACAACATTTATAAGAGGAGAGAATTTCCATAACAAACCAAAAGGTGGTGGACGAAGGATTATCATCTGAAAAACTTCCACATTAACCTTACTGGTTGTCCTTGTAATTTTTGGATTCTATTTGTGTTAGAGATTTAGTGAGCTTCCTATATTTTGGATAATATTATTACCCATCATCGTGATTGCATGAATTTGAGGAAATCATGGAAGTTTGGATTCTCCTTCATCCAAAATTATTAAAGACAAATAAGTTGTAAAAATTGTAAGAATATCATGAATTTGAAGCAATTATGAAAGTATGGATTCTACTTCATCTAAAATTATTTGAGCCAAAGAAGTTGTAAAGATTATAAGAACAACCAAATAAGGACCAGCCTGCCTTCCTAACAGGATGAAATATTTTTCTTTGCACAAATTGTGTACAATGAAGAAAGAAGCTCATTCAAGATTCAATATCTGAATTTCAATTTCAAAGGCATATATGCCTGTGAAGACAAAGTAGATGTCATGAACCAATAAACCATTAAAGCCTAAGCCCTTCGTATCATACATGAATTCACACCTGGTAAGGGATTATATTGAAGCACTACATCCTTTTATTTGAAACAGTGAATTGTCAAGGCAGTCATGAGAACCTATTTAAACTACTTAACATGTATGCTTCTTCATCTCTACAACTGGTATACTTGCATAATTGAAAACAAAGAATTATAATGCTTACAGGCTACAAAGCATATAGAAATTGGAGAATGGTATGCACAAAAGAAACTAATGGAGTAATGTCCTTCCGCCCTTTGATAGTTGGACTTTTATGGTGTCAATAAACTTCAATGGTGAAGAGAAATGGTCCTTTCCATGAACTGCATCTCCAAGGATAAGCTGAGAACTTTGCTTCTAGTTATGGGTGAAATGTATACTGCAGTTCAATTATTTCTACCAGAAGGGATCCTACTGCATAGACTTGTGAGACTCGAGCAAGCTTAGAAGTGACTACAGGTCCCATAAAAACTTGTGTGTAAGCAATGGGCAATGAAAGAAACTTCTTCACTTTCCCAACAAATGATCGCTTGGTGAAGTTATCATAATCATTTGCTTCAATTGCATCTAATATCTGGCGATAAAGGATTAATGAAAACCACTCTAACTCCATATATTTTTTCTCAACACATTTTCATAATCCATTTTGTCTTCAACATGTTGGAAAACAGTAAACAAACTATATAAATTTAAATCCAATGCTTTGTCCTTACTCTTCTCCAACATCTCTCAGTATTTGCAATTCCCAAAGCTAAAGAAGCATTATAAACACTTTTTGTTGTTGGTTTTGACTTTGGAGCTATTCCCATTACAGGAACACTCATCAAGCCCACTTTCGCAACAACATAGTAGTAGTAACAATAAAACCATTAAAATTTGTGTAACGTGATTTTGTTAGAGACATTTGTGTCTTGATTTTTTTAGAGCATTTCTAGATAGTTTCTCGCTACATCCTGGCAATATCTTATCTTCAAATGAAATACATTCTCAAAAAAATAAACACTTGATACTTCCATACATTAGAGAAACATTTCATGTTATGATACAAAAAAATCTTACAATAATTTTTGCATCCAACATGTTAAATCAAAATACTAGATTAGCTTCACATTCATAATAGGCCATTAACAAGGAAATCTTGTGAATAAGGATTCATTTTATCTGATAATGGTTTGAGGTTGTTCACAAATCACAGTCATACCAAAGCTTGCTCCAAAGAGGAAATTGGAGTTGGTAACCTTAGAGACTGAACCACTCCTGGCAAGGCACGTGAAATGCAACTTGCTACAGTCCTTTCAATCTCAGTTGACAAGCCACCTCCAGAAACAATCTTGTGAGGATACCCTCTTCCATTGACTATTGAAAAATCATCAACATCACTATCATCTCTACCATAGAGGTGACCCTGAAAAACCCTGATTTTTGTTATTTAAAATCAAATCTTGATTTTGGTTTTTGTTATTTAAAATTAGTTTTCAACTACATATATAGATTCAACATCTTGAAAAATTCCTTCAGCACTCAAATTTGTAATTCCAACAAATCCCTTAAAATTTGTAATTCCAACAAATCCCTGCAAAATTCTAGACTAATTACTACTCAAATTTGAAATTCCCAAATTTTCAATTCCAACAAATCACTACCAAATTCTGGGAAGGGCAAATTAGACCTGAAAACAAGCCATCAAACCCTTGCAAAGTTGTGACATATGTTTTGAACTTTTAAAATCATTCAATTAAATATGGCTTGATATTTTAAATTTGCAACACAAAAGATTGAAACTTCCATAAAATAAGGATCAATTTATTATTTAAGAGAGACCAAATAACTAGTCGCAAATCCTTTAGGGAACCATTTCATTATTTAAGGAAAAAAACCATTAGTTACGAAAAAAATCTTAAATGGCCTTGGATATATATTTTTTTGGAAGTTAATTAATTGAGAAGTTAAAACCTGAAAGTTCATGTTTGAGAAACAAGGATATCCAGAGTTGATATTTAATTATGCCCCCATGTTGATTGCAAGACACTATTTCAATCAAGGTGTTAAACGAAAATAAAATTTAAACCATATTGACACCATGATTTCTTTCTGCAATAGGCCAGAATATGATTTCATAGTAAGAATGATATGATCCCTTCTATACATACAAAAGGGAACAAAATTGAGCCCTGCAGGCACTCGAGAAAGTTCACAAGAGATGATTCCACACTATAATAATACTAGGTACTACTGATCTTCTCTACCCTAAACTAATAACTTGTCGAGAATTTGCAATCGCCATACTCCACAACAACAAAATAAAAAACACATCATAAAATTAATCCTCATAAGACATTCAATAATGGTAGGGCATATGTACACTAAATTAATCTAATCCTTGGAGAACATATGAACTTACTTGGAGATTGGGTAACAACATAAGCAACGCCCTCGAAGTCGCAGGTTCCAGTCTTGTGGTTGTTATTTTGATAATTATTGTTAAAAGCATATCAAACATGGGCTTCCAGTGTAATCCATTGGTATAAATCCATCCAGCCTTCCTTCCCAAGAGGATGAAATATTTTTCTTTGCACAATTTTTGTACAGTGAAGAAAGAATCTCATCCAAGATTCAATATCTGAATTCAATTTCAAAGGCATATATGCTTGTGAAGACAAAGTAGATGTCATGAACCAATCAACCAAAGAACCTAAGCCCTTTGCATCATACACGAATTCACCCCTGGTTGGGGATTATATCAAAGGAACACAACCTTTTATCTAAAACAACGAGTTGTCAAGGCAGTCATGGGAACCTATTTAAACTACTTAACATATATGCTTCTTCATCTCTACAATGGAAGACTTGCATACTTAAAAACAAAGAATTATAATGCTTGCAGGCTACGAAGCATATAGAAATTGGAGAATGGTATATAGAGAAGGAGTTGATGGAGTAATTTCTTTCCACCCTTTGATAGTTGGACACTGATGGTGTCAATAAACTTCAATGAGGAAGAAAATTGGTCCTTTCCATGACCTGCATCTCCAAGAATAGGTTGAGAATTTTCCTTCTAGTTATGGGTGAAATATATATTGCAGTTGAACTATTTATACCGGAAGGGCTCTTGCTGCATAAACTAGTGAGGCTCGAACAAGCTTAGAAGTGACTATCGGTCGCATAAAAGCTTGTGTGTAAGCAATGGGAAATGAAAGAAACTTATTCACTTTCCCAGCGAATGCTCACTTGGTGAAGTTATCGTAAGAATTTTCTTCAATTGCATCTAATATCTGGAGATAAAGGATTAATGAAAACCACTCTAACTGTAGATATTTTTTCTTAGCACACTCTCATAATCCAGTTTGTCTCCGACATGCTGGAAAACATTAAACAAACTATATAAATTTAAATCTAGTGCTTTGCGCTTACTCTTCTCCAACATATCTCAATATTTGAAATTCCCAAAGCTAAAGAAACATTATAAACACTTTCTGTTGTTTCTTTTGACTCTGGAGCTATTCCCATTACAAGAACACTCATCAAGCCCACTGTTACAACAACATAGTATCGGTAACGATAAAGCTCATTGAAATTTTTATAACGTGAATTTGTTAGAAACATTTGGGTCTTGATTTTTTCAGAGCATTTGTAGACAGTTTATCGTTGCATCTTGGCAATATCTTATCTTTGAATGCAATACATTCTAAAAAAACACACACACTTGATACTTCCATACATTAAAGAAACAAATCACTACCAAATTCTAGGCAAGGGCAAATTAGACCAGAAAATAGGCCATCAGGCCCTTGCAGAGCTGTGACATACATTTTAAAATTTTAAAATCATTCAGTTAAATATGGCTTGATATTTTAAATTTACAACATAGCATAATGAAACTTCCATAAAATAAGGATCAATTTATTATTTAAGAGAGAACAAATAACTAGTCGCAGATCCTTTAGGGATCCATTTCATTATTTAAGGAAAAAAACCTTTAGGGGACCATTTCATTAGTTATAGAAAATGATCTAGGTGGATATTGGTCACCACCCACCTATTCCACTTGGAACCCCATCGTTGTTTCTTTCAGTTTCCTTAATTGTAGGACAACTTACAATTTTTAGCAGCTTTTTGGGTTCTAAACTTTTGGAGTTGTTTTGAGGGACTAAAAGACATTTTTTGGGAAGACAGAGAGATCGGAAAAGTGCCAAACTAGAATTTTAGTTTGTTTTTTGCCTCCTCTTCGAGATCTTCAAAACCAGGCATTATGATAGAGAAACAGATATCGTATGCCAAAGTTACGACCCCTGGAAGTTGAGGTTCCAACTTACCCCAACGGGGCCCACAAGCTTTTGGCACTTCATCTCTTAGGGTTAGGTTTTCGGATGTTTAGGGTTTCCCATTGTTTCTTAATGATAAAAGGGCCACCAAGCCTCATTGTAACACAGTTCAAAGACATGTAGACGCCACAACTTCTCATAGATAAGCTACCATCACTTAAGCTAGTTTATGTTCATTTTGCTTGTAACAATTTTTTAGTACTTTATTATTAATGAATTGGAGTTATGTTTTCGTTGTATCTCTATCTCTCTATCCATATCTGTATTTCAATTCATTCTTTCATAAATCTAGATCAGTGGTATCAGAGCGACATGCTCTTTCTTCATTTTTTTGTGCATGTCCCCATTGAGGTCGGGGTATAAGGAGTTAGGGCTTGAACTGGTTGAACCTTTGCAAGACCAGCCTCATTGACCCTGACGACCTCCCATGGAAGAAGAAAATAAAGACGAGGGAGCAAGAGATCCTTCCAAGATATTTCTCGGAGAATCCCTCAAGCAACAAAGGAATGTGATGACGGATAACTTTTCCCAGATCCTTTGGCGAATGCCCACAGGTGACAAATCTTCATCCATTAGTCACTCTGGAGGTGCCACTCCCTTTAAGGTACAAGTCAACTTTGACATTCCTGTATTTGAAGGCTAAATAGATGCATATGTTGTAGATAAATGGTTAAATATTTTGGAAGGATATTTCTTGGTTCATGATTTTTCCAATAGGGAAAATATTACTTTTGCACTCATCAAAGTCGCCCCCCACGTAAAGGACTGGTGGGAAACCTACTGTAATCAAAAGAACGAGAGGGAACCCTCACTATTTTCAGCCACACCCACTTGGAATTATTTCTAAGACGCCATCAAGGAACAGTATTACCCTGTCGGGAGCTATGAAGACAAGTACATACAATGGACTGCGTTGTAGCAACAAAAGGATCAAGATGTGCATGAGTTGTTGAATCGTTTTCATGCCCTGCATACAAATTTGCGTATCAAATATTCTAAGAAACAATTGGTGCTCAAGTACTGTGATTGTTTGCACAAATATATTTAGGAGGAAATGGAGTTCCTGGACATCTCCTTGCTTAGTGCAGCATATCGATATGCTGGAAAGATTGAGTAGAAATTCAAGCAGAAGAAGTAAGACTTTGGATCTGTAAACCCAAAATAGAACAAAGGTTCCCCCAAGCCACAAATAAAAGGGCAAATCCAGACCACGACCCCCTAGGACAACTCCTCAAAGCTGCAGGACAAGAATAATGGGAAGGCGAAGAAGGACACCGACAAGTGGTGTGAGTTACATAAAACTCCCACTCACAACACAAATGAATGTCCCGCAAATTAGGCACTAGTGACCAAGATAAAAGACTTAGAGACATATGCATGCTCTGATTATGAGCCGGAACTCGATAATGGAACCGACAAAGGGAAGAAGATCACTAACATAGAACCCACCATGATGGTAGTCGCCACCAAGATAAAAACGGTGGAGCCTGAGGATCCATAGGATGGGAAGTGCCTCTTCCACTCGTAGATGTGGGTAAAGGGTCCACCAGTGCACTTCATCATTGACAGTGAGATCCAGAAGAACCTGATAACAGTTGAGGTCAATAAGAGATTGAAGTTGACAATAATGTTGCACCCCCCAATCGTACACCATTGGGTAAATCCACCAAGGGCTAGATCTCTATGTTAGACAGCAATGTCACCTGCCTTATAGCATCAAGCCCTTTGTAGATGAGGTATTTTGTGATTTTCCCCCTCTAGAAATCTCTGATGTTTTACGAGGTTATCCATACCTATGGAAGCATCATGTTGTATATGAATCTAGACCTCACTCAATTATCATCACTTTGGGTCAAAATTTGTACTGGTTACTAGAGGTGGCGTCGCTCACTGCCTTTTCTTTGATCTATACTAAACAATGCAGTAAGATCATTTCCCATATTGGGAAATTTAAATTCCTCATGATATGCCCTCAGAACAAGAGGAAGATTGTGGCCACATCCACAGCCTCCAGGCAAGGCTCCTTCGCATGGCAACAACATATGGTTAAGGTAGTGGAGGAGTACAGGGACATCTTCACCTCACCCACAGGGGTACCCCTACACTATCAGGTCAAGCACTCCAACGATCTGGCCCCAGGCGTGCTGCTACCCAATGGACCGATCTACCTATGCTTTGTTCAAGAGAACAATGAAATCAAGAGGCAGATTCAATATTTGTTGTAGAAAAGGGAACATTAGGACAAGTTCATCACCTTATGAGATCTTAATCATGTTGGTACAGAATAAAGATGGAACCTAGAGACTTTGTATTGACTATCAGGTGCTAAATAAGATCACTTTCCGGAACAGGGATTGATGACCTTCTAGAACAACTCAAGGGGCCAAATATTTCAGCAATATTGACATGAATTTTGGTTATCACCAGGTACCAATTGAACCCTCTGATGTGTGGAATATTGCCTTCAAGTACAAGGAGGGCCTTTTCGAATGGTTGGTCATGCCTTTCAGGTTGATGAATTCACCGCAACCTTCATGAGGTTAATGGATGACATCTTGTAGCCCTTCACTAACTCGTTCATGGTAGTATATTTGGACGACATCTTGATCTTCAGCCAAAGTTGGGAAGAACACCTACACCATATTCAACACGTTTTCCAAACCCTGCGACAACAAAAATTATGTGCCCATTTGCAGAAATGCACTTTCGGTATGACCGAGGTTCAATACCTTGGGTACATCATTAACGCATAAGATGTGCATGTGGACCCAACCAAGATACAAGTTATTTGGAATTGGATAGCCCCAACCACTCTTAAATAGCTTCACAACTTTTTGGGTCTTGCCAATTTCTATTGCAGGTTTGTGTTAGGATTCTCTCATATCACTTAGCCTTTAATTCAAGTCACCAAGGGTAGAGTAAAAGAAAAGTTTCATTGGTTTGAAGCTCAACAGAAGGCATTTGCTGAGTTGAAGCATCGACTCTTCTCTACACCAGTTCTCACATTACCAAACCTGCAACAACCATTTGAAATTGAGACAGATGCCTCTGACTATGTTATTGGTGAAGTTCTTACCCAATAGGGGCATCCAGTGGCATATCATAGTGAGACAGTTTCAAATATCGTCTAAAATTATCCCACCTATGACAAAGAGATGTATTTCATTGTGCAGGCTTGCTGAGAATGGAATCATTACATTCTAGGGAAGGAAACAGTTATCCACATAGACCATCAACTCCTCTAGTTCACACGGACACAAGGAAAGTCGCAGAATGATCACCATCAGAAATGGTCCACATATATGTAGTTGTTCCATTTGAACATTAATTACAAGAGGGGCAACACCAATAATATTGCAGACTGCCTCATCTGACTGCTAGTTATGGCATTGACCACTGTACTCGACTCTTGTCGACACGAGACTTTGGTATGGCGACAACTTTACAAAAGTGTTCCCGAATTTAGCACCACATACCATATGGTCCTCGAATGCAAGAAAGTTCCAGACTTTCACCTCTAGGACGCATTGTTATACCACTTGGGATACCTTTGTGTTCCTTCAAGAGAGTGTGCCAAGATGATTTTGGAGGCACACTACGGTCAGTTCACTGGACATTTTGGGCTATAGAAAACAGTGGAAGTGTTGTAGAAGTATTTTTATTGGCCGAACATTCAATAGGATGTTGGTAAGTACATGAGATCCTGCATTGCTTGCATCATTGCCAAACTGACAATCAACAAGTAGGGCATGTATACTCCTCTGCCTACTCCTACATGGCCTTGTGAATCCATCTCCATTAATTACATGTTGGGCCTCCCTTCTACCAAGCATGACAATGACTATGTTTTCATGGTTGTCGATAGATTTTATAAGATGGCCATTATGACGACCTGCAAAAATAGTATCATAGCAGAAGCCATTGCCAAAATATTCTTTGAATGGGTATGGGTAAACTTTAGGATCCCACATTCCATTATCTCATATGGGAATAGTAGGTTCCTAAGTACATTCTCGTCAAGCCTTTGGTCATTATTGGATACCAAGCTCACTAGGTCCATGGCCTTCCACCCCAAAACTGATGGCCAAACAAAGGTCATCAATAGGATGATTGTGCACATCCTATGTATGTACAACTCGAAGCATCCACACACATGGGATGAAAACCTCCCCTATTTACACCATAGCCACAATAGATCTCTCCACAACTCAACTAGCCATAGCCCCTTTCAAGTGGGGTTGGGTTTCCAACCACTATGTCCCATTGGTGTTGCCATTACACTTGTAGCTACTCAGGCATATTCGACTCATGTCCAATCTAAAGTTGACAGAGCTACCAGCTTCATTGAATGCATTCATCACATCCGACAGCAAGTCCATGACATATTAGATAGAGAAATTTCTAAGTACAAATAACGTTATGATCAACATCGGGTGCCACACAAGTTCTAGGTGGGCGATAACGTTTGGTCACATTTGTAGAAGGAGCACCTAGCTAGGGCCCACCACAATCTTTGCCAACTCTGATATGGGCCTTACACCATTACTAAGGTTGTGGGAGACAATGATTTTGAGCTCGACATTCCCCCATTCCTTAGCCTGCACCCAATGTTCAATGTGGACTGCCTTCGGCCATACTTTCCACCATTACTGGACACATCAGACATTGCATAACAACTCACACCAATAGAGCTAAACCCAGACTGCATGGAACAGGCCACAACTAATTGCATCATGGACACACAAATCAAGAACACTCACTAGTAGAAGATCCAACTATATTGGGTTATCAAATTTGGCCAACTCTTGCACCAAGACAAGTGGCTTACTAGGGACCAAGTTCAGCAGAACTTTCCCCATCTCATGGAGGCACTCAACGCAACGGGGACAATTAGTTCCTAAGGGGGGAGGACTGATCCAGGTGGATATTTCTGGCTGCCCTCCTATTCCACTAGGAAACGTGTTGTTATTTCTATTCAATTTCCTTAATTGTAGCACAATTTACTATTTTTTGGAGTTTTGCGGATCCTAAATTTTCATAGTCATTTTAAGGGACTAAACGAAGTTTTTTGAGAAAATAGAGAGAATCTAAAAGTTCCAAACAAATTTACCCATTTCTTTTTGGCCTCCTTATTGATATCTTTGAAACAAGGTATTAGGATAGCCAAACGGAGATCGTATGCCAAATTTATAACCCTGGGAAGTTGACGTTCCAACTTACCCCAACAGGGCCCACAAACTTTGGCCACTTCATCTCCTAGGGTTAGGTTTTTGGATGTTTAGGGTTTCCCATTGTTTCTCATTGATAAAATGGTCACTGAGCCTCATTGTAACATAGTTCAGAGGCATGTAGTTGCCACATCTCTTCTCAGAGATAAGCTAGCATTACTTGAGCTAGTTTATTTACGTTTTGCTTGTAGCAATTTTCAATACTATATTACTAATGAATTGAAGTTTTATTTCCGTTGTATCTCAGTGTACATGTTCATATGTGTATTTCATTTCATTCCTTCATAAATCTAAATTAGTGGTATCAGAGCGGTCTTCTCTTTCTTCATTTTTCTGTGCATGTCCCCAACAAGGTCGGTATAAGGAGTTAGGGCTCAAACTGGTTGAACCTTTGCAAGACCAACCTCGCTGACCCAGAAAACCTCCTATGGTGGAAGAAAATAAAAACGAGGGAGCAAGAGATCCTTTCAAAATATTTCTCGAAGAAGCCCTTGAGTGACAAAGGAACAAGATGATGGATAATTTTTCTCAGATCCCTCGACGAATGCCCATAGGCAACGCATCTTCATCCAACAACCACTCTAGAGGTACCACTCCATTTAAGGTATAATTTAACTTTGACATTCATGTATTTGAAGGCCAGATAGATGCAGGTGTCGTAGATAAATGATTAAATTTGTTGGAAGGATATTTCTCGGTTCATTATTTTTCCAATAGGGAAAAGATTACTTTTTCACTCCTCAAAGTCACCCCCCACATCAAGGACTGGTGCGAACCCTAATATTAGCATAAGGACGAGAGGGAACCCTCATTGTTTTCAGTCGCACCCACTTGGAATTCTTTCCGAGACACCATCAAGGAACAATTTTATCCTATTAGGAGCTTTGAAGACAAGTACATACAATGGACTATGTTGCAACATCAAAAGGATCAAGATGTACATGAGTTGACGAATCTTTTCCATACCTTGTGCACAAAGTTGGGTATCAAAGATTCTAAGAAACATATGGTGCCTAAGTACCACGTTTTTTTTTCAAAAATACATTTGGGAGGAAATGAAGTTCCTAGACATCTCCTTTCTTGGTGTAGCATACTAATATTCTACCAAGATTGAGAAAAAATTCAAGCAGAAGAAGCGATACTTTGGATACTGATATTCTTGTCTTCAACTTCTTGAATTTGTTTCTTTGCTTCTTTTAGTTGAAATTTTAAGGAGGATACTTCTTATTTATATTGACCAATTTATGCTTTAAATGTGCTCATGTCCTGAGATATTTGATTGAGATGTCTTGTCAAAATGTCTTCCTTTTTCTTTGTTCCTTCTAATTGAGTTGTCATGGAGATGACTTCTTCGTTATGCCTTTTCTTAATCTGATGCAATTCCTCCTTAAGCTTGTTGAGTTCCTCATCTCCTTTTTGTACTTGAAGCTTAAAAATGATAACTTCCTTCTTTTTCTTATCAAGATCATGATCAATATTTTGTACTTTCTTTTTTAGTTCCTCATTTTCCCTTTTCAAAATACCTATTTCTTCTAGGGAAACTACAAACTTTGTCTTGCGATTTATTTCAATCTCAACATCAGAGGTCTCTTTATTATCTTCCTTTATGTAATTGTTGCCCTCATATTTGCTTTCAATTGTCTTCTCTAATTCATATTTTTGTTATTTTCCATCATCTTCTTGATTAGAGGTCACAACCATCAATCCTTTTGAACGAAAATCTTGAATATTTTCCCAAAGATATTTTGTTCATGAACATTTCTTCACTTTGACCTTTATAAGATTTGGTAGGCCACTCAAGACAACTTTAATAGCTATTGCATTATGTTCCTTGGACTCTTCTTCGTCCATTGTGCTTCGATAACCACTGATTCCTAGACTTCAAAACCTTGAGACATTAAAAAATTATTCATTCTCACCTTCCATATTTCAAAGTTTGTTCCATTGAATATGGGGGCTTTGCACATCTGATTGTCTTCTGAGGAGGTGACACCTTCGAAGGATTTACAAGCCTTCTTCCTTGACTTTTCCATTTGTGTTCTAAGGATCTACCTTCTAGTTGTTAGGATGAGACTGAAGGTACTGGCTCTGATACCAATTATTGAAAATACTTAGAGGGGGTGAATTAGTATTTATTTTACAATTGTTACTTTACCAGTTAAGATCACTTATGAACATAACAAAAAATGAATAATGGCAAAATAAATAATTTTATTAATCAACAATTGATGATGACTTCAATCCTCTTTTTACAAAGAATCAAGTATAATAATAATATTGGGCTCCAACCCTAGATGCAGACTTCAATATTATAGAAAACCAAGCTCCAACTTATATGGTTCCAAGCTCCAACCTGGTTTTCTTGAGGACTCCTATCCTCCAGGGATCCAACCCTCTGCTTCAATTATTCAAGGTTGATTCTATGGTTCTTCAAGGCTTCCTAATACATTTCTATAACAAGCCTTGACAATGTCTTCAACATCTCTCTCAATCAATCTTCAATAACCCTTCATTCATCAATGACAACTTTAGCATCCACATGAGGTGTCTCCAATACTCTTAATGATGCCCAAACAAATTCCTTCAAGGTTACTCCATGAGGGTTGCAGTCATGCATCAAAGGTATACATCAATGCCTCCAAGTCAGCTTCTAAAAGGGTCTTCCACAAGATGTTGTCAACAAAATTGTCTTGGTAAGCTTTGATATTGCTACTAGACAAGTTCTTCAATGCGGTTGTTTCGATGTCTTCAATGAATTACTCAACAAAGTCTTCTCCAGCAAGTCAACAATCCAAGTTATGATCCCAAGGAAAACCTTCACAAGATGTTAACTAAACAAGAGTGCCAAAATTGTGCCTCCAACTCAGATTTGTCCATAAGTCTGCTCAAAGAGTCTGATCTAAGTCTGCTTCAAGTTGATTGTCACAAAAGTATCTCCACATTCACCTTATAAAAGGCTTGCTTCTAAAGCTCTTTATTAATGTTGTCTGCAAGATGTAACTATGTACTACTCTAGATCTACTCAAGAGTGCCTTTGAATCTGCTTCAAAAGTCTCCTTTGTCCATAACACTTTCTTCACCAAGACTACTTTAATGATAGTCTCAAGGTCTTTAACAAAGCCCAATAATGTTTCAAAGAATGTTCTTCAAGAATTATGTCCAAAAAAGTTTTTTCTTTTCAATAGAATTGATAAGGTCTACTTTTGTTCTTGCTCCAAAGGTAATATAAGTCTTTCTCTAAAACAAAGTATAAAAATATTCCAAACAACTGCTCCAAGTGTTGTTCTTGTGTATTGTTTCTATCCCAAATAGAAGTTTGAAGAAAAAGGGCCCTGTTTGTGCCTTACACAAGTCAAGGGGTATATTACAGGTCTGAGTTCTGCAATTGATCCATAGGTTTGAATTGTCACAGCTTCAACCCACGAAAGTGCCACAGATCTGAGTGCCCTAGACCCTATAATTGAACCTTCAATTTCGCTACTTTAGACCCTATAATTGCGATGCCTCAAATCTTGTAATTTCACTATTTTAGATCCTCAAACTTCCTTGAATGAATTTTTTGGGTTGAAATGAACGAGTTCAGGTTGATATATATACTTGTTTGAATATATGAAAATACATGTTTGTTAAGGAAGGAGTCAGCATAAGGGTCGACTTGTCAATTGAGTGTAATTCATTTTTTTAATACACTTCCAACAATTTTTTAACTGAGTTGATTTTTTAAACATGGCATGATACATAACATCAGTCATTTCTAACGCAGTGTGTGACTTGTCTATATTTTTTTCTAATTTATGGTGAATGAAAATCGTCAGATCTGTGTCCTAAGTTCTGAGAACTACTTTTGAACATTACTACTGAAAATATTCTATTGATATAGATTTTTCCACTGGCATTTGTTGTCAGTGAGGGAAATGCCTCCTATGTAGACCAACCTTTGTTACTCCATGAGTTGCTACCACATCTAATGTTGTGTAAAAGATGGTGTTTGATGTCAAATGCTTTCTTATTAGTCGTTGGCATAACAATATTTGTGTAAGACCTTTTTACCTTTCTTATTGGGTAGGCAAACAGCAACATTAAGATACTATATAGATAGTCCAACACAGTAATGCCACCTTTTTCTAAGCTTACCAATTTATATTTCATTTGTGTTATGAAATCCCTACTTATATAAAACTTCTTGTTGAGATTCTGCAACCCTTAAATATAGTTGGTTTATTATACATAAATTCCTTCCACTGAATCAATCAGGCCCTAGACTTAAATCCAAGATTTTTTAGCAAGAGCAAGTGCTCTAGTGCTATGAGTAATAATGTCCTTATACATGGGACACCTTGAAACCATGCTTCCAATGATCCTCTCTTGGGTCTGCTCCTTTTTGTCATTCATGGGTTCTCTCTCTCTCTCTCTCTCTCTCTCTCTCTCTCTCTCTCTATATATATATATATATATATATATAGACACCTTGAAACCATGCTTCCAATGCTCCTCTCTTGGGTCTACTCCTTTTTGGCATTCATGGGCTCTCTCTCTCTCTCTCTCTCTCTCTCTCTCTCTCTATATATATATATATATATATATATATATGGGTCTCAACTCCTCTTTAATATCTTTCTTGGTTGAATGCTTCTGTTATATTCAAACCATATGGCCATCAATGACAACACCTAAAATGACATCTCAACAATATTAGATCAAAAAATAATAATATAAAACATAATGTCAACTCAATTAGAAAAGTAATAAAAAATAATATAAATAATAAATAGATTCAAATCTCCCCCAAGGAGGCTTCCCAAGAGCGAGCGTCCCCCTCTACCTTGATATGATTCTAGCTCACATTAAAGGTGTTTGCGACTCCCATTATACTTGGCACATTGCATGCGCTCCCATCACTTCATCGATCATGGCATGAAGCCAACATAAGGTTAAATGTCATTTGAATATTGTAGGCCACATAGGGAGATACATGAGGACTCAACAGAGGAATTCCACCAGATTAGCAAAGCTGGAGGAACAAATTGATAGTATAGACCACAATCTAACCATTCTAGCTAGGAGATCATCTAACATCTCCTTCTCCTCGGGTGAGGGTGGTAACCAACCAACGTGGATGCCTGTAGATTTTTCCCAATAGTTGTTACGACTCACTAGTTTTTTGCTTGCAACATGAGCAGTCTTTTTTGTCTTCTCATGTCAATGTATGTCAAGGTTTGGTACAATCAATTTTTTTTTATAAATTTATATTTACAAGACGCTCTATTTAGATAAGGTCTTAGCAACCTCAAGTCTCTAAACTTATGTTACTAGTTTGGTTTCCCTTTAGGCTAACTAATGGAAGAAATTTTTTGGTCTATGCAATTCTCATTTGATGTAATACAAATTGTCCAACTTGAAAAAAAAGAAAAGATTCAATTCAATTTGTTATATTGTATTTTTGTTTTTATTAAAAAATTACAAACAAATTTTCTAAAAAAATTGCAAAGATGTCACGAATATGGGCATCTCTACAGAAATTTCCCCATGCTAGTTCCTGAGACCACTCCAGATCAAGGTCAAGTGGCATAGAAGGATGGCTTCTCTAGGTCGATTAATCTCCATCGTGGATCCAAGCCTCCACTCCCACAGACACCCTATGGAAAAATCCCTATTACTGAAAACAACTTTAAACTACTTGCAAATATCGAAGCCCCAATCCCTCCTTTGAACCCTTCCCCCCTCAAGAGATAGATGTGCTTGATACTAGCAACCCAAAAAAATCCTATGAGGTTCCTAATTTTACTTCCTCACAACCTCGAAATCTAGATCGTAAGGAAGTCTTAGAGAACCATTCTAAGTTGTTGTACAATAATTAGGGCATGAAACAAATGGATTTGGATGCTCTCAGCGTCCCAAGCATTACTAAGGCATGGAAATATAAAAACCAAAACTTTCTCCTTGAGAATCAAGTCAAAATACTAAGCAGAGTCATTCTCAAATCAAGGCAACAAGCCCAAAAATCATCAATAGGAAAAACCAGTGTCAATCATTTAGGGTTTCATGTCCAACCTATGAAGGAGAATACAAAGCAAGATAAGGATGAGAAGAAAAAAAATGTAAGATAAATCAACAAATTATAGAAGAATTGGCTGACATTCTTGTCAACTTAGATAGAATAAAGTTGATATGGGAGGTTTATCTCTCCACCAACTCATCTCACCCATGAAGACAATCTCCTAGAATATTAGAGGCCTCAATTACAAGGGCAAGAAAATCCTTCTCAAACAAAAGTGGCTCATGGAACATCCAACCTTCTAGATGAATAGGGAAACTAAAACTTCCTGTGAAGTTGTATGCAAATTGACAAAAAAATGGGGTTGAGGATGCCAATCAGTAGCTATTGACACCCAAGTTCAATCCAGTAGTCTCACTATCATCGAGAACTCTCAATATGTATCCCTCCTTAACATTTTTTCTTCTTTTAAATTTCTCACTATACAATTTCAACTCATAGGATCATCAAAGATTAGTTTTCTTTCAAAAGTTTGTGATTCTTCGTTGCCTAGAGACAAGCCACATTTTCTTAACTCCATCAAATAGCTTACTCTTTTCATTCCCCTAGCATCTTGGATCCTGGGGGGAATTTAACTTAATAAGACCTTTAGAAGAAAAAATGGGTGGTGTTCGAAAGCTAAATACAAAATCTAACCTCTTCCAAGATTTCATGACTTCTTCTCATTTGCTCAAACTCGGCACCATCAATGAAAATTATACTTGAAGCAACCAGAGAGGTGGCTCCCATCAAATAGCTTTAAATATGGATAGGTATCTCATCTCTGAAAATATCATGTCTAGGTACATTTTCATGGAGGCTTCCATCCTCCCTAGCCATGGCCTGGATCATTGGATGATCCAATTAGACATTGAAATCAAGTCTTGCCTGAGAAATAAGTCTTTTTGCATAGAATGTTTCTGTCTCCAACATCCCAACTTCCAATCCATCATCAAGAATCGATGGGATGAACTGGCCAACTTGGAAATATTGATCATGTTTCACCTACAAAGGAAGCTAAAGCACATTAAATATCAAATCAGAACTTGGAATAAGGAAAAATTTAGGAACATCACTCAGGACAAACAAAACCTAGAAGCCCAAATGGAGCACATTCAATAGAAATCTATTCACCAAGGAAGATCAGAGGACCTCATAAAGGAGGAAGTTCATACTCTCACTCTTCTTGAAGAAAGAAGGAAATAGGAAGAAATACGTTGGCAATATAAATCTTGAATTAGATGGATGAGAGTGAAACACTGCTTTCTTCCATAATTCGATGCTTCGACATTGTTACCACAATCATATTTCTTCCTTAAGAAACCAAGCATGTGCTAAGGTTCATAATCATGAGGACATGGCTAATGTGTTGATTCAATGGTATAAAGAGCTACTATTTGACCCGACCGCTCAAAGGCTCTACACAAAATAGTTCAACATATATCGTGTCTGGTTACCAAAGAGTAGAACGAGGCTCTCTTAAGAGAGATATATATCGAAGAAGTGAATGAATTAGTAAAACCTATGCCCTGGAACTTGGATGAATCAAAGATATCGAAAACCATCTTAAAAGCTCTTGATGTTACCTTCTTCATTTTAGTTCGAAAAAAGGAAAAATACGAGGACCCTAATGACTTCCATCCCATTACTTTGTGTAATGTAATCTACAAAGTGATCACCAAAATAATAGTCAATCGTCTCAAACCCATCTTGCCTAAGCTCATTTTAGTGAAAAAAAATGGATATGTGGAGGGGCATCAAATTATGGATGGTATAATGATTGCACATGAAACCATTCACTCTTTAAAATCCTCCAAGAAACTTGACATGCTTTTAAAACTTGATCTCTCTAAGGCGTTTGATAAACTCAATTAGAGCTATCTCTTCAACATTCTTTACACTTTTAGGTTCGACCCTGATTGGATTTGTTGGATCAAAAGCCTTATCTCTTTAACCTTCTTCTCTTTTTTTGCTAAACGAATCACCTACTATGCCCTTTTTCAACCTCTCATAGTAGTCAACAAGGAGATTTAATGTCACCTTTTCTATTTATTATAGCAGTAAAGGGTCTCGACTAGGCATTCAAAGCAGCAATTGAAGAGGAAAAAATCAAAGGACTGCATCTATTTGGTGATGATCTCCCTCTATCGCACCAACTATTTTTGGATTATACCTTGAGTATGGGAATTCCAACTATTCAAGAATCCAAAGGAATTTCTCAAATTTTATAGGACTTCTCTCTTGCCTCAGGCATGGAAATAAGTAAAGTGAAATCTCAATATTTTTTCTTTAATATGCCTTTTCTTGTGTAGAAACATATTCCAAAGACACTTTCCTTCCAAATCAACAAATTTCCACAAAAATACTTAGGAGAACCACTTATGGATAATTCCCTCAAACTAAGTTTATGGGAGGATATGATCAACAAATTGTACAAGTTATCCAATTGGACCTCTTGATCACTAAACTTAATAGGAAGACTAGTCCTCCTTGCGTCACTTCTTAGGCTTTGCCCCTATATTTATGCTCTAGTATGATGGCTCCCTCCTATATCCTTAAATCAATCAAGAGCCTACAATGATATTTATTGTGGAGAGGAGAAAATTTGGAAAAAAATAGGCACTTTTTGCTTTGGATAAGATTTGTAGACCCAACTGAAGGGAGGTTTGGGGCTAAGAGATCCTTCAACTTTAGCTACAATTATGGGAGCCAATATTTGGTGGTGTTGGCTCCAAGGAGGTCAAGACCTTTGGAAATGTATCTAGATGAGAAAATATGAAAAGCATATTCCTATTGGGAAGATCATAAGAATGTTCTTCCCCCAAACAAGCTCCTCCATTTGGAATCTAGAAAAAAAAGGAATGCATTTGATACAACAACACTGCTTTTGAGAAATTTGTGATGGACATACAACCATGTTTTGGGAGGACTCATGGAAACAACTCCCAAAATTCCTAGAGAAAAATTACTTGAGGGTTCTACACCTCCATATGATTTCCCAATGCCTTTACAAAGTCAAATACTATTGGGATGCCTCTAACTCAGATCAAACATGGAGACAATGGTTAATTATGAGGGAATGGAACCCTAAGCCTAGGGAGGAGACTTAGTCAAACTTTTGGCGAAAGCTTTAGCAAAGACTCATCCAGATATCCAAATTAGTTGATAAATTGTGATGGGGTTATAGACCAATTTCTCCTTTTCCATTCGTGAGGCCTATAGCTTGGAAGCGGGTTTCAAAGAATTGCCAAAAAATTCCATCTAGAGTTACATCTAGTAGAGAAATATATGGCTGAAAGTTTCCATCTTCTTATGGCTCCTAGTTCAAGGGAAAACCTTAACTTTGGAAAACATTTAGAAACACAAGCACGTGGGCACCTCTTGTTGTTTTATGTGCCTTAAGGAAGCTAAAAATGTGGAGCACCTCTTCAATAGTTTCCCCTATTCCAATAATCTATGGAGTTATCTAGTAGCTAGCATGAAAATATCATACTATGATCTATCCAGTATTCCTCACATTATTAACAATTGGAGGGAATAAGCTTTTAATAATCCTAGCTTGAACCACATATGGACTCTCCTTCCAAGCCCACTCCTTTGGGCTATTTGGAAAGAGAGGAATCATCACATATTCAAGAATCACTCCCTCCCTCACAACTCTCTTTAGATCATAGTACAAAAAAACGTAAATGAATTAGTTGTTTCATAGTCATGGTCAGATCAATACTGGCAGGCCTTAAGAGAGGAGGTATCGCTGCTTCATAGCTGGTTCCTTACTCTAGGAGTCATGATTTCCCTCTCTCTCCACCCTACTACAATGCTTATTCCCTCCTCCCCCTAATTTTCTAAAGCTCAATTTTAACGATGCTTCAAAAGGTAACCCAAGCAAGGGGGACTATGGAGGTATATTTAGGATAATTTTGGATCCCCTATCTAAATTTATTTAGAATTTATGGGATATAACAGTAATAATGCAACATAATTGAAAGCCTTAGAAGAGGGACTATTGATTTCCCAGTCTCAAGGCTACACCAAAATTATGGTGGAGGGATATTCTCAACTCTTTATCCTTTGAAGACTTTGCCCTCAAGTAAAAATGTTAGAACATGGCTAAGCAAGACAAATCTCCTTGACCTCTCTTTCTATCTTATTCCTTCATGCTTTTTGTCTATATCTCTCAGCCTGTCATTGACCTATGTGGCCCAATTTTTTGTTTTTAGTTTATATCAACAAGCAAAAATATGTCCTCTACTCTTTTGAAAAGGTTGATATTTTGGTTCTGGGCTAGTTTTCCCATTGACAAGCCAACTCAAATGTCCATGACTTAATTTGTACTTCATCTTTTCAAGTAATACAAATTATTTACCCTAAAAAGAAGAAGAAGTTATTCATGTGAGGAATTATCAATTCTCAATTAGTTTATCACTAAATAAATAATATGAATGATTAACAATTCTCAATTAAATTAATTATGAATTTTAGTATGAATAATTAAAAAATGTTAATTCCCAAACTATGTAGAAATCACGGTTATGGGGTGTACTGTTAAGTCACTTCGTGATGTGCAGGTCATTAGTTTGAAATTTTGTGTGCAAAAATCTAGTCATGTTAACGGCTGGTGTGACCCAAGGCAGGTGTGATGGCCAGGTTATTTTGACGGCTTAGATGCCCCTGGGTCATGGTTTCTCAAGCCAAAGGTTAAGCTTGTTGTCATCTCTAGAGGACACAAACAACTTGACAAACAAAAAAAAATTAACAAATTTTAACTAAACATAACAATAAATTGTGATTAAAATGTACTTAAAAATCGAAATTTAAACCCAAGTATTTAAATGGATATCAAGTGGAAAGAATTTAATAAACATGCTTTCTTCTACCTTTCCAGGCTTTTCATCCAATGCAAAGTAGGTATCTAGCCACTACATTAAGATGTTTTTTTTCCAAAGAAAGAAATCAACATTAAAATATTTTTTTTAGAAAGAAAAAAATCAAAGATTGTTGTTGTCGGTACCATACCATCACACAATTATACTTACTTGAGATTGTTTTTTTAAGGCTTGAAGCCATTACAAGAATAATCATCCAGGCTTCAAAACTCCTCATGTCACTAGCAAGATTTAAACCTATATAAAAAAGATAAAATAATTCCACCCAATCACTCTATATAACTCCAAAATATATGTATAATTTTTTTTAATTATTTTTAAATATGATAAACTCAAAATTTTGATTGATTTAGTTACAACTTTCCTTTAATATACATATTACTAATTTTAAGTACAAATAAATATATATTTATGAAAATTCCAATTTCTTGTAAATTTTAATTGTTATTGTAAATGATAAGTTTTCCTAAAGTAAATTTTAATTGTTGATTTTTTTAATAAATTAATAATTTCTTTATAATTTTTTTTGAAATTAAATTTTACCTATCTTATTATTAAATAAATACTAATATAATAATTGAATACACTTAATCAAATGCTTTATCTATTTATCTATATATATATATTTGTTCTAAAATTTAATAGTTAGAATTTGTAATAAATTTGTTTATAATAATATGTTATTAATTTTTATAAATAATAAAAGAATTATATATTCTTAATAAAAATATCTACTATGTTGTTTTATAGGTGTAATTTGATTGGTGATTTTTATAGGTGTAATTTGATTGGTGATTGTAGTGATATGAAAATGTTGTGCATATTTGAGGTTTGGGGTTTTTTCTCATTTATCATGTGGGTTGTGAGTGGAGATGCATATGGCTTCATCAAGAGGTTATAATGATAACTATTATAATTAACTACAAAGAAGTTATAGTGGTAGCTATTATAATCAACCCCTTAGATATTATAGTGATAATAGCCTAGAGGTTATAGTGGTAGCTATAGGAATCAACCACCTATAGGTTATAGTGATAATGGCCTACAAGTTATAGTGAATGCATATAGGTTCATCTAGAAATTATAGTGGTAGCTTTCAGAATCCACCCCTAAAAATTACATAGTTACTGGAATTGATTATCTAAAATTTATAATAATAGGAGTAATGCCCTAAACATCCACCACCCAAAAGTAATAATGATAGTGTTTAGAATAACAATGTTAAAAAAATACTAGCTCTAGTGAGTTGCTAATTCTTCTCCATACAAAAATTAAAAATAAAATATCTTATATTAATATTATCTTATATTAATATCTTATTTTTTAAGATTTTTTTATTTTTCAAAATTTATTAACTTATTTTTTTAATTATATTATTTTAGTGGCCAATTTCGTTATAAAAAATAAAATATTATTTTTTAATTTTAATAAATATTTTTAAAAATATTTTATTTTTCAACTTTATTAATTTATTTATAATAATGTTATTTTATTTCACTTAATTATATTTTTTTAATCTTATACTACCTTTTTATTTATATAATACTATATCAATATTATTTTTTATTTATTTAATACTATATCAATATTATTTTAATTAAGATCTTCACAAAAATATTACATAAACTAAGCAAATTTATAATACTTAAATATATACTTAACTTTTAAATAAATAAAATTAATTTAAATATTTACCTACTTTGTTTCCAGAATTCACATTTCACTTAAAAATTTACGATTTTCTTTTCGAGACGCCTTGCGAACATATTCTAATGTGAGCTAAGATTTAAAGTAAAATTAAATATTTTAAATAATAGAGTAACGAATAATTTAAAATATAATTTATTTATTTAATTCAAAATTATTTTGCTCGGTCAACTTAATGATTATCTTGTTTTATAAATTAAAAAAATATTCAATATAACTATTATAAATATATTAATTATATTTTTTAAGAAGATGTTTTAAAATTGTTTTCATTAAATTTTTAGGCTAAAGAAATAAGTTAATGGTTCAAAACCAAGATACATATGGAACAAAAGAAACTATGTCTTTTGGTAACATAGTTTTCATATAATAAAAATAATAAATAAATTTACATTTACGGATAACAATTAGTAATAACCACTCTCACTACTGATTTGACAAATTATACAATCAGTGATAACCACTCTCACTCTCACCACTGTTTTGACAAATTATACCATCAATAATAACCATTTTCACTATTGGTAAATAATTTAATAATTTAAAATTAAAATTAATTTATTAACATTTATTTATATAAAAATAGCTTTTATTTTTATTTATTTTTAATTTATATATGGAAATAGTTATATTTGTAAACTAAATTTATCTCAATATTTTTTTATAAATTTATTTTAATTTAATATTTAAATAAAAGTAAAAATAAAAATTATTTTAATTTATTTTTTAAAAAAAAATATATGTAATTTTATTTTAATTTAATATTTAAATACAAATTATTTATATATAATAAAATGTAAAATTTAAATAGATATTTTGTTATTTATTTTATTGAAATCTAATAATTGTATTTTCATCATTCAGGTTATGAGCCACGTGAAAATGGCTATTTTTGGGCTATTTTAGGTCCCCGCTAGGCTTTAGTCCCCAGCTTGGGCGTTTTGAAGTGGCTGTAGAACGCACGCAAATGCCATCTCCGCTCCTCTCCTCTCCTCTCGATGGCGGCCTTATCAGTCGAGCACCTAAAGGTCCTCTCGATGGCGGCCTTATCAGTCGAGCATGCTTACGCATTCAACTAATTTCATTTTAGCTTGGCGGAGGTTTTTCAAGATCCCCCTCCCATTCTTGCCATTTTAGGACCCTTTAGGGTGCTCGACCATAAGGGAGAGGAGGGCGGAGGTTTTGAAGCGTAATGACATATATAATAGATATTGGGAGCCAATGCTGTTCGAGCAAGTCAGTCTCATCTGATTTCATTTGCTATAGAAAGAAGAGAATTTTAGGAGGGTGGAAAGCATTATATGCTCTTCAAAACAGATGTAGAGAGGCAAAGGTATGGGATTGGAAAACGATTGAAGTGCTTTTGGACTCTTAGTTTGTCTAGTGATGCTATATGAGTGTGAATTGTGGGCTAGCAGCACCTCTATCTCAAAATGGAAACAAGTTGAGAAAACCCAAAAACGCACCCACGTCTCAAAATAAAAAGTTCAGTACCTTATGAGATGATGTTGAGTGAAACAGGAGCAACTCCCATAGAATAAGATATCTAAAAAGAATTGAGAAAATGAGAGTAGGTAGATGACCTAATGTTATCTTCAATGAAGGCATGAGTGAAAGAAAGAAAATATAGATGAAACAAAACTACACATGGATGCAAAAATGGAATATCTACCTCAATGCTTGTCCCACAAATAGCAAGGAGCTAAATGAGTTTGTTATGGAGAAGTTTAGTAAAAAGTATGGGGAAAAGAGTTGGGTAGAAAGAAGAAGTACTAGATTGAGGAATTCAACACTACTTGTGATCTTCAACAAAAAGAGTTCATTGGAGCTAGCATTTTGTGGAGGGAAAAGGTTCTTATTGCTCAATTAAAGACCAACTCACATTAACTTCGGTGGAAGGTGGAAAAGACCTAAAGAGGCTTGGGAAGAATGGGTGTGTACATTTTGCATGTCTGGGGTGTGTACATTTTGCATGTCTGATGCAGTGGAATCGGAAAAACATTTCATTTTGGAATGTGATGCATTCAAAGACATCAGAGAAAGTTATGAGAACATGTTAGCATCATTTTCTTGGTTGCATGTCTGGGGGAGTGGAATCGGAAAAACATTTCATTTTGGAATGTGATGCATTCAAAGACATTAGAGAAAGTTATGAGAACATGTTAGCATCAGTTTCTTGGCATTGTCTTTTTAGCGAGGGGATTGTTGGAAGGTTGGGCTAACTCATCATCAATTTGAATCGAGAAAGTTATGAGAACATGTAAGCATCAGTTTCTTGGCATTGTCTTTTTAGCGAGGGGATTGTTGGAACGTTGGGCCAACTCATCATCAATTTGAATAGGAAAAAGATTGAATTACAAAAAACAAAATAATGGTCTCATAGATTATTTTTAATCTCATAAACATTAAAATATCATTTCATTTTATTTCATTTCATCGAGAATAAAAAAAAATTAGAAAAATGAATAATATAAAGTTCGCCAGTTCCAATTCCTTGGGAATACATTTTACTTTCAGAAAAGCCCAAAAACACTTTTCCACTTTCACAAAAGCTAAAAAAAAATCAACGGTTAGATCGACGTGGATGAAGCAAAAGCAAAAAGCATCACCATTTGTTTTGTGTGAATTTTTTATTTAAAAGCTAAAAAAACATCAACGATTAGATGGACGTGGATGAAGCAAAAGCAAAAAGCATGTTTTGCGTAATTTTTTTTAGTTTATTATTATTATTTAGTGGTAAAAGACATCAATGGTTAGATCGACATCAATAGTTAGATCGACGTGGATGACGCAAAAGCAAAAAGCATTAACATTTGTTCGTGTAATTTATTTATTTATTATTATTATTTAGTGATAAAGGTGTTTAAATTTTGTGTTTTTATGATAGCATCATCCAAAACTTTTTTTGGCATTTCAAATTTTGAAGTTCAATAGGCTTAATTTGGATTTATAAAAAAATTTATACCACAAAAATTCATAAAAATTTCATGGGCAAATTTAAATCCTAGTTAAACTAGGACTCAACGACTAGTTCGACGTGGCTGGTGAATAATTGAAAATATGCGCCGCACTCTTCATTTAAATGCAAACACGATGATTACACAATGTAATGATATGACATCTTCTCGTCCGACTCCGACTTCGTTTTGCTTTCCCTCTCCTTCACCTGTCGGGCGACCATTATTTATTGTTGTCTGGGTTTTATGGAGCAAGATAGGGCAATCAAACATTCGATGAATTACACCGCAGTCTGAATGTGCTGTTGCTATCATCTTAAATACTCTTGGCATGTAATTCTTATCTCGGAATTTGAAACTCATTTCGCTAGCAGGGCATGTCAGCTGAGGGCACTCGATTAATACCAATATTTGTTTTAATTTTTACAGGTGGTCCAGCTAAAGCAGAAAAAATGGAGGTCATATTGCGGAAGGGAAAGGACGCATCACATGTGTCTGCGTTTTTGTTATGTCCAGTTCATGGAATGGAATCGATGGGACTTTTAGAGGAGTAATTGGTCTCTGTTTCACTTGCCTACCTGCCAGGTAAATTATTTGTTCAGTATTTTGATTCTTTTTCCATGGGTTTGTGTTTTTGGGTGGTGTGATGCATGGTAGTCTGGCCATGGCCAGGTAGCCTTCACACCTCTTTTATCACTTATATTTTCATTCTTTATGTGAACGATGGGAAGTTTTTCTGGTATTGATAAGGAAACCATTCTGTATGGTTTTTTTTTAATATAATTTAATTTTAGAAATTGCTTTTCTCCATTTACACATGATCAGAACAAAATGGAAGGGTAAGGATGCACCACATGCGTCTGCGTTTTTTGATGGTGTGATGTATGGTAGTCCGGCCAGGCCAGCTAGCCTTCAGAACTCTTTACCACCTCTCTGTTTTCTCTTTAATGTGTGATTGGAATTTTCTTGGTATTGGTATGGAAGTCATTCTGTTTTTTATTTAACATAATATTAAAATTCGCCTTCCTTTATTTGCACAGGAACAGAGCAAAATAGAAGGGGAAGGGCGCATCACATGGCATGTGTTTATGACTGATGCGATGTATGGTAATCCGTCCACGGCCGAGGTCGGCTAGCATTCACAGCTCCTTACTACCTCTCTGTATTCCCTTTAATTTAAGTGATTCAAAGATTTTTAATGTTGATAGGAAAGTCATTCTGTTTTTTTTCAAGGAAAGTAAACCACGAATTTCTTGATCAAAATTTATGATAAAAGCGCTGTTTCAGAGAGAAATATAAGAATTATGATATTTTATTTGATTCGAAGTGAAGCGAATTTCTTGATCAAAATTTATGATAAAAGGGCTGTTTCATAGAGAAACTTAAGAATTATGATATTTTATTTGATTTGAAGTAGAAGTCCTTTAAACCACCAAGTCTCATCATTAAAGTTCATTCCAACCCAACAACCCAACCCAACTCAACTCACATAGGAAAGAAACAAAATGGATGACGAAGCATGCATTGATCTGACTCCTGACTGTTCTTCTTGATCTGACTCCTGACTGTTCCTCTTCTTCAGAATTCGGTTTCTCTCCTCTTGCCCTCACTTTCTTTATGTGCGTCTTAATGGAGAAGAATGCAACTCTTGTGTGTGGGAGAGAGAGGACCCAATCCTTTATATATTATTTAACTCTAATATGGTACGTCCATCATATACCAATTCAACCCTTAAGATCTAATGCTTTAGATTAGAAACTGCTTTAGGATAAAATCTAAATGCTTTAAGATTAGATCGGGTCACATTAAGATTAGAAACTGCTTTAACGTTAAAAAGCAATGAGCCTTTTGCTGTTTCTAATAGCAGTTTCTAACACAAATGACTTCCCTGCCTCGCATGATTTCAAGACTAACATTCAGGTATGATGAAGTTCCATTTTGATTTACTCACTCACTCAAGTTACACACTGAAAACACAATACGATATTTTATAATGGATTGAACAATTATATATATATATATATATATTTTTTTTTTTTTTTTCCTTTTTGTTGTATGTATGGTACAAATTTATCTTAAACCGGAGGCACCCTCTTTTTGGCTTCACCGTAGATGTTATCCTCCGGTCAGCCTCTCTGCGAGGTCAGCAGCACACATTCTCCCATTTTCTTCTCCTTTAAAAGCGAACAGCGAATACATACAAGCGTTTAGGTTCTATAAAATTAAAAGATAATTAATTAAGTTTTATTAAATAGGTTTTTTTAATATGCATTTTAATGGATAAATAGTTATATATGATTAAGAAAGAAAGAAATTATTTTAACGTTCATGAGGTTAAAGATAGTTTATGGGACAGATTGCTTTTTCATCTGCTTGATGTATTAGGCTTTTTTCCTGTGAAGCTTCATACTAAATGTTCTCAACATCTAGACAAACCCCTGGCTAAATAGATTATCCCAAGAGCTCGCTGACAGCATATCTGTATAACTTTCCCTATTGTCTTTGAAAGCCTCATATTTTAAAATGAAATGTTTTTCTGTTTCCCCTTTTTGGGAATAACTGGAGCTAACTTAGCAACAAATCCACCAGACAGAGGCATCGGCAATCTTATGTGTTGTAATCTGCTGTTGAATAATAAGATTGCCAATACCTCTGTTTGGTGAATGTAGCACAGATTGGTTGAATAAACCACGTTAAATTAATTATCTCATCATTTCTACTGTGTATATGATTTATTTTGTTTCTGCTGTGAATACTTTGAAAATTGCATTCATCCTTCTTAACCCTTGCTCCTCAACGATCCCATCATGGTTAAGGCACAACACTGTTCAATTTCTACGAACGACTTGTTTCCAGTTTTCAAAACTAGGACCCCGCTCCAAATCTGAGATGCATTGAGAAACATCCACAGAGCCGAAAAACAAACCATAAACCGCTGTCAAAAACTAGTCTGAGATGAATTTAGAATTACCAACCTGCTAAATTTAATCCGTTCTAAATCGCATTGGAAAGGAAGAAGCTTGGCCACTGCAATTGTCTTTGCCATTTCAATCTCAGCCCCACGTATATCCCAAATCTTCGTAAACCCTACTCTGCTCTCATAAACCACGACTGGGAATGTCAAGGTAAATTAAGATGGTTGATATGCCATGTTCTAAATTTGCCATTTACAGTGGCAGACACACGAATCGAATTGAAGTTTATTAAAAAGCCTCACATCATCCGGCCATGAGGACTCTGAGCAGCCGACACCACTCCAGCACAGGCACTACCGAGTCCACAATGGTTGTGGGTGAGAAACCAAACGCATTCCAAACTTTACTCTATCATAACATTAAGGCAAGCGTATGGCTGTACCCAATCACTTACAGCAACAATTGAGAGATGGGTGAAATGGAGCTTGTGGGAACGCTTAGCAATTCCCCCTTCATATGGTTAGTGTTTCTCTTTTCTCTCTTTCAAAAGCGAAACGTAATTTCATATGGTTAGTGTTTCTCTTCTCTCTTTCAGAAGCGAAACGTTTGACTTTCTGAAAGTAAATGATATTAATTAAATATTGCTAAATCGGTTTTAGAAGTTTATATTATGCACTTATTATTTTTTTAAACGAGTTATATATAATTATTACATTAAATATGTAAATAATATTATCCTTTGTTTAAAAAAAATTAATATAAGGTATATAGAATTGTAATTATATTTTCATATTTTAAAAATGTGCGCAACATGCACACAAATTATTTAGGTTATTATGATATTATAGTGGTTTAGTTTTAATATAAGGTATATAGAATTGTAATTATATTTGAATCATATTTCAATAAGGTGCACGTAGCATATACAAAAGTTATTTAGGTTATTAAGTCATTGTAGTGGTACGGTTTTTGTTCTTTATTTTTAGCAAAGTTAATTTTTTTATTTTGATAAATTATTATCTTGTATGGTGATTTAATAGATTTTTGATTATTATCAAATATTATGGTTTAGATTTTTTTTTGGGATGATTTAAGTAAGAATATGGTTATGGCATTGGTGGGTTATTATAGATAAGTGTATGAGATACATATGGTTATGGTATTGGTGTGGTTATTATAGATAAGTGTATGAGATACAATTCATGATTGGGTAAGGATTTGACAATACCAATACAAACTAGTAAATTTGGCAAACACATGGGTTAAGACTATTAGTAGCTAACAATTCATTTAACCATAATCAAGTTGGTAGTTCAATATCGAAATCAACAAGTAGGGAATAATGATCAAACTAAGGACTCAAATCTCAAATAGGTTTAGGTAGAGATGTTAGCTAAGGAATTGACACATTATCATAAATTTATGCGTAAGCCCTCTGACTAGCCTATCCTTCTCCCGCAATCAAAGTGTCAGTCTCACTAAGGATCTTAGGCTTGTCATGCTTGGTCTAATATGTAATACCCACCCATTTAATTAAATTCATCTAATGCAAGACACTTTCCTTTGTTTTAGCCTTGACACTTATTAGTGTGCCCACTTTTTGGTGGGGCCTAAGTGCCTTTTCATTTTGTTTTAAGGGTCAAACCCTCATCCTTTGCCCTTCGATTTTTGGTCTTTTTCCTCGCCCTTTATTTCCTTCGAGTTTCAAATTTGTAGGTCATTCCACATTATTATTCTCAGTGATGAGTTTATGTTTTGTTGTTTCACAATAATTTGTTATTTTCTTATGGGAAAGAGAGTTTATTTTTGTTTATTTTCCACATAATAGATATCACCTTTTGTTAAAAAGTTATACATTCATCGACTGGCTCAATTTTCTTTCATTTTTCAATAATTTTAGCATACTTATCTTAGTTTAGGGTTCTTTTTCCTTGCCTTGAATCTTCAATTCCTCTTGGGAGCCCCTGCTCACCATTAGGGACACTTTTATCCACTTCCCTTTATATTTTCTAGTCCCCTCTTCGAGGTTGAACTCCTCCCTTTTGTTTTATACGTTTTTGCACTTAGTTGAACATCTACAAGCTTTATCACACCTTAAATTTAATTTGTATGTCTAGTAGTGAAGTGGTGGCTTGGGAACTTCATGGCTACCCTCATAACACTTGAATAACTCCATTCAATGAGATATTTGCACAAGAGTCTACATTCACCACCATTTTCTTAGTCCATTTACATGATTTGTTGCCATAGTAGGAAGACCATTTCTTCATGGGGTTCAATTAGGATATCATCTGCATCCCCTTGTTCATGGTTTGAAAAATAGCATCCTCACACCATGACAGTGCTCTTATCACCTTACCTTTACTTTGGGTTACATCACCTCTTGTTTTCACATCCACTTCAATCAACTTCTCCAAATTCTTCTTCCTTGGAGTAACACACAGGGAGAAAACTTCGTTTACACCAATAAACTTAGAAAGGAGGACTAGCAGATTATAGGTTGTAGCCCCATGCATTCCATTCTAAGGGCATTTTAAAGATTCTCATTCTTTGTTTTGCTTCATCTTAAATCTGAACTTTTATACTCTATCCTACACAAAGCATAACTTTTCACTTTGGTATTATTTTATGGAGTTTGAGGAGGTTCACCCATGTTTTGCGTCTCTCCATCACAAATACAAGTGCACAATAGGTCACTACTCCATTGTTTATTTTTATTTTATGTGCCCCTATTGTTTGGATCATTTGCCACTTGTTGTAAGTTTGTTTCCCATGCAACTAGCAACCAACTCTCTTTCCCTTAATCCCATTATAGTTATTATCATTTTGAAAAGGGAAAACAATGAACTTGTCAGAAACAATATATTTCTTCTAATGTCACTAGAGACAATGGGTTGAGGAACCAAATTGGCTTAGATTTTTACTGAATGTGAATAAATATATCTCCCTTCCTTCACTCTTTTACTTTCATGCACCAGTCCAAACCAGTGTTGCAGGAAACGACCCCCCCCCCCCGATCAGAAGCCTGATCCTCGATCCATACGGATGCGTGGGTGAACCGCTCTCCGAAACGTGGATCGGGTTGATAAATACGATTCTTGCCAATTTCGGAATCGTACGGCCAATCTGCGTTTCGGTTTTTTTGAAACTCGTTTCGTACAATAGTTCGGCCATACGAAGTGCGGCACTTCCAGGTCCGATCCGTACAGATCGCAATCGCTTCTCTGGGCGTCGGTCGTTTCCGTCGCGAGGGCCAAAAAAATGACTTTTTATTATTTATTTTTTTTGTTTTCCTTGGTTGGGGGTGGGTCCACCTTGGGTTAGGGTGAGGAGTGAAGGGATTTAACACCTTTTCATATCTCATTTTCTCACTTTTATTTTATGAGAGCTTGGACAAGAGAAGAGAGGAGAAGAGAGGAGAGCTTGGAGGAGCTTGGAGGACTTCCATCTTACAAGAGCTAAAGAGGTAATTGCAAACCCCAAACTCCCTCATTTTCTTGACATTGTTATTTGTATTTTTCTCCTCCCTCTCCTACTCTTTCCCATTCTTTCTACTTGCTCATTTAATTGCAGGTTGTCCACCACCTATATTCATATTCCAAGATGGTGTTCTTTTGGGTTCTACAAATCATTCCACTTTTGTTTTTAAAGATAGCAAGGGGGAGTAGGAATGGAAGGGAAGAAGAACAAGAGGATAGTGGTCCCAATATGAGTGACCCAATGTATGATGAGGAGGAAGGGTTTGAAGAGGAAGGGGATGAAGTTGAACCTAAAGGAACACTGAAACACTAGAGGGGAAAGCTGTATTAACACCCTTGTGGAACTATGTGGCCAAACTTGAAGGGGGAAAGGGTGGTGGAAGCTACAAATTTTTGTGCCCTCATGGTTGTCATGGAGGAAAACCATTTAGTAGTTCATATACCCGCATGAGGAGGCATCTTTGTGGGGTGATGGACAGTGATGAAAAAAAGGTTGAGCAGTGGTTGATGGCCAGCGACAGCCAGACATTAGCAGCGTGACAGGAGATGATACAGAGACAAGGTGTTGTAGCATGGTGTACAACACTAGAACACATTCCTCGCTAAGAGGGAGTGTTAGTTTTTGTAGCATTGGATGTGTTTTAGCCTTGAAATTTTGTGGAGAGGCTAGAATACACGAGATCTCCAAAACCTAGAAATCATTTCTGGAAATTCTACCTAGAAATGACTTAATAAGGTTATTAAGCAGTTTTTAAATATTTCCTCAGTCTAAACTTAGGGAATTTGGTTAATTAATCAGTATTAATTAAGTCAAGGTGAGAATCATCTAGAAACTGACACGGATCGATCCAGAGATGATCCTAGCCATCGAGTATGTTTTAATCTTAGCTGTTGGTGATCCAACAGAGGATTATCAGAGGAGGTCGATGTGGTGATGGAGAGCACATTTAAGAAGTTTGATTGCATGAGCAATTAGATTTCCAGAGTAGCAGCAGTCAGTTGCTGGAGAGAGAGCTAGTGAGATCGAAGCAGTGAAAGAGGGATAGGGACAGTGAAGTCGGAGGAAGGATTCCAGATTCGGTGAGTGCATTTGCAGAGAGGCAGAGGAGCCACAGAGAAGTTGACACAGGGAAACGTTGTAGCCTCTAGAGGCAAAGTCGATTTGCTAGGAGAGATTGGCGTTTTCAGTTCCAGAGGCCGGGAAGGAGTCCCAGAGTGTCGGAGAAGCATCTTTCGGGTCAGCAGAACGCAAAATGACTTCATCAGAGTCTAGTTTGAGGCAAGTCATCCAGCCAGCTATGCAGAGTAGTGCAGAGGCGGTCGCAGTGCCTCAAAAGGCCAAAATTCTGAAGGCAAGTTGTGTAGGGAGATTGCGTGTGGAGTGAGGGAATTTATTCACTAGATTTTTCTTGCCAGTATTTCTCTATAGGATTGCCAGTTTCGGCATCCAGTTGTACTCAGATTATTTCACTGCTGCTTAATATTAAAACCCTCAGCTGTTGCACTGGTTTTCCCAAGTTGGGTTTTTCGAGGAAATTTGTCCAAAAATAACTGTGTTATTTTATGTGTGTGTGCTAGCATTTTCTTCCAGTGTCATTTCTTCCGCAGTTTTATTTGTGTAGATTGCAGTGTGATTTATTCAATATTTGTTGTAGCAAACAGTAAATAAATTGTTAAATTAAACTAACAATTAGGAGAATAATTTCCATTTGCTGCAATATGATTTCGGTTTACGGAATTTTCACAGCCAAGCCCTAGAAAACCTCCTTATCCTTAAAGGGACGAAGAAAAGAACTGAAAAGAATGATGTTTCGTTGAGTTAATGTGATCACCAAGGATTCCAGACTAGTGCCTGCCTATTGGGAAAAATGGAGTCAAGGCTTACTTTGATTTGATGATCTTCGCTCTTCAAGGAGACCTAATGCAACTACGCTAACCCTAGGGAGGCAACAACACAACTACAATAGAATTTTATACTTCAATGACAATGTTCAATGGAGTTTCAAGGATACAATACACAAGATTGACCTCTAGGAACATTCTTTCATCATTGCCTATGAGTAATGCATGCAATTCTTCCAACAATTTTAATGTTTTCACAAATTTGCATTAGAATTAGGGCACATTAAACATCATGAAATGAGATTCCATACATTAGACATTTAACAAGGTAAAATATAGCATCAAAGAGCACTTACAAGACAATGAGAGTATATCCATCCATCAACATTGCAAAAAGAAGCTCCAAGAAAAGATAGCAAAATTTTTCCAAATATCAAAGTGCATCCCAACATCCAAATTTCGTCCAAAATTGCAGGTCCAATTTTTTTTTACAAGAGAGATCCAAATGCAAGTGATGATGAGTTACAAATGAGGCTCTCCTTCTATTTATATGAGCCTCTCATAAGTTCGAATGGACTAATTAGCCTAATGAAGCCCCTAAAAATGTTTTAATGTGCAAACAACAACCCTATTGGTGACAAGCCCAGCAAATAGCTCCATAAGTGTAAAATAAGCCTTCTTGATGAGGTCAAAATGATAAAATAATGGTGAAAAGGGTCGTTGGAAGGCCAAAATGAGTCCTCTAATGTGCCATGACGAAGATGAGGGCTCCAAAATGATGATCAAGGGGGTGATCCCTTGATTTCCAAGCAAAACATCCTGTGGTGCTCCCAAGTGGCTCTTGGGCACAAGTAATGGTCTCATGGGTCTCCAGTGGCTCAATAACAAGTCCCTGCTCCATCAGTGAGTACTAGAAGATGATGCATGCCCTCTCGTATCTCTCCAGATGAGACAAAATCGCATATGGGCTCTAGATCAACTGCCAAGTGTTGGGTGAAAATGTGTGGCCGACTGGGAAACACGGTCCAAGTGCATCACCATCTCTGTATGGCTGGGCCACGAACAAGCAACATGTAGTGTTGATGAAGACCATGGTACAACAATCAATGCTCTATTGTGGTGGAGGCCCATGGCTCTCAACACTCACCCTACAAGTGCCACTATGACCCTCTGGAGGGCTTGGATCCCATATAAGGAGGCCAAGTCCAAGATGGAGACCCACCTGCAATCCTGTATAAGATCCAATGCGTCTTGTCACCTTCTAGTAGGATCCAATCATTAGTACAATTGAGTAAATAAGCTTGCTAAGGAAAAAAGTGGACACTTCATAGTGGCATGCCATTCCAAATGGGCTTTAGAATGTATAGGTGTTACCTTGCTCGACAAGAGAGGTCAATAAATGACACTATTAGGTGGTTCCAGACCTTAAGGGAGTAATAGGTCCATGGTATATTCGTCAAATGGCAGGTGTCATGTGAAATGATGGTGGAACAGAGTGGGGCAACAAGAAGGCTCCAAGCCACATGTCATTGGACAAGGGCAACTATAATGAGGGAAGTCCACACATTGGGTGTATGGATGTAGGAGGGAGAAATTGTAGTAGATGAGTTACCTCGACCTTTGTTTTTCCACCCTTCTTCATATTCCTTTCAACTTTTATTGATTTTTCTTTCTTTTAATTGCTTGCGGCTCCATGGGTTGGGATAATCATGGGTTCCTTAATGATGGAGGGGGCACTCCTAGGGGCCTAGGAACCAGGGCGATGGCCATAGTGATAGGGGGTAGAGCTCACGCTTGGATTTTTCCCATGTGCTAATTTTTTATGCCCTGATCATCTTTTGCATTTTGGTGGTACTTTTCTTGTTGTAAGTGTTGAGAAATCTAGGGCATAAAAATTAAGTGATTTCTCTTCCATTAGTAACTTCTTGTGAGTGCTTTTTACTTCTTTAGATTAGGATCTTCTTTTACTTAGGTTATTAGTGTTCTTCTTCATCAAACAAATACCAATGCATAAACCATAAAGAGATAAGAGACACATAATATAGGCTATCAGCCAGGGCCAAAACCTCTCCTACTTTAGAGGAAAACCCGAACAAATTCTTCTTCTTATAGAGATTCCAAGTGACAAATAATAAGACCAAGACCAAGACCAAGACCCTTGACCTATTTGCCACTCCAAGACCAAGACACAAGTTCCCTTGATGAGATCCTTAGACAACGGTCAATCTTCTGCTCCTTCCCTTTCTCTACTCCTCTTCCACTTCGACCTCCTTCTAGCTCAAATCTTCGGCCTCCTTGAATTAGGTCTGCAATCCTAATTCATAAACCCAATCTACAATCCTATGCCTTGATTTTCTTCTCTCTGGATAGGGTGTCCTTATTGGTTGACTCAGCTCCCTTCTTGATTTGACCTTCCTCTAACTCGGTTACCCAAGAGGACTGCAATTCCTCTCGGCTTCTTTTGTTGCAACTTATCTCTTGCTTCCTCACACATGTGGAGGATATCAACCCAAAAACAAACCAGAAAATAATCTCAGATTATACTCTTCCTCCTTCGCTTGATAATAAACTTCCTCGTTGCACTTCGCACCTCTTACTTCAGACTTATGATGACTAAAATTATCTCTAAATTTCTATCTTTGAAATAAGGTCGAGCTACCTATTTATAGTTGTTTGCCATCATAATAAGTCGACATGACTACAAGCTAGGCTGACGTGTCATTTGATGGAGATATAATTATCCTTCTTGAAGCCGACTTGAGGAGGAGACTTTGCTTGGTCTTGGAGGGCCTTCCTATACATTTAATGACTCATACAAAAGTGTAACATGCCCAAGAAGGGTCCTTCATACATGACATAGACTCAAATTGACTTTTATGACTAGATGACAAATCCTAAAGGCTCACAATGGGAGCCATCACTAAAATAAAATTCCTTGCTCATGAAACCCATGAGACAAGCATTACAATAATTTTATTTTTCTTCTTTTCATCAATTACATAAAATCATAATTACACATGTCATTATGAAGACCGAACCTAGTTACACTTTTCAATAGTAAGTGGCCAAATTATGCTTTCATCTTTTTTTTAGCTACATCAACCTTCGGGGCATCGTTCCAAGCCTGACCCAAAGTGTGGACAAGGGGATAGGGAGGCTAACTCCTTGTGGACCCAATGGACAAATGTGGACTTGGATGGAAAAAGTGTGAAAAGGGGTTATAATGGAGTGATATATATGGTATCAGGAAGCAAAACCACGCAACCAAAATCAGGGTTTCCCATGTAGTGCCACCCCTAAATCTAGTAGTCAATAGAGGAGGTCCCATGGGACTAGGATACAAGAGTAACCACCAATTTGTGACAAGGGAACAAGAGTACAATCCAAGCCCATTCTTTCTGTCGAATCCCCCCACTAATCCATAACGAAACATGTCCAAGAAAAGAAAGGATAAACAACCAATTACATAATGAAAAGCCATACCTTCGGGGTTAGAAGGCCCATCTTCAAACAAACGGTCATAACAAATGGGCGAGGGCACACAATGGCTAGCTTAGGTGGCGGATGTGAAAATTCGGAAACACGAATCCTATTGTAGCAATTGGAAATAATTCTCCTAGTTGTTAAATTAATTTTTAACTATTTATTTACTATTTGCTACAACAAATATTGAATCAATCACACTGCAACCTACACAAATAAATTGCAGAAGAAATAAAAGCTGGAAGAAATGCTAGCACATACACACATAAATTTACATGGTTATTTTTGGACCAATGTCCCCGGAAAAACCCAACTTGGGAAAACCGGTGCAGCAGCTGAGGGTTTTATTATTATGTAGCAGTGAAATAATTTGAGTACAACTGGATTCCGAAACTGGCAGTCATATAGAGAAAAATTGGCAAGAAAAATCTAGCGAGGAATTTCCTTACTCCACAGGTAAATCTGGGCTCTGACCTTAGCTCAAATTGAGTCGTCCAAACTAGCTCTGCGCAGCTACTGCGTCACCCTAGTGCAGTCACTTTTGCACTCAGCTTGAACCAGCTTCTCCTCAAGCCGTCTGGTCTGTTGTTGTCTGGGAAAATGTCTCTCCTGGCCTCCGGAACCTCTGCCCAACTTCTGGCATTGAAACTCAACTTTCCCCAACAAATTTGAAATTGCCTCTAGAGGCTACTGCGTTGCTCTGCGTCAGCCTCACTGTGGCTCACTTGCCTCTCTGCAAATGCACTCACCGAAACTGGAATCCTTCCTTCGGCTTCACTGTCCCTGCCCCTCTCTCACTGCTTTGATCTCACTGGCTCTCTCTCCGGCAACTAACTGCTGCTACTCAGGAAATCGATCTGCTCATGAAATCGAACTGCTCAAGTGATTTCTCCAAGCCCCATCGACTTCTTCTTATAATCCTCTGTTGAGACTTCAACGACCAAGATTAGATCTTAATCAATGGCTAGGATTAACTTGAAGTCGATCCGTGTGAGTTTCTAGAACATTCACACCTTAACTTAATTAATTCTGATTAATTAGTCATATTCCCTAAGTTTAGACTTAGGAAATATTTAAAAAATGACTAATAATCTAATTAAGTCATTTCTAGGCAGAATTTCCAAAAATGATTTCTGGGTTTTGGAGATCTCATGCATTCTAGCCTCTCCACAAAATTTCAAGGCTAGAACACATCCGATGCTACAAAAACTAACACTCCCTCTTAGCGAGGAATGTGTTCTAGTGTTGCTGCCTTCTGTAGCAACATCCTATTTCTGCATCATCTCCTGTCATGTTGTTGATGTCTAGTTGCTGCTGCCCACCAACCACTACGCAACTCTGATATGTGTTGCATATGTGCTGCTGCTGATTCTGCTGAATTGCTGCCAGCACTGCATCTACACTGCAACTCCCTCTCCATATGTTGATGTTGCAACTGCAACTGAAAATCATCCTAAATATTAAATCAACTTTGATTAGTATGATACATCTGCCTCCCGAGTCTCTGCCTTTTGTTAGTATTTGCACTGTCATTGAGGCATTTGCTGCTGCTGAATCTACATTGTGCCACTTGCATTGTTGTCATCCCTGCACTGCGCTCCCTAGCATCTGATTGCTGCGAGTCTGCGACCGTCACTTGGCCTCTAAATGCATCTACTACCACTGATCCATCTTGCTATTGAATATTATGGGCCCCTGTATCTAGGTAATGATCCATGAGGTGGACTCTTCAAGGACCCTACCGAATTTGGCACACTCGAGTCTCATACTCCTCCACCTCCTAGATCTGGTGTCCCACTATCTCCTTTCAAGCCTAGTCCTTAGCTGGGACCCTTCCTTTCTTTGCAACTCTCACTTCCTCCGGGATCTGCCTCTGGCAACTGGAAGTTGATCTGATGTCCAAATCCGCATTCTAGCTAACTCGTCTAGCCTCCTCCGGCAATCTTGTAGGGCCATCCCTGCAGAGCTGCAAAATCTGGAAACTCAAAATTGGAGAAATAAACCTTGAAGATATGTCAGAAACTCCCTCTTTTCTTTTGCTCAGCTATTTGCACTCCCTTCTAGAGTGAAAATCTGCTCACAACGACTGTTGATCTGCAAAGAAAAATCGAACTTCTTGAGACTGGAAGTTCCCTAAGGAAAATTTTCCCTCTGTGTGTGCTCTTCTTCCACCCGATGCTAGTTCTGCTCTAGCAAACTGCTGCAAAACTACTGCGTCCAGCTAGAGATTTGCTCTGCGAAAAATACTGGTTGCTCCCTCTACCTTTGGAATCCCTCGATCTGGAGAGATTGAATTTTTCTGTCCCTCTCTCAGAAAAATTGATTCTCCTCAAGAAATTTGACCTCTTGGCCAAGGTGACTGCGCTGCCTCTGGGGTTTCGATCTGCTGCCCCTCAATGAACAACAAAACTCCCTCTTCCTTCGCTACTGAGCTCTCCGATTGATCATTTGCGCTTTGATACCATGTGAAAATTCAGAAACTCGAATCCTATTACAACAACTAGTAATAATTCTCCTAATTGTTAAATTATTTCTTTTAATAATTTATTTATTGTTTTCTACAACAAATACTGAATCAATCACACTCCAACCTACACAAATAAACTATGGAAGAAATAAATGCTGGAAGAAATGCTAGCACACATAAATTTACACAGTTATTTACAGACCAATGTCCATGGAAAAACCCAACTTGGGAAAAGTAATGCAACAACTTAGGGTTTTATTATTATGCAACTGTGAAATAATCTGAGTACAACTGGATTTCGAAACTGGCAATCCTATAGAGAAAAATTGGCAAGAAAAATCTAGTGACGAATTTCCTCACTCCACAGGCAAATCTGGGCTCTGACCTTAGCTCAAATTGAGCCGTCCAAATTGGCTCTGCGCCGCTACTGCGTCACCATAGCGCAATCACTTCTGCACTCAGCTCGAACCAACTTCTCCTCAACCGTCTGGTTTGCTCTTGTCTGGGAAAATATCTCTCCTGGCCTTTGGAACCTCTGCAGCTTTTGGCACTGAGACTCAGCTTTCGCCAGCAGATTTGAAATGTCCTCTAGAGGCTACTGCGCTGCTCTGCGTCAGCCTCATTGTGGCTCACTTACTCACTGGAACTAGAATCCTTCCTCCAACTTCACTGTCCCTGCCCCTCTCACTGCTTCGATATCACTGGCTCTCTCTCCGACAACTGATTGCTGCTACTCAGGAAATCGATCTGCTAATGAAATCAAACTACTCAAGTGATTTCTCCAAGCCCCATCGATTTCTTCTTATAATCCTCTGTTGAGACTTCAACGACCAAGATTAGATCTTAATCAATGGCTAGGATTAATTTAAAGTCGATCCATTTGAGTTTTTAGAACATTCACACCTTAACTTAATTAATTCTGATTAATTAGTCATATTCCCTAAGTTTAGACTTAGGAAATATTTAAACACTGACTAATAATCTAATTAAGTTATTTCTAGGCAGAATTTCCATAAACGATTTCTGGTTTTTGGAGATCTCATGCATTCTAGGCTCTCCCCAAAATTTCAAGGATAAAAGACATATGATGCTACAAAAAATAACAACGAAGAATGGTGGCACATCGAGCTGTCTGGTGCCTGCAAGGGGCTGTCAGCTAAAGACAAATCTAGGAGAACATTTCTCCTATAGGGGTCACCTACTAGTGGTGGGTAACAGGGTGATCGAGCAACTTGGTAACCTTCTTTTAACTGTAGTGATGCACCATTTGCTCATGAAGCTTATATAGGTTAGCTTCTCCTATCACTATCAATAGCCTTTTGTTTTTTCTTTCTTTATTTTTTTTAGTGGGTCCATTGAGTAATGGATCACCTTGGTATTCTCCTTCAACCCTACTCACATTGATTTCCCATTCTCTTTATGGAGGTGTAGTGGAAAGACCCTTATTTCTCTCTAGTTACTTAAGGGCCTCTCTCAGCTCCTTGCTATTGGAATGGTGCCCTTCGTCATGAAGGTTCTATAAAAGGATTCCATTGCCCCATCATTTATAATAAGTTTGAAATCCTATAAAACTTTTATTTTCCAAATTTTCTCCATAAACTTATTCTCTCTTTGCTTTAGTTTCCCCTGTTGGTTTTCTCTTTCTTGCAATGGATTAGTTAGCTTGCATACTATATCTGGTTCCCCACACCCCAATAAGCCTTTGCTTAAAATTCAATATTTCCCTATCCATTGGTCCTTTGCATGCTCACGTCTATTTTAGTAAAATTGTCATGCTTACCCCTTACAAACATTTTAGCCCTTCCTACAACCTATTTTATTTACATTGTGCTACCACCAAATCTATCATCCAAAATTGTAAAGTCCGAACACCTAGGTGAAGAACTAAGAGGTTGACCACTCTCATCTCACCAACACTCTTTTACACCCTAGACAAGGGATGGACCTAAGTCAAGGGAGACGTATCTATGGGTTATTAGGCTCACTTCAAGTAGTATGTAATGGGAGTGAAGAGAGATTACAACTTTCAATGAAACCAGAAAGGAAATGATGTTTTGTTGTTCGAAGGTGATGGATGAAAGGGAATAACTGTTAGGATATTCCGACACATAGGAAATAGTTAAGTATAACTTGGTCTAGTGTAGAGTTAGGTAATGTGTGTTTCTTTACTATGTACTTTTGTAACTTACGATCTAACGGTCACGATATGTTCTAGACATGAAGTGATCTGACAATTCATTCTCTCCTCCGTATTATCGACACTTGATCCGTGGGTTAACACTTGATTGGTCCATGATCTCTATTTAAAGAGCATGGAGGATCATTTGTAGGTTAACCATTCATGAGAAAAGCTTATGTAAATTTTCATTCTTTTATTAATAAATTGCTTGAAGTGGCCGCGTTGGCTCAGGCCGTGGACTGTTGCCCTCTTTGAGGGTTTTAACCACGTCAACAATACTGGTGTATTGATCTGTGATATGTTTGTGAGCGGTGTCTTTTGGTGTTTTTTCTGAGGAACTTACCCTGTAAATTCCTACATGGTATCAGAGCTATTTGAGGGCCGCATCCATTGGTGATCCAAATCTGAAGCCGGTAGAACTGCATCCGATTGATGTTTCCTAGATCTACTGTTTCTCACTTCTTTCGGGTCGAGAGGACTGCTCTATTGTGTTAGGAGCATCTGTTCCAGTGAGAAACCCCTTTTGTTTCACGCGAAAAGGTTTCCGGTAGCCCTAGCTATGTCATTTTTAAGATTTGGAGGTATACAACGTTTATTTGCAGTTTCTAGTTATTTTCTCTCTGTTTATTTCGGTTTATTTATCTCTTTGTTTTTTATTATAGGATCTACACCTTTCATTTCTGCGTATGCTCTTTGCCCCGCGACTCTGTGCGATTTGGGCAACTTAGAAACAGAAAGGAAGTTTTTTTTCTCATGCGTATGCTCTTTTCCGCCGCGCTTTAGTGTGATCTCGGAAAATTAGAAACATTGAGGAAAATTGCTAGTTTTCGGGTAAAGCTAACCTCAAACCATAAGGTTTTTTTCTTGTATGTCCGTTTTGGGTTTTGTGGTTTTTGTTTTGTAGGCAAAAAAAGAGCTTTCTCAAGTAAGCATGCACCCCAAAGCTTCGGTGACTAAAAAAGAAAAAAAGAAAAAACCACTTCCTCTTTTCCAAAAATTACTAACCTTTTAAACTAGCTCACTTGGTCCAAAGTTACTTTATGAGAATAGATGTCTTGAGTTCAAGTCTTTCTTTTTGTTGAGTTAATTTTTCAAAAAGCACATGTAACTTATGTTTTAAAATTACTTTATGTAAAAGTGTTTTCACCCATTATAAAAAGTGAGTCACTTATAATTCTAAAGTCTTTTTATCTTTTATTTAAGTTACAATTTAGTGGGTAGCTCATAAAGTACCATTGTAAAAGTGACTTTCACTTATTTATAAAAGTGAGTCATATAATTTTTTTTTTAAAAGTGAGCTAATTAGATTAAGTTTGGAAAGGGGGTGGATTTTTTTTAAAATATAACATTATCATTCATTTCCGCACATTCCTGCACTTCGTCGGCATCTTCAACAACTTTTCTTCAAAAAGCCATAACTTCTTCATCTGGAAGCCATTTTTAGAGCCAGTTTTTTTGAATTAGCCTAATTTTTCGAGATCTTTCCATTGGAACACTTAATTTCAGCATCTATAGCTTCAGTTTCTGTTAAAATGGAAAGTCTATGCCAAGTTATTCTTGATAGCACCAACTACTTCCAATGGTGGTCCTACATTGTGGATTTACTTAGAAGAAAAGGTCTTTATAGAATAGCCTCAGGCCAAGAAACCAAACCGAGAGATGAAGATAAGGCAGCAAAATGGGAAAATAGGCAAGATCAAGCACGTGGGTTGATAGGGATGTCTATTTCTCTAGACCTTAGATTCCATATCGCAGAACTTGATACTCCTAATGAAGCAATGAAACAGATCACTAAAGTTTTTGGAATTAAAAATAAACTTAGAGCCCATCAACTCAAAAATGAGTTGCTTACATTGGACCCCAATAATTTTTCTTCCATTGAAGATTTTTTGTCCAAGTTCAAGACCCTTAGACTTCTCTTGGAAGGTGTTAAGGTTAAGAAAGAAGATGGTAACCTTATCTATTCCATTCTTACTAAGTTGGGACTAGCCTACTTTGTGTTTGTTTCCACCTTCCATTCTACAAGAGAAGCCTTCATTTCTCAAGGACAAGACTACAAGTCCCCTTCCTTTGTTGCCTTTTGTGATTCTTTAATAAGAGAACAAGAAAAACTCTTACACCTTGGTCTTCTTAATCTTTGAAACTCTTCTTAGAAAGCCTTAGCCGCCCAGCAACAACCAAATTCAAAGAATCCTAAGAAATCGTATCCTAAAAAGAATGGTCCTAAGCAATTTCAGTCTCAAAATGAAAAATCATTTCAACAAAATGATAAGGAAAATAAAAACAAAGGGAAGGAGACTGATTGACATTTCCACTTTTGTAATCGAGATGGCCACTTAGAATCCAAATGCTTTAAGAAGATGGAAGCCTTAGAAGCAGCAATGAAGAAGCATAACATCCATTTGGAGCACTCTTCAACTTTAACCTCATCTTCAGGAATAACATTTTCTGCATGTGGTTGTCAAACATCTCGGTCTGAATATGCACTAAATGTATCTTCTTCTTCTAATTCTCATGAGTGGCTCATTGATTCTGGAGCTTCTTATCACATGGCCAAAAACAAAGCCATGTTTTCTTCTTTAAATGATTGTAACACCAAAAATATATATGTTGGTGATGATAGATCTCTTAGTGTTGTAGGGACTGGAATTGTTCATATAGACAATGGTCAATTTAATGATGTATTATGTGTTCCAACCTTATCCTGCAACCTTCTATCTGTATATCAGATAACTCATTCAGGTGAAGGTAAAAACATTGAATTTTCACCTCATGATGTTGTAATTAAGGACCTAAGAGATCCTAGACAGATTTTAGCTACTGGCATTGCTGATGATTCTACAAGGTTGTATAAGTTTAACGACTTTGGGTCATCAAATCTTCCCTCGGTATTTGTTGCTCATAATGATGAAGTGAGCAAACTTTGGCATAAACAATTTGGTCACTTAAACTATCGCTTCCTTCAGAATCTATGTAAAGAAAATATGGTGACAGGTCTTCCAATGGTATCTTGCAGAGATGGTGTTTGTTCCGGATGTGTACTTGGAAAACATCATCGGGATAGTTTCGAAGAACGTGCCTTTTGGCACGCCTCAACCCCTTTACAGCTTGTGCATAGTGATTTATGTGGTCCACTGCCAGTTGTTTCATTCTCTGGCTACAAGTATTTCTTAACTTTCATTGACGATTTCTCCAGACGCACTTGGGTATACTTCTTAAAACTCAAAAGTGAAGTATTTAACATGTTCTTGGCCTTTAAGGCCTTTTTTGGAAAACAATCTGGACATCAAATTCTTAAGCTAAGATCTGATAATGGCCGAGAATATGTTAACAACAAATTCATCAAATTTTGCACTAAGAATGGAATTCAAATGCAATATACTGTTCCATATACTCCACAACAAAATGGTGTAGCTGAAAGGAAGAATCGCACCTTAAAGGAAATGGCTAATTGTATGCTTCAATCTAAAGGACTTAGTCTTAATTTTTGGGTAGAAGCAATTAATTGTGCAAATTACATAATAAATTGCACTTCTACTAAGGTTTTAAATAATATCACTCCAGAAGAAGCATGGAGCTCAATTAAACCAGATGTAAGTCACTTTCGTGTTTTTGGAAGTGAAGCATGGGTCCATATTCCAGATGAGAAACATAAAGCTTTAGAACCTAAGAGTGAAAAATGTATTTTTGTTGGATATTCTGAAGATGTCAAAGCATATAGACTTATTCCACTTAAGTCCAAAAATGTTATCATTAGAAGAAATGTAAAGTTTTGCTGAAAATATATCGGCCTACGAGCCTAATGCAGCGGATGTGCCACCTCTCTCTATCCCTTCTACTTCTGAAAATATTTCTTCTTCAGATGATGACAGCGAGTATGACAATCCTCCCCCACCTTCTCAGGATCCTCTTTCAGCTCCTCAGCTTCCAAAATGGGTCCGTGCTACTCGGGATGCAGCAGGTGCTCTTGCCGGTGATCCTACAGATCAACGTCGCACACGTTCTCAGTTTGATAGAGCCTCTTCTTTACTGGCTCAAGCTTCAACGAATTATGATCCTGACACCTTTGTAGAAGCTTCAGGCCATCCAGATTGGGACGTAGCTATGAATGAAGAATATCGTTCATTATTAGCAAATAATACATGGGATCTTGTTCCTCTTCCAAATGGATGTAAACTTGTTAGATGCAAATGGGTTTACAGAACCAAGTATGACCCAGATGGAAAAGTTGATAAACATAAAGCTCGTCTTGTTGCTAAGTGTTTTTCACAAGTTGAAGGCATTGACTATACTGAAACCTTCTCCCCTGTTGCCAAAATGAACTCTATCTGCCTTGTTCTTTCCCTTGCTACCTCTTTCAAATGGGAAGTCCATCAGATGGATGTTAAATCTGCCTTCTTGCATGGAGACTTGCATGAAGAAATCTATATGGAACAACTTACTGGCTTTATACAAACAGACTCCAGCCTTGTATGTTGGCTTAAGAAATCCCTTTATGGTCTCAAGCAAGCCCCTCAAGCTTGGTATGCCAAAATGGATAGCTTTCTTTTAGAAACTGGCTTTTCTAGGTGTCATTCTGACAATACTGTCTACACCAAGAAAGTGGGCAAGTCTCTTATCATTCTTGTTCTTTATGTTGATGATCTTATTCTTACTGGTAGTGATCCCAACCTTATAAACCATGTGAAGTCCAGCCTTAAAAAGAAGTTTGAAATGAAAGACTTAGGACACTTGCATTATTTTCTTGGTCTTCAAGTCTTGCAATCCAAGGAAGGTATTTCCCTTTCCCAGTCCAAGTATGCATGTGATCTTCTATGCCATTTTCACATGGAAAACTGTAAGCCAGCCCCTTCTCCCTTTCAGTCTGGAGCCAAACTTTCAGTCACTTGTACTTCCCCTGAAGTTGATGTTGAAATTTGGTACCAGAGGATAGGTGGTTCCCTTAGGCTTTGATCTTTGGCCTAGGGAAAAGTGTCCAAAAGAATTTAATTTTTCTCCTAAAGTGACTTTGTAATTTTTTTAATAAAGTTAAATCTAATTTAAAAGTGATTTTAAGTGATAAAGTTACTAAGTCTAATTTTAAAGTGACTTTTATAAAGTCAATGAAAAAATAGAAAATAAAAGTGACTTTGGAAATAAATGACTAAGTGGGTCTTTATTAAAGTGAGGTGAATTAAAAAATAAAAAGTGAGATTTAAATGAGCATTTAATCTCAGCCTTAGATCTCAATCTATTTCAGCCATTGGATTTAGGGATCACCCAAAAGTCACTTGGATCACCCAAAAGTCACTTGGGGTTAGATTAAAGGAGGAAAAGGAGGAAAAGGTCATTCATTCTTTCATGAGCAGATTGGGAGAAGGAGAGCAAGAGAGCAAGAGAGATTTTTGAGCATGGAGGAGAAGAAGACAACAGCTTGGCACACATTCCATGGCAGCAGTTGAGCAGATTTGTACAGCTGGTTCAACACACAGTGAAAGACAGATTTTGGTACGATTTTTGAGGAGTGGTTTGCACAAAAATAGAGGAGCAGTTTGCTGATTTTTCTGCACGCAAAACGAGGGCCATACAACGCATTTATTGCAGGTCGTACAGCGCATTTAATGATGTCCGTACAACTGCATTTAATGCTGAAAGTGGGCACAAAAATCGAGGAGGCCGTACATCATTTATTGCTGTCCTGTTTGCTGTAATTTCCAGTTTGCTGTGAGGCATGGGAAAAGAGATAAGTTGTAAATTTACTTGCTGATTTTTTTGTTGAATATTTCTCACTGTGAAAAAAAGACATTTTCAGAAATAAAGAAGAGCTCTCGAACTGGTTTTCCCCAAGAGTTGTAGGGGGTTTTTCCAGGGTCACATTGACAAAAAATCTCAGTGTTTAAATGTGTTTTAATGGCTGTTTATTACTGCTGATTTTTATTTCTGCAATTTCCAGCATTCTGTAAAATTTCCAGAATTTGTGTTTTCAACAAATTTATTTTTTTTCAGCTTGTTAAATGTATGGTTATGGGAAAGGGCATTTAACTATATGGGAGAAATAAGGAGAAACTGAAAACCGGGGTGGGAAAACAGAAATTTCTACATGGTATCGGAGCTTGAGTGCTGAAGGGCAGTTTGGGACAGCAAAAGGAAAAATTACAGCTGCTGGTTTTTCACTCAGAAAATTCCAGCAAGCTGATTTTTTCATAAACAACAGTTTTATCTTTACTACAACAGTGCTATTTTTCAGTTTTAGGACAACAGGATGTCATTGGGATTGAGGGTGGCAGGAGGCAAGAAAGGCAAAGGGAAGAAGCAGGCTTCCACAAGCAGTGGTGGGGGCAAAGGCAAAGGTAAAGGTAAACAGGGGAACACACAGAAGGACTATTCCAAGGTGAAGTGTTGGAATTGTCAAAAGATGGGACACTATGCAGTTGTGTGTCTCGAGAAGAAGAAGAAGAAGGGGAAGAACCAAGACGTGGCAGCTTCAACAGAGATTGAGGACTTTGCAGGTCGTTTTGACCGAGAGTTTGCGTTCACTACGTGTGAGTCCTCTAGTGCAGGATCACCTGCCACACAGGTTCAGAGGGAGCATGCTTTTCCCTCGATTAGCGGAGCATCTTCAGGTATCTGGTATGTGGACAGTGGGGCTTCACGTCACATGACAGGAGTCCGTGAGTACTTCTCAGAGCTTTCAGAGAGTGGCACTGATATAGAGGTAGTACTCGGTGATGACAGAGTTGTTAGAGCAGTCGGGGTGGGGACACTGACATTTCAGAGGGAGTCCAAACCTCCCTTGAAATTGTCATATGTTCTTTATGTGCCAGGGATGAGGAAGAACCTCATATCCGTCTCAGCTTTGGAGGACAAAGGATATGAGGTACTGTTCAGGGGAGGAAAGGTGTTGATGTATCCCAGGGGCACTCCAGCTGATTCAGCTAGAGTGATAGGTGTATGCCATGCAAAGGTGTACAAGTTTGCATTCCAGCCCCTTTTGGCATTGAGCAGTAGTACCGACAGTAGAGCTAGCAGTTCTGAGCTGTGTGAGATTTGGCACCGCAGGATGGGACATACGTATCATGGAGCCTTGAGGACATTGCGGGAGATCACTATAGGTGTGCCAGATTTCAGTACTGATCACTTTGATACTTGCAGAGGTTGTGCGATGGGCAAGTTTGCCAAATCCCCTTTTCCCAGCAGTGACAGCAGAGCGACTGGGATACTTGATTTGATTCATTCTGATGTGAGCGATCGGATATCTCATGTTTCCTTGAGTGGATATGAGTACTATGTTTTATTCATTGATGATCACTCCAGGAGGACCTGGATTTATTTCTTGAAGACCAAGAGTGAGGTCTTCAAGCGGTTTCAGGAGTTCAGAGCTCTTGTGGAGACATAGACAGGTCGGAAGATCAAGTCCTTGAGGTCGGACAATGGAGGAGAGTACACCCTTGGAAAGTTTGTTGACTATTGTGCGGAGGCAGGCATTAGGAGGGAGTTCACTGTTCCTTACAACCCCCAGCAGAACGGGGTTGCGGAGAGTAAGAACAGATCCATCATAGGGGCTCCCAAAGCCATGTTACATGATCAGGGGTTGCCATTGTTCTTGTGGGCAGAGGCCTGCAACACAGCTGTTTACTTGCAGAACAGGAGTCCGCATCGTGCCTTGGGGCACATGACTCCGGAGGAGGCTTTCTCTGGGAAGAAGCCTGATATTGGTCATCTTCATATCTTTGGATGCATTACATACTCCTATATACCCAAGGAGAAGAGGACCAAATTAGAGCCCACCGTAGAGAAGGGTATCTTTGTGGGCTACAGTGAGACCTCAAAGGCCTTTCGGATTTACATTCCTGCACAGAGGAGAGTTGTTGTTAGACGGTATGTGAAGTTCGAGGAGGACAGGGCCTTTAGGAGGTCACGGGAGTTAGAGTATCCGGATCAGCCAGACCCTTAGCAGCAGTTGAGTCAGTCGCAGGGATCCAGTGGGCAGGGATCAGGAGGATCAGGAGGTACATCTATGAGGATGTCAGGTCCGTCAGTGAGCAGTGGCTCACCGAGCCAGAGGGGTGGTGCTCCGGGCAGCATGCAGAGCAGTTCACAGAGCAGTTCACTAGGGAGTCCACTGATGGACAGTTCACACGGTACCTCAGCTTCTACAGGTTCAGGTGCAGGCAGGAGGACAACAGACAGACAGTCAGGAGTTCAGGCTACTGATGGTGATGAGGAGGAGGAGTTTCATTCTCCTATGGGAGAAGCATGCTCAGGGAAGAGAAAGCCCAAGTGGCTCCAGGACACCTTGAGAGATGCCACATCTGTTGCTGAGCCGAAGAGGCTGGTCAGAGAGAGTAAACCACCTGAGAGGTTTTGTAGCTATATGGCGATGGTTACCAGCATCCTTAACTCTGAGCCTTCTAGCTATGAGGAGGCAGCTAGCCAGCAGGTCTGGAGAGAGGCCATGCAGGAGGAGTATTCTTCTATCATGAAGAATGATGTTTGGGAGGTGGTGCCGAGGCCTGAGGGCAAATCCGTGGTTACTTCCAGATGGCTTTACAAGGTAAAGCATGCTGCAGATGGAAACATTGAGAAATTCAAAGCAAGGTTTGTGGCTAGAGGGTTCTCCCAGGTAGAGGGAGTTGATTATGAGGAGACCTTCGCTCCCGTGGCTCGATATACTTCGATCCGCTCCATTATATCGATAGCAGCAAATATGGGTTGGAAGATCCACCAGATGGATGTGAAGACCGCATTTCTCATTGGCTTCATACAGGAGGAGGTGTACATTGAGCAGCCACAGGGCTTTGAGGTGCATGGGAAGGAGTCCCATGTGTGCAGACTGAAGAAGGCCCTTTATGGCCTGAAGCAAGCTCCCAGAGCTTGGTACTCCAGGATAGATACATACTTGCAGGGGATGGGTTTCACAAAGAGTGAGGCAGATCCGAACCTTTACTTTATTGTGATTGGTGAGGAGCCTCTCATTCTGGTGCTGTATGTGGATGACTTGGTCATTACAGGTGCAGAGAGACTCATAGAGCACTGCAAGAGAGATCTTGCAACGGAGTTTGAGATGAAGGACATTGGCTTGATGCATTACTTTTTGGGCTTGGAGGTGTGGCAGGAGGAGGGGCATTTCTTCCTGGGGCAGGGGAAGTATATTGTGGACATACTTAGCAGATTCCACATGGAGGATTGTAGACCCATGTCGACACCGATGATCACCAACTGGAAGAAGCTTCATGCTTCGGATTCTGAGTTGGTGGATCCCACATTGTACAGGCAGCTGATTGGTTCCTTGATGTATTTGGTCAACACTAGACCAGATATCTGTTTTGCAGTCAACACGATGAGTCAGTTTATGTGTGAGCCTAGGAAGGTTCACTGGGTGGCTGCAAAACACATTTTGCGGTACTTGTAGGGGACAGTGGATTATGGTCTGGACTACAGGCAGGGAGATGGAGTGAGATTGGCAGGATACACTGATTTTGATTGGGCAGGTTGTGCTTCTGATAGGAAGAGCACTTCAGGGTGCTGTTTTGGGTTGGGTTCAGCAGTAGTGTCGTGGTTCAGCCGGAAGCAGCAGTCAGTAGCACTGAGTTCAGCGGAAGCAGAGTATATGGCAGCCAGTCTAGCTAGTTGTGAGGCTATCTGGTTTCGCAAGATGTTGTTTGGCTTATTTGGTCAGCCGCTGAGACCTTCAGTGATTTACTGTGATAATCAGAGTTGCATTAAACTCACGGAGAATCCAGTATTTCATGACAGGTCAAAGCATATGAGGATTAGATATCATTTCATCAGAGACTATGTTCAGAAGGGAGCTGTGAAGCTTGAGTATATTTCCACTGATGAGCAGGTTGCAAATATTCTTACCAAAGCCTTACCACGGGGCAAGCATGTCTACTTCAGAGACAAGATGAGTGTGGTGAGGAACACCTTCCTCGGTAAGAGGGAGTGTTGAAATTTGGTATCGGAGGACATGCGGTTCCCTTAGGCTTTGATCTTTGGCCTAGGGAAAAGTGTCCAAAAGAATTTAATTTTTCTCCTAAAGTGACTTTGTAATTTTTTTTATAAAGTTAAATCTAATTTAAAAGTGACTTTAAGTGATAAAGTTACTAAGTCTAATTTTAAAGTGACTTTTATAAAGTCAATGAAAAATTAGAAAAGAAAAGTGACTTTGGAAATAAATGACTAAGTGGGTCTTTATTAAAGTGAGGTGAATTAAAAAATAAAAAGTGAGATTTAAATGAGCATTTAATCTCAACCTTAGATCTCAATCTATTTCAGCCATTGGATTTAGGGATCACCCAAAAGTCACTTGGATCACCCAAAAGTCACTTGGGGTTAGATTAAAGGAGGAAAAGGAGGAAAAGGTCACTCATTCTTTCATGAGCAGATTGGGAGAAGGAGAGCAAGAGAGCAAGAGAGATTTCTGAGCAGGGAGGAGAAGGAGATATTAGCTTGGCACACATTCCAAGGTAGCAGTTGAGTAGATTTGTATAGTTGGTTCAGCACATAGTGAAAGACAGATTTTGGCATGATTTTCGAGGAGTGGTTTGCACAAAAATCGAGGAGTAGTTTGCTGATTTTTCTGCACGCAAAACGAGGGCCGTACAACACATTTATTGCAGGTCGTACAACGCATTTATTGCAGTCCATACAACGCATTTAATGATGTCCGTACAACTGCATTTAATGCTGAAAGTGGGCACGAAAATCGAGGAGACCGTACATCATTTATTGCTGTCCTGTTTGCTGTAATTTCCAGTTTGCTATGAGGCATGGGAAAAGAGATAAGTTGTAAATTTGCTTGCTGAATATTTCTCACTGTGAAAAAAAAGACATTTTCAGAAATAAAGAAGAGCTCTCGAACTGGTTTTCCCCAAGAGTTGTAGGGGGTTTTTCCAGGGTCACATTGACAAAAAATCTCAGTGTTTAAATGTGTTTTAATGGCTGTTTATTACTGCTGATTTTTATTTCTGCAATTTCCAGCATTCTGTAAAATTTCCAGAATTTGTGTTTTCAACAAAAAAATTTTTCCAGCTTGTTAAATGTATGGTTATGGGAAAGGGCATTTAACTATATGGGAGAAATAAGGAGAAACTGAAAACCGGGGTGGGAAAACAGAAATTTCTACAGTCGATGCTACCTTATACCGTCAACTTGTAGGAAAACTTTTGTATCTGACCCATACTCGTCCTGACCTTTCCTTTATTATTGGCCTTATTGCTCGGTTTATGCAAAACCCACATGAAAGTCACTGGAAAGCAACTAAAAGAATACTTTGTTATGTTCGAGGTACAGTTTAGTTTGGGATTCATTACTGTGTAGAAGCATCTACTCTATTAGTTGGTTTCACTGATTCCAATTGGGCTGGTGACCCTGATGATTGGAAGTCTACTGCAGGTTATGTGTTCACTCTTGGTTCAGGACCTATTACATGGTCTTGCAAGAAACAAAGTGCCTTTTCTCTTTCTTCAGCAGAAGCAGAATATCGTGGTGCCATAGAAGCTAGTAAGGAGGCCCTGTGGCTTCGTCAGAGCCTGTCAGAGTTTGGCTTTCAGCAGGAGCATCCGACTACACTTTGGTGTGATAATCAAAGTGTCATTCAACTATGCAAAGATCCAGTACAACATTAGCGCAACAAACACATTGAACTGCACATGCACTTCATCAGAAAGCTCATTCATGACCATGTTCTTGAAGTGCAATATTGTTCAACAGATGATCAAGTTGCAGACATCTTTACAAAGGCTCTCACAGAGGCGACGTTTACTAAACTTCGAGTTATGGTTGGAGTTCAAGAAGTTGTCACTAAGGGGGGATAGGCTCTAGTGCCTCCTTTCTTCTCCTGCTGTGTCATATTTGTACATCCTTCAATCCTATCCCAAATAGTTCTTAAGGGGGGATGTTAGGATATTCTGACACATAGGAAATAGTTAAGTATAACTTGGTCTAGTGTAGAGTTAGGTAAAGCCTGTTTCTTTACTATGTACTTTTGTAACTTACAATCCGACGGTCACGATATGTTCTAGACATGAAGTGATTCGATGGTTCATTCTCTCATCGGTATTACCGACACTTGATCCATGGCTTAACACCCAATTGGTCCATGATCTCTATTTAAAAAGCATGGAGGGTCATTTGTAGGTTAACCGTTCATGAGAGAAGCTTATGTAAATTTTCATTCTTTTATTAATAAATTGCCTGAAGTGGCCGTGTTGGCTCAGGTCGTGGACTGTTTCCCTCTTTGAGGGTTTTAACCACGTCAACAATATTGGTGTATTGATCTGTGATCTGTTTGTGAGCGGTGCCCTTTGATGTTCTGTCTGAGGAACTTACCTTGTAAATTCTTACAATAACTAGTTCCTTATTGTGTGAGCTATGGAGGTCATGTGTCCAACCTATAGAGGTGGTTCTAATGAATAATTAGGGGCTATAAACAACCAAAGTGGGTTACTATACAACAACCCTAATTTGGGCGCTAGATACCATAGAGTTATGAAGGAGAGGGACTCTATAGGAGACCTCCACGACCATATTGGTCTAGAAGTGTTTTTTTTTAAGAATTAAAACTATGCTATTGCTCACTATGAACACCTAGGCATATAATTTTTGCTCTTTAAAATAAAGCAACAAGAAGGCTTCAAGTACTCCTGCAATGTAATAATGTTGCACCTCTATGGCTCTTATGTCAACTCTTACAATAAAAAATTGCAACAAATATCTTTTGTGGTGAGCTTAGAACACAATGCCACACATAACAAAGTTGTATGTACAATGAAACATAGTCTAAGCTAATAATTTACCTCATCTCCACAAGCTTGGAGCTAGCTTGCTCACAAGTTCTTCCATTAATCAACTCCCACTTACAAATGGAGAGAGCAAACCCTTATATAGGTTTTGTTGAATTTCCTTGAAATTCTGCCACTGCTATGCTGGAAAATCTAAAAACTAATTCTTTTTTCACCAAGACATAAAATTTCTCAACACTAAAAGCAATAGAATTAAACACAGAGATAAAGAACTAAATCACACAAGAGGCAATAATTTTTCTAGCGAACCCAACTGGGAGAACCCTCTTCTTGTTGTAGAATTTTATTGAAAGAGTTTGAACATATGAATCTCTTACAAGGAAACACTGGTTCACACGAGAACACACTTTTTCTCACTGCTTGGACTAAGCTAGAAACTCCCTGTAATCCTCGCAACCTAGCTCCTACTTCCTTTGCAATTTGGCCTCTATTTCCTAGCGCAATAGTGGCTCCTATTATTTAGGAATTCCTCCTAAATCCTAGTGCTAGTTTGCAAGGAAGTATCCCTCTTAATTCTGCGTATAAGCTACTCCTTGATACACTCTCTCAACAAGATGCTCTCATACACACAAACCTATGCATACAAGAAGGATGTAAGTTGTGGCTTCGTCCTCCTTTTAAGCAATTCGATCATGCTAATCCTGGCAAGTGTGAATTTAGAACACAAGTGAAGTTTGACTTGTTAATTTCTCATGTAACATGTCCTTGCTTCAATCGAAACTGAAGTTCTCCAACTCGTCCTGTTCTAAATTAGAACTAATACTTGGATAACCACATAACTGAGCCACCTGTTGGAAAATCAATGATGGCATCTTATTATACTTATTTCCTTTAACCTTGATACTTTCTTGTGAATCTTGATTATTTTCTTTGTGTTCTTTAATTAGATCTTATCATTAAACAATATCAAGAATAGTAAATGCAATAACATAGGACACAGATATAGGCTCTTAGCCAGGGAAAGACCCTTCCAAGGGGAAAACCCAAAAACTCTTCTCTTCTTAGAATCTGCGTCAAATGAGATACAAAGACCCAATCCCTAGAGCAAGTCCTCCTAGTACCAAGTTGACCCTTCCTCAAATCCTTCCTTGAATCTGCACAAAACTGTTACACTACAACTTTAACCTGTGAGATACAATACTGCTACTTGACCTGCAACTTCGACCCTGCAATTTCGGCCTTGTAGCCCCTGGAGAAACCCTAATTTATCCTCCTTTTGGGACCTTCCAAGAATAAGACAACTCTTCCTAAGGTCATCGAGGTCTAGACAGAGTTTCCTTCTCCCCAGCTACAAGATGCTACACTTCGTTCTACTGCAATTTAGTCCTGCAACTTTGGGTTGATTTTGCAACCCAGAAACCCTAGAATTTCATAGATGTGAGAGAGATAGAGCCCAAAAACCAAGAAACTTCATCCTTCCTCCTCCTTGAACTTTGCTCTCCTTTTTGTGGTTACCCAGCTATAGATCAAACTTCTTCTTTTAGATTGAACTTGTGAGTGAGTGTGTTGCAAATGACGTCAAATTGCTCCTTTATATAGCCTTCTCAAGGGGTCGAATTCCCTCCTTTAGGCCGACTTGTACTCTTGGGGATTCTAGGACTTTCTAGACTCAAAAAAATAATTCTTTTTACAATTACAAGTTTCCTAGAAGGGTCTTATAAACATGATGTTGACTCCATTGACTCGTCATAATAAATCCTAAGACGTAACAAACCTTAGAAGCACGAAGAACATGCTTTTACCTAGAAGACCATCAATAATGAAACCCATGCTTTAATAATAATTTTTCTTTCTTCTTTTTCTTGTTTGTTACATATGATACATATTGAAATGAGCACAACAATTATGAAGACCGAAACTAAGGAGGTGTTCATAATTTTTTTTTTTTTTTTTTTTTTTTTTTTCGATGTGGTTCACGGGGGCACCGGAGGTGGCCGCTACGTCCACGTAGAGCTGCACGGCCATCAGGCCTACCCCCGAGGGCGTCGAGGAGATTTGACCCCGTGACCTCTCAAACCGGAGAGTACTATCAGCGGGAACTCAACCATTTGAGCTAACCCTCGGGGGCAGAAGGTGTTCATAATTGTACAAGTAGTACAACATCATATCTCAAATTGAAGAGTTCTCAAGAAGAGTCAGATTGATAAGCCATACTGTAAGCATCATCATCATGACCAACACTGTCCCTGAGGCCTAACTAGATGAGCTCTTCTTTAATCAAGAGCGTTATGATGGGAGGCTTTACATGTGATACTGCACTACCTCTAAAAGGTATATACCCCATCCAGATGTCTACAATGTATGTCCTTTTAGGACTATTCTTATCTTGAATCTTCAATCCCAAGTTCTCAAAGAATATCGGTCCTCTTCGACCACTCTTCTCTTGGATACTTGTCACATCCTCAAAGAGTGTTGATCCCTTTCCTTTCTTGGATGCTATGTCCTCAAGGAAACCACAGATGCTTATCCAAACCTCCGCCATTCTCTCTTCATCACCTGAAGAGGAGAAGACACATGTGATGTCCAACATCACTCCCTCTCAACCAAAGAGGACATCCCTATTCTCCTTTAATCTTGAGAATAGAACCTTGCTCCTATACAAGGAGACTCCTTTACTCCCTCTTAAATCCAAAGGAGATTTCCAACTTCCTTTCTATTTGGGAAGTCTACACCACAAGCCTTGTAGCTTGTCTTCTTAAGAGTATTAGCTACTAATTCTCCATAGCTACTTGGCTCCCTCTTCACATCTCTTGAACCGAGTATGCTTCTTTCTGAGGTATCATGGAGCCACCTTCTCCCTTCGATCTTGTGACAAGTTCTGGGTTAATCTTCTTGCTCATCACTTTCTTCTTTGATATGAAGGCATATATTGAGCCTTCCCAAAATTCAAGCTGATCATAGCTTCTTCTTGAAAGTGATCTTCTCTTGACCTTCAGGTTATCTTCTCGCACCGCTACTTTTTAATCTCAATATATCCATATCTTGAATTTACAGTGGTCAGGTGCTAGATATCGAGCTTCCCTCAATATCCCTTTTCCATCATATAATCCTGCAACATTCTACCAGGTAGCAATAATATGTTAACTAGATAACTGATAATGATAAAAAACAGACTTACCTCATCATGATGACCTTCTCACCAAAATCCTCATCGACCATCTCCACTTCCTTCATGCATCAAAGTGCCCAAGGATAGAACTTGATTACCAAGTTACAAATTTTTCTTTTGGTGACTACATTGGATGTTAATCATTACAATATATATTCTAGAGGAAGTCTTAAATTCTTTATATGTTCTTAAGTCAAACTTCAAGCATCATATATCCATATACTTAAGCAAATTTCATGATGAACCTTTTCTCCACAAGATTCTATATATATGAATCTTATCCAAGGTTTTGTATTCAACATGCATTCCTATGCTTTTATTTGATCATCTAACTATCCATGTATCTCACAAAGAGCCTACATCCATGACCCATTGCATTATTTCATCCTTTTACCCGTATTGATTCCACATTACATGGAATGTCTACTAATCCTTGTCATAGTTCTTTTCCAAAGAACCTTCCATAATGATGGTTCTTTCCTAAATCATGATGATTCATCTAAGAAGGATGACAACCTTTAACACAATGTTAGACAATATCTGGATGATCAATATGCAAAATGGTCTATCTATCCATGTATCTAGATTCTAGATGATCTTTGTAAAGCAACTTAATCATGCAAATTCTAGATATCCTACTATCATATACTATCTTCCTATGATGCTTATGCAGAACATACTATCCTAGAAGAAAGATGAATCTTCACAGAGAACTTGATAGTCAGTGAACCTTCTTTAGTAGTAAAGATCCTTCTCTTCTTCCTTCTTTGCTTTCTTCCTAGGTTCTCCCATGACTTCGGCTACAACAGTTTCGCTCCTTTACTTTCTCTTGTTCTTTAGGCTTGGACAATCCCTTTTAAAGTGTCCAAACTCATTGCAATTGAAGCATTGCACCTTGGACATGTCTTTCTTCTTGGACTTACCAAACTTCCCTTTCTTGTTCTTCTTGACTCGGGCTAGAAAGGCTTGATACTGCTCATCATATCTAGTATCATCCTTGACCTTGATTCTTGATTCTTCCAATATGCACTGTGCCCACACCTCTTCGAATGGAGTGGAATCCTTTTTGGAGTAGATGCTTGTTGCAAAGTTGCTCCATTTTGGTGGCAATGCATTTAGTACACAGATGGTTACTTCTGAATTAGTAATAGGTTCCCCAAGTCCTTGTAGATGGTCTCTTAGTTGAGAGACTCTCATGAGGAAGGATGCCACATCCTCATCCTTCGATTTCTTCATTTTGTACAACTTTTTTCTTAACGACATCTTTTGATCTATTGTACTCACCAAATACAAATTCACTAGCTTGTCATAGATGGCCTTGGAAGTCTTCAGATTCACAACAAATGGAACAAGAGAATCCTTAATTGATTCAACTATGATACTTTGAGCTCTTACTTCCCCTTTCTTGTACTTTCCTAGTTCTTGTGTCTTATCCTTCTTAGGTTCAGTGACTTCTCCAGTAACATATCCCATTGCTTCTTGTTCTATGGGTATCAAGTCAATTGTTTTCTTACATGCTAGACAGTTCAAAGCCCCAACAAGCTTATTGCTTTCCTTGTAGAAAGAACCCATTTGACTTGAAGATTCAGGAATGATGTTATAATATTTTACTTACTTGATTGTCAAGATGTTCCTTGATGATGTCTCCAATCTTCCTGATTCTTTTCAAGACCTTTGGAGAGTTCTTGATGATGTCCTTGAAAGATGTTCCCTGGGATTCCTCAACCAACAACTTGCAAGATTGATGTCTTGTGAGATCAACACCCTCCTTGCGAGATTGATGTAGTCTTGATCTTTTTCAATGTAGAAACGCTAGATTAGAAGGGTCTTCTACCAATGAGTCTTTAACCAGATCCTTTCAAGAGACAATTCTCCTTGTAGTCTTCTTTTTTTAGGTTTCGAGAGCTTCCTATATTTCGATAAGCAATTCCCTTTAGTTTCCTTGTAGCTGCCTTCCTTGTTCACCTTAGCTCTGATACCATGTTGGAAAATCAATGATGGCGACTTATTATACTTATTTCGTTTAACCTTGATACTTTCTTGTGAATCTTGATTATCTTCTTTGTGTTCTTTAATTAGATATTATCATCAAACAATATCAAGAACATTAAATGCAATAACATAGGACATAGATATAGGCTCTCAGCTAGCAAAAAATCCCTTCAAGGTGAAAACCCGAAAACTCTTCTCTTCTTAGAATCTGCTTCAAATGAGATACAAAGACCCAAGCCCTAGACCAAGTCCTTCTCCTAGTACCAAGTCGATCCTTCCTCAAGTCATTCCTTGAATTTGCACAAAATTGCCACACACTGCAACTTTAACCTGCCAGCTACAATATTGCTACTCAACCTGCAACTTCGACCCTTCAATTTCAGCCTCATAGCTCCTGGAGAAACCCTAATATAGCCTCCTTCTGGGACCTTCCAAGATCAAGACAACTCTTCCTAATATCAGTGAAGTCTAGATAGAGTTTCCTTCTCGCCAGCTACAAGATGCTACAGTTCGTCCTACTGCAATTCATTCCTGCAACTTCGGCCTGTTTCTGCAAACCAGAAAACCTAGAATTTCGCACATGTGAGAGAGATAAAGCCCAAAAACCAAGAAAATTCGTCCTTCTTCCTTCTCCTTGAACTTCGCTCTCCTTGTAGCTACCCAGCTATAGATCAAACTTCTTGTGGATTGAACTTGTGAGTGAGTGTGTCGCAAATGAAGTTGAACTACTCCTTTATGTTGATTTGTGGTAGCATCGGATGTGCTCTAGCCATAAAATTTGGTGGAGAGGCTAAAGCACATGAGATCTCCAAGACCCATAAATGGTTTGGGGAAATTCCACCCAGTTAGAGAGATATTAAAATAATTAATATTTTAATGGGGTTCCTAAGTCTAAACTTAGGAAAATTAAAATATTAATGGGTATTAATATAAAACTGGGTGAGAATGTTCGAAATGACATGGATCAAGCCAAATCTAATCTCAGCTATTGATTAGGGACTTAATCTCGGCCGTTGAAGACTCAATAGGGAAAGTATAAGAGGAGGCTTGAGGGTTAGTTGGAGATACACCAAGATTGATTAGTCAATTCGATTTTCTGGAGTGTGGCTTGCTGAGAAAATTCGAACTAGTGATCTGTTGCAGTGAGGGGCAAAGATAGTTCCTGAGGGTCAGCACAATGACTGAAGAGGCTGACATAGAGGCAGCAGGAGCCACGTAGAGGCAACTAGAGACTACGTAGAGGCTGAGGGGCCTGCATGGGTGATGCAAAAGGCCAGAGCATTGACACAGAGAGGCAGAAGGCTGACGCAGAGGGTTCAGGAGCTACGCTAAGGCTAGCAAGGCTGACACAGAGCCTAGGAGAAGCGCCAAAAGGATTTTCGTGGGGCAAACTAGTGCTGAGTAGCTGAATATCTATCCTCGAGAAGAGGTATTACTGCCGTGTAGAAATCTCTGTTGGGTGAGGTAGTTTGGCACCCTAGTTGTACTCAAGAAAGCTGCTTAATAATAACACCCTTAGAATTGCTGCACTGGTTTTCCCAAGTTGGGTTTTTTCGGGGATGATTAGCCAAAAATAATGGTGTCCCTTGTGTGTTTGTCTGTTATTTCAGTTGATGATCTGTATATGAGTTGAGACTGCATTTGTGTTTATTTTCAGTATTTATATGGTGAAATAACTTGTTAAGAAATAAACAAGTAGGTGAAATAAACCAGATAATGCAATAGGAATTTCTAACGTGTCAGACTTGGAAATTTCAACATGGTATCAGAGCATTGCAGATCACAGGAACACTGAAGGCACCAACAATATCAGAAATTTGCAGCAATAACCGCTGTCCCGAGAGACAGAGTTTCTCCTAAGCAGAAGGTAGTAGAGAAGGAGTGACGCAGAGGGCTTCCGTCATCATTTCAAGCTAGAGAGAGGGCCAATGCAGAGGCAGAGAGAGGCAGAAGAGGCTCACGAAGAGCCACGTCATCCTATTCAGTCAAGTAGGCTTGACGCAGTTGGCTAGAGGAGTGATTTAGCCTCTGCCGGGATTGCGCAGAGCTAGAGGGCTCAATTTCTTCAGCTGCCGGGGCCTAGAGGAGTTGTGAGAAAATTGTGGATTGGGAAGCTAGTGGGGTGTTGTTTCTGTTGGAGCAGAGCAGTACCTATTGGGACAAAACCAAGGTAGAGGGAGTCGCTACCTTGACAGATTTCTAGCCAAGAAATCCAGATCCTATTTGTAGTTGCAAAGAGGATTGGAGAGGAGCGGACCGACAGTTGGCGGGAAGATTTCCAGTAGGAAAATTGAGACTCAGAGGGAGTCTAGGAGAGAACTTCTAGGAGGGAAGTCGAGACTCAGAGGGAGTCTAGGAGAGAACTTCTAGGAGGGAAGTTGAGACTCAGAGGGAGTCCAGAAGAGGAGCGAAGATGGCAATGAACGGACTGAGGGATCAGGATAGGTTGGACGGGGCCTCCAACTTTGTCATCTGGAAGGCCAGGATCCTGTCTGTTCTGGATAGACATCGCATCAAGGGCTTCGCCTTGAGAACTGTGGCTATCCCAGTCGACCCAGTTGATAATGAAAGGTATGAGGATGCAATGGCGAAGGCAAAGTGCATAATCCTTGATGGGGTCAAGGATCATGTAGTACCGCATATTGCCGAGAAGAACACAACAAAGGAGATGTGGGATACCTTGACGACATTGTATCAGGGCACTTCCGTGCAGAGGAAGATGTTGTTGGAGAATCAACTGCTATTGTATTAGATGTAGAAGGGGTAGTAGATAGATCTATACCTCAGCAGGTTGCAAGAGATTCGGGACCAACTTACTTCCATAGGGGCCACACTGGATCAGGAGTTCATGGTGAGGACCGCCTTGAATGCAGTCTCTGAGGATTGGGAGACATTTGTCAAAAGAATTTTGGGCATAGCTGATCTTCTAGGATGGGAAGAGATGTGGGTAGCTCTTCGCCATAAAGAGATCAAATGGTTGACCAAGGCGGGAAGTGGCAGCAAAGGAGGTCGAATCAAGAAAGAGGAGGAGGAGGAAGCGGCTCTGTCATTTGCGAGACAACAGGGGAAGAGGAAGAAGAAGGACATCTCCAAGGTGAAGTGCTTCCATTGTGGGGAGCTGGGTCATTATGCAACCCAATGTCCCAGGAAGAAGAATAAGGGAGAGGTTTTTGACTCCAAGGTAGCTCCAACTAAGGCGGAGAAAGAAGTCGAGACGAATGACGACTATGCCATGAGTGTTCATGCACCTCTAGAGAAGAGGTGGGGTGACATCAAGCTGTAGTCAGGAGGACTACGGAAGATGAGGGGCAGGATCCTTGAGGTGCCCAAACTCTTGGATCATATCCGACTACAGGAGCCCCGAATGACAGTAGCAAGATGACGGATGTCGGTAGATTCAAGATGTGATGGACCGACAAGGCACTGCTAGAGTGTTGGGGTCTGTAGCAGCATAGTGGGGGTTGCAGCAATGCGAGAGGCACAAAGGTGTTTGCAGCAGTGCGACATGCACAGAGGAGATTGCAGTAGTGCGAGAGGCACAAAGGTGTTTGCAGCGGCATAGAGGCAGCAGAGGGAGCACAGGATAACAACAGAGGTAGCTTCAGCATCAGGAGACTTCCAAACCGACAAGGATGTCGTGACTTGGGTAGATCAGTTACTTACTTCTCAGTAACTGAGTTGCAGTGCAGCAGTTAGTAGTGGCAGTGCTATGGGAAACATGATGCAACATTTGAGAAAGTTGCAGTACAAATGCGGTGTTGGGAGGAAGGACCAACAGCAACACTGATGCAAAGGGAGTTGCAGTATACATGTAGTAGTGGCAGTGGCAGAGCCATGGGTAGCAGTATAGGAAGCAACAGTGTAGTGTATGTAGGGCAGTAGGCCCAGCATCAACATAGGTACCGGTGCTAGAGGATCAGTGTGATGTTTAGTGGTGGAGCATTACTAGAGCACATTCCTCGCTAAGAGGGATTGTTGATTTGTGGTAGCAGCGGATGTGCTCTAGCCATAAAAATTGGTGGAGAGGCTAAAGCACATGAGATATCCAAGACCCAGAAATGGATTGGGGAAATTCCATCCGGTTAGAGAGATATTAAAATAATTAATATTTTTAATGGGGTTCTGTTGATGGGCTGGAATTTATCACCAACATTCGAGGGGATCTCTCCTATGTAGGTTCCCAACTAGAGCCTGCACCGAGTGTGTTGGAGATCCCTTTCAGTATGTAGGCCCGACAACCGTTCAATTTTGTGGAGCTAGCTTCGGACGGAGGTGTGATATAAACTTAGTAGAATGTATGAGCTTTAATAAACACAAGAGAATAATTGACAAATATCCTGTACCATATATATACCATGAATAGCAAAAGGTAAACCACACAATCTCACATAAAGTTATTGTTAGCAGGACTTTAGATAAGACTTGTGCATACTAGATAAATAATGCTTAACGATTGCAAAATCAGTTTACAACAATCAACCATTTATCAGCGTACATAATTGTGCAGTCAAAAAAACAGATTATACTAATACCTAAAGAAATAGTTCATTGGCATGAGTATAGAGTGAGTAAACCAAATACCATTCATACGTAGCAAAACTAGATTTGGAGTATGAAACAGCATGTGGGGAGACCGCACATCAAATAGCTTTCGGGAACATTTGATCCGTCAAGTGAGAAAAATACTCATGGCACAAGCACATAGATATTTGAAGAATTCAATAGTGAAAATGTACAATTAACTCTTGTATTGACTAGAAGGACAACAATTCTCTCAAGCAATATGTCTATGAATCTCCAAAATAGTCCTCAGCAAAAATCCCTTTACAAATGAGGCATGAGGTTACATTTATAGGAGGTCTACTCTTGACTCTTGGACTTCCTCATGACCTCTCACCTACCAAATGACTCTTGGCATTCTATGTGACCTTTCACGTTCATAGGGTATTCTATGCTATCGTAGTACACAAAAAGAAAAATGACTACCATCCTAATTGGCTAATCTACAAATGGCGAGTTCCAGAATGTTGAGCCTGAGCTTTTCTGTCAGGTAAGCATGCCATATGTTGTATTCTGCCGCGATGGGAGAGATTTGTGGCTGGCCTTCATCATGTCGGTGTAAGCACTCCAATGCATCTGAATGCCTGCACCTCATTGTTGATCTCCTCCTGATTTCTTACCTGTCCAATTTCTCCTATAGAGGGGGACCCATGCAGTTGGATCACTGATTCCAGACTACTGAACAATTGTCTGTAGGAAGCCAACACCCTCTCCGCATCTTTGGCCAATTTTTCTCTGGACTGCACTTTGATATGAAGCTGGACCCTGGTATTTTGCATAGCGATCCAATCTTTCCTGGGAACTACTGTCGGGGCTTCGGGGTACTTTTCAGACCACTCATGTATTTTATCTAAAGTGGTCATGGCCTCTTTGAGCATGGAAACCCTTTCTTTTGAGTGAGTTTGAATGGTCACTATGGGTGCTATAGTGTGGTGCAGTTTTGCCATTTCTTCATACACTACTGCCATAGTCTCCCCCAGGATCTCTGTTTCTGATGTGACTACCGCTTGGAATTCAACTAATCCTGTGTGTAATAAGCAGAGTGTTGCATTTTCCTCCTCCATCCTTTTCTTCCCTTGTTCTGCGACGGTGGCCCTTTGCTTAGATGCATATAGCCTGTTTTGCAAATCTACAATCTGCTTACTCATCCGGGCTACGTTGTGTTCTGTGGCAGCCACGAATGTTGTTCCGGTGGAGGCAATCATTTGAGGATTTGACATGATATTTGGCACGATATCCGTTGCCGTAGTTACTGACAATGGGTCAGCTGGGTTTCTGCTACAAGATTTCTTCCTCTCCTGTATAATTTTGAGGTTTACTTCATCAAATGTGATTTTAGTTAGATCTAGAACCTCTTCATCTTGATCTTCTGAGATGCCTAGCTCTCGGAGGGGAAGGTGTCCACCAGTGAGGGGAGTAACAGGAGGTACATCCAAAGGAGGAAGCTCACTTTGTCCTGAGCTTGAGTTGACCACCTTGCTTGTCTCTCCTTGTTCATTTACTCCAGCTTCCTTTTCCTTGTCTGTCCTACGCTCCTCCTCCTGTTGCCTCTTTTCTCTTTCTGCTAGTGCTCGTTGCCTTTCTAGCTCTTCCTCCATGTTCTTTAGTTCCTGTTCTAATCTTTGTTGTTCCTCTTGTTTTTTCTTTGCAGCTTCTTCTGCTTGTCTCTGCTTTTCAGCTTCTTCTTGCTTTTTCCTCTCTATCTCATCCTGTGCTCTCTTTTCTTCTTCCTGCCGCCTTTTCTCGTCTTCTTTCCTTTTCTTCTCTACCTCATCCTGGCCTTGGTCGCCGGATTCCTGCGATTGTTTGCTCTCTAGTTCTCTTCGCCTCTTTAGCTCTCGCTTCTTTCTTGCCAGTTTGGCATTTCTTTGTATGAGCGTAACTTCTTCTTCCTCGCTGTCGCTTAGAGGGTCTTCAACCTCTTTTCCTTTTTGCTTCCCTGATTCCTCGGCTCCCTTCGGTGTTCTTTCTCTGAGGCTTACATCATCCTGGAAATCATCAAGGAGCTCATCTTCTATGGCTTGCTGCTCACTAAGGCTGATCTCCCTTGTGGAGTTATACCAGTTCCTAATGTCGTCCTTGAGATCCTTCCTAGTGTGGGCATAAGACCAACTAAATTTCGCCTTCTTATAGTGGGTAGCTACAACTTTCTCGGGGTCATATGTTCTATAATTCAAGGTCACGAAATGGCTCCCCTCTAGTTCTTAAGCTTCTGCTTCGACCTGTTTGAAGTTTTCTACTATGTACACTCCAATAGTGAGAGGGAAAGGCGGCCAAGGTTTTTTCCTACCTTTGTTTAAAACCTTCGAGAAACCCTGTGTCATCTGGTAAAAGACCTCTCATAGAAGAGTCCTATCTGTGACGAACTTGGGCAGAGTGTGAGGAGCTTTATGAGTACCAAACACCTTGACGATCGTTCCTTCATCAATGGGGAACCAATGAGCTGCTTTAACCACGGTCCTCATGGCTCTCTTTGACATGCAAGGTGGTTCTCCCCCGAACAGCAATTGGTATAATGGGATGATAAATGTTTCAGATATTATATCCAACGTGACTCTATAAGCTGTGTCCCAAAAGACTTTGTAGTGGTAGTGGATGGGTTGGGATACTGATGTGTCCCAATTGCAGCTCCAGTGCTCAAAGTGGCACCTCGAATAGACAACATCAAGGAGGTATGAAGACATATAGAATTCTGGAGGTTGCTTGAGGGGTAGGCTTTGGGTGGCGGCTATGTTTGTCCTCAAGGATGATGACAGGATGCTCGCCCAATTAAAAATAATTCCTTGAGTGGCGACAGCATACATGAGTGGGACCCACGTGCCATAAAACACATCACAGTCTGCCTTGCCATATAGTCGGCACATCATTGCAGCGATTAACTGATATACTCTGCGTAGCCCTTCTGTCTTGTAGGCCTGGTTTGTCCTGACTTGGAATTTCGCAGGTTCTTGCCACCAATCCCTTAAGATGTCTTTTGTTGGGACGGTGAATCCGGTGAGCCACTTGGTGTTAAAAATCTGCTGCTTCTCTGGCAATTTGTAGTAGGCGCTGATGCTTGTCGAAGCAATGGTGGCTATAGGTGCTCCATCATGACCCCTGATCATCCAGTCATCTGTGCTTGTACACTGCAAGATCCATTCGATGGTTTCAGTGCACGGGAATACTGGTGGATGAGCCGCTACTTTATGTAATCTTGACCTTTTGACGTTGATATATACTTGGAAGTCCTCCTGTGTTTCCGGGATATCCCTCTTAGCAAATTCCTTGTAGATCTCATACTAGGAGAGCTTGGTGGTTTTATTTATGTTGCAAGTCGTGTCTGTGAAGATAGGTGGTTGTTTGTCTGGATCGGCTTCCCATGCCCCGCTTCCCGAGGTGCCTTGAGTTGTTTTAGTAGTCGGGTGACCCATCTCGTCTTCAAAAGAAGAAATGGATATGCACTCGAGCTCGACGTCACCTGGCATGTCAAAAACACAATCCCACGATGAGAGAGAGGGCATGACAATAAATTGAAAAAAATAAAAGGGAAACTAGCCGGTGAAAGGAAGGTCGCGGGGATGAGTGAGTCGCATGGTCTCCAATGTTAAGAATGCGACTGCGCGACTGAGGTCAAAGGTCGGGAGTGATTGCAAGGTCGCGATGCGCAAAATTTGGTCACAGATCACACAACGGGTGGTGGTCGTAGGTCGCAAATGGTAGGAGGTCGCGGGAATGAGGAGTCGCGAAGTTGCGAGGGGAAGGGTATTGCGGCCGTGAGGCGCACGACTATGGCTCAAAACGGCTCAGAGAAGGCCCTGAACGACTTTTGGAGACTAGGGTCGCTTTCAAAAGGATGGAGCTTCGGCTTCTTGATCCAAATGAAGGGGATCAGATGCAAGGCAAACCTGAAACTCTGAGTGGAGGAACGGGGAAAGGCTAGGGAAACCTATGAAGCATGAAACGGAAAGGAAAGCTAAGTAAAAGGCTAAACCCTAGGGCAGGAGGTAAGTCGGAGGTCAGGAGGTGCAGTCAGTGACATTTGGAAGAAAATAATCATTGCAGGAGGGAGGACCGTTACTTACCGGAGTCGGACGTGCGCGCGAAGTCGGGTCGAAGGGATTTCTGGCTTCCAGTGCGACCAACAGAGCCTTGCCAAATGCGACCGAGTGCCCTCCTATTTATAAAATAATCGCACGTTCAGAGGTCGCGAGGGTCGTGAATGCGGCTGTTGCGACCTTGCGACTCGCGGGTCGTGAAGTCGCATGAGTCATGACGTCGCGTTGGAAGGTGTGAATAGGTGGTGCGACCTTGCGAGTCACGGAGTCGCATAGTCACATAGTTGCACAAGTGACTGACGGTAATTAAGGTGACTTTGCAACTTTGCGACTTGGAAGGTCGCGGGGTCGCAAGATAGTTGAGCTGTTGAAGGTGCGACTATGTGACCTTGCGACCTGCGAGTCACTGTGGTCGCATGGTTGCCGTGGTCATGATTACAGGCGATAGTTGCGTTCTGACTATGCGACTAGGCCTATCAAGGTGTGAACTGGCGACTTTGGCTTGACTTAGCCAAAAGCTTGGATTTCTCTTCAAGTTTACCGACACTGACGAAGCTTTGGGCAGGACCTGGTGGGGCCGAAGCTTAGGCTTGATGTAGGGCTCCAAAAATTTAATGGTTACCCGGATTTTTGGAGGTGTTGTCGCAACAGCGACAACTGTCAGGTTCCTAAGTCTAAACTTAGGAAAATTAAAATATTAATGGGTATTAATATAAAACTAGGTGAGTATGTTCTAAATGACATGGACCAAGCCAAATCTAATCTTAGCCGTGGATTAGGGACTTAATCTCGGCCGTTGAAGACTCAATAGGGAAAGTATAAGAGGAGGCTTGAGGGTCAGTTGGAGATACACCAAGATTGATTAGTCAGTTTGATTTTATGGAGAGGGGCTTGCTGAGAAAATTCGAACTAGTGATCTGTTGCAACGAGTGGCAGTGAGTACATAGCAGAGAGGCAAAGATAGTGTTTGAGGGTCAACTCAATGATTGAAGAGGCTGACATAAAGGCAGCTAGAGCTACGCAGAGGCAGGAGGAGCCACGCAGAGGCAGCTAGAGACTGCACAGAGGCGGAGGGGCCTGTGTGGGTGACACAGAAGGCCAGAGCACGCAAAGAGGCAGAAGTCTAACGCAGAGGGTTCAAGAGCTACGCTAAGGCTAGCAGGGCTAACGGAAAGCCTAGGAGAAGTGTCGGAAGGATTTTCGTGGGGCAGACTAGTGCTGAGAAGCTGAATATCTGTCCTCGAGAAGAGGTATTACTCTGTGTAGAAATCTCTGTTGGGTGAGGCAGTTTGGCACCCTAGTTGTACTCAAGAAAGCTACTTAATAATAAAATCTTCAGAACTACTGCACCAGTTTTCCAAGTTGGGTTTTTTCCGGAGACGATTGTCCAAAAATAACAGTGTCCCTTGTGTGTTTGTCTGTTATTTTAGTTGATGATCTGTATATGAGTTGAGACTACATTTGTGTTTATTTTCAGTATTTATATGGTTAAATAACTTGCTAAGAAATAAACAAGTAGGTGAAATAAACCAGATAATGCAGTAGGAATTTCTAACGTGTAAGACTTAGAAATTCCAACACTTTATATAGCATTCACAAGGGGTCGAATTCCCTCCTTTAGGCTAACTTGAGGATCCTCGGGCTGACTTGTACTCTTGGAGATTCTAGGACTTTCTAGACTCTATTGGCACAAAAATGTCATCAGGGAAAGACCCTGGGTTCAGGCACAAGAGGCCAACAAGGGTCTGTTGTAGTCTAGGATAATGCCGACATTTTCACCCTACCCAAAGGGTAAGGAGTCTCACCCGAGGCATTCCATGGCCGAAACTAAGATTATAGTTATCATATTCATCCGAGGAAAGACCATCAATATAAAAACATTTTGATTAACAGGAACTGAACATTACTAGATCGCATTCCTGTTAAATTTCCTGTTCATTTTGTGGCAAGGTGTCGAGAGCAAGCAGAAACAATCGAGCGAACAAGGAGGAAGATGGGAAGCAACCGAGGGGAAAGACAGCCGAATGGAACTGGCAGTTTGAGCAACGAAGAAATAGATAAAAGGAGAAGACAACATGAAGAAAGGGTTGGTATTTGGTAGGAGCCATAGGCATAGAGGAACAGGATTCGAGGATTGAGCAGTGGCGGAGAGGTCAGAACTGGGCTTGATCTGAGATCTAAGGCATTCTGTGGCCACTGTATTTTATGTAGCTGGTCACAGCTTTATGCCGAAGGTATGTTGTAATGAATCTTTGAATTAATATGAACGAGTGAATGAACCAGTTGTATGGCATCATGTGTGTGTGTATCGCTATGATTTATGGACTTGCTAAAAAAGGTTTTATATTGATGGTCTTTCCTCAGATGAATATGATAACTATAATGATATAATGTTGTGATGAATGTATGCTTTAAGATGTGTATGGAGTTGTAATATCCCCTATCAGGGGTATCCCTCAAACACAAGCAATATAGTGGCTGGGGTGCTCAGAGAGATAAAACAAAAATAACAATAGTGACACATACAATAATGTATACATGGAATATAAGCAAGTACTCGAGAAATGTAGAGAGATGCTAAGACATTTTATTATACTGAGTAATGGAAAGAGTACAAGAGGTGATCAGACAGGTAGCACCTCGACTTGCACAAGGCAAGTGATGAAATACACTTAGAATAGTAAAGAAATGGCCTCTCTCTGAACTGCGTCCAAACTGCCGGAGAACTGTTGTGTTGCTGCTACTGTTGGAATCAAATGAGGATTTGAGGTTGTTCCCCTCCTCAGAAAATGATGACACTCTGGAATTAGCCTCTGCTCAAAAAACTTATAAAAGCCCAGAAAGCTTTTCTAAAATAACTGACCCCCGAAAATCACCCCCTTGGGGATCTACGCAATCCCTTAAGGCTCTGCACTGCCCCTAAAGAGAATCCTCCAAAACTCTGCCAAAATTCCCCAATATGAAAGGGCTGATCCCTTGCTCAATCTCCAGGCCCAAATCCTCATCTGGTAAATTCTTCCACCTCACCAAGAATTCCCGGACCGTCCTGCTCTATAGTTGCCTCTCCCTGGTATCAATAATAGCTTCTGGCTACAACACCAAATGCCCCTCATCATCCGTGGGTGGTAGCTCATTTGTCACTGTCACCTGCTGCCCCAATGCCTTTTTCAAGCATGATACATGAAAAACGTTATGAATCTTGCTGCCTTGGGGCAGCTCCAATTCATACGCAACTTGCCCAATCCTGCGTATCACCCTGTATGGCCATAAAAGTGGGGATTGAGCTTATCAGCTCCCTTCTGCTTGAGTGACGACTGTCGGTATGGCTGTAATTGTAGGTAGACCAAGTCCCCTACCTCAAACTGTCTCTCCACCCGACCCCTGTCAGCATACAGCTTTTGTTGGTTCTGCGTTGTAGCCATATTATCCTTGAGAGCTCGGAGGATATCCTGACTCTCTTGGATCCAAATCTTGGCTCTCAGAGCCTTGCTAGCACCAAACATCACGTCAGCAAAAGATAAAGGATGATATTCATACAAAGCATATAATGTTGACATACCAATGGACATGTGATGTGTAGTGTTGTAGCAGTACTCCCCCAGATGCAGCCACTTTAGCCATGCTCGCTGCTGCCCACTGACATAGTTATGAAAGTAGCCCTCCAGCCACTTGTTAACTATCTCCATCTGCCCGTCCATTTGTGGGTGATAACTGGTACTCGGTGTCAACTCCGTCCCCACAAACCGGAAAAGTTCCTGCCAAAACCTGCCCATGAAACGGCTGTCCCTGTCACTGATGATGGTCTTAGGAAGACCATGTAGCCTGAAGACCTATCTGAAGAACAGCTCGGCCACCTGTGCTGCTGTGTAGTGTGCGGATATGGCAAAAAAATGTGCGTACTTTGTCAGTTGATCAACGACGACAAAGATACAATCCTTGCCCTGCACCATGGGCAACCCTGTGATGAAGTCCATTGAAATACTCTCCCATTTCCCCTCGGGAATGGGAAGAGGCTGCAATAATCCTGTGGGATGGTTCATCTCCCCCTTGTTCCTATGGCAAACATCGCACTCCCGGATATGCTGGAGTACGTCCTCCTTGAGGCCCTTCCATGAGAACCTCTCTCTAATGGCCCTGTAGGTTTTGGTAAACCCCTGATGGCCAGCCAATGGTGAATCATGTGATGCCTGAAGTATCTTCTTCTTGAGCTGAGATCCCTTAGTCAAGAAGATCCGGTCCCTATAGTAGATGATCTCATCGATCACCCTGTACCTGTCATCCACCACCTGCCCATCCAGAATCTCACATGCAAATCTATCCTTGGAGTACTCTACTAAGAGTCAAGCCCTCCAATCTATGTCCAAGCTCATAAGAGACAACGTGGCTGGTCTACGTGAAAGGGCATCTGCTACCACGTTGTTCTTACCCTTGACATACTCAATGTCAAAGTCATACGCTTGGATCTTACTGATCCACTTCTGTTGCCTCTCCTGTAGCTGTTTCTGCTCCAAAAAGAACCTGAGGCTGTTGTGATTAGTCCTCACCCTGAACCTGTTACCCACTAAATACTGTCGGAATTTGGCCAATGCATGCATAATGGCCAGCATCTCCTTGTCGTATATAGAATACAACCTCTCATGCGGAAGGAGCTTTCGGCTCTCAAAGGCTATAGGGTGACCTCCCTGCATCAACACTGCACCGATCCCCTCTCCCGACGCATCACAGTCCAAAACAAATGGCTGTGAAAAATCCGGTAATACAAGCATTGGGCAACTGCTCATAACCTCCTCGAGCCTGTCAAAGGCTTGTTGTGCTATATCTGACCAACTGAATGCCCCCTTCCTCGTCAAATCTGTCAGAGGTGCAGCAAGCTGTGAGAAACTCTTGACGAACTTCCGATAGTAAGTGCAAATACTAATGAATCCTTGGAGTTCTGTCACGTTCCTCGGCTCCGGCCAATCTCTGATGGCCCTGATCTTCTCCTCGTGGACTCTCACTCCGTCCACCCCTATGATGTGTCCCAAGTACAACATCTTTGTCAACCCAAACTCACACTTGGAGAGCTTGGCATAGAACTTCTGCTCCTCCAAGATGCGCAACACTGTCTCAATGTGCTGGAGATGCTCTTCCCAAGTCTTGCTGTAAATGAGAATGTCATCAAAGAACACCAACACAAACTTCCTTAAGTGACTACGGAAGATGTGATTCATGTAGGACTGGAATGTAGCTGGGGTGTTGGTTAGCCCGAAGGGCATCACCAAAAACTCAAAGTGCCCATAGTGACACCTGAAGGCGGTCTTGGGAATGTCCTGCTCCCTCACGCGAATCTGATGGTACCCAGATCTCAAATCAATCTTTGAGAAGAATCGTGCTCCTCTCAACTCATCCATCAACTCATCGATCCTAGGTATGGGGTACCTGTTCTTCAGGGTCTTCTTGTTCAGGGCCCTGTAGTCAATGCACATCCTCAATGTGTCGTCCTTCTTCTTCACCAACACCACGGAAGAAGCAAAAGGACTCGTGCTCAGCCGAATGTGCCCAAGAGCCAACAACTCCTGAATGGCCCACTCAATCTCATCTTGATAGGCCTTGGGATGCCTATATGGGGTAGTAATCATTGCCTGTATGCCCTGCTCAAGCTCAATGGTGTGCTCAAAACCCCGGTCCGTGGCTATCCCGGCGGAATCTCCCCAAACACTGTGGCATACTGGTCAAGGATGGACTGTATCTTTGGATGCATCATCTGCCCTGTAGTCCCTGCCTTTTGATGCACGCAGCTCCACTGCCCACTCTACGTCTCCTTTCCGGAAGACTGCCTCCATCCAATGAGCCGAAACAGTCTGAGGCGGATATGTGTGTTGTCCCCGTATCTTCTCATGCCTCCCTGTCTTCTCATCATCCCACTCCATCTCTAGGGCCTTCCAATTTGTCGTGACCTTCCCTAGAGTGATAAGCCACTGAACACCCAATATCATGTTGGCCACGAAAAAGTGGTCAGTCAGTGTGTAGGTGCCCATCGTCACTGATAACTCTGGAACATAACGAGCACACACCATGGTCTGATCTCCTGCGAACAAAACTGAAAAGCCATTGAAGCTCTCTGTTTGTATACCTCTCCGCTCAACCATCTGTGCATCGATGAAGTTGTGGGTTGCCCCACTATCAACCAAAACTGATACTCGCTGGCCATGTACTATCCTCCGTACACGTAGCGTCAGATACTTGGGAACTCCTCGCAAAGCTGCAAGGGCCCCTCTGGTAGGTGCAAAGGTTGCATCACCTGCTCCTGGTGGTGGAGGTGGCAAAGGATCCTGTGCGGCATGACTATCTCCTACCTCCACATCATCCTCCTCATCCTCTTCCCCGCTGCTCTGAGAGAAGACCTTAATAAAATGTGCTTTGCCAGCAGCACATCTATGTCCCAGTGCCCACGGCTCGTGATAGGTAAATCACAACCACTTCTTCTTCAACTCCCTCTTGGCATCATCATCAATCTGTGCTTGTCCTGGATTCCCCTTTGGAGGCGGAATCCTCACATCCTTCCCCTTAGGCTGGAAAGCCTGTCTTTGGGGGTAAGGTGTCCAGGTCCTGGGTAAGGCATCTTGTAAGTCCCGGGTCCTGCTAATAGCATCCTAGAGTGTGGCTGGTCTAGTGGATTTGACTAGACCCCGAAGTGGCTCTGCTAACCCCTCAACAAACATGTAGATCCTCCGTGCCACGGATAGATCTGGCACCATCACTGAAATCCTCAAGAAGTCTGCAATGTAAGTCTTTGGGTTTTCGGTCTGTTTGAGCCTCGTCAGCTCAACAAAGTGCTATTCCAGATCCCTCTGGTCAAACCAAACGTGTCCATCAGTCTCCTGGTGAACTCGGCATAAGTCGTCACTGTGGAGTGTCCGAGTGTAACCAACCCATGGAACCACCAGTCCTAGGCCTCACCATCCAAATGTAATGTCGCCACCTTGATGGCCTCTGTCTCTGACATCTGGTTAAGTTGGAAATAAATGTCTGGCTTCTCCACCCGAGACTTTGCCGAATTGTTTGATGAGCCATCAAATGTAGGCAAGTGAAATCTACTAGCTATGCGGTGGGTGTCTCCATCATGATAATGCCAGTATCCTCTGTGATGGTCGCAGGGTCTACTATCCCGCTGGAGCTGAACAAAGTCTCTTAATGAGAGAGCATCCTTGAACTCCTGCCCATAGGCCTGGTACTCCGCAAAATAATCGCCCATATGACCAGGCTCTGCCTCTTGCTGTGCTCCGGCCCCCGTGTGTGCTCCTAGGAAAGTGGGCATGGTAGAGCATATAGGGGCATGTGAGGCCACTTACTGAGTAGTATCATGCTGAGTGGCACCCTGCTCTGGCAAATGGTGAGATGCACCTGATCCCTCTCCAATCTGGAAAACCCGTGGGCTCTTACGCTGTCTAGCCTCCACCGCCGTGAATCTCTGCCCCATCACCTCGATCTACCTTGATAGATCCTGCTTTGATTTGAGGAGCATGTCCACAAATTTCTTCCCGTCATCATCTGCCATCAGATCCTCCTGCTCTGCGTCCACCACAGGCTCCTCCTGTTCTGTGTTCACCACAGGCTCCTCTTGTTCTGTGTCCACTACCCGAACACAGTCTCCCTCCCCATAGGTGTTCTCCAACCTACGCTCAATACCTCTGTAACAGATGTAGGGTTTCTCTCTCGGTGTCATAGACTGCTAGTTCCACAGGCTGAGCCAGATCTATGCTCTGATACCGCTATAATATCCCTTGTCAGGGGTATCCCTCAAACACAAGCAATATAGTGGCCGGGGTGCTTTAAGAGATAAAACAAAAATAACAATAGTGCAACATACAATAATGTATACATGGAATATAAGCAAGTACTCGAGAAATGCTAAGCCATTTTATTATACTGGGTAATGGAAAGAGTACAAGAGGTGATCAGACAGGTAGCACCTCGACTTGCACAAGGGAAGTGAAGAAATACACTTAGAATGGTAAGGAAATGGCCTCTCTCTGAACTGCTTCCAAACTGCTGTGCTGCTGCTACTGCTGGAATCAAATGAGGATTTGGGGCTATTCCCCTCCTTAGAAAATGTTGAAACTCTGGAATCAGCCTCTGCTCAATAAACCCAAAAAAGCCCAGAAAGCTTTTCTAAAATAGCTGACCCCCGAAAATCACCCCCTTGGGGATCTACGCAATCCCTCAAGGCTCTGCATTGCCCCTAAAGAGAATCCTCCAAAACTCTATCCAAAACTGTTCCAAAATCCCCTAATATGCAAGGGCTGATCCCTTGCTCAATCTCCAGGCTCAAATCCTCCACAAAACCCCAATCCGGAACTCCTACCAAAAGTAACTGCGTCCTCCCCTCTCAAGACTGCGTAGTCATCAGAATGCTCAACTCCTCCTCAACTCCAGAAATCGCTCCTCCTGCAAAATGATGTTGAAACTACCTTGCCCGAGCAGGCACTCAAAGTCCCCCGGGGCTAAGGGTGAGATCTCCGAACGGAGACATTTGATGCACTAAACAGTGCTGCAGACAGGCTAAACAGCCAGCGTGCTCTAAGTCGAAGTGACTAGCTAAAATGCAACATAATCGAATGATCAAAATGAGGAGACTCCTCTCTCCTTTATAGCGTTGGCCTCTCTCAAAACTCTAAGGCCACCTCCTCCAACGTAGCTTCTTTCTTGCCACGTGTTCCTTCTCATCTGCGCAGTCCCTCCAAGTGTCTACGTGGGGCCCTTCTCTATGTGGTCCTTGGGCCCCCTTGGCTCCCCTTTTAAGTTACAACGTTGTGCTATTAGGGAGTGACTTTATTCATAAAGTGAGTTATGTCCCCCTTTCCTCACTTTTTTATTTATTAATAACTATAGAAGGCAAAATTGAGCAAAATCGAATATTCCAATTAGCCATGGCTAATTAGGAATATTACAGGAGTAATGTCTGGATCATCCTTGATATCCTTCTAAATCCGTCTTAGTTTCGGTCACGGCACGCCTCGAGTGAGACCCCTTACCCTTTGGGGTAGGGTGAAAATGCCGGCGTTATCCTAGACTACAACAGACCCTTGTTGGCCCCTTGTGCCTAAACCCCGGGTCTTTCCCTGATGACGTTTTTGTGCCAACAAATGGTTCCGCTGCCGAGAGCTGAAATCACAAGAAATGGTTTGGAATATGGTATCAAGGATATTTAAGGAGATTCGAGACTAGTGGGATAACTGAGTAAATTAGTTTGTATCAGAGCATGCTACTCGTCGAAGCCAACCTATTGCTAAGGTGAGTGAAGAAATTTTGTACTCAGAGGCTGCGAGTGATCAGTACGAGATCTTCTGGTGTAAGTTCCCAGAAGACTTGTATAACTGGTTGAGGAGGCTAAAAGTGAAGAGCCGGCCAGAAGGAACTACGCCAGCTCATCGCGACTGGGTTCCCGCAGACCTTGCAACACTCCAACACTTGGATAGTGAGTTGACGAGGGCAGTAGATTTCTGGGTACAAATTACTGTAGAGGGGTACGTAGTTGAGTTTGCAGTAGAGAACTATCAGTCCTTCTCGAAAGCGGATGCAGTGTTCAGATCAGGGTTAAGAGGGAAACTAGTGAACGAAGTGCCTTTGTGGATTAAGATGTTGATGGTGGAGGAAGGATTGTTACCTTTACCCAGAGAAAATATGGTAGCGTAAAATCCCAGTACCGGGGGAAGGGCCTAAGGGGAGAATGCTACCATTTTGGGAAATTTAGATGCTGTTGAAGGAATGGATATAGAAGAATCATAGAGAGCTAGAGATATCAGGGCGCAAAGGAGAGCGCTACTAGCAGAAAAGTGGTAGGAAAGAGCAGTACAAGTGCTGAAGAAGAGACATATGGGACCCCACCAAGCAGGAATGGTGTCAGGGAGCCTAAAAGAGGGAAGGAAGATGGAAAAGGACGCAAAACAAGAGATGGTTGTCGACTGGATAGATAGGAGCCAGGAGAATGATAGGGACTCTGATGTAGGAGCATACAGCTCAACAATTTCATTATGTTCTAATTAACTTAGGGGGTCTTGTGTTTTCAAGGAAGTTGGATTCCTATGTATGTAATTATTAATGTTTTGAGTGATTAGAATAGGAATTAATTAGATATTGTGGGGATATTTGTAAATTCTCTAGAATGTAAGAGAACATGAGTGATGATGAGTGGTGACGAGAGAGTTGGAAATCAATTATAAGTCTTAGACTAGAAAGTGGTGTCATGATTTGTGGAACTAGAGAGGATTCTTAGGGATTATTGGAGTTAAAAGTGGACTTAGAGGATATTCAGGATTTAGTTCAGTAGATTAAGGATCTGAACCAGAATTGGTTAAACAAAACCTTTTGTATAAATGTAAGCCTAAAAGGCATATTAGAGAGGTAGAGAGTCAGTCAGTCAGTCAGGAGTCAAAGAGTTAGTCATTTAGGCCTACGGGCAGGAAAGGAAAGGCCACTGATATTGAAAATCAGGCCGAGGAAGAAATTCCTATGTAATGGTTGTTTATTAATACAGATAACTCGATTCTGAGTTTGTGTGATGTGTATTTGAATTATAAGTTGTGTGTGAACTTGAGTAATTCTACGTAACATAGGTTGCAGGTGTGCAAAATCAGAGAAGAAGTGCAGAGAGCAGTGTTATGGTTTTACACAGACAGTATTGGAGAAAGCCTTTAATGTTACAATGAAGGTGAAGGAAGCATAAAGGCGTGAGCGGAGATCGAGATCAGAACAAGTGAAGATCATGAGGCGAAGACAAATACACAAGCAGAAAGCCGAATGGGCGATTACACATTAAGAACCAAAAGAATGTAATAGTGTTCAGGAACTGTTGGATCCATCAGATCAACGAACGAGATTGTGTGCGATAGATGGATAAGATTAAGTCGTGCAGAATAAAGTCAAGAAATGAAGAGATCAGATGAAGCCACGTGTTAATGGATGCAGGGTAGTATTCGCAAGGGGTAAGCAGTTTCTCGCACGCCCTAAAGGTGGTAAGCGGTTTTTCAAAATTTCACGTGATTACCTTTAGCGGTTGACACGTAGCACACGGTGGAAGGAGAAAACCACTTTTCTCGCGTGCTCTCAACCTGATATCAGTCGTGCACGATTCCACACGAGATTGTGAGATAGCAGTTGGATCAAACAGGATTGATCAACAGTGGAGATTAGCCAAGCTGGTTGGCGATCAGGTGACGCGATAACCGTCAGATCGAGGAATGAGATTGATGATGAAGATTTAACGCGCTTAGGAGAGCATCGATGTATGTGCAAAGGTTTGTGGAATGGCAGAAAGGTAAGGTTTAAGTGTGGTTTATGAGATATTTCTATTATATGAAAATTATAATAGAAATAATGGTTGATAAGTGCCAGAGGTGAAAAGTAACCCAAAGTTATAACTTGTGGATAGTTAAATGAATGTTTCCGCATAGAGTTTATTAAGGAGCCTTAAACTTTGATTTGTGAAGGTTTTACTAAGACAAAGGAATATAAGAAATTCCCAGGACATGTACACACATAGTGTGACACAGTGTTGAAAATATCGGTATCGGCAAAATATCAGCGAGGGTCCACAAAACATCTTATCGGCAATATCGGCGAAAATATCGGCAAATATTGGCAAGTATAAAAAATAATTTTTTCAAATTTTTAAACATAGCCGATATTTTCAAAATATCGTGATATTTTGCCAATATTTTCAGAACAGAAAATATCGCGATATTTTTTCGGCGATATATCGTTTTGCCGAAAATATCAAGATATTTTTGAATATCGCCGATATTATCAATAGTGTCCAACACACAGATTTCGCTTTCTCCACCAAAATCACATGATCCCATTGCTTGCGCACTAGAGGAATCATTCACAGCAAGCACACTTGAAAGGTGTAAGTTGTCTCTTTTTCTCATGTTTGCTTGTCTGCCACCGTCAAGAGAGTGCATATGTTTATCATCTGTACGTAGTGTGTCACAACACCATGGCAAGCCCACAGAGGGTTTGTCTTGCATTTTCACTCTTTTCTTTTCTGTGGATGTTTTAGAACTCAGAGCGTGTTGGTTTTCATTGTTGTATCTTTTATGTTTGTTGGTTCGCTTGACTGTGCTTCTCGCGAACCATGCCTTCACCAACATGGGCCAGCCAATGTGCCAGTGGCTGCATTGGAAATATCACTTCACGTAAGTAGGCCCATGCATTGTTTAACATAGGAGTAGGAGTAGTGTTTGCTTCTTTGCGTTGCTTTTCTTTGCTTTCTGGTTTGCATGTTTGTTTGCTTGCTTGTACCCATAGGTTAGCCTCTCGTGAAACCGTGTTTGGCTCTTGAGACAAGCCGGGCAATCTAAGAGGACTTGTACAACTATCAACATCTGGTTATCTGTTGTCCTCTCTCTTTATGACGAACTTGTTGTCTTCAGTCGATGATGCCTTGATGGAAAATATGTTCTGTTCAGAGTGAGTCTTGGTGAAAACACAACGCTTGCGCTCTAACTAGTACCACCTACTTTAGTCAGTTGTTTTGGGTTAACCCTTGTTAGCTCAATCAAGTAGAGTAAGCTGGGGGGGGAACCTTAACAAGTATGTTAGAGGTATACATAACATACTTCTTTGAAGGAACAACCTCTTTTTCTCTCAATAAGGCGGGATCCCTCTTCCACCTCTGAAATAAATAAGTGCCTACACACAGTTCATTAAAAAAAAAATCAATAAGGCGAAAGAAGAGAAAGGCTTCCTACACGGAGAGGTGATACAAGTAACTCCGTCGGGGTACTGACCAGGCTCACTGGCATGGGAATGATGCTTATGTTCCTGCGTGACTGCATCGGGGTATTGTCCAGGCCAGCTTGCAGCGGAGCAACACCAGATATGAAACTTAAAATCTGACAGTTATATTACTTGTGCATCAATTAACCCCTCATCTCCAATCGAAACAACTGAGTTGACCGATCAAGAGCATGGCAAGTGCTACATCTTTCAATCAAGTTAGTGTGGAAACCACGATGATCAAAGAATCGATTAATACTTCTGAAAGGATTAGACTCGCTTTTCACGAAACAAGGTCCATAAAGAGAGCTAGAGTTCTACCAGTGTGTCGCCAAATGTTGTAGCGGCTACAACCACCCTCCAAAATTTTCGCTTGTATGCAAATTTCGGAACCTACCTCAAATCCTGCGATCGATTATCTTTGGTCGCTTGTTGGTAAGCTAATGATTTTAAGCTCCCCTCCTTGATCTTAAGAGTTGTCCATGTTCTCATCTTCATGCAACATGTGTCATATTTGGGCATAGGGGTTGTTGTTTGTCATGCAAAGGGAATGTTGTCTTGCTTCAAGGGAGTTGTATGCGTATGAGTGGTGGTCATCACATAGACATGTTTCACACTCACATCATGCACTCCGTCACGAAGGTTGTTGCATCAAGCAAATTATGTCTTCTGTATTCTGGATGGTCTATGTTGTGTCACAAAGTGTCCGTGTGTGATCACAGTCAATTCTTATCAATGTTTGCACATGTTTCACTGATCTCACACTTATCCATTTTCCCAAGCAACCTAGCCTCATCCAGCTTCTCAGAACTGTGCGCTTTGCTTCTGCAACCATCAAAGCTTCCTCCCTTGCCTACTGAAACCCCGCAGCACGCAGAAGCCCCAGCCAACACTTCTCTCCAGAAATGCGCAGACCAATCCAGTTGCACTGCACTCTGAAATTGCACAGAGGTGTCCTCTCGGGACCCCTATCCCGCAGCAATGCTTTGAACCTCAAAACTGCGCAGTGTTGTCCAAGTTGTCTTGTCGGTCTTGCATGCAGAAATTGCGTAGACGCTCCTCATTCTGGCAGCAGTCACTGTCCGCTAAAACTGCGCAGATCTACCTCTCAGTGACTACAGGAAAAGGTGACATGCTGAAATCGCTTCCAAGGAGTTGAGGAGAAGGACCAAGGAACCGAGTAATGGAAAAGATCAGGACCGCATGCAAACTCTGTCGGATGCATGATCATCTTGAGGGTAAGTATGGTAAATACAAAACATCTTTCGAAGTACACTTCTTAGTTGAGTTTGTAGGACTGCTTGTCATTGTCATATCACCCTGTCCTTAGTAACATGCATGTGCGCAAACACGAAAAGTCATCTTATGTGTTTCTTCTACATGTCTTGCTTCTTTTTCACTTGTTCGACCAACTGTCATCTTCCACATGTTGATTGCTATGTCATGCTTGCGACCTTGTTCTAGTGATGTTGAAGGTTGTGTTTGAATCGTGTTCACTATGTAAACATATATCACACACACACGATGTTGTAACTACTATTGCGCAAGTGTCGTCGCGGTCATTCAACAATCTATCATAAGTGTCGCGCTTGTCGCTCGCACAGTCGGTTAGTCACACTCAGTATATATTGTCTTGATGGTTTGAGGTTTCTTGTCATCAAGTCATGTTGAGTGTGTGTTCACAAGGTCGTGTATGCACAATTTCACTTGCTCACACACTTAGTCATTTTGCTGAAGTTTTGACGACTGGATCACCCTCTAACAGCCAGACCTTCACCCTACAATCGACTTGACCGACTGTCACCTAGAACAGTGCAGAAGTGTCCAACAAGCCATTTTGATCTGCGCTGCCCGCAAGCTGATCAATCAACCCTCCTGCTGGTCAACCGGAGAGTTTGACCGGGCAGTGACCCTGGGACTCACTCCCCTCAAAAATTGCGCAGAAGGTGCAGACCTTGCCCGGTCCGATGACTGAGAAAACTGCGCAGACAGACTGGACAGACACCAAGTTTCTGTCCTAGTCTCCCCTAAAGAATTGCGCAGTTTTTCCAGCTAATCACCTAGACAGCCGGTCGGCTGCTCACCTAGAAAACTGCGCAGTTTTCCAAGCAAGCACCTCAGCTGCACAGCATCCCGCTTAGCTCAGAAATTGCGCGGAGGTGTTCAGCAGGTCAGCCTCCCAGCAATTGCGCAGTTTTTGTCTCCGACAATCCCGCACTGCCAGCTCCCTTCAGGAATTGCGCAGTTTTTGCTACCAAGCTTGCTGCAACCAACTCCCTCTAGAAATTGCGTAGTTTTGCTACCAAGGCCCTCCGCTACCCACACTGCTTCCCTCCAGAAATTGCACAGATCTGTCCTCTAGCCAAGCCAGATCCCATGGACAGTCACTGCTGATCTGGATTGTCCTTCTCAGTCTCCCAGTGACCTCAGTGCAATTTTCATCTGTAGTGCCCGAAGCTTGCATCCAAGCTTGAAACTTGCCTCGCGCGGTTTTGCAACCTTGTCCTCTCTCCCAATCACCTGCATCCGAAAGCGAACAACCATGCATCATGGTAGACTAGGAGGTTTATGGATTTGATGTCGTCTCGTCATGAGTGACCGCAGATACAGGTAAATGAATGAACATGACATGACGACAAATGGGATGAATAAGGAGAGTACATGCAAAAGGACATGTTCGCGAATGGACAAACAAACGATGCATGCGAGGAGATTTATTCGCGAACGGATGACCATGCGAAGATGTTTTCATGAACGGACGAACGGACGATATGCAAGGATCTGTTCGTGAACGGACAGACGAGCGAACATGTGAGGAGATGTCTTCACAAACGGACGAACATGTCAAACATGCCAAAGTACAAGCAAGGAGCAACATGCACATGCAACATCAAGCAAACCCAATGACCATCGAGGACTCCGCACACCTTGCCATGCGAAGGTGAAGTTGTGATACACCAAGAGGACATCCATCACTCAGCAGCACTGCAGCTCGACATGCACACCACCACCAACATGAACGTACGAGCACTGTCATGTCAAGTCATGTCATGAGTCGTGTCGGCCACATCACTACTGTGGGCCATACTATTGTAAATCAATGTAATGAAATGTGGAAGTCCAAGAGACCCACTTGTAATCTGAAGAGTCATGTAAAGTTGAAAAGTCATGAAAGTCAAACAGTCATGAGGGAAGTCGAACAGTCACAAGGGCCAGTTTTACCCTTGGCTATAAATAGCCCTCATTTGTACATGCAAAGGACTTTTTACCTTGGCTCCTCCCACATAGCCTTGAATCTTTTCTTTGAGGAGTGAGTAGTTGCTCCAATGCCCTGCCCACGAGGTTAGTGATGTATGGTGTATCGATGTGTCTTGGAACTTTTGCTTAATTCAGAAGCCTGCTAACAGACCAGCACGTTTTCACACATGTGTTGTAATTGTTTGTAAGAATTAATCTTGGACACTTGTAATACATGTTTCTTTAACCTGTGTTAAAAAATTTAACTCATTCAGTTGTTCTAATACATATATTTATGAAAATGTGTTGTATAAGTTGCTAACGTTGTGCTACCCGTGTTGGTTACCTCCCCGGACATCAGACATAACCTTTCACATAAACTTGTTATAATGACCGTCGCACTCACACGGATTGCCCGTTGGGTCTTGTACATGTGATCTTCCTTTGTGTGTTGTGACTGCCACATCCGTGTGGATTACTCTTCCGGAAGTTGTACATTTCCTGTTGTGTTGTGACTGCCACATCCGTGTGGATTACTCTTCCGGAAGTTGTGCATGTCCTATTGTGTTGTGTGTCTCTGACGAAGTTGGGACTTCCTCCCTTCCGACTGGAGACTCATTCCCACCCTCTCTCTCCGCGGTGAAAGAACCTTGACACAAGTAACACTAGCACTCACCAGGCACGCAAACCTCATTGGTCGAAGACAAAGCAGACCACTATTATGTGCTGAAAAGCAAGATCTAAGGCATATCTTTAAGATAATGGCAACTGGGCCATCATACCGGATGGGACTCCTACACCAAATGATGTGAGGTCTAGTTGGGACTTCATACTAGAGAGATCCCCTGATGTTGGTGGGTCCAGTACCATCAACAAGCTCCTACTTGTAACTTGGAGTGAGTTGTCGACCTTTTGTTGAGCGTTTATGCCACATGTGTAACATTGGTGGACATTTATTATGAGGATGACTCGCATTATGAGCATTATTTCTCATTTAGGAGGCATCGATGGGGGATCATGACACCTATCCACTTGCATCTCATGGTTTATTTTGTCTTGTTTGCTTATCTTTGGGGTTTGTAAGAGAGAGGAATTGTTTTATGTTTTAGGACGTTTGGTGGATGACAAAGTGCTAGACCTCTCAAATAAATAAGAGAATCATTCATCACTTCTGAATGATTAATACTTGAGGAGATATATTACTACTTGCCTGCTCTTATACTTATCTTAACTATGGATAAATAACTAGTTCAATACCTTGGGGAGAGGATTTGTGGATGATTTTTCAAGCTTCGATGGATGTTTCATGACAAGGGTTTATAAATGAGCAATGATTTATTAAGTGTTGTTTGTAAGTCTCATGGGTTTATTTGTTGAATATATTAAGTGCAAATGTGCTTATCTAGTGGTGAGGGTGCATTCTCTTTGTATTATTATTGGATAGATCCCATCATTAAAATCCTAGGAGGATTTTTAGAGGATAAGCTTTGATGGATGTTTCATGATCAGGGTTAATAAATGAGCAATGATTTATTATGTGTTGTTTGTAAGTCTTATGGGTTTATTTGTTGAATATATTAAGTGCAAATGTGCTTATCTATTGGTAAGGGTGCATTCTCTTTGTATTATTATTGAATAGATCCGATCATTAAAACCCTAGGAGGATTTTTAGAGGATAATCTTCTCTTTTTGTCTTGAAAGCTTATAAAAGTACTAAGAAGATCTTCTAGGGTTAGTAGTGGACAACCCTAGTTATCAACCTAGATCTCATTACCTCTCTTCAAGAGAGTCCTTAGTTTGACTCCATATGTCCCCCAAAAAATGGGTAGGCACTAGTCTCTATCTTTAGTCAATCATAAAACTCAAATTTTAATTTTTAGTTTGTGTTTTGAGGGTTAGATTAGGGTTTATAATAGATATAGTTTCATTTTCATCCATAATTAGGCTAGATGTCATAGGGACTATGATGATGTTATTGGTTGAAGCCAATGTTATCGAAACCAAACTAGTGATCGAACCAGAAAACCCTCTAAACTGAGAACCAATCAAAACCAGACTAGAACCAATAAAAAAACAGACCAAAAAAACGGTCGACAAAAACACATAAAATATTCAAAGGTTAAAGAAAAAAATATACATTCATGTGCATCCATATGAATCCAAATCATTTATACACAAATAAGAAAAAATTCACATTCATATAGCATGTAGGGTTTCACATAACCAAAATAGCACCGAGTACAATCCATCTCTAAATAGAAAATACAAAAACAAACAGGGTCTGGATGACCTCTAGCATCAAAAAAGAATCATGCTACAAAAAATATTTACGTATCATCAAAATCATTGCCTATATTTAGATCTTCACCATCAATATCACCCTCTACATAAAATGTCTAGTCAAGATTTTGTTTGAGTGATGGATACATTTTTAGTAGGGTCATGATAGAGGAGTTCAATAATCAATGCCACTAACATCAAGGTACATAGAGGGCTTGGTTCTCTTGATTAAATGCTAGTTCCATACCTTTGTACATAAAATCCAACGGAAACATTGCAATCCCCCAAATCCTGAAATCTTGAAAAATTATTAAGTCTATTGGATTTTAAGTGAGATCTAAAATTGTACTTTCTTCATATGAAATCCAATGAGGTCAGAACCACTCTCAAACATCCTAAGTCAATTCATGGTAATGTTAAAAATTTAAGTTAAAGGATGAAAATGAAAGATAAAGGAGAATGTCACTTTTACAATGAATTGCATGGCAATAGCAGGGCCATAGGCTTGAATATTAGGCTGCCCCACTCAAAAGTTCTTGTTTTTTTAATTGCATTGGAACGTCTTTGGTCACATTGTACGGAACTGGCCAGTTTGGTTCTGAACTGACCATTTCCTGTTCTAGAACTTGAACCGGACCAGTTTTACCCCCAAAATAGGTGGAACAGTTAGTTCTACCAGTTTCGGTCTAGTTCCAAAAACACTTGTTGAAACCTATTCGATACACTATGTGGAGGCCAACACATTTGACCACCAATGCATTTGTTGAGCTACAATTTATGCCATCATCCTTGCTAACATTTGGTCGTTATTTCAATTTTCCTAGTCTATGCAAGATAAGTCAATAGTGTCTTCAAGCTATTTGGTAGAACCATTCTTCATAGTCGAGTTTGCGTGGAGAAGGGGACATTTATCATATGGGAGCCATGGATTGATCAGAATATGCATTGATTTCCTTTGTTCACATGTAGCATGGGGACACCTTCAGCTTCCTTAACCAGAGGACATATTATGAAGCCATATTACATGTACATGGATCAATCTTTTTAGATTTTGGCATGTGGATGTGTGCAGAAATTTCAAGGGGAAAAGTCAATTTACTTCTTGGAGGAGGTCGTCAACCTCTTAGCTATTTTAAGAAGTTGTGCATAACTAACTTATTACTTTAATATTAATAAATATTTTTCATAAAGTTAGATTCAATGAAAACATTATTATGTCGTTTTCCTTGTGGAAAATGATTATTTTATTGTAACTCCTTTGAGGAAATTTTGGATCTCAAAAAACTATTTCTAATTTTAAGAAAAAAGTTGTTAAAAAAATATTTTATTGTTATTCGTTAGAGAGAAATGTGGATTTAGGAAACAATTCATTATTTATTGTATGAGGAGATACAAGTTAAACCTGTTGAAAATGGTAGCGAAGAACGTCTTCTTGACTTGTGCCTTAGTCAAGAAAGACCACAATCAGTCCTTCCTTTAGGATGCACTAGTTCTTGGTGTTAAGACAAGTTCATGGAGTAGTTAACTCACGCGTAGAGATTGGAGGCTCAGTTATGTGGTTCTCCAAGTGCAAGTTCTAATTTAGAGTAGGACGAGTTGGACAGCTTCAGTTTCGATTGAAACAAGGACATGTTACACGAGCAGTTAACTCAGTGAACAAGCCAAACTTCATTTGTGTTCTAAATTTGCACTTACCAGAATTAGCATGATCGAATTGCTTAAAAGGAGGACGAAGGAACAACTTGTATCATTCTTGTATGCACAAGTTTGTGAGAGCATCTTGTTGAGAAAGTGTATCAAGGAGGAGACTATATGCAAAATTGAGAGGGAGACTTCCTTGCAAACCAGCGCTAGGATTTAGGAGGAATTCCTAAATAATAGGAGCCATTATTGTGCTAGGAAATAGGGGTTGGATTGCGCAAGGAAGTAGGAACTAGGTTGAGAGGATTGCAGGGAGCTTCTATCTTAGTCCAAGCAGTGAGAACAAGTGTGTTCTCACGTGAAACAATATCACCTTGTAAGAGATTCATATGCTCAAACTCTTTCAATAAAATTCGACAACAAGAAGAGAGTTTTCCTAGTTGGGTTCCCTAGAAAAATTATTGTCTCTTGTATGATTGAGTTCTTTATCTGTGTTTAATTTTGATGCTTTTAGTGTTGAGAAATTTTGTGTCTTAGTGAAAAAGGAATTAGTTTTCAAATTTCTCATCATCGCAGTTATGAAATTTCAAGGAAATTCAACATGGTATCAAAGCAAAGCTCTGCATAAGGACTAGCACACAAACAAGGGACAAAGGAGACATGTGCACAAAAATTTTCGGCCAGTTAAAGGAGGTCACTGATCTGTGGTTTCTATGTACCTAGTTAGGGCTATGTTCAGGGTTATGTTGCCTCAAGAATTTTGCCCTAAGTCTGTGTGAAATTCGCAAAGGTTTTGTGAATTGAGAAAGGGATTGCGGTCTTAGTTTGTTATCTGTCTAAAGGGTTGAAGTTTTGTCGTTGTGGGAGGAGGGAAGAGGATATAATCTATTGGTGTGATTGCGGAGTAGAGGCCAGATTGTAGTGCAATAAATGAATGGAATTATACGTTGAGTTATGGAATTACAGACCTAAAGGAGGGATGCAAAACTAGCCTCAAACAGTTGGGCAGAAGAAGCGAAGTGTTTGGGCAGAAAGGAAGGTTGTGACAAGTGAAAAGTGAGTGTTTGATATGGGGAGAGGAGGCCTATTGAAGGTGACCTAAGTTTGTCAGTGATCTTGATAGTTGATCGAGGTGTGTAAGGTCTGTGTTTCGGTTGTGATTTGGCTAATCTTTGTGGACCCGTGTTGCTAGTAGAAGGGTTGTCAATAAGAGTATTAAACAATAGTGTTTTTGTGCCCATGTTCTATGATATTAGGGGAGCAATATCACTGATAGGTGGCAACATTTTCAAGCCCTAAGTTCATTGACTTTGGTGGAGCAGAGTTGATTAGTGAGGGAATATTTTGAAGAGCAGAGTAGAAAAATTCCTTGAATAGCAGTATGGCATTCATAGGACTAAGGTTAGATCACAATCTAGAGGAAGCCTCAAATTGTTGTGCATGGAAGGAGTTAATCACAATAGTGTTGGAAGATAACGGGGTGGGAGAGTTGGCCCAGATCCCTAACAGTTGGCCCAACATACTAAGAATGATACCAAGGTGAAGAGGATCATTCTAGAGGAGGTTAGAGACCATATTATTCCTCATTTCTATGAGAAGAAAATGGCATATGAGATGTTTAAAGCCATCTCAGATGTGTTTTAGGGTACCAATGATGCTAGGAAGCTTGCTCTCAAAGAGAAGATAAGACCGATCTCCTTCTTGTCTAAACCTTTCCCTCAGGGCTTGCTTGATAGTCTCCCATTCACACAAAGTGTTGCGATGTACTCCCCACCACCTTGCTGGGGTGGCTTGTAATGCAATATCTAATAGCGAGACTTTGTGATCTTCCCTTATAGTCTTGTCTAATTTATTCAAAAATGTGTCTGCTGATTAGATGACATGAAAGGTTGCATAACTACTTACCTCTACCCCAATCTAGTTTACTCTGCATATCTTGGCATAGTGTCTGGTATCAACCTTGTATCCTCCTTGTTGCCATGCATCCCAAGCGGCTTCTGAACCAACTTCTGAACTTTGTATGCTCCTCCAACTGACCGATCCTCCTGCTGTGGGATTTATGTAGTCCTCTCTTCTTTCAGCAATTAGCTTATATAGCTGATCCAGCATTCCAGGCTCATCTCGATCATCCACAGGTTCGGTGAACCTTGGTCCTTGATATGGATCTAGCAGTTGTATTACCCGCATCCCTTCTACTTCAAAGATCATCAACTCCTTCAAATCAATGATGGCATAGTTCTCATATGCCTAGTCGATACCAAGAAGTGCTGGGTAAGGGTCCTTATCACCCATTATATCTATTACTTCAAATTCGGTATAAGTTTTTACCCCTGCCACATCCACTTCTACATATTCCAGCCTACCAATGGGAAAGATGCAATACTGGTTTGCCATCCATAGTTGGATTGGTGAATATTTAAGTTGCGGCTTCCCCAGCGCTTCCCATGTTTTTCTGGGCAAAATATTTACGTCGGACCCCAGATCTAACATTGTATCTTTAATCTGAAATCCTGCAACTTGAGCATCAATCTGGAATTCTCTATCGATTCTTTTCTTGTTCCGCTGTACCCTTCTTGAATGTCTCTTAGGTAGGTTTGCTGATATTGTTTCTCCTTTCTCTTCGTCTTCCGGTAACACTGCTTTCAAACTCCTGCGCAACTCCTTTAGCATCTGTTCATTATCAACAATCTGCAAGAATAGCCTAAACCATTCTTCAATTGGTCGAGAGTTACCGGCTATGCCTGAGTCCTGTTTCTTGTCTCCTTTTGTCTTTGTTAACCCATCAAACAACTTGGCCGCTTCTTGATAGTATTGTTTCTGTTGGGTGGGGTTGTATGACTGCTTTGGGGATGTTACCCAAACAATTGAAGGTTGGTCTACCATACCCTGATCATCCCCTGTCTTCTTACCCCCTCTGGTAACTATGTTTATATTAGTTATTGGAAGCGTGTCAGCAGTTCGTGGTTCTGCGTTGATCAAATTAGTTCCCCTTTGTCTGGTTCTTTCTTCCCATTTTGCAATCAGCTCAAGACAATCCTCTGTGGCATGTGCATTGACCCAGCATTGTGAGCACCAAGGCCTTCTTGGGAGCGGACAATCTCTGGCGACATGTCCCTCCTGATCACAATTGTAGCACCTTACGGGTCCTCTACCCCATGTTCTTCCTCCTCTCATACCTCCTCCTCGTCCCCCGTGACTAGTTTCATTGATTCTGAATGTGGACCTGTCTAGCCGCTCTGCTAAGACATCTAATGCTCGGCACTGATCAGTTTGGTGAGTCATGGATGCACAGAATTCACAGTAACTATTGTTAGGTACATTGGAATACTTCTGCAGTATTGGACTTACTCGCGGAGAATGTCCATAATTCCTACAAATTTCATAGTAATATTGCGAGTTTCGGCCCAGGAAAGCTCCTTGCGATCCCACTGTCGCAACTCCTGTTGTTGGCAGGGTCGCTGATGATCCTGCAATTCCCGCTGAACTATTTGTGCCTCTCAGCCTTGGGCATTTAGTCGCCACATGGCCTTCCACTAGGCAGTGAGTGCACCATACATTGGGTCTCACCGGTCGAATTGGTTGTAGGTCTTTTAATTTCTCTGTTAGATTGGCGATCTGATTTTGGAGGCCCATGATCGATGGGTCTTGCGATCCCATCCCTCCTCGATACTCATGTGGGTATCCTGCCATGGCTTCTATGCGCGATGCTTGCTCTAGGGCATCTTGGAGAGTTCCAATATTTTGTTGTGTCAACGGTGTTCTTGTAAGGGGTAGGAGCGCTTTAATGAACCAATCCCTTTGGTGATTAGGATCTATGGTATAGCTTAGCTTGCCAATAGCATCTTTAAACCTTTGCATCAATTCCCAAGCAGTCTCTCCTTCCTTTTGCTTGATCTCCCATAATTCAAACAATCCTTGCTGATCTGTTTGCGGTACCTTGAATTCTTGAACAAAGCCTCTCTTAATGTCATCCATGGAAGGATTCTGATTATGTTCTGCCCATTTGATAAACCACCTTAGAGCTCTTTCTCTTAATGTGGTCTGGAACTCAATCGACTTTACATTATCTAGTGTTTGGCGGGCTCTCCATATAGCTTCACATAGGTACCAATGTTGTTCTACATCTTCATTCCCTCTACCAGCAAACTCCGGATATCTAAAAAGGACCTTGCCATGTTGGTTTGAGTGTGTGCTAAGAGCACAAATCCTTGGTTTCCAGGTTGCTGAGATCCTTGTAATCCTAGATTACTAACACTACTAGGCCCACTGCTATTAGATGTATTAAAACTCGTCTTATATTTTTCATGCACACTGTGTACTTGTATTACTTTAATCAACTTAGCAACAATTTTGTCAGGGTTTTTGTAAAGCACTAGGGGAAGGTCGGGGTGAACACTACCTGAACTTTGGGGATTCTGCTGCTGAACTTTATCTGACATATCATCCTCGGCGAACAATCTTCTCATCACATCGCACATCTCACCTTTCGTCTCCTCTTCGTAATTGCCGCGAGTGCTTCCTTTCGGCATATTACCCGCAACCTGTGAGGGAGAGTCTGATGCCAGCCTAAGTTGCATATACCCCAATGATACAACTTAAGCCGCATATACCCATAGTATGCAATTAAGATTGCATGTCATAGTATTGATCTTTAGTGCATACAGATGAGTGATGAGGAGCCATGGGTGTTTCACAAATTTTCTGATTAGAAGTGGAACTAACCTCAGGATAGCGAGGACCTAACATAACCATCAACTTAGGCTGAAGTGCCTCGACAGCCTGCGAGGTTTCCACTTCATCGATAGATAGATCATTGGAGACCAGTGTCTTAGACAAATTAACAATGAGTGAATCAACATCGTGATCAGATGAAGAAGTACAGAGATCACGATAACCAAGATCAGAAAATTCAGGATGTTTGTCGGCATCCTCATGATTTGATGAATCACACAGAGGGGTAGATGAGAAGCAAGAATGTTCACCCTTTGCGTTTTCGGAAAAAGCAGATGAAAAATCAAGTGGATGTTCAATGAAGAATTTGTCCTCTCCACTGTCAAATGATGTACTGACATCCGGTGCGTTCTGTGAATGATCGGAAGTAGATGCATCCATGGATGGATTTACACAAGGAAAATTAGAGATAACAGAATCACCAACGATGTCAGGAAAAAGCGGAGGAGGCGCGAACAGAAGGAGGTCATCCTTCACTGCGGGTTCATTCTCAGATGCTCGGTCATACTCTTCGTGAATGACAACGCAGGTTGGTTGTGCAACATCAACTTCGTCGATGGCTTGATCCTCATTCACAACAGGTGTAGAGTCCGAAATGGAAGAACACAAGACAGTGCAATCCGAAGGATCAACAGAACGCAGAGATGGAGGTTGAGGTAACAAGTGTGTATGACAACTCATGGGATTCCGAACAAAATTTGCATAGATATTGAGGGTAGTGAGGGTGGGAGGATGTGACAGTTGAACAAATGTGTGCGCATGTTCTCCCACATCACTCTGCAGTGGTGGAGTTGTTTGATGAGGGGAAGGCGGACAATCACTTGTGACAGCGACTGTGTCTGCTTGTGATTGCGCAACTCCATCACTGAAGTATGCCGAGCGGGGTTTGAACTTCAACTTCATCTTGGGACAGAGTGATTTGGTAAGGCAATATTCAAATCTGTCCATGAGATATTGGAATTTCATCTAACTTTTCGGAGCTTCAAACATGAATAGATAGAAGTGCTATGAAAAATCCATAGGTGATTCATGCGGGGCCTTTTGTTGTTTTAACAATTTTTTATCAAGTGCTTCAGGATCAAAATGGTGAAAAACAGATTCAATTAGATCACTGAACTGCTTGAATGAGTGCACAGAGTTATGAGGCAGTATGCCACACCATCGCAATGGGTGGTTGCAAAGTGTGTGTGAGCAGCGAACATACGTGATTTGTGACAATTCATCCCAAAAATCCCTCTCAACATGAAAGTTATGTCTGTTGGACAGACATTTCGGAGGATGAACTATAACAAACTCCATGATAGATGTGCGAAGATTCAACACAGATGGTGAGGACTCAGCTTGTCATCTAGCCCTCCTAGCGCCAAAATGTTAACAGTGCTGGACCCGCCAACATCAAGGGATCTCCTCGGTATGAAGTCCCAACTAGACCTCAAACCGTTTGGTGTAGGATTCCCATCCGGTATGATGGCCTGGTTGCCATTATCTTAAAGATATGCCTTAGCTCTTGCTTGTTAGCACATGAGAGTGGTCTACTTTGTCTTTGAACAACCAGGTTCGCGTGCCTGGTGAGTGCTAGTGTTACTGGTGTCAAGGTTCTTTCACTGTGGAGAGAGAGGGTGGGAGTGAGTCTCCAGTCGAAAGGGAGGAAGTCCCAACTGTGTCAAAGACACAGAACACAACAGGACATGCACAGCTTCTGGAAGAGTAATCCACATAGATGCGACAGGCACAACACACAAAGGAAGATAGCACGTACAACAACCAGGGGCACAGTTCACCCGAGTGCGACGGTCGTTATAGCAAGTTTACGTGAAAGGTTCTGTTTGATGTCCGGGGAGGTAACCAACACAGGCAGGACAAAGTTAGCAACTTATACAACACATTTTCATAAATATATATATTAGAACAGCTGAATGAGTTCAATTGTTTAACATTGGATAAAGCAACTGTATTACAAGTGTTCAAAATTAATTCTTACAAACAGTTACAACATGTGTGAAAACGTGCTGGTCTGTTAGCAGGCTTCTGAATTAAGCAAAAGTTCCAAGACACATTGATACACCATACATCACTAACCCCGTGGGCAGGGCATTGGAGCCACTACTCGCTCCTCAAAGAAAAGATTACAGACTCTCAAGGCTATGTGGGAGGAGACAAGGTGAAAAGTCCTTTGTATGTACAAATGATGGCTATTTATAGCTAAGGGTAAAACTGGCCCTTGTGACTGTTCAACTTCCCTCATGACTATTTGACTGTCATGACTTTTCAACTTTACATGACTCTTCATCTTACAAGTGTGTCTCTTGGACTTTCACATTTCATTACATTGATTTACAAAAGTATGGCCCACATTGGTGATGTGGCCGCAATGACTCATGACACGACTTGACATGACAATGCTCGTACATTCATGTTGGTGGTGGTGTGCATGTCAAGTTGTAGTGCTGCTGAGTGATGGATGTCCTCTTGGTGTATCACAACTTCACCTCCGCATGGCAAGGTGTGCAAAGTCCTCGATGGTCATTGGGTTCGCTTGATGTTGCATGTGCACGTTGCTCCTTGCTTGTACTTTGGCATGCTTGACATGTTCTTCCATTCACGAAAATATCTACTTGTATATTCGCTTGTTTGTCTGTTCGCGAACACATCCTTGCATGTCATTCGTTCGTCCGTTCGCAAACACATCTTCGCGTGGTTGTCTGTTCGCAAATACATCTCCTTGCATGCATCGTTTGTTCGTTCGTTCGCAAACACGCCCTTTTGCATGTACTCTCCTTGTTCATCCCATCTGTCGTCGCATCATGCTCATTCATGTACCTGTATTTGCAGTCATTCATGACGGGACGACATCATATCCATAAACCTCCTAGTCTACCATGATGCATGGTCGTTCGCTTTCGGATGCAGGTGACTGGGAGAGGATAAGGTTTCGAAACTGTGCGAGGCAAGTTTCAAGCTGGGATGCGAGCTCTGGGCACTGTTGGTGAAAATTGCGCAAAAGTCACTAGGAGAGTGAGAAGGAAAATCCAGATCAGTGGTGACTATCTGCGAGATCTGGCTCGGCTAGGGGATAGATCTGCGCAATTTCTAGAGGGAAGCAGTGTGGGCAACAGAGGGCCTTGGCAGCAAAAACTGCGCAATTTCTAGAGGGAGCTGGTTGCGGGCTGTAGGAGGCTTGGCAGCAAAAACTATGCAATTCCTAAAAGGAGATCGCAACGGGCTGCGAGATTGTTGGAGACAAAAACTGCGCAATTTCTAGGAGGCTGACCTGCTGAACAACTTTGCGCAATTTCTAAGCTGAGCGGGATGCTGGACAGCTGAGGGGCTTGCTCGGAAATATGCGCAATTTTCTGGGTGAGCAATTGGTCGGCTGTCTGGGTGACTGGCTGGAAAAACTGCGCAATTCTTGAGGGGAGATAAGGACGGACACTTGGTGTCTGTCTGGCCTGTCTGCGCAGTTTTCTCAGTCAGCGGAGCGGGCAAGGTCTGCAGCTTCTGCGCAATTTTTGAGGGGAGTGAGTCCCAGCGTCACTGCTTGGTCAAACTCTCTGGTTGACCAGCAGGAGGGTTGATTGATCAACTTGCGGGCAACGTAGATCGAAATGGCTTGTTGGACACTTCTGTGCTGTTTTGGGTGATAGTTGGTCAAGTCGATTGTAGGGTGAAGGTCTGACTGTTAGAGGGTGATCCAGTCGTCAGAACTTCAGCAAAATGAATAAGTGTGTGAGCAAGTGAAATTGTGCATACACGACCTTGCAAACACACTCAACATGACTTGACGACAAGAAACCTCAAACCATCATGACAACATATACTCAGTGTGACTAACGACGGTGCGAGTGACAAGCGTGACACTTATGATAGATCTTTGAACAACTGCGACGATGCTTGTGCGACAGTGCATACAACATCATGTGTGAGTGCGATAGATGTTTACATAGCGAACACGACTCAAACACAACGTTCAAAATCACCAGAGCGAGGTCGCGAGCATGACATAGAAATCAACATGCGGAAGACGACAGTTGGTCGATTAAATGAAAAAAATAAGCAAGACATGTAGAAGAAAAACATAAGATGAATTTTCTTGTTTGCGCACGTGCATGTTACTAAGGAGAGGGTGGTATGACAATGATAAGCAGTTCTTTAAACTCAACTAAGAAATGTACTTCGAAAGATGTTCCGTACTTACCATACTTACCCTCAAGATGATCATGCATCCGACGGAGTTTGCATGCGGTCCTGATATTTTCCATTACTCGGTTCCTTGGTCCTTCTCCTCAACTCCTTGGAAGTGATTTCAACATGTCACCTTTTCCTGTAGTCAATGAGAGGTAGATCTGCGCAATTTCAACGAGTAGTGTCTGCTGCCGAAATGAGGCCCTGAGAGGCCCGTTTGCGCAATTTCTGCATGCAAGATCGACAAGACAACTTGGACAACACTGCGCAGTTTTGAGGCTCAAAGCACTGTTGTGGGACAGGGGTCCCAGGAGGACACCTCTGGGTAGTTTCTGAGTGCAGTGCAATTGGACTGCTCTGCTCATTTCTGAAGAGTAGTAGTGGCTAGGGCTTCTGCGGGTTGCGAAATTTCAACAGGCAAGGGAGGAAGCTTGATGGTTGCAGAAGCAAAGCGCACAGTTCCGGGAAGCTGGATGAGGCTAGGTTGCTTGGGAAAATGGCTAAGTGTGAGATCAGTGAAACATATGCAAACATTGATAGGAATTGACTGTGATCGCACACGGACACTTTGTGACACAACGTAGACCATCCAGAATACATAAGACATACTTTTCTTGATGCAACAACCTTCGTGACGTGAGTGCGTGAGGTGAGTGTGAAACATGTCTATGTGATGACAACCACTCATATGCATACAATTCCCTTGAAGCAAGACAACATTCCTTTGCATGACAAACAACAACCCCTATGCCCAAATATGACACATGCTACATGAAGATGAGAACACGGACAACTCTTAAGATCAAGGAGGGGAGCTTGAAATCATCAGCTTACCAACAAGTGACCAAGGATAATCGATCGCAGTATCCGAGGTAGGCTCTGAAATTTGCATACAAGGCAAAAGTTTGGAGGGTGGTTGTAGCCACTACAACAAAGCTCAAAAGGTAAAATTTTACCTCCACAAGTCATGACATTTCATCTATGAGGGTTATGTCAAGCTCAAAAGGTGTGATGTCATGGTCAAGAGATGTCCAATCATCATGTAGACACCCAAATCCATCATCAAAGTGCCACGTCAAGATATAGGGGCAACATCCTCTCTCCATGTGTAATGTCCCATCTCCAATTAGTGAAGAGGTGTCTCATTAGGGGTTCCATGTCATCAATAGGCCCAACACTCATCATAGAAGGTTCAATTTCCATAATCAAGGGTGAAATGCTCATCATCAAAGGTAGGGTGTCTCGACAATCGTCATGTCATGTCAAGGCCTCAATAGGCTCCAAAGGGTATGCAACATACTCAATGAAGTGTTGAAGAAGATCACCATTGTCCTCCAAAGGACCTCGTTTATACAAGCATCATCAAGCAGGGGCTACAAGAATCAAGTGAGACCAACCAACATGTATACAAGGGTCATTGTAACATAAGAAAGGCATGTTTAATGCAAAAGACACTAAGTAGATCACATTAGGTATCTTCCTCAAAGTTCACACTAGCTTATGACTTTATGCAACTTGCTAAGTCTAGGTATGGTAGGGCCATTATAGAACCCTATTTGAAGTGCCAATACTAAAGAATTAGAGTATATCCCAAGGAACCCATCAAGGTGTAAGTGTGAATGAAAATGGTATGGAATGGGTTTTATTTCATGGGAATGGTGCCTTTGACATGCAACTTAGGGGTTGATGGTGTATTTGCAACTTTTTCAATGTCTTCTTTAATTGGCATTCTCAATTTTGCAGAAACATAGAAATTACGAGCTTCACCAATGTTCATTTACTCATTCATAGGATCTTGGGAGTCTTCTACTTGGTGTTTCATAATAGACTACCTATAAAGGGTGACGAAGGCTCCATTAGAAGTCAGGATAGTCACATAAGGTAAGTTAATTTGAAGGCTTCCTCTTAAGGTTGTGGCCTACTTCCTAGAAAATAACATCTTTGAAGCATTAAGCATATTTATGACCACAACATCCATTAGGATTGATATACTTAGACAAGTGGAAAGCCTGACTTTTAAATCCTTAATCAAACCACAAACTTGGATTGTTTTTGACTCAATTTGACAAACATTTTGGTAAGGCCTTGTAATCTTTAAACCTAATTGATCCATTACCTTTAAAGGAATCACATTGATAGAAGCCCCATAGTCAAGCATACAATTATGAAATAAGAGGTTTTTTACTACCAAATAAATGAAATAAGGTGCATTTTCTCCATTTCTATGATCATAATGCATTGCTTGTAGTATTATTGAAGGATCCTCAGGTTCATATTTAATACTCTAGAATTTCTTTACATTATCCCTTAGAAAATAAATCTTCATTATTTTAGTAAGTAGAGGTATATTAATCTTTGCCAAGAGAGATGTCATTATCAATATTCAAGTTGATATCATCTTTCTTATGCAAAGTTGGTGGATGAGTGATAGTGGCATCCAAGGGTAAGGGGTATCTTGTCCATTTTCTGGAGGAGGTTGGGAGTCATTGGGCTGGGAAGTCTCAAGTATTTTGTTTATTCTAGTATATTGCATCTACTTTCTTCCTATGCTTATCCCTAGATTCTTCATCTATGGCATTTGACATTTCCAATCTAGCCATCTTGGAAACTTCAAGATTCCTTAATTCAACTTGTTCTCTAATAACAATGTTAGGTCTCTATACTACTAGTGTAACCCTTTATTGTTATTAGTGCAACCCCCTTATTGTATTATTGTGCCCATATAGTCCCCATGTTGTTATTATTATGCCCCATAGAAGCCCACTATTGTTATTGTTGTGCCCCTACAATATTATTTTTATGTAGGCTTTGATTGTATTGGGATCCCTTAGACTCCTATATATAGAAAGGAGGTCTTGTCATTTGTATCATCCAAGAATTGTTCATTTGTGTAATGTAAAGAAGGTTGCCCCCTCGAAGAGGCTTATTTTTAAGTCGATATATTTTTTCTATCTTTTTGTGAGTTGGTTTTATAACATTTGGTATCAGAGCTTTGAATTCTAGGGTTTCGCTGCTCCAAATAGGTCATCGTGAAATTTTTGCTATAAATTTTTCGCTACGAAGTTTTAAAAGCGAAAAAAAACCCATTTGAGTTAAAATCTTGATGAAGCTCAAGCCCAAATTTCAGATCTTGTTTTGCTATATTTTCGGAGATATGGTTTAAAACATTTAGGGTTTTTGCAGGCTCCCGATTTACATCCCAAACAGGTGACCTTGGGAAAATCGTCATAAATTTCTCTCTAAGCATCATATTGAAATTTCATAAGAAGATACAGAAAGAGGATGGACTGTACTTCTCTGTGTATCGTTTTTAGGTCCAAAGGTCGAAACAGTGACATGTGGCACTTTGTACAAGTTCGCTCTACTGAAAATGTATATAATCAAGTCATCTTGGGAGATTGGGCATAACTCTTTCTTGGAGAATCCAATTTTGATCAGAATTGTGGCATTGGAAAGAGGACGTAGAGGGCTACCGCAAGTCATAATTCCAAACCTTGGAGATCCGCACTTTCAGAGATACAACAAATTCAAGATCGAGATCCTAAAAGCAAGAAAAAGAATGGCTCGAACCAAGAAAATAAAAACACCTAGTAATCAAAATTGGATGGATGATTTGAAGAATGCGATCGAAGCTAAGATAAATAGTTTTATCTATGCCATGGAAGCTGATATCGATGGTATGGAAGGATATTGGAATAAAAGCATGGAATATTTGAAGAAAGACATGGAAGGTTTGAAGGAAGGTGGGGCAAAGCTGTTACAAGAAAGGCCTCCTAATGGCGAAAAGTTAGTAGAGAAAACTCATGATGAGAACAAAAGTAATGTTAATCATAATTTCATAGAATCTAATGTTGGATTGAAGACCCAACATATTCCACAGATGATATGAGGAAGTTTGATGTCAAGGATCCTGTAACATGGATACTATAGATGAAGAAATATTTTGATCTACATAATGTGCAAAACACACAAGAGGTATGTATTGCATCTTTATATTTAGAACCGAGTCAGTTTGTATGGTATAGAGGGATTTTTTCTCGTAAACAACTTATCACCTGGTCAATTTTCACGGAGGAAATGATAGCACATTATGAGGATACAAAGAGCAACACCTTCTTTAGCCAATTGATAAATCTCAAACAAAAGGTTTCAATGGCATAGTACATTGAGGACTTCCAAAAATTGAATATAAGGGTAAATGATATTCTAGAGAAGTATAGGATTGAAGTCTTCATAGGGACTTTAAATGATAATGTCCAACATGAGGTTTGCCTTTGGGAACCTGATTCATTGGAGAAGTCATACAGGTTGGCAAGAAAAATTGAAAGCAAAATTATGGCAACAAGGAAGCCTACCACTCATAACTATAAAGATGGAACTATTGTTGCTCCTAGCCTTTCACCATCTACAAGGTTGACACCAAAACAATTGGAAGAAAAAAGAGCAAAAGGGCTTTGTTATAATTGCGATAGAAAATACACTAAAGGTCATAAGTGTGCTGAGAAGAAATTAATTTACATATATGGGGAATAGGAGCAAGAAAAGGAACAAGAAACATCAAAAGAAGAGGATATACACCAGAAACCAATCCTAGAGAAAGAAGAAATGAATCTGACCATATCTTGTAATAAATTGATAGGAATTACCACTCCTCAAACTCTCAAGATAGAAGGGCATATCAAGAAGAAAAAGGTAATAGTGTTGATTGCTTCAGGTAGTACCCATAATTTTATTCATTGCAAGATAGCCAAGGAATTGAATTGCTTCCTATATCCAGCACCAGAGTGTCAAGTAATGGTTGCAAATGGAGGAACCATAATGTAATATTCCTAATTAGCTATGGCTAATTGGAATATTCGATTTTGCTCAATTTTGCCTTCTATAGTTATTAATAAATAAAAAGTGAAGAAATGGGGGACATAACTCACTTTATGAATAAAGTCACTCCCTAGTAGCACAACGTTGTAACTTAAAAGGGGAGCCAAGGGGGCCTAAGGATCACGTAGAGAAGGGTCCCACGCAGATACTTGGAGGGACTGCGCAGATGAGAAGGAACACGTGGCAAGAGAGAGGCTACGTTGGAGGAGGTGGCCTTAGGGTTTTGGGAGAGGCCAACGCCATAAAGGAGAGAGGAGCCTCCTCATTTTGATCATTCGATTATTTTTCATTTGAGCTAGTCATTTCGACTTAGAGCACGTTGGCTGTTTAGCCTGTCTGCAGCATTGTTTAGTGCATCGAGTGTCTCCGTTCGGAGATCTCACCCTTAGCCCCAGGGGACTTTGAGTGCCTACTCGGGCAAGGTAGTTTCATCAGTCTTTTGCAGGAGGAGCGATATTTGGAGTTGAGGAGGAGTTGAGCATTTGATGACTTTACAGTCTTGAGAGGGGAGGACACAGTTTCTTTGAGTAGGAGCTCAAGACTAGGGTTTTGTGGAGGATTTGAACCAGGAGATTGAGCTAGGGATCAACCCTTGCATATTGGAGGATTTTGGCAGAGTTTCAGGTAGAGTTTTGGAGGATTCTCTTCAGGTGCAGCGCAGAGCCTTGAGGGATTGCGCAGATCCCCAAGGGGGTGATTTTCGAGGGTCAACTATTTTAGAAAAGCTTTCTGGGCTTTTCTGGGTTTATTGAGCAGAGGCTGATTCCAGAGTTTCAACATTTTCTGAGGAGGGGAACAACCCCAAATCCTCATTTGATTCCAGCAGTAGCAGCAGCACAACAGTTCTTTGGCAGTTTGGACGCAGTTCAGAGAGAGGCCATTTCGCTACCATTTTGGGTGTATTTCTTCACTTGCCTTGTGCAAATCGAGGTGCTCCTTATTTGATCAGCTCTTGTACTCTTTCCATTACTTAGTATAATAAAATGCCTTAGCATTTCTCTCTGCATTTCTCAAGTACTTGCTTATATTCCATGTATACATTATTGTATGTTGCACTACTGTTATTTTTGTTTTATATCTTTGAGCACCCTGGCTACTATATTGCTTGTGTTTGAGGGATACCTCTGATAGGGGATATTACAATGGTATCAGAGCATAGATCTGGCTCAGCCTGTGGAGCTAGCAGTCTATGACACTGAGGGAGAAGCCCTACATTTGTTACAGAGGTAGGAAATACAGAGATATTGAGCATAGGTTGGAGAACACCTATGGAGAGGGAGATTGTGTTCGGGTGGTGGACACAAAACAGGAGGAGCCTGTGGTGAACACAGAACAGGAGGAGCCTGTGGTGGACGCAGAGCAGGAGGATCTGATGGCAGATGATGATGGGAAGAAATTTGCGGACATGCTCCTCAAATCAATGTAGGATCTGTCAAGGCAGATCGAGGTGATGGGGCAGAGATTCACGGCAGTGGAGGCTAGACAGCGTGAGAGCCCACGGGTTTTCCAGGTTGGAGAGGGATCGGGTGCATCTCACCATTTGCTAGAGCAGGGTGCCACTCAGCATGATACTACTCAGCAGGTGGCCTCACATGCCCCTATACGCTCTACCATGCCCACTTTCCTAGGAGCAGACACGGGGGCTAGAGCACAGCAAGAGGCAGAGCTCGGTCATATGGGCGATTATTTTGTGGAGTACCAGGCCTATGGGTAGGAGTTCAAGGATGCTCTCTCATTTAGAGACTTTGTTTAGCTCCAGCGGGATAGTAGACCCCACGACCATCACAGAGGATACCGACATTATCATGATGGAGACACCCACCGTACAGCTAGTAGATTTCACTTGCCTACATTTGATGGTTCATCAAACAGTTCAACAAAGTCTTGGGTGGAGAAGCTGGACATTTATTTCCAGCTTAACTAGATGTCGGAGACAGAGGCCATCAAGGTGGCGACATTACATTTGGATGGTGAGGCCTAGGACTGGTGGTTCCATGGGTTGGTTACACTTGGACACTCCACATTGACGACATATGCCGAGTTGACTAGGAACCTGAAGGAGAGGTTTGACCGGAGGGATCCGGAACAACACTTTGTTGAGCTGACAAGGCTCAAACAGACCGGGAACCCAGAGACTTACATTGCAGACTTCTTGAGGATTTCAGTGATGGTGCCAGATCTATCCGCGACATGGAGGATCTACATGTTTGTTGAGGGGTTAGCAGAGCCACTTCGGGGTCTAGTCAGATCCACTAGACCAACCACACTCCAGGATGCTATTAGCAGGACCCGGGACTTACAGGATGCCTTACCCAGGACTCGGACACCTTACCCCCAGAGACAGGTTTTCCAGCCTAAGGGGAAGGATGTGAGGATTCCGCCTCCAAAGGGGAATCCAGGACAAGCACAGATTGATGATGATGCCAGGAGGGAGTTGAAGAAGAAGCGGTTGTGCTTTACCTGTCAGGAGCCGTGGGCACCGGGACATAGATGTGCTGCTGGCAAAGCACATTTTATTGAGGTCTTCTCTGAGAGCAGCGGGGAAGAGGATGAGGAGGATGATGTGGAGGTAGGAGATAGTCATGTCGCGCAGGATCCTTTGCCACCTCCACCACCAGCAGCAGGTGGTGTAGCCTTTGCACCTACCAGAAGGGCCTTTGCAGCATTGCAAGGAGTTCCTAAGTATCTGACGCTGCGCGTACAGGGGACAGTGCGTGGCCAGCGAGTATTAGTTTTGGTTGACAGTGGGGCAACCCACAACTTCATCGATGCACAGATGGTTGAGCGGAGAGGTATACAGACAGAGAGCTTTAATGGCTTTTCAATTTTGGTCCCAGGAGATTAGACCATGGTGTGTGCTCGTTATTTTCCAGAGTTATCAGTGACGATGGGCACCTACACACTGACTGACCACTTTTTTGTGGTCGATATTCCGGACACCAACATGATACTGGGCGTTCAGTGGCTTATCACTCTAGGGAAGGTCACGACAGATTGGAAGGCCCTAGAGATGGAGTGGGATGATGAGAATACAGGGAGGCATGAGAAGATACGGGGACAACACACATATCTGCCTCAGACTATTTTGGCTCATCGGATGGAGGCAGTCTTCCGGAAGGGAGACGTAGAGAAGGCAGTGGAGCTGCGTGCATTAGGGGTAGGGATTACAGGGCAGACGGTGCACCCAGAGATACAGTCCATCCTTGACCAGTATACCATAGTGTTTAGGGAGATTCTGTCGGGACAGCCACCGGACCGGGGGTTTGAGCACACCATTGAGCTTGAGCAGGGCATATAGGCAGTGATTACTACCCCCTATAGGCATCCCAAGGCATATCGGGATGAGATTGAGCGAGCCATTCAAGAGTTGCTGGCTCTTGGACACATTCGGCTGAGCACGAGTCCTTTTGCTTCTTCCGTGGTGTTGGTGAAGAAGAAGGACGACACATTGAGGATGTGCATTGACTACAAGGCCCTGAACAAGAAGACTTTAAAGAACAGGTACCCCATACCCAGGATCGATGAGTTGATGGATGAGTTGAGAGGAGCACGATTCTTCTCAAAGATTGATTTGAGATCTGGGTACCATCAGATTCGCGTGAGGGAGCAGGATATTCCCAAGACCACCTTCAGGTGTCACTATGGGCACTGTGAGTTTTTGGTGATGCCCTTCGGGCTAACCAACACCCCAACTATATTCCAGTCCTGCATGAATCACATCTTCCGCAGTCACTTAAGGAAGTTTGTGTTGGTGTTCTTTGATGACATTCTCATTTACAGCAGGACTTGGGAGGAGCATCTCCAGCACATTGAGACAGTGTTGCGCATCTTCGAGGAGCAGCAGTTCTATGCCAAGCTCTCCAAGTGTGAGTTTGGGTTGACGGAGATGTTGTACTTGGGACACATCATAGGGGTGGACAGAGTGAGAGTCCACGAGGAGAAGATCAGGGCCATCAGAGATTGGCCGGAGCTGAGGAACGTTACAGAACTCCGAGGATTCATTGGTATTTGTACTTACTACCGGAAGTTCGTCAAGAGTTTCTCACAGCTTGCTGCACCCTTGACAGATTTGACGAGGAAGGGGGCATTCAGTTGGTCGGATACAGCGTAACGAGCCTTTGACAGGCTCAAGGAGGTTATGAGCAACGGCCCAGTGCTTGTGTTGCCGGATTTTTCAAAACCATTTGTTTTGGAGTGTGATGCGTCGGGAGAGGGGATTGGCGCAGTGTTGATGCAGGGAGGTCAGCCTATAGCCTTTGAGAGCCGGAAGCTCCTTTCGCATGAGAGGTTGTATTCTATATATGACAGGGAGATGCTGGCCATTATGCATGCATTGGCCAAATTCCGGCAGTATTTAGTGGGTAATAGGTTCAAGGTGGGGACTGATCACAACAGCCTCAGGTTCTATTTGGCGCAGAAACAGCTAAAGGAGAGGCAGCAGAAGTGGATCAGTAAGATCCAAGCATATGACTTTGACATTGAGTATGTCAAGGGTAAGAACAACATGGTAGCAGATGCCCTTTCACGTAGACCAGCCACGTTGTCTCTTATGAGCTTGGACACAGACTGGAGGGCTCGACTCTTAGTAGAGTACTCCAAGGACAAATTTTCATGTGAGATTCTGGATGGGCAGGTGGCGGACGACAGGTACAGGGTGATCGATGAGATCATCTACTATAGGGACCGGATCTTCTTGACTGAGGGATCTCAGCTCAAGCAGAAGATACTTCAGGCTTCACATGATTCACCATTGGCCAACCATTAGGGGTTTACCAAAACTTACAGGGCCATTAGAGAGAGGTTCTCATGGAAGGGCCTCAAGGAGGATGTACTCCAGCATATCCGGGAGTGCGATGTTTGCCAGAGGAAAAAGGGGGAGATGAGCCATCCCGCAGGATTATTGCAGCCTCTTCCCATTCCGGAGGGGAAATGGGAGAGTATTTCAATGGACTTTATCACAGGGTTGCCCATGGTGCAGGGCAAGGATTGTATCTTTGTCATCATTGATTGATTGACAAAGTACGCACATTTTTTTGCCATATCCGCACACTACACAATAGTATAGGTGGCCAAGTTGTTCTTCAGAGAGGTCTTCAGGCTACATGGTCTTCCTAAGACCATCATCAATGAAAGGGACAGTCGTTTCATGGGCGGGTTTTGGCAGGAGCTTTTCCGGTTGGTGGGGACAGAGTTGACACCGAGTACCAGTTATCACCCACAAATGGACGGGCAGACGGAGATAGTTAACAAGTGGCTAGAGGGCTACTTGCGTAACTATGTCAGTGGGTAGCAGCGAGCATGGCTGAAGTGGCTGCATCTGGGGGAGTACTGCTACAACACTACACATCACATGTCCATTGGTATGTCACCATTCTATGCTTTGTATGGATATCATCCCTTATCTTTTGCTGACATGATGTTTGGTGCTAGCAAGGCTTCGAGAATCAAGATTTGGATCCAAGAGAGTCGGATATCCTCCGAGCTCTCAAGGATAATATGGCTACAGCGCAGAACCAACAGAAGATGTATGTTGACAGGGGTCGGGTGGAGAGATAGTTTGAGGTAGGGGACTTGGTCTACCTATGATTACAGCCATACCAACAGTCGTCACTGAAGTAGAAGGGAGCTGATAAGCTCAAGCCCCGCTTTTATGGGCCGTACAAGGTGATACGCGGGATTGGGCAGGTTGCGTATGAATTAGAGTTACCCCAAGGTAGCAAGATTCATAACGTTTTTCATGTATCATGCCTGAAGAAGGCATTGGGGCAGTAGGTCACAGTGACAGATGAGCTACCACCCACGGATGATGAGGGGCATTTGGTGTTGCAGCCAGAGGCTATTATTGATACCAGGGCGAGGCAGCTACGGAGCAGGAAAGTCCGGGAATTCTTGGTGAGGTGGAAGAATTTACCGGATGAAGATACCACTTGGGAGAGAGAAAATTTTGCAGCATCCATCACTTCAGTTTCTTGAGGACAAGCAACATTTTGCCGGGGTAGACTGTAATATTCCTAATTAGCCATGGCTAATTGGAATATTCGATTTTGCTCAATTTTGCCTTCTATAGTTATTAATAAATAAAAAGTGAGGAAAGGGGGGACATAACTCACTTTATGAATAAAGTCACTCCCTAGTAGCACAACGTTGTAACTTAAAAGGGGAGCCAAGGGGGCCCAAGGACCACATAGAGAAGGGGCCCACGCAGACACTTGGAGGGACTGCATAGATGAAAAGGAACACGTGGCAAGAGAGAGGCTACGTTGGAGGAGGTGGTCTTAGGGTTTTGAGCGAGGCAAATGCTGTAAAAGAGAGAGGAGCCTCCTCATTTTGATCATTCGATTATGTTGCATTTGAGCTAGTCATTTCAACTTAGAGCACGCTGGCTGTTTAGCCTGTCTGCAGTACTGTTTAGTGCATCGAGTGTCTCCGTTCGGAGATCTCACCCTTAGCCCCGGGGGACTTCAAGTGCCTACTCGGGCAAGGTAGTTTCATCAATCTTTTGTAGGAGGAGAGATCTTTGGAGTTGAGGAGGAGCTGAGCATTTGATGACTGCGCAGTCTTGAGAGGGGAGGATGCAGTTTCTTTGAGTTGGAGCTCAGGACTAGGGTTTTGTGGAGGATTTGAGCTGGGAGATTGAGCTAGGGATCAGCCCTTGCATATTGGAGGATTTTGGCAGCGTTTCGGGTAGAGTTTTGGAGGATTCTCTTCAGGTGTAGCACAAAGCCTTGAGGGATTGCGCAAATCCCCAAGGGTGTGATTTTCGGGGGTCAGCTATTTTAGAAAATCTTTCTGGGCTTTTATGGGTTTATTGAGTAGAGGCTGATTCTAGAGTTTCAGCATTTTCTGAGTAGTAGCAGCAGCACAACAGTTCTTTGGCAGTTTGGACGCAGTTCAGAGAGAGGCCATTTCGCTACCATTCTGAGTGTATTTCTTCACTGGGCTTGTGCAATTCAAGGTGCTACCTGTCTGATCACCTCTTGTACTCTTTCCATTACTCAGTATAATAAAATGGCTTAGCATTTCTCTTTGCATTTCTCGAGTACTTGCTTATATTCCATGTATACATTATTGTATGTTGCATTATTGTTATTTTTGTTTTATATCTTTGAGCACCCCGGCTACTATATTGCTTGTGTTTGAGGGATACCTCTGATAGGGGATATTACAGTGGTATTAGAGCATAGATCTGGCTCAGCCTGTGGAGCTAGCAGTCTATGACACCAAGGGAGAAGCCCTACATCTGTTACAGAGGTAGGAAATACAGAGATATTGAGCGTAGGTTGGAGAACACCTACGGAGAGGGAGACTGTGTTCGGGTGGTGGACACAGAACAGGAGGAGCCTGTGGTGAACACAAAACAGGAGGAGCCTGTGGTGGATGCAGAGCAGGAGGATCCGATGGTAGATGATGATGGGAAGAAATTTGCGGACATGCTCCTCAAATCAGTGTAGGATCTGTCTGGGCAGATCGAGGTGATGGGGCAGAGATTCACGGTGGTGGACTCCCAAGGGCTTCCCACCTATTCGTTATCGATCATGCTATTCATTTGATTTTAGGAAGTGTTCCCCCAAACATCAGGCCTTACAGATATCCATATGCCCAAAAGAGTGAAATTGAATGTATGGTTGCAAAAAGGCTAGAGGTTGGTATAATTCAACTTAGTCAAACTTCTTTCTCTACTCCAGTGGTATTGGTACACAAGAAGGAAGGATCATGGTGCATGTGTCTAGATTATATAGATCTCAACAAGCTTACTATTAAAGATAAATTTCCCATTTCTGTCATTGATGAATTGTTGGATGAATTACATGGAGCAATTTATTTTACCAAGTCAAATCTTCGTTCAGGATATCATCAAATCAGAATGAAGACTAAAGACATTCCAAAAACAACATTTAGAACTCATGAGGGTCATTATGAATTTTTGGTCATGCCTTTTGGCCTTACCAATGCACCTTCTACATTTCAAGGTTTGATGAATTCCATTTTCAAACCCTTCCTTAGAAAATTTGTGTTAGTATTTTTTGATGATATACTAATCTACAACAAGTCTTGGAAGGATCATGTTCAACATGTTGATAGGGTGCTCAAACTATTGGAGGAGAAACAATTATATGCAAAAAGCTCCAAATGTTTCTTTGGAGTACAAGAGGTGGAATATTTGGGTACTCAGTTAGCTCATTACTCATCTTGTCATCCTCAATCTGATGGGAAAATTGAGATAGTGAACAAATGTTTGGAATGATATCTTTGTTGCTTTCTATTTGATAAACATACACAGTGGGTCAAGTGGTTTACTCTGGCTTAATGGTGGTATAACACTTCCTTCCATACTGTAGCAAAAATGATCCCATTTATGGCTCTTTATGGATATCATATCTTTAAAAGAAAATTCTAAGGTTCAAGCAGTGGAAGATCACATCGAACATCAACAACAAGTTCTCAAACTCTTAAAGGATAACATCAATTTGGTGCAAAATAGAATGAAACAACAAGCAGATCAACATCGCAGCGAAAGAAGTTTTGATGTAGGTGACTGGGTATTTCTATGACTACAACTATACAAACAAATGTCCCTCAAGCAAGCTAAGAAGGATAATAAATTATCACCAAATTATTATGAAACTTACAAGGTGTTACAAAAGATTGGTACTATAGCATACAAATTGGAGCTTCCTGCATCTTCCCGAGTGTACGCAGTTTTCCATGTTTCATGTTTAAAGAAAGTTATTGGTGAAAAGATCCCAGTTCAAACAATATTGCCAGAACTTGATGAGGAAGGAAAAATAATATTGGAATCGGAAGCAGTGACAAAAACAAGAAATCTACAGCGACAAAATCGATCAATTTTAGAGTATCTCATCAAGTGGAAGAATTTACCCGTAAAAGATTCCACATGGGAGGATGAAAATTTTATACAGAAGCATCCAGAACTACTCAAGCGTTGAGGAAAACACTTTTTGAAGGAGAGGGGCATGTTAGGTCCCTATACTACTAATGTAGCCCCTTATTGTTATTAGTTCAACCCCCTTATTGTATTATTGTGCCCATATAGTCCCCATGTTATTATTATGCCCCATAGAAGCCCACTATTGTTATTGTTGTGTCCGTACAATATTATTGTTATGTAGGCTCTGATTGTATTGGGACCCCTTAGACTCCTATGTATAGAAAGCAGGTCTTGTCATTTGTATCATCCAAGAATTGTTCATTTGTGTAATGTAAAGGAGGTTGCCCCCTCGAAGAGGCTTATTTTTAAGTCGTTGATCTATCTTTTCTATCTTTTTGTGAGCTGGTTTCATAACATTATAGACTTCTTGGGAAGGCATAGTATAGATAGGATCCAATTATTCAATATAATGTACACATTCATTAGGATCTTCATTATTAACATAATTTTTATTTCTAGGACAATCCCATTCCCCATGTGATTCATTACAAGGAAAACACTAGCGATTCCCTTCTTAAAGGTATAAGGAGCCTTTTGTTTAGGAGGAGGTCTATTCTTGTTCCACTTTTGGTTTCCCCTTTGACGATTGTTATTATATTAAGGCTTAGAAGGGAAATTTTGTTGTTTATCCCTCTCTTTCTAAAACAACCACTTTATTCATAAGGAGAGCTTGGGTTTGGAAGATATCTATTGTAACTTGGCCAAACTTCTAAGCTAACACCATCATGGGTTGTTGAGCAGGCTCAACATATTTCATGGCTCTAGCCTTAGTCTCAGCTTTAGCAAGAGGTGCATGAAAAGGTTCCACCTTAGAGGCCAAGTGATATTCTTCAATATTCAAAGCCCACTCTTGTGTTTCTACAAGGATCTTTGAGAACTTGTCTCTAAGCATGTATCCAAATTTCCCTTCAAAAAAATTTGTGTGTTGTAGAAGAATAGCACCATCTTTTTGCATGATGTCATCAAGGATTTGTTTTACTTATCAAATCTTTCAACAAAGTCCCTTACTGTTTCCTTATCTTTCTTCTTCATCTCATTGAATTATGTTAATAAGGATCTACCATCCTTCTTAGTTCCCTGTATTTTCATAAAAGTATCATGGAAATCTTTCTAGTACTTAATGCTTTTATTAGGAAGATTATTGTACCATGTCCTTGCATTTTCCACTAAGAATGGATAGAAAAGATCATCACATCCTCGTGATCATTGCCCATAGGATGGAATGAGAAGATGACATAGAATGAAGACAAGTGTTTGTCAATGGAAATGACATTGTTGCCAAAAAACCTAGGTAATTTCCTATAAAAAATTTCAAGCATAGTACAAACATGTCTAGGGGTTTGAAGTCATTTGTAACCCATGGTTGCAAATGCATTGTAGTTACTTGTGTAGGATTTCTAGAAAGAGACTTGACAACAAGAGAGTTACGAGGAACTTTCTTTTTATAGACCTTATATTTTTGAATGGCTCTTCAGTTGGAATCTTGAGCACTTGGTTCTCTTGATGTGGAGTTGCCAAATGAACACACTAGGTTGGGCTTTGGGGTAACCTCATCAAAAGCAGGTTGAAGTGTTGTAACATTTTTTTGGCAAAATGATACACAATTTTTTTTGAGATTTGCCAGAAATATACCAGCTTATTGGGTGTTCTCATCCACTTGGGAATGATTTTGAAGGGAACCATCTACAAGAGGTACAACATGAAGGTTTTTTTTCTAAAACTAAATGGCTTGTCTAATTTGTCTTTGCTTTCCATCAATCACTGACTTTGGATAGACCACAATGGTTATTTGAATAATTTTGCAAAGGCAATGGTTGTTATACAATATTTTTGGCAAATATAAGATGTCAGCTATCTGAGCAAAATACTAGCAATATCAAGGCTCTCTTCAAGCACTTGCAGTTGTATTGATGATTTGATAGTTTTAAGGCACTATGATACTGAGATTGAGAAGAAGAATGAAGGAAATGGAGAGGTAGAGTCGAAAGATATGTTCCAAAGTCTTTGACATACATTCCAACCCTAGTCAATAGCACTGCGTAATTATCTTCTTTTTTGTCATTTTTTCTAGTCATCTTCAAAGGATCTAGGGCTAGGAGGACAAGAGGTCTGGAACTGAAAGTGGTTTGTGTTGGAGAATGCAATAGGGAAGCTATTAATTCAATTTCTCCTTAACATTAATAATTGCTTGTGAACTTTATTTATCTTCTTATGTTTCTTTATTAGGTCTTCTTCATCAAACAATTATCAAGTGCAAGAACAATGGACACAGAAACTAGGCTCCAAACCAGGGCAAAACCCCTCCAAGGGGAAAACCTAGAAAATCTCTTCTCTTCTTATAGAATATGCTTCAAATGAGAAAACCAAGACCCAAACCTCAAGACCAAAGCCTCCTTCATGTTGGACATTGGATAAACCAACACTCCTCGTGTGTTTCGCGACATGGACTAACTGCCTCTTGTGGATCCTTATCTCTGGTGATACGATCGTTGACTAATACTTGCGGGTTTTGGTGTAATGACAATTGTGATTCCCAACAAGTGGTATCAAAGCATAGGTCACGAGTTCGATACACACTCGACTCGCGTTGGGGGGGGGATTGTTGGATATTGGATAAACCAATGCTTCCCGTGTTTCGCGACATGGACTAACCGCCTCTTGTGGATCCTTATCTTTGGCGATACGATCGTTGACTAATACCTACGGGTTTTGGTGTAATGACAATTGTAATTCCCAACACTTCAGCACCAAGTCAACCCTCCAAGAAGCCCTTACAATTAGGTCAAAGTCCAACCAAGTCAACAAGAGTCAAACCCTTCCAAAACTGCACTAAACTCGAAATTTCGTCCCAGCTTCAGTATTTTAGGTCTGCAAGAGATCTGTAACTTCGACCCCTGTAGCAACTCAGTATCTTTGCACATGTGAGAGAAATTAGGTCAAAACCTTGACCAGAAACTCGATTTTCCTTCCTTCTACCTTCAGTTTCTCTTCTCCTTGTCTTTCTTGTCTTCCTTCTTGGATTTCACACCCGAGATCGAACTTCTTGATTCCAGATCGAACTTGTTGCCAAATGAGGTCGAATAACTTCTATTTATACTCATTTGTGGAGGTTGAATAACCCTCTTTGGGCCGACTTGTGCTAGGTATTAGTTTTTGTAGCATCAGATGGTGTTCTACTCTCGACAATTGTCAGAGTGGCTAAGAAACACTAGGATGCCAGAACCCAGAAAAGGTTTAAGGAAAAACCACCTAGAAACGCCTTAATTAAGTTAATTAATCTGTAATTAAATTTTTCCTTGGTCTAACTTAGGGAAAATGATTAATTAACAACAATTAAGTGAGGAAGGTGATATTTCTCTAGAAACTCACACAGATCGACTAGGAAATGATCTCAGTCGTTGATTATCATTAAGTTTTAATCTTGGCCATTAGAGTCCCAAATAGAGGTTATAGGAAGAAGTCGATGGGTAGATGGAGATACACAATTGAGATCGATTTCCTCGGGTAGTTTGATTTTCTAGAGAGCAGCAGTTTCTGGAAGAGTTCAAGCCAAAGTAGGGAAGCAAAGACAGAGAGGGGTAGAGACAGTGAGTCCGGAGGAACTTTTCCAAATCTGAAGAGTAGCTTGTAGAGTGGCAGAGATAGCCACAAAGAGGTTGACACGGCGGCTGCACAAAAGTCTCTAGAGGGCAATTTGATTTTGTTGGAGAGAAGCTCCTTTTTAGTTCTAGAGGCCAGGAAGATTTTCCAGAGTGTCGAAGGGACAGTTTCACAGTCAGCCGCAGATAGGATGCCTTGAGGAGCAGTTGTTCTAGGAAGTGCATATTCCAATTCTGCGCAGGCCAGTTTGGACGGCTCACTTGGAGTTGGCAGTCAGAGCCCAGATTTTTGTTGGGGGTGAGGAAAATTCCTCATAATATTTTTGCCAGTATTTTCCTTTGTAGTATTCCCACATTTCGGCATCCAGTTGTACTCAGAATTTCTCACTGCTGCTTAATAATAAAAACCCTCAATTGCTGCACTGGTTTTCCCAAGTTGGGTTTTTCCGAGGACTTTTGTCCAAAATTAATGATGTTATATGTTTGTGTGTGTGTCCCAGTATTTTCTCAGTTTCTATTTTATCTTCCGCAGTATTTTTTATTTGTGAAGGTTGCAGTGTGATTAATTCGTTGTTGCCATAGAAATACACTGCATAATTAATTTACAGTTAGACGATTTAATTCCAGTTGCTGCAATAGAATTATAGTGGTGAAATTTTCACATAGTATCAGAGAAAATTTGATTAGATAGGAAGCTTAGTAGTGGAAGAAAGAAATTGTCTAGATTCAGAGGGAGTCTAGCAGATCGATTTCCAGATTTGCGCAGACATTGGACAAAAAATTCAAATTGCTGGGAAGAGGGTTCGATTTTTTTGGCGCAGGTGGCAGGAAAAACTCGCAGGGCCCAGTCGCAGTTTCAACAGGTAGTAGTAAAACCGGGAAGCAATTCCGGTAGAGAAAATCAGTATTTTCATTAAGCAGATTCCTTGTTTGGTCGCCAAAGGGTTTTGCAGCAGATTTGCTAGAGCAAAATCGTTATTGGGTGGAGGAGAAATTGCACACACAGAGGGAGTTTTCTTAGAGGGTTTCCAATTTTTAGGAAATCCAAAATTTCTAGTTGCAAAGGCAGAACCAGTAGGCAGGACTGTACATACCAGAAAAAGAGTCTGAATTGCATAGTATGTAGCTGAGCAGGAGAGGAGGAGATTTCTGTTTTTTCCCAGTTTTCGAGTTTCACAACTTTTGCAGATTGCTAGAGGAAGTTGTCTTAGCTAGCTATAATGCAGATTTGGATAGAAGATTGACTTCCAGTTGCTGGAGAAAGGTGTTAGAGAAAGTGCGAGTTTCAAAGCGAAGAAAGGTCTCAATAAGGGAAAAGGCTCCAAAGGAGATAATAGGGCGCCAAATCCAGGTGGAGGAGTATGAGACTCTAGTGTGTCAGATGGGCGGGGTCCAACACAATTGCAACAAGGAGATCAATCAGATCACTTCTAGTTTTTTGCAGCGAGACCATCACCTTTGCTACAGGAACCCATAGTATCATAGTATGTAGGAATTTACAGGGTAAGTTCCTCAGAAAGAACACCAAAAGGACACCGCTCACAACTAGATCACAGATCAATACACCAGTATTTTTGACGTGGTTAAAACCCTCAAAGAGGGAAACAGTCCACGGCCTGTGCCAACGTGGCTACTACAGGCAATTTATTAATCAAAGAATGAAAATTTACATAAGCTTCTCTCATGCACGGATTACCCGAACAATGACCCTCCATGCGCTTTAAATAGAACTCATGGACCAATCGGGTGTCAAGCCACGGATCAAGTGTCGGTAATACCGAGGAGAGAGTGAACCGTCGGATCACTACATATCGTGACCGTCGGATTGTAAGTTACAAAATGTACAACGGTAAAGAAACACACTTTACCTAACTCTATACCTAACTCTACACTAGACCAAGTTGAACTTAACTATATCCTATGTGTTGGAATATCCTAACATCCCCCCTTAAGAACAACTTGAGATAGGATTGAAGGATTTACAAATATGACACAATAGGAGAAGGAAGGAGGCACTAGAGCCTATCCCCCCTTAGTGACAACTTCCTGAACTCCAAGCATATATCGAAGTTTAGTGAACTTCGCCTCTGTGAGAGCCTTTGTGAAGATGTCTGCAACCTGATCATCTGTTGAACAGTATTGCACTTCAAGAACATGGTCATGAATGAGCTTTCTGATGAAGTGCATGTGTAGTTCAATGTGTTTGCTACGCTGATGCTGGACTTGATCTTTGCATAGCTGAATGGCACTTTGATTATCACACCAAAGTGTGGTTGGATGCTGCTGCTCAAAGCCAAACTCTGATAGGATCTGACGAAGCCACAAGGCTTCCTTACTGGCTTCCACGGCACCACGATACTCTGCTTCTGCTGACGAAAGAGAAATGGCAGCCTGTTTCTTACAAGCCCATGTAATAGGTCCTGAACCAAGAGTGAAGACATAACCGGCAGTAGACTTCCGATCATCAGGGTCACCAGCCCAATCAGAATCAGTGAAACCAACTAATAGAGGAGCTGCTTTGGCACTGTAATGAATCCCAAACTGTACTGTACCTCGAACATAACGAAGTATTCTTTTAGCTGCTTTCCAATGACTTTCACGGGGGTTTTGCATAAAACGAGCAACAAGGCCAACAACAAAGGAAAGGTCAGGACGAGTATGGGTTAAATACAAGAGTTTTCCTACAAGTTGACGGTATAAGGTAGCATCAACTTCAGGAGAAGTACAAGAGACTGAAAGTTTGACTCCAGACTGAAAGGGAGAAGGGGCTGGCTTACAGTCTTCCATGTGAAAATGACGAAGAATATCACAAGCATACTTGGACTGGGAAAGGGAAATACCCTCCTTGGATTGCAAGACTTGAAGACCGAGAAAATAGTGTAAGTGTCCTAAGTCTGTCATTTCAAATTTCTTTTTAAGGCTGGACTTCACATGGTTTATAAGGTTGGGATCACTACCAGTAAGAATAAGATCATCAACATAAAGAACAAGGATGATAAGAGAGTTGCCCACTTTCTTGGTGTAGACAGTATTGTCAGAATAACACCTAGAAAAGCCAGATTCTAAAAGAAAGCTATCCATTTTGGCATACCAAGCCCGAGGAGCTTGCTTGAGACCATAAAGAGATTTCTTAAGTCGACATACAAGGCTGGAGTCTGTTTGGATGAAGCCAATGGGTTGTTCCATATAGATTTCTTCATGCAAGTCCCCATGCAAGAAGGCAGATTTAACATCCATCTGATGGACTTCCCATTTTAAAGAGGCAGCAAGGGAAAGAACAAGGCGGATAGAGTTCATTTTGGCAACAGGGGAGAAGGTTTCAGTGTAGTCAATGCCTTCAACCTGTGAAAAACCCTTAGCAACAAGACGAGCTTTATGTTTATCAACTTTCCCATCTGGTCCATACTTGGTTCTGTAAACCCATTTACATCTAACAAGTTTGCGTCCCTTTGGTAGAGGAACAAGATCCCATGTATCATTTGTCAATAATGAATGATATTCTTCATTCATAGCTGCTTCCCAATGTGGATGGCCTGAAGCTTCTGCAAAAGTGTCAGGATCATGATTTACTGGAGCTTGAGCCAGTAAAGAAGAGGCTCTTTCAAACTGAGAACGTGTACGTCGCTGATCTGTAGGATCACCGGCAAGATCACCTGCTGCATCCCGAGTAGCACGGACCCATCTTGGAAGTTGAGGATCCTGAGAAGGTGGGGGAGGATTGTCATCCTCACTTTCATCATCTGAAGAAGAAATGTTTTCAAAAGTAGAAGAGATAGGAAGAGGTGGCACATCCGCCGGACTAGGCTCGCAGGCCGATTTATTTTCATCAAATTGTACATCTCTTCTAATGATAACATTTTTGGACTTAAATGGAATAAGTCTATAACCTTTTACATCTTCAGAATATCCAACAAAAGTACATTTCTCACTCTTAGGTTCTAAAGCTTTATGCTTTTCATCTGGAATATGGGCCCATGCTTCACTTCCAAAAACACGAAAGTGACTTACATCTGGTTTAATGGAACTCCAAGCTTCTTCTGGAGTGAGATTCTTTAGAACCTTAGTAGGAGTGCGATTTATTATATAATTTTCACAATTAATTGCTTCGGCCCAAAAACTAAGACTGAGTCCTTTAGATTGCAGCATACAATTAGCCATTTCCTTTAAGGTGCGATTTTTCCTTTCAGCTACACCATTTTGTTGTGGAGTGTATGGAACAGTATGTTGCATTTGAATTCCATTTTCGGTGCAAAAGTTGATGAATGTGTTTTTAACATATTCTCCACCATTATCAATTCTTAGCTTAAGAATTTGATGTCCAGATTGTTTTTCAACAAAGGCTTTGAAGGCCAAAAATGTGTTAAATACTTCGCTCTTGAGTTTTAAGAAGTATACCCAAGTGCGTCTGGAGAAATCATCAATGAAAGTTAATAAATACTTGCAGCCAGAGAATGAAGCAACAGGAAGTGGACCACATAAATCACTGTGCACAAGCTGTAAAGGGGCTGAGGCGTGCCAAGAGGCACGTTTTTCAAAACTGTCCCGATGATGTTTTCCGAGTACACATCCGGAACAAACACCATCTCTGCAAGATACCATAGGAAGACCTGTCACCATATTTTCTTTACATAGATGCTGAAGGGAGCGATAGTTTAAGTGACCAAATCGCTCATGCCAAAGTTTGCTCACTACATCATTATGAGCAACAAATACTGAGGGAAGATTTGATGACCCAAAGTTGTGAAACTTATACAACCTTGTGGAATCATCAGCAATACCAGTAGCTAGAATCTGTTTAGGATCTCTTAGATCCTTGATTACAACATCATGAGGTGAAAATTCAACAATTTTATCTTCACCTGAATGAGTTATCTGATATACAGATAGAAGGTTGCAGGATAAGGTTGGAACACATAATACATCATTAAACTGACCATTGTCTAGATGAACAGTTCCAGTCCCTACAACATTAAGAGATCTATCATCACCAACATATATATTTTTGGTGTTACAATCATTTAAAGAAGAAAACATGGCTTTGTTTTTGGCCATGTGATAAGAGGCTCCAAAATCAATGAGCCACTCATGAGAATGAGAAGAAGAAGATACATTTAATGCATAACCAGACTGAGATGATTGACAACGACATGCAGAAAGTGCCATTCCTGAAGATGAAGTTGAAGAATGCTCCACATGGATGTTATGTTTCTTCATTGCGGCTTCCAAGGCTTCCATCTTCTTAAAGCATTTAGATTCTAAGTGGCCATCTCGATTACAAAAGTTACAATGTCTATCAGTCTTCTTCCATTTGTTTTTATTGGTCTATCATTTTGCTGAAATGATCTTTCATTTTGAGGCTGAGTTTGCTTAGGACCCTTGTTTGGTTTAGGACCATTCTTTTTAGGATATGACTTCTTAGGATTCTTTGAATTTGGTTGCTGCTGGGCGGCTAACGCTTTCTTGGAAGAGTTTCCAAGATTAAGAAGACCAAGGTGTAAGAGTTTTTCTTGTTCTCTTATTAAAGAATCACAAAAAGAGTCAAAGGAAGGGGCCTTGTAGTCTTTTCCCTGACAAATGAAAGCTTCCCTTGTAGAATGGAAGGTGGAAACAAATACAGAGTAGGCTGGTCCCAACTTAGTAAGGATGGAATAAATAAGGTTACTATCTTCTTTCTTAACCTTAACACCTTCCAAGAGATATCTAAGGGTCTTGAATTTGGACAAGAAATCTTCAATGCAAGAAAAATTATTAGGATCCAATGTAAGCAACTCATTTTCAAGTTGATGGGCTCTAATTTCATTTTTAATCCCAAAAACTTTAGCGATTTGTTCCAATGCTTCATGAGGAGTCTCAAGTTCTACAATATGGAATCTAAGATCAGGAGAAATAGACATCCCTATCAAACCACGTGCTTGATCTTGTCTATTTTCCCATTTTGCAGCCTTGTCTTCATCTTTTGGTTTCTTCTCTTGGTCTGTGGCTATTCTGTAGAGACCTTTACTTCTAAGTAAATCTTCCATGTAGGATATCCATTGGAAGTAGTTAGTGCTGTCAAGAATGACTTGGCATGGACTTTCCATTTAAAAAAAAAAAAAACTGAAGCTGAAGACGCTGAAAGTAAGTGTTCCAATGGATAGATCTCGAAAAATTAGGCGGTTTTAAAAAAACGGCTCTAAAAAAGGCTTCCGGATGAAGAAGTTATGGCTTTTTGAAAAAAAAAATGTTGAAGTTGCCGGCAAAGTGCGCGAATGTGCAGAAATGAAAAAAAATCCGCCCCCACAAAATGGAGACTTGAACCCAAGACCTCTACTCTCTTAAAATAGCTTTGAACCAATTGATCTATACAAAAAATTTGAGAGAGAGAGAGGGGGGGGGGCCTTGGTTTGCGTGCTTGCCTTGAGAAAGCTCTTTTTCCCTACAAAATACAAAACACAAAACCCAACACGGACATGCAAAGAAACCGAACCTTATGGCTCGAAGTTAGCTTTAGCCAAAAAATAGATATTTTAAAAAATGAATCTTGCGGCTCAAAGTTAGCTTTAGCCGAAAAACTAAATATTTTTCTCAATGTTTCTGATTTTCCGAGATCACACTAAGGTGCAGAGAAAAGAGCATACGCATGAGAAAAATCCTTCCTTTCTGTTTCTGATTTGCCCAGATCGCACAGAGTCGCAGGGCAAAGAGCATACGCAGAAATGAAAGGTATAGATCCGGTTAAAAAAAAGCTAAATAAACCGAAACCGAAATAAGCAGAGAGAAAATAACAGTAAACTGCAAATAAAGACTGTATACCTCCAGATCTTAAAAATGACGCAGCTAGGGCTACTGGAAACCTTTTCGCGTGAAACGAAAGGGGTTCCTCATTGGAACAGATGCTCCGAACACAACAGAGCAGTCCTCTCGGCCCGAAAGCAGTCAGAAACAGTAGATCTAGGAAACAGCAGTCGGATGCAGTTCTACCGGCTTCACATTTGGATCACCAACGGACGCGGCCCTCAAATAGCTCCGATACCATGTAGGAATTTACAGGGTAAGTTCCTCAGAAAGAACACCAAAAGGACACCGCTCACAACCAGATCACAGATCAATACACCAGTATTTTTGACGTGGTTAAAACCCTCAAAGAGGGAAACAGTCCACGGCCTGTGCCAACGTGGCTACTACAGGCAATTTATTAATCAAAGAATGAAAATTTACATAAGCTTCTCTCATGCACGGATTACCCGAACAATGACCCTCCATGCACTTTAAATAGAACTCATGGACCAATCGGGTGTCAAGCCACGGATCAAGTGTCGGTAATACCGAGGAGAGAGTGAACCGTCGGATCACTACATATCGTGACCGTCGGATTGTAAGTTACAAAATGTACAACGGTAAAGAAACACACTTTACCTAACTCTATACCTAACTCTACACTAGACCAAGTTGAACTTAACTATATCCTATGTGTCGGAATATCCTAACATAGTAGTGGTTCAGTGTCAGCATGTGCAGTTATTCATTCAGAGGATAGTTGCAGAACTAGTTGTAGTTAGTACACATGAGACAGTTACAGTGACACGGGTAGTGCGAATTGCCCAGTTGCAAGATGCAGGTGTAGTTCCAACCAAATGATTCCCAATGCAGAGTTGTGCAGTTCAGTTTCCAATACAGGAGGACAATGCGAATTGCCAGAAGGGAGCAGAGAGATTTCCCACAAGGAGATTGAGACTTAGAGGGAGTCTAGCTTGAGAGGGAGCAACCCTATGCAAGATAGTACTTTAGGATTCGGGGAGATCAAACTCATTATTACAATAGTTGCAACAATAGTGCAAAAGCATCAACAGAGCAGTAGCAACAACAGTATGAGTATATCAAATTTCGCCATGTTTGCAGCGATAACTCCAAGAGTGAGGTGGGGCGATATGGAGCTTTAGTCCCAGAGTTGTGTAGAGGTTGGGCAGGGTCCATTGAGGTGATCATTGGTTGTGTTTCCTCATGGATCATTACCTTGCTACAGGGGCCCACAATATTTAATAGCAAGATGGATCAGTGTTAGTTGTTGCAGTTAGATTCGAGAGTGACAGTTGCAGACTAGTTGCAGTCAGGTGCTGAGGAGCGCAGAACATTTAACACGAGCAGGAGGCTTAGTAGCAAAGTCAGTAGCAACATATATTTCTTAGTGGACAATGCAAAGGCTAGTAGCAGTCAGAGACTCGAGAGAAAATTGCAACACAGAGACAGTTGATTCAGTATTTTAGATGCTTCTCAGTTGCAGTAGCTGCAGTAGCAGCAACAACAATTGAGAGGGAGTTGTAGTGCAGATGCAGAGATGGCAAAAACATGGCAGTGTAAGCAACAACACAAATGCAACATCAGAGTTGTGCAGTGGTTGGTGGGCAGTGGCAGGCAGTCACAATGGCCAGCCATCAGCAGCGTATGGAGGATGATGCAAAGACAAAGTGTTGTAGCAGTACGACACTAGAATACTTTCCTCGCTAAGAGGGAGTGTTAGATTTTGTAGCATCAGATGGTGTTCTATTCTTCATAGTTGTCAGAGAGGCTAAGAAACACTACGACTCCATAATTTAGAAAAGGTTTTAGGAAAATCGACCTATAAATGCCTTAATTAAGTTAATCAATAATTAAATTTTTCTTTAGTATAACTTAGGGAAAATAATTAATTAAGAGCAATTAATGGAGGAAGGTGAGATTTCTCTAGAAACTCACACAGATCGACTAAGAAATGATCTTAGCCATTGATTAAGTTTTAATTTGGACCGTTGGAGTCCCAACTGGAGGTTACAAAAAGAAGTCGATGGGTAGATGGAGATACACACTTGAGATTGATTTCCTTGGGAAGTTTGATTTTCTCGAGAGCAGCAGTAGTTGTTGGAAGAGTTCGAGCCAGAGTAGGGAAGCAGAGACAGAGAAGGGCAAAGACAATGAGTTCGAAGGAAGTTTTCCAGAGATAGCCACAGAGAGGTTGACACAAGGGTTGCGCAGAAGTCTTTAGAGGGCAATTCGATTTTGTTGGAGAGAAGCTCATTTTTAGTTCTAGAGGCTAGGAAGATTTTCCAGAGTGCTGGAGAGAGAGTTTCTCAGTCAACACTAGACGGGACGGCTTGAGGAGCAATAGTTTTAGGAGGTGCGTATTCCAATTCTATGCTAGGGTGACGCAAGGTCTGCGCAGGCTAGTATGGATGGCTCACTTGGAGCTGGTAGTTAGAGCCCAGATTGCTTGTGGGGGTGAGGAAAATTCCTCACAATATTTTGTCCAGTATTTTTCTTTATAGAATTGCTAGATTTTGGCATCCAGTTGTACTCAAAATTTCTCACTGCTACTTAATATTAAAAACGCTCAACTGCTGCACTGGTTTTCCTAAGTTGGGTTTTTCCGGGGACGTTTGTCCAAAAATAATGGTGTTATATTTTTGTGTGTGCCAGTATTTTCTCAGTTTCTAGTTTATCTTCCACAATACTTTTTATTTATGAAGATTGTATTGTGATTAATTTGTTCTTGTTGTAGCAATAAACTGCATAATTAATTTAGAGTTAGAAGAATTAATTCCAGTTGCTACAATAGAATTTCATTGGTGAAATTTTCACACTAGGAGACTTATTATGACTGTCATGACTCAACATAAATTCTCTTTTATGGTACAACTTGTCCAAATGGGTCTTATATTCATGACATTGACTTTCTTGACTCATGATAATAAATCTTATGACATGAAAAACCCTAGAAGCATGAAGAACATGCTTTAACTAGAAGACCAATGAAAAGAAGCATGAAAGGCATGCGTTAAAATAATAATTTTTATTTCTTCTTTTTCTTATTGCAGAAGATATACATATTGACATCAGTACAATGACAATTATGAAGATCGAAACTAGTTACGTTTTCCAACACTCCCTCTTAACTAGGGAGGTATTCATAATTGTACACCCTGGTACATGATTATTCTCAAACTGAAGAGTTCTCATAAGAAGATTCGGATTGGTAAGCCATCTTTAAGCATCAACATCATGACTAACATTGTTAACATAGTAAGGCCTTAGCTTAACAAGATCTTTCTTATACTGGAGCATAAAGCTGGGAGGCTTTACGTGAGATACCACACTACCTCTACAAGGCACATACCCCATCCAGATGTTCACTAGGTATGTCCTTTTAGGACTATTCTTATCTTGGATTCCCAATCCTCAAATAATATCGGTCCTCTTTGACCACTTTTGTCTTGGATACCTGTCCAATCCTTAAAGAGTGTCGATTCATTTCATATCTTGGATTTTTCTATCCTCAAAGTAATCACACTGCTTATCCAATCCTCCATTCTTCATTCTCTCTCCATGGCCTTCACTTAGACTTATGGTTGTTAGTCCTAGTCAAGTGCATGACACATGAAGGAGAGAATACAAATGTGATGTCCATCATCACTCCCTCTCAACCAGAGAGTATATCCCTGTTCCCTCTTCATTAAGGAATAGATCCTTGCTCATATTTAAGGAGACTCCTTCACTCCCTCTCAAATATAGAGGAGATTCCTGACTTCCTTTCAATTGGGAAGTCATAGCCACAAGCTCTTTAGCTTGTCGTCATAAATGTATCAGCTATCAGTTCTTCATGGAGATAGCTGCACGACTCCATTTTTCCATTTGTATCTCATCATATTGAGCTTCTTCCTTCCTGGATATTATGGAGCCATTTTCCTCCAATCTATTGATTTGGGGTAGCATCAGATTCGCTCTAGCCACGAAAATTGGAGGAGAGGCTAAAGCACATGAGATCTCCAAGACCCAGAAATGGTTTGGGAAGATTCTAATTGGTTTGGGAGATATTAAAATAACTAATATTTTTAATGGAGTTCCTGAGTCTAAACTTAGGAAAAGTAAAATATTAATGGGTATTAATATAAAACTGGGTTAGAAGGGTCCAAAAGTCATGGATCAAGTCAAATCTAATCTTAGCCGTTGATTAGAGATTTAATCTCGACCGTTGATGGACCAACGAGAAAATTATAAGAGGAGGCTTGAAGGTCAGTTGGAAAATACACCAAGAGAGATCAAGAACTCGATTTTCTGGGGAAGGGTTTGCTGAGGAAATTGAGTGAGTGATCAAAGTTGCAGCTAAGGGGCAGTGAATACATAGCAGAGAGGTAGAGTTAGTACTGGGAGAATCAGCGCAGAAGTCATGAGAGGTTGACGCAAAGCCAGCTAGAGGCCACGCATAGGCAGCCAAAGGCCACGTAGAGGAAGCCAAGAGTTGCGTCAAGCCAGAGAGGGCTAGCGTGTGAGACGCAGAGGCTCCAGAGCCTGACGCAGAGCCCAGAGAGGCTAACGCTAGGCCAAAGAGGTTGGCGCTGAGCCAGAGAGGCTGACGTTGGGCTAGAGAGGCTGACGCAGAACCTAGAGGCAGCGCTGGGAGAATTTCGTGGGACAAAATGTGAGCTGGAGAGCCAGATAGGGTGACTCAGTCCCTATCGGAGTGATGCAGAGCAGCAGAAGCTGCATTGTTGCTGTGGGATCGTTCATCCGGTGATTTAGCCGAAATATCTGTCTCCGACTGAGAGGTACTACTACCGAGGGCATTCTCTGTTGGGTGAGCCATTTCTTGCACCTAGGTTGTATTCTGAAACTACATAATAATAAAACCCTCTGAATAGCTGCACTGGTTTTCCCGCATTGAGTTTTTCCAGGGACATTAGTCCAAAAACAACAGTGTCACTTGTGTTCTTGTTTACTTTTAGTTGCTGATCTGTATGTATTGATACTGTGCTTGTATTTATTTTCAGTATTTACATGGTAAAAATCTGTTAAGTAATTGAACAAGTAGGTAGAAATAAATCAGATGGCACAACAAGAATTTCTAACGGGTTAAACTTAGAAATTTCAACATGGTATCAGAGCGTGGTTGCAGGTCACAAAATAACTGAAGGCATCAGCTAAGCAGAGCAACAGCAGCAGAAACAGTTGTCTTGAGTGACAGAAGTTGTTCATAGCAGAAAGCAGCAAGGAATGGATGATGCAGAGAGCTTACTTCATCAGTTCGAGCCAAGAGGAGGATCAGCGCTGAGGAAAAGTGGAGAAAACATGACCTACGCAGTGCCTTGTCATCTTTCTCAATCCAGAAGAGTCAATGTTGTGGCCAGGAGATGCAGATTTTGCTGGTGTCGAGATTGCGCAGAGCCTAGAGGCTCAGACCTTCAGATTGCTGAGGCATAGGAGGCTATGGGTGAGTTGCGAAGCAAAGTTGGTGGGGTACTATGGTCAAAACAATACCTAATAGGGCAAGGCCAAGGTGGAGGGAGTTGTTGCCAAGGATTTCTAGCCAAGAAATCCGAATCAGTGGTGTAGTTGCACAAATGATCGAAATGGGGCATATCGACATTGGCAGAGGGGTTTCCAGAAGGGAAATCGAGGCTCAGAGGGAGTCAAACCGAGAACTTCCAAACAGGAAGTTGAGAGACTCGGCAGGAGTCGATCAGAGGACTTCCAGGAGGGAAGTAGAGAGACTCGAAAGAGGAGCAGCGAAATGGCAGTGAATGGGCTGAGAGATCAGGATAGACTGGATGGAGCTTCCAACTTCGTAGTCTGGAAGGCCAGGATCTTGTCCATTCTAGACAGGTATCGCATCAAGCACTTTGCCTTGAAAATGATAACGATCCCAGTTGACCTGGCTGAAAATGAGAAGTACGAAGAGGCAATGGCCAGGGCTAAGTGCATGATCCTTGACAGGGTCAAGGATCATGTGGTACCACATATTGCCGAGAAGGGTACGGCAAATGAGATGTCGGATGCCTTGAAGAAGTTGTATCAACATACTTTCGTGTAGAGGAAGATGCTTCTAGAAAATCAGTTGTGGTCATACCAGATGCAAAGGGGAGAGCAGATAGATATCTTCCTCGGGCGATTGACAGAGATCCGGGACCAACTGACTTCCATAGGGGCCACACCGAATGAGGAGATGTTGGTGAGGATTGCATTGAACACAGTCTCAAAGGATTGGGAGGTATTTTTCCACATCTTACTGGGCAGGTCGAACCTTACGGATTGGGAGGAACTATGGGTGGCTCTTCGTCAAGAAGAGATCAGACGGCTAACCAAGGCAGGGAGTAGCGGTAAGGGGGTCAGAATCAAGAAAGAGGAAGAGGAGGATGTTGCTCTAGCATCTGCGGGAAAGCAGGAGAAACGGAACAAGAAGGACCTCTCCAAGGTCAAGTGCTTCCACTGTGGGGAACTGGGTCACTATCCGAACCTGTGTCCAAGGAAAAAGAGCAAGGGAGAGGTTTCTGATACCAAGGTAGCGCCAGCGAGGGTGGAGAAAGAAGTGGAGGCAGATGACGACTATGCCATGAGTGCTCATGCGCCACTTGAGAGGAAGTCGGGAGACATCGAGCTGTATTCAAATGGACTATAGGCGATGAGGGGCAATATCCTCGAGGTACCCAACCTCTTGGATTATACCTTGCTACGGGAGCCCCGAAGAGGAGTAGAAGGACTGGCAGATGTCGGTAGAGATGGATGTGGATGGAGCGACAAAATGTGCTATAGTGCAGGAGTATCGGGACAGCGTGAGGCAACAGTGTGAGATGCATGGAGTTGTTGCAGCAACACAGAGGTCAGTAGAGGGAGAACTTGTTAGTGACAGAGGGAGCTTCAACATCAGGAGTGTTTCTAGCTTGACAAAGATGTCAGAGTTGGGAGGATTAGTTTCTCACCTTTCAGTAACTGAGTTGCAGTGTAGCAGTCAACAGTGGTAGTGCTATGGGCAGCACGATGCAACATGATGAGAGGGGATGCAGTGCAGATGCAGCAGTGGCAATGGCAAGGCCATGGGTAGTAGCACGGATGCGGAGGGAGTTGTCGTATAGATGTAGCAGTGGCAGTGGTAGGGCCATGGGTAGCAGTACATGATGCAGCAGTGTAGAGGATGTTGGGTGGGGAGGCCTAGCATCAGCACAGGGACTGATGCTGGATGATCAGGGTGATACTCAATGAGAAGTATTACTAGAGCACAATCCTCGCTAAGAGGGAGTGTTGGTTTGGGGTAGCATTGGATGTGATCTAGCCATGAAAATTGGTGGAGAGGCTAAAGCACATGAGATTTCCAAGACCCAGAAATGGTTTGGGCAGATTCTAACCAGTTTGGGAGATATTAAAATAATTAATATTTTTAATGGAGTTCCTAAGTCTAAACTTAGGAAAAATAAAATATTAATGGGTATTAGTATAAAACTAGGTTAGAAGGGTCCAAAAGTCATGGATCAAGTCAAGTCTAATATTAGCTGTTGATTAGAGATTTAATCTCAGCCGTTGATGGACCAACGAGAAAAGTATAAGAGGAGGCTTGAGGGCCAATTGGAAAACACACCAAGAGAGATCAAGAACTTGATTTTCTGGGGCAGAGTTTGCTGAGGAAATTGAGTGAGTGATCAGAGTTGTAGCTGAGGGGCAGTGAATACATAGAAGAGAGGCAGAGTTAGTACCGGGAGGATCAATGCAGAAGCTGTGAGAGGTTGACGTAGAGCTAGCTAGAGGCCACGCATAGGCAACCAAAGGCCACACAAAGGAAGCCAAAAGCTGCGCAAAGCCAGAGAGGACCGGCGTGTGAGACGCAGAGGCTCCAGATGCTGACACAGAGCCCAGAGAGGCTAATGCTGGGCCAGAGAGGCTGACACTGGGCCAGAGAGGCTGACGTTGGGCTAGAGAGGCTAACGCAGAACCTAGAGGCAGTGCTGGGAGAATTTCGTGGGACAGACTGGGCGCTGGAGAGCCGGGTAGGGTGACTTAGTCCCTATCGGAGTGATGTAGAGCAACAGAAGCTGCTTTGTTGCTGTGGGATCGTTCATCTGGTGATTTAGCCGAAATATCTGTCTCCAACTGAGAGGTACTACAGCTGAGGGCATTCACTGTTGGGTGAGCCATTTCTGGCACCAAGGTTGTATTTTGAAACTGCATAATAATAAAACCCTCTGAATAGCTGCACTGGTTATCCCGCATTGAGTTTTTTCGGGGACATTAGTCCAAAAACAACGGTGTCACTTGTATTCTTGTTTACTTTCAGTTGCTGATCTGTATGTGTTGATACTATGCTTGTATTTATTTTCAGTATTTACATGGTAAATAACTGTTAAGTAATTGAACAAGTAGGTAGAAATAAATCAGATAGCACAGGAAGAATTTCTCACAGGTTAAACTTAGAAATTTCAACATGGTATCAACGCGTGGTTACAGATCACACGATAACTGAAGGCATCTGCTGAGCAGAGCAACGGCAGCAGAAACAGTTGTCTTGAGTGACAGAAGTTCCTAGCAGAAAGCAGCAAGGAAGGGGTGATGCAAAGAGCTTGCGTCATCAGTTCGAGCCAGGAGGAGGATCACTGCTGAGGCAAAGAGGAGCAAACCTAACCTACGTAGTGCCTTGTCATCTTTCTCAATCAAGAAGGATCAACGTTGTGGCCAGGAGGTGTCGATTTTGCTGGTGTCGGGATTGCGCAGAGCCTAGTGGCTCAGACCTTCAGATTGGGTGAGTTGCGAAGCGAAGCTGGTGGGGTATTGTGGTCAGAACAATACCTAACAGGGCAAGACCAAGGTGGAGGGAGTTGTTGCCAAGGATTTCTAGCCAAGAAATCCGGATCAGTGGTGTAGTTGCACAAACGATGGGAGTGGGGCATATTGAAATTGGCAGAGGGGTTTCCAGAAGGGAAATTGAGGCTCAGAGGGAGTCAAATCGAGAACTTCCAAACGGGAAGTTGAGAGACTCATCAGGAGTCGATAAAAGGACTTCCAGGAGAGAAGTAGAGAGACTCGAAAGAGCCGAAAGAGGAGCAGAAAAATGACAGTGAATGGGCTGGGAGACCAGGATAGACTAGATGGAGCTTCCAACTTCATAGTCTGGAAGGCCAGGATCTTGTCCATTCTAGACAGGTATTGCATCAAGCACTTCGCCTTGAAAACGACAGCGATCCCAGTTGACCCGGCTGAAAATGAGAAGTTCGAAGAGGCAATGGCCAGGGCTAAGTGCATGATCCTTGACAGGGTCAAGACCTATCAAGGATCATGTGGTACCACATATTGCCGAGAAGGGTACGGAAAATGAGATGTCAGATGCCCTGAAGAAGTTGTATCAACATACTTCTGTGTAGAGGAAGATGCTTCTATAAAATCAATTGCGATCATACCAGATGCAGAGGGGAGAACAGAGAGATATCTTCCTCGGGTGATTGACAGAGATCTGGGACCAGCTGACTACCATAGGGGCCATGCCGGATGAAGAGATGTTGGTGAGGACCACATTGAACACAGTCTCAAAGGATTGGAAGGTATTTTTCCAGATCTTGTTGGGCAGGTCGAACCTTACGGATTGGGAGGAACTGTGGGTGGCTCTTCGTCAAGAAGAGAAGATGGCTAACCAAGGCAGGGAGTAGCGGTAAGGGGGTCAGAATCAAGAAAGAGGAAGAGGAGGATGTTGCTCTAGCATCTGTGGGAAAGCAGGAGAAATGGAAAAAAGAAGGACCTCTCCAAGGTCAAGTGCTTCCACTGTGGGGAATCGAGTCACTATGCGAAACAGTGTTCAAGGAAGAAGAGCAAGGGAGAGGTTTCTGATACCAAGGTAGCGCCAGCAAGGGCGGAGAAAGAAGTGGAGATAGATGACGACTATGCCATGAGTGCTCATGCGCCACTTGAGAGGAAGTGGGGAGACATCGAGCTGTAGTCAGACAGACTACTTGCGATGAGGGGTAGGATCCTCGAGGTACCCAACCTCTTGGATTATACCTTGCTACGGGAGCCCCAAAGAGGAGTAGAAGGATTGGCAAATGTTGGTAGAGATGGATGCAGATGGAGCGACAGAGGGTGCTACAGTGTAGGAGTCCCGAGATAGCGTGAGGCAACAATGCGAGATGCATGGAGTTGTTGCAGCAATGTAGAGGTCAGTGGAGGGAGCACTTGTTAGTGACAGAGGGAGCTTCAACATCGGTAGTGTTTCTAGCCTAACAGAGATGTTAGAGTTGGGAGGATCAATTACTCACTTCTCAGTAACTGAGTTGCAGTGTAGCGGTCAGCAGTGGCAGTGTTGTGGGCAACACGATGCAGCATGATGAGAGGGGATGTAGTGTAGATGCAGCAGTGGCAATGGTAGGGCCATGGGTAGTAGCACAAATGTGGAGGGAGTTGTCGTATAGATGTAGCAGTGGCAGTGGCAGGGCCATGGGCAGCAGTACATGGTCCAGCAGTGTAGAGGATGTTGGGCGGGGAGGCCTAGCATCAGCACAGGGACCGATGCTGGATGATCAAGGTGATACTCAGTGAGGAATATTACTAGAGCACAATCCTCACTAAGAGGGAGTGTTGATTTGGGGTAGCATCGGATGTGTTGTAGCCACGAAAATTGGTGGAGAGGCTAAAGCACATGAGATCTCCAAGTCCGAGAAATGGTTTGGGCAAATTCTAACCGGTTTGGGAGATATTAAAATAATTAATATTTTTAATGGAGTTCCTAAGTCTAAACTTAGGAAAAATAAAATATTAATGGGTATTAATATAAAACTGGGTTAGAAGGGTCCAAAAGTCATGGATCAAGCCAAATCTAATATTAGCCATTGATTAGAGATTTAATTTCGGCTATTGATGGACCAACGAGAAAAGTATAAGAGAAAGCTTGAGGTCAATTGGAAAACACACCAAGAGAGATCAAGAACTCAATTTTCTGGGCTAGGGTTTGCTGAGGAAATTGAGTGAGTGATCAAAGTTGCGGTTGAGGGGCGAATACATAGCAGAGAGGCAGAGTTAGTACCGAGAGGATCAACGCAGAAGCTGTGAGAGGTTGATGCAGAGCTAGCTAGAGGCCACGCATAGGCAGCCAAAGGCCACCCAGAGGAAGCTAGGAGCTGCGCAGAGCCAAAGAGGGCCAGCGTGTGAGACGCAGAGGCTCTAGAGGCTGACGCAGAGCCCAGAGAGGCTGATGCTGGGCTAGAGAGACTGATGCTGGGCCAGAGAGACTGACGCTGGGCCAGAGAGGCTGATGCTGGGCCAGAGAGGCTGACGCTGGGTTAGAGAGGCTGGCGCAGAAACTAGAGGCAACGTTAGGAGAATTTCGTGGGACAGACTGGGAGCTGGAGAGCAAGATAGGTTGACTCAGTCCCTATCAGAGTGATGTAGAGCAGCTGAAGATCCATTGTTGCTGTGGGATCGTTCATCCGGTGATTTAGCCGAAATATGTCTCCGACTAAGAGGTACAACTGCCAAGGGCATTCTCTATTGGGTGACCCATTTCTGGCACCCAGGTTGTATTTTGAAACTGCATAATAATAAAACCCTCTGAATAGCTGCACTGGTTTTCCCGCATTGGGTTTTTCCAGGGACATTAGTCCAAAAACAACGGTGTCACTTGTGTTCTTGTATACTTTCAGTTGCTAATCTGTATGTGTTTTTTTTTTTTTTTATCTATAAGACTAATTCTATTAAGCAGTAAAATATTGTACAAGAGGATACATTCCAGAGATGCAAGAAACCGGCAACCGGAAATGATAGGACTATCAACCTCGGTTCCGGGAAAAGAGTGAAGCAAGCAAGGAGCTACAACTAGTCACTGAAAGCTTATGAAGCAATGAATGCTACCCTAAAAGAGTAGGGGTTTCAACACGAAGCTTTTTCCCTTTCCTTTTTTTAACTTCAACCCAACCACTTTGGGGTGGATGGGCGATTACAACTTGCAGATTGGGGTCCTCCACAGGGGGGCTCTCCTTTTCTGAGTCCGAGGAAGAGGACAAATGGACACGTTTCTGAGCAATGGCTGTATCAGAAGAAGGTGCCAGGCCATCGGTGGAAGGGGCCACAGAGTGAGGGGCCTGATTCAATTCTTCATCGCTATCTTCATCTTCAGAACTGGAGGAATCAGAATCCCCGACTGGAGGGGGAGAGCATGGAGCCCATCGTTTGGACTTGGGCTTGGAGTCGTTGGCCTTGTTCTTTTTTGCCGGGCGAGATGGGCAAGTATTCTGCAAATGCCCAGATTGTTGGCAATGTCGACACCGAAATGCAGTGTTCTCGTAATCCAGCGTCTGGGTCCAGATAAAGTCATTTATCTTGAGATTGATTTGTTCTGGAAGACCTTTGCTCAGGTCTAGCTCCACACACACTCTTGCATATGAGTATAGACCTTTAGATTCCCGCCACAAATCTCCATGGATGAAGCTGCCCAATGTGTCTCCTATAGCTCTGAAGACACGAGTATTCCATAGATGAGCAGGTAAGTTTGGAAGCCGAATCCATACCGGTGTCTTGGTAATGACTGCAGTGGCTGGATCAAAATCTGGGAACCAGGGAGTCAAAAAAAGCCCTGCAGTTCCCATGAACCAAGGACCCTCTTCTAAGGCCTTTTCATAGTGCTTAATGTTATCAAAGAGAACAATGAAATAACCTTTCGAGCAAAAAAGGATCTTACAATGATGTGTCCAGTTTGCATGGATCCATGCATAGAGATCCTGAGATCGGGGCCACAGACCATTAAATCTGCAAATGATGGCTCTTTCTGCAAATTCTTGATGCTGGGAAGCCAGTTCTTCATGCATGAGTTCAACAGAGGGAACTTCTTCAACTTTTTCAACCAAGAAGGCCTTAGATTTAAGGGCTTCCGGGGGTTTGGGGATCTCGGAGTGGACTGCGTCCTTGTATGAGAAAGGCCGAGTGGAGGAAGATTGTCCCGCTGCACCTCCTCTCAAACGAAGGGTAGCCACCACCGAGCTGTTCCTGGAAATGCTGTAAGCAGAGAGGGATAGAGGGTTTTCAAGTTGTTTACCTTGAAAGAGAAGTCGCAGAAGGCTAGATGGGATCCCCATTTTGCGCTCTAAATTCAGTATGAGGTCCTGCACCAGGTCTGAAGGGCGAACCCATTGCATGATGGTCCTGCCTGCAGGCTGCGAAATCTGGATCTGAAAGGAGTCAGATGAGGGCTTTGACCCCATGCATAGCTCTGGATCTGGCCAGAGCACGGGTTCTTCTGCCTTCTGGTTTACCAGATCTGGCCGATCTTTGTCCGATCTGAAACAGAGACTGCGATTCGGATAGCAAGTGGTTGCCTCAGATCCATGCATAGACCCTGCGGATGAAGCAATTTCCGGCTCTTTCTTGCTTGATTCCAAGGACGGCACGGAAGGTAGCAAAGCCAGAGCCTTGGCCTTGGAATTTTTAAGCTCCTGCTGCTGAGGGATCAGCAATCGAATCCACCGGGGGTTGCGCTTCCGAGCAAGCGCAGCTGAGGCCCAGTCGTCGATAGCGAGAGCGAAATGTGCCTTCCTTTTTACTCCTCGCAGGATCCAGTCGGTGTCATGGCATGCATGGGGTGCTGCAAGCTGCTTGGCCCCCAACCTAATCTTCACATCCCTTTCTTGAATGTTGGCCTCGCCCTTAATGATTTTTCTGAGAAACGCGAAGCGACCAGAACAGGGTGGGCCGAAAGGGGGCAGGGGTTCAACATCGCGTGCAACCCAACCCTGTATGACTGATCCATCCTCGCCGATTAGTACAGCGTCTTGAACAAAGATAGGGTCCGTTCGAAACCTTGCAGCTCTAATCCTTTGCAGCGCTGATCCATGACGGCGCAGATTCCTGGTTCTCTGGGCGGCGGCAGCACGCTTAGTTCCCACTGTAACCCTAGCCATCGCGCTCCTCATTCAACAAGTGAATATTATGGTTAATCAACCAGTATTCACTGTTACTCATAAAAACTATAAAATTTAAATTCCCGTCGCTGATCTGTATGTGTTGATATTGTGCTTGTATTTATTTTCAGTATTTACATGGTAAATAACTGTTAAGTAATTGAACAAGTAGGTAGAAATAAATCAGATAGCACAGGAAGAATTTCTAATGGGTTAAACTTAGAAATTTCAACATGGTATCAAAGCGTGGTTGCAGATCACAGGATAATTGAAGGCATCAGCTGAGTAGAGCAACAACAACAGAAACAGTTGTCTTGAGTGACAGAAGTTGTTCTTAGCAGAAAGCAGTAAGGAAGGGGTGATGCAGAGAGCTTGTGTCATCAGTTCGAGCCAGGAGGAGGATAAACACTGAGGCAAAGAGGAGAAAACCTGACCTACGCAGTGCCTTGTCATCTTTCTCAATCAAGAAGGATCAACGTTGTGGCTAGGAGGTGCATATTTTGCTGGTGCCGGGATTGCGCAGAGCCTAGAGGCTCGGACCTTCAGATTGTTGAGGCATAGGAGGCTGAGGGTGAGTTGTGAAGCGAAGTTGGTGGAGTACTGTGGTTAGAACAGTACCTAACATGGCAAGACTAAGGTGGAGGGAGTTGTTGCCAAGGATTTCTAGCCAAGAAATCCGGATTGGTGGTGTAGTTGCACAAACGATCGGAGTGGGGCATATCGACATTAGCAGAGGGTTTTCAGAAGGGAAATCGAGGCTCAGAGGAAGTCAACCCGAGAACTTCCAAACGGGAAGTTGAGAGACTTTGTAGGAGTCAATCAAAGGACTTCCAGGAGAGAAGTAGAGAGACTCGAAAGAGCCAAAAGAGGAGTAGCGAAATGGCAGTGAATGGGTTGAGAGATCAAGATAGACTGGATGGAGCTTCCAACTTCGTAGTCTGGAAGGCCAGGATCTTGTCCATTCTAGATAGGTATCGCATCAAGCACTTCGCCTTGAAAACAGCAGCGATCCCAGTTGACCCGACTGAAAATGAGAAGTACGAAGAGGCAATGGCCAGGGCTAAGTGCATGATCCTTGACAAGGTCAAGGATCATGTGGTACCACATATTGCCGAGAACGGTACGACAAATGAGATGTCGGATGCCCTGAAGAAGTTGTATCAGCATACTTCTGTGCAGAGGAAGATGCTTCTAGAAAATCAGCGGCAGTGATACCAGATGCAGAGGGGAGAGCATATAGATATCTTCCTCGGGCGATTAACAGTGATCCGAGATCAGCTGACTTCCATAGGGGCGATCAGCTGACTTCCATAGGGGCCACGCCGGATGAGGAGATGTTGGTGAGGACCTCATTGAACATAGTATCAAAGGATTGGGAGGTATTTGTCCAGATCTTAATGGGCAGGTCGAACCTTCCGGATTGGGAGGAACTGTGGGTGGCTCTTCGTCAAGAAGAGATCAGACGGCTAACCAAGGCAGGGAGTAGCGGTAAGGGGGTCAGAATCAAGAAAGAGGAAGAGGAGGATGTTGCTCTAGCATCTGCGGGAAAGCAGGAGAAACGAAAGAAGAAGGACCTCTCTAAGGTCAAGTGCTTCCACTGTGGGGAACTGGGTCACTATGCAAACTAGTGTCCAAGGAAGAAGAGCAAGGATGAGGTTTCTGATACCAAGGCAGCACTTGCAAGGGCGGAGAAAGAAGTGGAGATAGATGACGATTATGCCATGAGTGCTCATGCGCCACTTGAGAGGAAGTGGGGAGACATCGAGCTATAGTCAGACGGACTACAGGTGATGAGGGGTAGGGTCCTCGAGGTACCCAACCTCTTGGATTATACCTTGCTATGGGAGCCCTGAAGAGGAGTAGAAGGATTGGCAAATGTCGGTAGAGATGGATGCAGATGGAGCGATAGAGGGTATGACAATGTAGGAGTCCCGGGACAACGTGAGGCAACAGTGCGAGATGCATGGAGTTGTTGCAGCAGCGCAAAGGTCAGTAGAGGGAGCACTTGTTAGCGACAGAGGGAGCTTCAGCATCGGGAGTGTTTCTAGCCTGAAAAAGATGTAAGAGTTGGGAGGATCAGTTACTCACTTCTCAGTAACTGAGTTGTAGTGTAGTGGTCAGCAGTGGCAGTGCTATGGGCAGCACGATGCAGCATGATGGGAGGATATGTAGTGCAGATGCAGCAGTGGCAATGGTAGGGCCATGGGTAGTAGCACGGATGCGGAGGGAGTTGTTGTACAGATGCAGCAGTGGCAGTGGCAGGGCCATGGGCAGCAGTACATGATGCAACAGTGTAGAGGATGTTGGGGGGGGAGACCTAGCATCAACACGGGGACCGATGCTGGATGATCAGGGTGATACTCAGTGAAGAGTATTACTAGAGCACAGTCCTCGCTAAGAGGGAGTGTTGATTTTGGGTAGCATAAGATGTGCTCTAGCCACGAAAATTGGTGGAGAGGCTAAAGCACATGAGATCTCCAAGACCCAGAAATGGTTTGGGCAGATTCTAATCGGTTTGGGAGATATTAAAATAATTAATATTTTTAATGGAGTTCCTAAGTCTAAACTTAGGAAAAATGAAATATTAATGGGTATTAATATAAAATTGGGTTAAAAGGGTCCAAAAGTCATGGATCAAGCCAAATGTAATCTTAGCCGTTGATTAAAGATTTAATCTTGGTCGTTGATGGACTAACGAGAAAAGTATAAGAGGAGGCTTGAGGGTCAGTTGGAAAACACACCAAGAGAGATCAAGAACTCGATATTTTGGGGCAGGGTTTTGTTGAGGAAATTGAGTGAGTGATCAGAGTTACAACTGAGGGGCAGTGAATACATAGTAGAGAGGCAGAGTTAGTACTGGGAGGATCAACACAAAAGCCGTGAGAGGTTGATGCAAAGGCAGCCAGGAGCTGCGCAGAGCCAGAGAGGGCCAGCGTGTGAGACGCAGAGGCTCCAGAGGCTGATGCAGAGTCTAGAGAGGTTGACACAGAACCTAGAGGCAACGCTGGGAGAATTTTGTGGGACAGACTGGGAGCTGGAGAGCCGGATAGGGTGACTTAGTCCCTATCAGAGTGACGCAGAGCAGCAGACACTGAATTGTTGCTGTGAGATCGTTCATCCGGTGATTTAGCCAGAATATGTCTCCGACTGAGAGGTACTACTACTGAGGGCATTCTCTGTTGGGTGAGCCATTTCTAGCACCTAGGTTGTATTCTGAAACTGCATAATAATAAAACCCTCTGAATAGTTGCACCGTTTTTCCTGCATTGGGTTTTCTGGGGACATTAGTCCTAAAACAACGGTGTCACTTGTGTGCTTGTTTACTTTTAGTTGCTGATCTGTATGTGTTGATATTGTGCTTGTATTTATTTTCAGTATTTACATGGTAAATAACTTGTTAAGTAATTGAACAAGTAGGAAGAAATAAATCAGATAGCACAGGAAGAATTTCTAACTGGTTAAACTTAAAAATTCCAACACAATCTTGTGACAGGGTTCGGGCCATCAACTTTGCACATCACTTTCCTCCAATAATCAATGAAGGCATTATGTTGAGCCTTGTCAAACTTCAAGCTAGTCATAACTCCCTCATGAAAGTAAGCTTTGTTTATGTAGGAACATGAGCATTAGGTTATCCTCTTACACTGCTACCTTTCAACCTCAAGGCGATGATGTGAACACCTTGAGCACATGACCTTCCAAGGATTGTCAAAACCATTTAATCAATTCTTATGTTTTTTTAATCGAGCTTATCACCACCAGTTGAACTTACCTCAACGTCATCATGTATTCTTGCAATATCCTTCCAGGTAGAAAAACAATTATGTTAACTAGATAACCAATATCAAAATATAAATATCAAACTTACCTTATCATGATGGCCCCTTTCATAAAAATATTTGCATACTTGAGTCCTTTGAGATCAACATCCTTTCATATAATCCATCTCCACATTATATAAGAATCTTTCCATGCATTCATTTTAATCATAGTGCCCATGGATTGAACTTGATTATCAAGCTACAATATCTTCCTCGAAGTTGTCATTGTTAATCTCCATTTATTCCAAAATATGTTCTTCTTTCAAGCATTATGCAGCCATATGGAAGACTCACCAAGCACATTCATAACTAGTTATTCCTTCATGATTCTTGTAGATATGAATCATGCTCTAGGTAAGAATATGCATACCTTTGCTTTCATATAATCATCTAGCCATTCTTTAAATGAGCTTGCTTCTTATGCTTGTCAAAGATAAGTTTCCTTTTCCAAGAAGAGAAATAATTTCATTATATTGTAACTTGACCAATAACATTCCTTCATCCTTTAGAAATATTGTTTCCAAACTAGATGGAATATATACCAGTCATAATGTTGCTTCCAAGAATCTTCCATAATGATGATTCTTATAGGATCTTGATGATCCTTCTTTGCAAAATGACTACCTCTAACATGATTTTAGAAAATGCTTGGATGAACTATAATATGCAATATCGTTCAAAACTTCTCATTCTCTTTAAACTAGATGATCCTTTTGAAAGCAAATTAAACAAATAGATTTTAATCTTTCTACTATCATGTGCTTCTATCTATGATGCCATGCTTTTTACAAAACCAAGACTCTTCTAGAGTAATAATGCATGCTACTCTACTTTCTACTTAATAAAAGAAAGACAAAAATTCATAAAGAACCTGACAGAGATGAGACTTCCTTCAATAATAGAGATCCTTGGGATCTTCTCCTTTTGGCTTCTTCTCAGGTTCTCCCCTTTCCTCAGCTATGTGAGCTTCACTTCTTTCCTTCCTTTTTTTGTTCACTTTATTGTTTGGACAATCCCTTTTAAAGTGTCCATACTCATTGCATCCAAAGCATTGAATCTTGGACATGTCTATCTTCTTCTTGGACTTTCCAAACTTTCCTTTCTTCAACTTCTTGGTTCTTGCAATGAAAGCTTGAGATCTTTCATTTGATTCAGTATCATCCTTTGGCTTGATCCTAGATTCTTCCAAGATACATTGAGCCCATAATTCATCGAAAGGTGTAGTATCTTTCTTTGAGTAGATGCTCATTACAAAACTACTCCAATCAGGTGGCAAAGCATTTAATACATAGATAGTCATCTCAGAATCTGTAACAACCTCCTCAAGCCCTTGCAACTGGTCTCTTATTTGTGATATCTTCATTAGGCAGGTGGCCATGTCTTCATCCGCTGATTTCCTTATTCTACATAGTTGATTCCTCAAGGAAAGCTTTTGAACTTGTGTACTTATGGAGTACAACTTTACCAGCTTATCATACATAGCCTTTGATGTCTTCAAATCAGCAACAAAAGGAACTAGATGATCTTTAATGGATTCAATAATGATCCTTTGTGCCGTTACTTTTCCTTTTTTGTACTTTACTATCTCTTGAGTCTCCTCTTTGTCTAGTACAACTAATTCTCCTAGGACATACTTCATGACTTCATTCTCTGTGAGTGCCAAGTCAATCCTCTTCTTCCATGCTAGGAAGTTTGTTGATCCAATGATCTTGTTTCTTTCCTTGCAAAATGTAGCCATGTTATCTATAGATTGAGACATAGAATACAATATACTACTTAATTTGTTAACCAAGAGTCCTTCTTGCTGATGCCTCCAACTATCTTGAAGTTTTCAAGACCTTCAAGGAGACTTCAAAGATGTCCTAGAATGATATCTTCTAGGATGCCTTCAACAATGATGTCTTCAAACAACTTCAAAGAGTGAATGATGATCCCAAAACTTCTTGTTACTTCCTTCTTTTTTTTCCAAGGTGAAGCATACTAGAAGACTTCCAATGAGAACTTTGTTCTTTCTTCAACGAGAACTTTATGATGGGGTCTTTATTCAGTGTAGCAACCCTCCTTCTAAGTCAATAGGTATTTTTCTTCTTTCCTTGTGTCCTTCTACAAATGATTCCCCTTGATAAGCAAACTCTTCTTTGTGTCCTAGCCGCCTTCTCTTGTTCACCTTAGCTCTAATTCCATTTTGGAGAATGCAATATGGTAGCTATTAATTCAATTTCTCCTTAACCTTAATAATTTCTTGTGAAATTTATTTATCTTCTTGTGTTTCTTTATTAGATCTTCTTTATCAAATAATTATCAAGCGAAAAAACAATAAAAACAATGAACACAAAAATTAGGGTCCAAGTTAGGGAAAAACCCCTCCAAGGGGAAAACCTAGAAAATCTCTTCTCTTCTTATAGAATCTGCTTCAAATGAGAAAACCAAGACCCAAACCCGAAGACCAAAGCCTCCTCCAGCACCAAGTCAACCCTCCAAGAAGCCCTTCCAATTAGGTCAAAGTCCAACCAAATCAACAAGAGTCAAACCCTTCCAGAACTGCACCAAACTTAAACTTTCGACCCACAGCTTTAGTATTTTGGACCTGCAGTAGGTCTGCAACTCTGGCCCCTGCAAAAAATCAGTATCTTCACATGCGTGAGAGAAATTAGGGAAAAGCCTTGACCAAAAACTCGATTTTCCTTCCTTCTACCTTTAGCGTCTCTTGTCCTTGTCTTTCTTGTCTTCCTTCTTGGATTTCACACCTCAGATTGAACTTATTGATTACAGATTGAACTTGTTTCCAAATGAGATCGAATAGCTACTATTTATACTCATCTGTGGAGGTCGAATAACCCTCTTTGCGCCAACTTGTCTCTGGCAAGGCCGACTTGTGCTAGGAGGCTTATTTTGACTATCTTGACTCAAAATAAATTATTTTTCATGGTACAACTTGCCCAAATGGGTCTTATATACATGGAATTGACTTTGTTGACTCATGAAAATAAATCTTATGACATGACAAACCGTAGAATCATGAAGAACATGATTTACCTAGAAGACCAATCAAAAGAAGCATGAAACTCATGCTTTAAAATAATATTTTTTCTTCTTCTTTTTCTTACTACATAAGATATACATATTGACATGAGTACATTGACAATTATGAAAACTAAAACTAGTTACATTTTCCAATAGTTTGGACCATTAGCTCCCTTATTGCAGCCTCTACAAGGCATTATCCTCCTCAAAATATTATATATGAGCATTTCACCTTGGAAAATCATATTCTTATTGATTCAGATCAGCAAGGAGTTTTATGCATGAACAAAAGTCAATTGCGAGAATTTTGTGATAAACTTATTGCATCCTCTGCTTCATCTAACAAAACCCAAGTTCCTACACTAAACATGAAGTTTTGGTATGCCCCATGTCTATAATTCCCATGTGGAATGGTGTTGAGGGGTGTGACCCTGCTCTCAATTCTCCCTTGTGAATACCCAATATGCATGGAAACTAATGGATTTTTGGCTGGAGCTTTCGAAGGACCATTCAAGACTACAACCAACCTTTGTTAAAGTGGAGAACCACTCACACACAAAGGAGTTGAACAATTTTTCAAGAAAAAAATTGCAGTTTTCAATGGTCAGTGTTGGCGCTAAAAAATCAACGGTGTTTTAATAGCAGACTAGTTTTATAACATGGTTAGTTCTGTCAGTTTACAGGCGCATCATTAATTTATTAGAGGTTTATTAGGGAACAATTGATCAGATACATGCAGTTAATTTCGGGCTCACTTTTTGGGTAAATGGAGATGAATTTCCAAAATCTACGATATGGGTTTTTTGCATAATGGCCTTGATTAGACGTCTAGGGGGAAGTTTTGCAAAATCATGAATGGATTGGGATATTTTGTTGCTTTTATGAAGGGTAAACGCCCAGATTTTGTAATGAACGGATTTCTAAAAAACACTCGGCCCAAAAATTTCAGAGAAATATCTTGTGATTTATGAAATGAATGTTTGGTTCTTTACAGTAAATATTTTGTCTTAGCAGATGGATCAACTCAATCATCCCCAAGCAGGAGCATGGAGGCAAGTCAAGTGTTAGTTTTGGTAACATCAGAAGTTCTCTAGCCACGAAATTTGGTGGAAAGGCTAGAATGCATAAGATCTCCAAAACCCAGAAATCGTTTCTAGAAATTCCGCCTAGAAGTGTCTCAATTAGATTATTAACCGTTTTTTAAATATTTCCTAAGTCTAAACTTAGGGAATATGGTTAATTAATCAGTATTAATTGAGATAAGGCAAGAATAGTCTAGAAACTCACACGGATTGATCCAAAGATGATCCTAGCCATCGATTATGTTTTAATCTTGGCCATTGGTGCTCCAACAATGGATTATAAGAGGAGGTCGATGTGGTGATGGAGAATACACTTGAGCAGTTCGATTTCTTGGCAGATCAATTTCCAGAGTAGCAACAGTCAGTTGCCAAAGAGAGCCAGAGATCGAAGAAGTGAGTGAGGGGCAGGGACAGTGATCTAGAGGAAGATTTCCAGATCTGGAGAGGCAGCAACAAGAGGGCCGAGTTATCCCAGTGAGGCAGTGCAGAGCACTGCGCAATAGCTTCAGAGAGGGAAGTTCAATTAGCTGAAGAGAAAATTGTTCTTAGTTCCAGAGGCTGGGCAGAGGTTCCAGGAGGTCGGAGAGACGATTTCCTCAGCAGTTGGAGGCAGAACGACTTCATCAGAGACTGGTTGGAGGCTTGACGTCAAGTAAACTGCACAAATGTTGACATAGAGGGTCAGAGGGTTGAGTTTTTGAAGGCAGGTTGTGTCGGGATTGCTGGTGGAGGAAGGGTAAATTCCCTTCAATAATTTTGCCTAGAATTTCTTGCTGTGGATTGCCAGTTTCAGGCATCCAGATTGTACTCAGATTTTCACTGTTGCATAATAATAAAAAACCCTCACTGTTGCACCGGTTTTCCCAAGTTGGGTTTTTCCAGGGACATTTGTCCAAAAATAATTGTCTCATATTTTATGTGTGTGTGCTAGCATTTCTCAGTTTCCAGTGCATTATTTTTTCGCAGTATTTTATTTGTGAAGGTTGCAGTGTGTTTATTTCGATATTTGTCGTAGCAGATAAATTGTTAAATTAATTAACAATTAGGAAAAATAATACCAATTGCTGCAATAGGATTCCAATTTAGAATTTTCACATCAAGATGGCAAATCAGGCCAAAGAATTCATGGGAGCTGATAATGCTACCTCTGGTTTTCATTATGATGCATTCTTTTTAAAAATCCCATTGTCAATTGGCTGTCTCAACTGGACTACATAGTGAAAGACCTTTAAACAAAACTTTTACATGTTAACAAAGAAAACAAATACCTTTCCATTTTGGCATTAACATTGAGTACATATCTAAAATATTTGAAAATGGAGATGTTTGAGGCTGCAATCAGATCTCAACACTTAGAAAATATGCAAAAGGAAATTTTCATTTATCTCGGCACTTAGAAAATATGCAAAAGGAAATTTTCATTTTACAGGAGGTCGCTCAAGGCTGGGAGTAGAATTACAAGCTAGCGAAGAGAGGGAAGGAAACGTAAAAAAAGAAATTACTCAAGATGCACATATGATAATTTGCGTACTTTGGTTCATGAAGAAGGATTTTATGAGGCAATGGCAGGGTCTTGTTTGGCATGTTTTTAATGCAGCTTGGAATGTTGGCATTCCTTTGGATAGTAAAAATTATTTTCTTTATTTAAATAGACAGGGATACAGAAGTGTTGGATAATGAAAAATTTCTCTTGCTAAAGCTAAATATGGTATGGAAGTTCTAAGGTTTTAAAGATGCAGGGGAGACAATTCTAATGCATATTTCATCGTACTTACCTTAACCTATAAAGGGTATGTGAGGAACTTTCAGGTTTCCTACAGGGAACAAAGCATGAGGCAAGAAAATGAATTAGATGTGCATGTATGAGAAAACTATTAAGGGAACTTCTGTTAAGGCTACTTGTATTCTTCCATTTTCAGCTTCTCTTCATATCTTTCTAGTATTTTAAGATTAAGATTAGTAGTCAAAGGATCATCCGGAGAACAAGTGACAACACTTTGTAGTTATAGGATTTTAAGGAGGTTGTTAACAAATGTTAATACCTAGTAAGAAAGGAAATTTGCATATCTAGTATATTGAGCATCAAAATTAGCATTTGAGAATGCTAAAGATATGTGACAGTTCCAGGTTTTAAGGAGGAAGTTAGACATCTAAAGATCAAATCCAGAATTGGGATATTTGACTTCAGCAGTTCCAAATAATTAAATATTGATTTTATTTTTAGTTTATTTGATAGGATTCGATTCCTAAAGACTACTAACAACTTAGAAGTTGTAATATCTATAAATTCTTTGACTTAGAATGAAGAAGGGTTCGCTTTTGGGCCCAAAATCTCTCGTATTTTGTAAAAGCCTTGATATTGTAGAGTTTCAATCAAAGGCTTCTGGTTTTAATTTATTATAGATTTATTTCATATGGAAGTGTTTTCCAGTGTTTTCCATATCTATTTCCTTCATGCATTTGAGATTGTATGGATTCCTAAGGAGAGGCTAGGCTGAGTATTAACCTCCCTTAGTTCCCCCGGCCTAGTTATATTCTTTACTGAGCATCTAAATAAACTGTCTGATTATGTTAGTTCCTTCGCACCCGAAGATTGTTGCCTTATGTATGATTGCAATTTGTGCTATTGTTGAGCTGTTGAAAGTCTTTTTTCACACTTTCTAAACTTATTGGTTGGCTTATATATTCAGAATGAGTATGACTGTTAGCTGACATATTCTTTAGTCTTCTTTCCTCATCTTTAAGGCTGTCATTTTTCTGTCATGGTTAGATGCTGACACTTAGATTGGGCTCTTTGAAGAAGAGGGCTTTATTTGTTTAAGCAGGGATTTGAAACCTTAAGCAACCACCTCTCAAAACCCCTAAATCTGACCACTGTGCTTAAAAGGCTATTGTTCATTGCCATGAACAGTCAATTAGCCTTGTAATATTTGAGAGAGCCCCCTCTGGTTCAAGGGCCAACTTAAGCCTATAGTAGGTTGAGTTGATTTCTTGGCACAATTTCTTAGTCAAAAACTGCCTTCAAGAAGTGACTCAATTCTCCCCGACAATGATGTCTGTTACTGCAAAATGTAGCATCCTAGTGCAAAGACTCACCAAGCAACCTAGATTGAGAGAAACAATGTTAGTGTTACCGCCGTCACCTCATCAACTATTCCCTCATTTTTGTCGTTGGGTATAATACACCTCAAGGGAGGCTTTCCTAGTATATTTTGAAATCAAGTAACCCAAATATACTTAGGCTAAATGGCCCCTAAGCATTCTACAACAAGATTAACCTAAGGACAAGTATGTAATGATTAGGGTTTTAGGTGATTTAAGTTATAATTTCGAGTGAGTTCAAAAGTCCCTATGGCTAAAATATAGAGGGCTTAGTTTAACCAAAAGAGGCTCAAATATGTTCCCGAACACATTCAATTAAGAAATTACACTTTATTGTTATAAACTAGGGTTTTAATCTGCAATTTGCAATGTGCAAATAATGTATAGCAACAACAAGAAAATAGCCCTAGAATTTATAAAAATAAGTGAAAAATTATGTCTAATTAATGAGTAAACAAGAAAATAAATTACAACACTTTTTCAAGGTGGAAAACATATAAAAACAATGGGGTTATGGCCCACTATCACCACAGTGAAGCCCCCCTGCTCTTTACGGATTTTCACCGATGGGAGGAGACTTGATATGTGAGAAAGTCACCTAATAAATATTCTAGGGTTAGGGTACAAAGTGACACAATGAGGCTTTCTACAAGAAAGGCACAATTTAGGCTCAAGGCCCTTCAAGAGGGGTGCCCTACGAGGCTAGCACTAGACTAAGTGACAACAATGGGGCTATGGCCCACTGTGACTACAGTCAAAACCCCCTGCTCTTTATGGATTTTCGATGATGGGAGGAGACTTGATATGTGAGAAGGTCACCTAATGGATATTCTAGGGTTAGGGTACAAGGTGACACAATGAAGCTTTCTATAAGAAAGGCACAATTTAGACTCAAGGCTCCAATAGGAGGCGATTCACTTTCTTTATAAAGACCTATATAGTATAAAATGAGGCTCAAGACCTAGGGCTTGATTGGTAAGTTGAGTGTTGGGATGGTCAAAGGTCAAGGAAAGGAGAAAGGGTTTCAAATAATGAATATCAACAATATTAAGGCTCATGAAACCCTCAAACAAGCCCCTAAGTTGAAGCAAGACTAAACTAGGGTTTACCCTAGGGCAAACAACTAGGGCAAAGAAATTTATGGAAAAGATTGAAGTGGATGCCCACCAAAAGGATAGATTTTGTGGAAAATGCAATCCTCTTGATGTTTAGGCTCTTCAATCCCACAAATGTACCTTTCCTAGGGATTCACACCAAGCCCTAGTTAGCAAGCTTGGCCTTAAAGGGGCCGAATTAGAGAAGGAAAAATTTATGGATAAAAGACAAGTTTGATCACCAATAAAATGGACTAGTCCCTTGTTCCTTGGGAGTATGGAGTCTATGATTTGATAGGACAACCAACAAGTTTCTAAGGAGGCCAAAATCTTGATGCCCTAGCACCAAAATTCAAGCAATTATCTATGCAATGGATAATGGAATTTTCATGGGAGAGCTAGTAAAAGATCACCACTAGGATATTCATTCACATGTTATTCATGAGTAATGCATGCAATAGTGATATCTAGATAGCATTCAATAAATTTTCAACAAATTAGGGCATAATAGCAAACCCTAGATTCAACATATTCCATACATTAGACATAGAAAATAAATATTCAACAATAGGTACACTTACAAGATAACATGCAAAGAGATTCCATCCATTTGATCCAAAGAATAGCTCCAAAGATAAACAAATCAACTCCAAATGTCAAAATGCATTCATAGATTTGAATTCTCCATAAGAAAAGGTCAAATTAGCTAAAGAGGCTGAAAATCCAAGTGTGATGATGATTTGCTACATTGAATGTCTCCTCTACTTATATGAGGAGTTTGAATGTCTAATTTAGCCTAATGCCCCTTAAAATAATAAAATAATGTGCCAATCACAAGCTAGGTCACAAGCCGACCTAGTAGCCAATGAAAAACTCAACTGTTGCCCACACGCGTGATCCATAGGTGAGAAAATGATGACGTCGTCCATGCGTGAGCCTACCTAGGGCTAGCGTTGAGGCTTCTTGGTGCCAAGATGTGAGTAGAAACCTTCTAAAATCACCTCCTAAGGGTTGGTCCTTAGGTCTTGTTGTCACTCAGATTATATAGGCACCGCGACAACGGTTGAGGTGAGGGCTGTCATTTTGATGCCCGCTCAATCTATTCTAGTTATCTCCCAACAACAGACTATGGGGGGTAGACCCTATGAAGATTAGAGAATGAAAGACAAGTTGGGAACCAACTTGTTTGGGAGACACAGTTGAGTGGCTTAGCTACTCGGCTTAATTTAGCAAGACTTAATGATTCAATTAGATTTAGAAATGAAACCAGTGCCTTATGGAGTCAAAATTCTTGCCTATTACAAATTAAGACCAAGTAACCAAATGGACAACCGCTACTTAAATGATCAACTAGGTATATGAGATGCAAGTCGTAGAAACTAGGTGTAATGCAAGGATTTTGGTTAATTTTAAATCATATGCCTAGTCTAAATGGGACGTCCCTCTTAACTATTTTGAGACCAGTCTTTAGAGTAGGTTGTGGGATGGAAGCCAACGGGAAGCAAGCAGAGGCTTGATTAAAGATACCTCCCCCTATGTTTGAACCACACAGCGCCTCCAGCACTGCAGAGACTGCGGCTCTAATGATAGCAAGGTCATTGTGTTAACCACTAAAAGGGTTGAATCCCTCAAGCTAGACGAGAAAGGGTTATCCTAGGACTATGTCAACCAAGCTTATGCTTGGAGGTAAATTATTAGTGCAAATCAAGCCTAGAATGCTTATGTAGTGATTATGAGTGAAATTCTTAGTTAAGATCGGTTAAGGTTTAAGTACTTAAGTTATGATGATTCTTTAAGACAAGAGTACTTGTAAATCAAAATGCAATCTTACAACCAAGAAAGTGCCAATGTCAAACCCACAAGATATCAATTACTCAAGATATTTCAATCAACAATCTTATGCCACGATTATGCTTTTAGACAATGCCAAGATGCTCGAATAAACTTAAGATGCCAATTTCTCAAGATAAACAATAAAATTACCCAAGCTTCTTAAGCTTATGAAAGAGCACAAGATTATGAACTTAATGTAGAGCACTTATTCAACGATGCCTCAACAACAGTGTCAATTAGATCTTAATGCCAAAGTAACTTAGCTCATCAACAAGATTTAAAGATTTAGAGCTTTTAAATGTTTGAGTGGTTTAAGTGCCAAGTTAACAAATTCTCAAATTTAACACAAGACAAGCAATTATTAGAACTTAACAATATAAACCACTATGAGCCAATTTAATTATGAAAGAGCCACTTATGAAAAAGTATAGGACAACAGTGAGCAAATCACTTCAAACCAAGAAATTGCCAAACAATATGAAACATAAAATGACCAATGAGCTGCCTAATGACTTGCCAATGTAAATTTATGAATTTTAGCCCACTTATAATGCAATATTCAGTGTATATCAGATCTGAAAATTCTTATTACAGCAGTAAGAAAATTGAACAAGCAGTGAGCTATTAGTGCAATGACTTATGCCAAAAATGCCCAAAATTTATCAAATGCTAGAACAAGTTTTCCAAACTGAAAAATTAGATTCTTAAGCCCTTTAAGATGCAATATTCAGAAAATATCAGATCTGATTATTCAGTTATGCAGTGATTTTCCAGCAAGCAAATGATTAGATCTAGGCTAGATACTTGATGCCCAAGTGGCCAAAACACAAGTAAAGTTTTATCAAAAAAATTTTAGGTGTTAAGACCACTTAGATGTGATTTTAGGGCACTTATATCACTGTTATGAAGAATTTATGACAACTGAAGTAAAACAGAGATAAAGTGAGGGTTTAGAGAGCAAACCCTAGGCCCAAGGCCTTGTAGCACACTTGCCAAATTTGCTAAAATTTTCTCCAAGGATTATGCCACTCGAAAGCAAAACTTTGAGACAATTTCTCTGCAAAACACACTAAGTATTCAGTTCAGAAAATTCAGAGGTGGACAGAGATCAAATTAGGGCCAAGAAGAGCCAACACTAGGCCAAGTAGGGCTAGCGTTGGGCTAGGAGAGGCTTAGAAGGCCTAGCGGCCAAGGAAAAAGGCTAAAGGAGGGCTAAAAAGGGAGCGATTAGAGGCCAAAAGGGAGAGTGAAGGGCAGAAGAGGAGGATGGAGGAGGCCGAAGTGAGGAAGAGGCTTGAAAAGCCTATAACAAGCCCTAGAGGTTGTCATCTAGGGTCTAGAGAGGGGGACGAGTGGCCTAGAGGCCATGACCAGGCCTAAAAAGGCCTTAAAACCCTGACGTTGAGGGAAAAAGAGGAGGTCGAGGAGGCAGGGGGCTGATGCTGGCCTCTAGGAGACCTGGAAGGGTGATGCAGGCCCTAAAAAGGATGACACTGGGCCACATAATAAATATCTTTGATCTTCTTACTTTTCTTGAGTTTCTTACTTTCCTTGATCTTCTTACTTTGAGGCAAGGAAAGGAGGACACTAGCCTTGGAGAGGGCAGATCCAGGCTTAGGAGCCCCAAAACTTAAAACCCCAACTCTGAAAATTTGTATTTGCTTTAGATTTTCTTCAGTAGCTAGCCCTGCAAAAAAATTGGAGACTAGATCTTACCCTCAAGGGCCTAGATCTAGCTCTATTCCAACTCTTCTTACTTGATCACACCTGCAAAAATAAATTTACAAATACCCAAAACCCCAATATATACAAAAATTCTCAAAACCCCAGTTAGAAAAATAATTTACAAAATATATTATACAAAATTATTTACAAATGTACAAATATACAATGCTTTTGAATAAATTTTGAGAATTATTTTTATGATTTTTTTTTTTATAAATGGCTAAGTGTATTTCTAAGAATAGATGCAAACTACAACCTTAGCGAAGTTAAATAAACCATATAAATATTCAGAGTCCAAACAAGGTCAACCTACGTCCATAGTTTGTGAACTTGGAGCCCAAGGACTGGGGAACCTGCAAACACTATATATTTTCTTCAAGAAATCTTGTTAGACATATGGCGAATCAAATCACCTAAGATAAACCCAAAATCTACCAATAAAATGATCTTATCCCCATCTAATGAATAAACAAACTTTAAATTTTTTTAAGCACAATATAGGAATGCCCGTACCTAGCACGTACCACAAATCAGTAGACAATAAACACCATGAACTGCACTCCAAAGTATTTATTATGATTCAAATAATGTTCCCAGTGGGACAATAGCGTTATATGAGCTTTCAGCAGAATTTTCTTAGCCAAACATCTGATGGCCTTAACACACAAATGACTCTCTAAATATAAATAAATCCTTCGAGTGGAAAAATAACAGCTAGTTGGTTTAATCCTTGTCAAAATAATCTCGGCCGTTGATAAATCTTTGATGATTTTTTAATCTCAACTGTTGAAACATTACTTTTTGAGGAATTTTCGAATTTCTTATTAAACTCTTTTTTTATTAGCTCAAAAATAATTATTTTGAACTAGTTTCCTCAAAAAATTAACTTTGACTTGACCACCAAGGACCAAGGGTCCAATTTTTCTTGAAATTTCCAATATTCCCTTGGTGGAGGACGTCCAAAAATTAATTCCTTTGAGACCCACGATTTTTTCCACCACTAGGAGAATTTAGTTTTTCTAGACATTTAATTTTGACTCAAATTAATTAATTTCCTAGCTTAGGATTAATTTTTTGCCAGAAAAATTAGTTAATTGACACATGAGGAGATTGAATATTTTTTCCTCCCTCTAATATTTTAGCCATGGTGTCTAAGTATGAGGGACCATGCACAAAAATAATTTTTACATAAGAATTGTACAAATCAACCCTTAAAGGGGGAACACCTATTTGGTATAGACTCTCAAATTACACACCCAATTCTGCAACACAATATGATCTAGTAGACCAAGTGATTTGTAATAAAATAATTTAGCCAATTATCTTAGATTATTCCCAAAGCACTTTTACATAAGACTCAACTAGAACACTAGGACTCACCTAAGACTTTGATGAAGAATTCCACACTAACTTTGGGTTGAGGTTGGAAGGAAAAAACTCTGTCGACTATTAGTGTTTAGAAACACAGATGAGTCAGTGAGATGAAAAACCTCCTAGGATGAACTCTTGCCAAAATAATAGGCTTACCTAAGTTGTTAGATACATATATGGTCTTACTAGCATCATTTACATTATAAATTTGCAGAATGGGTTTACAAAGGCTTTCAAGGTGGTGCTAGCTTTCCCATGTCTCAAAGTGTGAGGCCGTCCTCCTCTGTGTTTGTTTTTGTAGCATCGGATGTGTTCTAGCGATGAAATTTTGTGGAGAGACTAGAATATATGAGATCTCCAAAACCTAGACATCGTTTTTGGAAATTCTGCCTAGAAGTGTCTCAATTAGATTATTAACAGATTTTTAAATATTTCCTAAGTCTAAACTTAGGTAATATGGTTAATTTATCAGTAGTAATTGAGATAAGACGTGAATCATCTATAAACTCTGACGGATTGACCCAGAAATGATCCTAGCCATTGATTAAGTTTTAATCTTGGCCGTTGGTGCTCCAATAGTGGATTACAAAAGAAATTCGATGTGGTTATGGAGATCATCCAGTGCAGATACTCAGTTGCCCAGGCAGTTCGATATTCTTAGTAGCAGCAACTCAGTGGAGAAGATAGAGCTAGAAGGTGAGTAACAGGTGGAAGAGGAGAGCAGTGGCATTGCGGGAGGAAGTTTTTTAGTTCCTGGAAGAGTTGAAGGAAGGAAGGCCGAAATCTTTAGAGGGCTAGCGTAGGCTCTGTGCAGAGGGTGACGCATGCAACTCAACGTAGAGACTAGGGAAGTTATTTCAGAGGCTAAAAATAGCTGTGGGGTGAGATAAAATTCTCACAATATTTTTGCCCGTATCTTCTTTAGATGGGATTGCCAGTTGGGCATCTAAATTATTGTACCCAGAATTGTTGTTGAAAATTAATAATAAAACTCTCATTTTCTACACCGGTTTTCCCAAGTTGGGTTTTCCCGGGGACAATTGTCCAAAAATAACTGTGTCAAATTTATTGTGTGTGCTAGAATTTCTCAGTTTCCAGTATTTTACTTTCCACATTATTTTTATGGTAAAAATTGTAGCTGTGATTTTATTCGTTAATTGCCGTAGTAAATAAACTTCATAATTAATTTTTGAGTTAGAAGAATAATTTCCATTAGCTGCAATAGATAAAATTTCATATGGTATCAAAGCTTAATTGATTGGCTGGGAAGCTTAGAAGCAGAGAAAGGAATTTCATTGTTTAGAGGGAGCAACATATCGAAATTCCCAGAAAAACTGAATAGAGCCCGGAAAAGGAAGTTTGAGTTGCTAGGGCAGCAGTTCGATTTTTCAGTTGATAGGAGGCAGGAAAATCAAATTGCCCAAATTAGTGATTCTAGCAGTAAAAGGGAGCAGTTGCAGCTCAGATTTTGACTGAGAAAAATCTTGGTTGGATGCAGAGAGTTTTTGCTGCACGCTGTAGAGCAGAATCCGCGTCGAGAGAAAAAGAGAAATAGCACACTAAATTTGTTCAAGTATAGCCATGGACAAAAGTAACATTTAGGAGACTTCAGATTTGTCTTCCAGATTGGAAGACGAATTTGCTTGCTTAGCAGGATCAGCTTCACAGGGAGTTTGGTACATAGACAGTGGAGCTTCAGCTCACATGATAGGGGTTAGAGAATATTTCTCTAGCTACAAAGAGGAGCAAATGGATTTCCAGATTACTATGGGAAACAAAACGAAATGTACTCCAGTAGGGAGAGGTACCATAGATTTTCAGGGGGAGTCAGGAGCAAGCACCAATGCTTCTAATTTTAGCATCCCAGTTACAGGATAAGGGGTATGATATTCACTTCGTGGGGAAGAAAGTGTATGTCAAACACTCGAGCTGGAAAAAGGTAAGACAAATTGGAGTTTGAAGTAACAGGTTGTACTGGTTACAAATCGATTCTCCAATGGCACTGATAGGTAGTAACAATAGCAGTGGGAAGGAGCTGAATGAATTATGGCATAGGAGAATGGGACATCTACACCATGGAGCACTCAGGATGCTCAAAGAAACTGTAACAGGGGTTCCTGAACACGATGATGTGTGCAGAGGATGCGTACTTGGGAAGTATGCTAAGGCAACATTTCCAAGAAGTGACAACAAAGCTGATGGCATGTTAGGACTTATACACTCAGATATTTGTGGCCCGATGTCTACTAGAGCTCTCAGCAATGCCAAATATTCCGTCACCTTTATTGATGATCTTTCTAGGAAAACCTGGATCTACTTCTTGAAGACCAAGGATGAGGTATTCGATCGTTTAGAGAGTTTAAAGCTCTCGTGGAGAATGCGACAGGAAAGAAGACCAAGGTAATTCACTCAGATAATGGTGGAGAATGTATTGATAAAGACTTCATAGATTTCTATGCGAAGGAAGGCATCAAGAGAGATTGGATAGCTCCATATAATCCACAACAGAATGGTGTAGTAGAAAGGAAAAACAGAATCATTGTTGGAGCTGCAAAGGCAATGTTATATGACCAGGATCTACCCAGATTTCTATGGGTAGAAGCATGTAACACGACAATGTATATTCAGAATAGGACTCTTCATAGAGCATTGGGGAATAAAACACCAGAAGGAGTCTTCACAGGGAAGAATCCAGAAGTTAGCCACCTCAAAATTTTTGGCAGTGTTGCTTATTGTCATGTGCTAGATGATAAAAGGACCAAACTGGATCAGACTGTAGAGAAGGGGTTTTTCATTGGGTACAACGAAACCTCAAAGGCATTCAGAATCTACATTCCTAGTAATAGGAAGATAGTAGTAAGGCAAGACGTGAAGTTCATGGAGGACCGAGCTTTCAGGAGGTCTCGTGAGATGCCTGTAGGTGATTAGAATCAATCAGCAGAAGCTCCTTTAGTCCAGCAACAGGGGTAGCCACAGGGGCAACTAGTGGGACAAGCAGGGGGACAATCACAAGGGTCAAGTACTGTGACCAGTACCAGTATTTCCTCAGGTGTAGGAAATCCAGGGAGTTCTCAGCAGATGGAGCAACAAAGACAGGATAAGGAGCTTGCAGAACCTGTCATGACTAGTGGTTGGGCCAGTAGAGAGGTTTGTCAGACATTAAGAGATGCAAAAGAGTTTATTGGAACTCCTAAGACGAGAAAGAGACATCGCAAATAGCTTGACAGGTACCAAGCATTGGTAGCTCAAGTTGCAGAACCTTCCAACTTTCAGGAGGTCGCACAGCATCAAGTGTGGATAGATGCCATGGTAGAAGAGTATAGCTCTATCATGACAAATGATGTTTGGGAGGTAGTGCCAAGGCCAAAAGACAGATTAGTTGTAGGTTCAAGGTGGATCTATAAGATCAAATATGCGACAGACGACAGTGTGGAAAAGTACAAGGCTAGGTTTGTGGCAAAGGGGTATGCACAAAAGGAAGGGATAGATTATGAGGAAACCTTTGCCCCAATTGCCAGATACACTTCTATTTGGTCAATTATATCTCTAATAGCTCAGATGGGATGGAAAATTCACCAAATGGACATCAAGACAACCTTCTTGAATGGAGTGATAAAGGAGGACATGTGCATAGAACAACCAAAGGGCTTTGAGACTCAGGACAGGCGCACGCACGTGTGAAAATTGAAGAAGGATCTATACGGTCTCAAGCAGGCTCCCAAGGCATGGTATGGTAGAATTGACACCTACTTGCAGTAGATGGGGTTCATCAGGAGTGACGCAAATCCCAACCTTTACTATTTGATGGTAGAGGATGAGCCCCTCATTCTAGTTTTGTATGTGGATGATCTATTCTTGATAGGATCATCAGGGCTCATAGAAGATTGCAAGAGGAACCTGGCAACAAAATTTGACATGAAGGATTTGGGGTTGATGCACTATTTCCTAGGATTGGAGGTGTCGCAGAAGGATAGGGAGATCTTCCTTGGGCAAGGAAGATAAGCTACAAATATTCTGAAGAGGTTTAGAATGCAGAACTACAGACCCATGTCTACACCCATGATTACCAACTGGAAGAAGATAGAAGCATCAGATGACAAGGATGTCGAACCCACCTTGTATAGACAGCTCATTGGGTCTCTCATCTATTTGGTCAACATTAAGCCTGATATTTGCTTCACAGTCAATATCCTTAGTCAATTCATGGTGGAACCGAAAAAGGTACATTGGGCAACAGCGAGGCATATTCTAAAGCATATTCGCGGCATAGTCGAGTATGGGTTGAAATATACACGAGAGGATGACATCAGACTTTGTGGGTACACAAATGCAAATTGGGTAGGTAGTTCAGTGGACAGGAAAAGTACCTCCAGGTACTGCTTCAGTGTTGGATTACAGACGCTTTCTTGGTGTAGCAGGAAGCAGAAGTCAGTAGCACTGAGCTCTGCAGAAGCAGAGTATATGGCAGCCATCATAGCTACATGCGAAGCTATATGGCTTCGGAAGCTGCTAGTAAGCTTGTTCAGGCAAAGGATGGAGGCGACCAATGTTTATTGTGATAATCAGAGTTGCATAAAGTTGCCTGAGAATCTAGTGTTTCATGACAGGTCGAAGCACACTGATATTTGGTGTCACTTCATCAGAGATTGTGTCAAACGAGGAGTAATCCAGCTACAATATGTTCCCATCGAAGAGCAGGTTGCAGATATACTCACGAAAGCTCTAGGGAGAGCTAAGTTCGTCTATTTCAAAGAACAAATGGTTGTGGTGGAGAACTTGTTTTAGTAGCAAGGATAGGCTATTTTGGTTGCAGATGTTGCAGTTGGAGCAGCAACAGATGAGAGGGAGTTGTAGTGCAAATGCATTGTTGGCAGTAGTATGGTAGGGTCAGCAGTAACACAGATGCAACGTATATCAGAGTTGCACAGTAGTTGGTGGGAAACAACCGCCATACATCAACAATGTAAAAGGAGATGATGAAGAGATAGAGTGTTGCTACAGGAAGCAACAACAATAGGAACACATTCCTTGCTAAGAGGGAGTGTTAGTTTTTGTAGCATCGAATGTGTTCTAGCCACAAAATTTTGTGGAGAGGCTAGAATACAAGAGATCTCCAAAACCCAAAAATCGTTTTTGGAAATTTCGCCTAAACGTGTCTCAATTAGATTGTTAACGGATTTTTAAATATTTCCCAAGTCTAAACTTAGGGAATATGGTTAATTAAACAGTATTAATTGAGATAATGCATGAATCATCTAGAAACTCTCACGGATCAACCCAGAAATGATCCTAGCCATTGATTAAGTTTTAATCTTGGCCGTTGGTGCTCCAACAATGGATTATAAAAGAAAGTTGATGTGGTGATGGAGATCATCCAGTGTAGATACTAAGTTGCCCAAGCAGTTCGATCTTCTTAGTAGTAGCAACTCAGGAGAGAAGATAGAGCTAGAAGGTGAGTAGCAGGTGGAAGAGGAGAGCAGTAACATTCCGGGAGGAAGATTTTTAGTTCCCGGAAGAGTCGAAGGAAGGATGGATGAAATCTTCAGAGGGCCAGTGTAGGTTCCACGCAGAGGGTGACCTAGGAAGCTCAGCGCAGAGGCTAGGGAAACTATTTTAGAGGCAGAAAATAGCTGTGGGGTGAGAGAAAATTCTCACAATATTTTCGCCAGTATTTCTTCAGATTAGATTGCCAACTGGACATCTAAATTATTGTACTCAGAATTTCTAGTGAACATTAATAATAAAATCCTCATCTGTTGCACTGATTTCCCAAGTTGGGTTTTTCCGGGGACAATTGTCCAAAAATAACAGTGTCAAATTTATTGTGTGTGTGCTAATATTTCTCAGTTTCCAGTGTTTTATTTTCCTCAGTATTTTTATGGTGAAAATTGCAGTTGTGATTTTATTTGTTATTTGCCATAGCAAATAAACTACATAATTAATTTTTGAGTTAGAAGAATAATTTCCAGTAGTTGTAATAGATAAAATTTCATACTTTGGGCCCTGAATAAACTACCATTTCTCTAATAGTGCTAAGCTGGTTGGGAGCATGCTGAGTCTAGGTGCATCATCCCATAAAAGTCATCAATGTAGGGCAAAGTGTTTTAATGTATTGGGTGTTGGAGGTGCCCACAGGTATGTATGATGCTCTACTCCTGCTTGGAGTCCCATGGATTTGAACGCTTTACCTATGGGTGCCAATTTGCTCCTCTGGAAGACTTAGGCCCCAATCAAGTTGCCCAAGCCATGGGTATGGAAGCACCTGACAATTACACACAATATCCAGTGCTAGCAACTACACCATTCGGTACGTTTAATCATTTTTGTATCTAAGTGAACCAAGCTTGATAGTAATCAGCATATTGACACTTCAAATAAGGCTTCCCTTCCAAAACTAAGGCTTTGAACTTGCAATGGTGTTACCTCCCTAGGTAGGAGTAGACCACCCTATTAGTGCAAATCAAGCCTAGAATGCTTATGTAGTGATTATGAGTGAAATTCTTAGTTAAGATCGGTTAAGGTTTAAGTACTTAAGTTATGATGATTCTTTAAGACAAGAGTACTTGTAAATCAAAATGCAATCTTACAACCAAGAAAGTGCCAATTAACTTAGTGCCAATGTCAAATCCACAAGATATCAATTACTCAAGATATTTCAATCAACAATCTTATGCCACGATTATGCTTTTAGACAATGCCAAGATGCTCGAATAAACTTAAGATGCCAATTTCTCAAGATAAACAATAAAATTACCAAAGCTTCTTAAGATTATGAAAGAGCACAAGATTATGAACTTAACGTAGAGCACTTATTCAACGATGCCTCAACAACAGTGTCAATTAGATCTTAATGCCAAAGTAACTTAGCTCATCAACAAGATTTAAAGATTTAGAGCTTTTAAATGTTTGAGTGGTTTAAGTGCCAATTTAACAAATTCTCAAATTTAACACAATACAAGCCATTATTAGAACTTAACAATATAAACTACTATGAGCCAATTTAATTATGAAAGAGCCACTTATGAAAAAGTATAGGACAACAGTGAGCAAATCACTTCAAACCAAGAAATTGCCAAACAATATGAAACATAAAATGACCAATGAGCTGCCTAATGGCTTGCCAATGTAAATTTATGAATTTTAGCCCACTTATAATGCAATATTTAGTGTATATCAGATCTGAAAATTGTTATTACAGCAGTAAGAAAACTGAACAAGCAGTGAGCTATTAGTGTAATGACATGCCAAAAATGCCCAAAATTTATCAAATTCTAGAACAAGACTTCCAAACTGAAAAATTACATTCTTAAGCCCTTTAAGATGCAATATTCAGAAAATATCAGGACTGATTATTCAGTTATGCAATGATTTTCCAGCAAGCAAATGATTAGATCTAGGCTAGATACTTGATGCTCAAGTGGCCAAAACACAAGTAATACTTGATTTTGTGTCAGTTCTACCCTCCGCTCATCAGAATTGTTGTAATACTCTCTCTGCTCATCAAAACTACTGCCCTCGACCAGAACTACTGCTCGTGAGAACTGTTGCCCTAGATTCCATCTTTCTTGACTGTGCTTCCTATTTTCTGATCATATACTTAGCTCTAGGTAGCCCTATCTTGTTCGCTATGAATTGGGGTGTTGAATCATTCGAGTAAGAAAAATTGCACTCCGAATTGGGAGAACCTGGAAAGCAATGATAATGCTGCAGTGAGATTGATGTCGACAAACAATTATTAACCACGGGAATTGTGGGCACAATTAAAGAAGATGAATGTGTTGACACAACGTTTATATCGCATCTACTCTGTGTGAGACGTTCTTCAGATAGGTGTTCTATATATTATTTATCTTGTTATCTGTTCTTCTTGAATGTAGATGAACACATTCAGGGATTCCTCTAGATGTTCGTGTGCAACCATTTCTTTGTCTCTACATATGATTTGATCTCTACTGCTACTGAGAAGAGATTCTAAGGTTCTCTCGCACTGTTCGAGAATGTGTTGCAATGTTTGTCTCTGACTTTGTCTCTTCAAATTTGTTCGTGTTTTGTGGCGCTCCTGGTGAGGAGTTGGTGGTAGTTGATGTTTGACTTATATTTAATTGTGAGAAAGTATGAAGGCTGGAACTGAACCTTGTATACCGAAGATTTGAACGGTCGATTGTGTGGTTGAAGGCTTCAAGTCTGCGAATTTGTTGGCTTGGAGATTCTATGCAGGTTTTTATGATCTTCAGCAAAAAGAGGTGATGTATTTGCATGTGGTTGCCAACTGATTTGCGTTGGACAAATGTTCATCGTCATATAGAGGGATGAAATAGTGTGAATATTAAAGTATAACAAAGAATTTGTAACTGAATTTGCATGTGTTTCTCCTGTGTTTGTGCCCACTCAAAACATCTGTGCACTTGATCATTTCATATCTCTGCATACTGTCTATTGGTTAAGCAAATGCTCCTCTCCCTTACAAAATCGCTACCAAAACTCTTTCTAATGTCTCTGTCACCTTTCTACCCTGGCATAACTCTCCTCACCTCTCGTGGTATCCAGACTCCCAGTCATAACGCTTAACTCCTACCCGACTCAGTTGCAATGAATATCGCTATACCATACATTGGATACCGCCTTTCGTCGCGCCGATACCGCCCATACTCCCGTTCCACCTAGACCTGAACGCATTGGATGCAGAAAACATGGCTTATTTTGGTTGAGTTCTCCCCTCTGTCCCTCGTCACTACACAAGAGACTATGCTGATGCATTTCAGAAACATGAATCAAATGGTAGATACTACAATGTGGAGATTTAGAAATGGAGAGAAGCCCTCCATAAAGTTTCCAATATCACTGGCTCGGAATTGAATGAATGTAACATTGATGAGGGGCAGCTCTGGAAGGACATAGTCGATACCGTATTAAAAGAGGTGAAGAGGAGATCATCATTAGAAGTTGTCGAACACCCAATAGGGCTTGAGGAAGTTGTGGGTGACTTCAACAGAAGAAGGGAGAGAGAATAATCCTAAACTTTTAGGAATACTGGGGATGTGTGGGTCCGGTAAAACAACTTTGGCAAAGCATTTCTTCAATCTCAAAAACACCTATTGTGTGGCTCTGACCTTTTTAACTCTGACTTTGTTTTACAATTTGTAAAAATGATGTGGAGTCTTGGAATCTCTGAGAATCACTGGTGAAGTAGAAGCCCAAGGCAACTCTGTCTGTGCAATTCTTTATGTTGATCGACCTGGTATGAGCATTGAGTTTTTTTAGTCCATGCAATGGTTAATATTTTGGCTAGAGAATGTGTTGGTTTATTGCAATTTGAATGTGTTTCACGAGTGACAGTCTGTGCATATGCTCTTTGATGCTCGCTATGAACATATATGCGTATGTCTTGGTTTGAAACACCACTATGTCGAGTTGAATCATATATTTGAGCACTGCGCTGACATATATATTGGTTGATTGTGCCAGTTAATGAGCTGAATTTCGTGGTATGTAATGGTGCTTGATTAAGGATCATATAAGTTATATATGCAAATTGGTTTGGTTTGGCTTGTTGGGTGTCACATAAAAGGAAGAGAGTACGGTTTTCATTTCCTTGGAAATTGAAACCTCTTTTGAACCATTTCCATTGTCAACAGAGAGTTCCTTTTAAATGGATCAAATTGATAATTTATTAGAGCTATTGAAAACTCTATCAATATCTACTACTAAAAGCATAGTTAAAATCAATAAGGACACTCTTGCTGATATTAAATTCTGTCTACAAAATGCAAAGGACAAGATTGAATTTTTGCAGCTAGAATCTTAGTTCCGGCGAGATGAGATTCAACAAAAGAGTTGTCATTCTGAACCATTGTCTGTTCAAAACAATCCTTTGTTCAAGATTGAGATAGACTCCCATCAGCAACGAGAAACCGTTGATGTAGTACCCATTTCAAGAGAAGATGTGCATGCAGATGCAGAAGGTCAATTTGCACTTCCCAAGCTCGTCATCAGACCTTGGTAAGAGATTATCAACAACATAAACATAATTGGTCTTGGATATGACAAGGATGTGTCCTTTCATATTCCAGACTATTCCATGCCCATCAAATTTCAAAGTGTTGGGTTTCTTCATGACAGTTCATCTTCACATGTTCTTGCTCTTCTTCGACAACAAACACAATAGAATGTTAGATGCCAACATTGTGATAGAGTTGGCCATATGGAAGATCATTGTTTTGATCTTCATCCGTGCAATAATTGTGGTCAGCGTACTCATTCTTCACACAGATGCTTAAAAAACAAGCCTCCTGCAAGAACAAAGATTCATCTTGGATGGATCGCTTCTTGGCAATGGGCTTCAACAGCCAAGAAGATATTTCAGTCATATGTCAGAATTTCTTCTAGAGTATTGAAAAGTCTTGCAGTTGAGTTTTCTCCATCATCTCACCTTGTATCTGACAGGGGGGAAGTGATGGTCATCTACAAGCTTCAAAGCCACATCAAGCGAGCTTGAGCCACAACCTGCCATACCAGATTCAAAGTTGTAGCTAGAGACAGAGATGCCCCTGAGAATGCCATTGGTTGGTGGTCAACCTTAAACCATCTATGCGGGGTGAGACCTCCCTTTTTAGGCTGAGCTTCTCCCTCTTCAAAGAATTGGGGACACTTCCTCTAGCAGAAGACTTCAACTTCAGCCTTAGAAGAGTTCCAGGAATTGCATTAAGCATTCTAGAGTTGGTGGTCATCCTTAAACCATCGCAGGTTGTAGACCTCCCTTTTCCAGGTTGAAGGTCTCCCTCTCCAAAGCATTAGGGACACTTCCTCTAGCAGAAGATTTTAGCTTCTTGCCAAACTTGGAAGAGTTCCGAGAACTGCACTAAGTGTTCCAGTGTTGGTGGTCATCCTTAAACCACCCCCTTATACCAACATTTCAGAGAGCACATTCAGCCTAGTGCAGCCATGTATTTTTGTACATTTTATATTACAACTCTCTTCTTGGGCTCATACATACCCCTTCGGTTTAAGGGGGGGAATGTTGGACACCTAATCCTCTAGGAATTATGGTGTGGAAGATAAACAGTCAAAGGGAGTCCAAGAGACCTTGGAATATGGAATCCAAGAGTCACTCCAATGCATTATAAAATGTATATCATTATGAATTGTAATGCATTCAATGTTGATCCTTCAGGTTCTTGTCTTCACCATCATTGTCTTTAACAACTAGTTTATGGGAAAACCAACCAGTTCTGTCATAAACCGACTAGTTTATGGCTGGTCAGACCCAAAACCATCTGCCAGCATCAAATGACTTGTTTTTGTTGTTGGTTTGAAGGCTCGTGCTAGTGAATTGGTCGGTTTGACGAGTGTACGATTCAAACCGGTCGGTTTTGAGTACTATGGACAGAACGGATGGGAAGAGACTTATGGCCAAGTGCCATGGTTAAAGTGACCAACAATGATGGGTTCCTCATCCTGAGTGTATCGATGTGGGGAGGGAGCAATCATGGATGCATCGGTTACCAACTTGGCCATTGTTTTTCTACCCCTCTTGTGCGCCTTTTACTTTTTCATGGATTTTTCTGTGAGAAAATTCCTTGAAATGCAACAATTGGAAATTATTCTTCTAACTGGTTAGTTATTAAGAAGTTTATTTTCTATGACAAACAACGTTTAATTCACACTGCAATTCTTCACAAATAAAAATTACGTTGCGGAAATAAAATATGCGGAACTGAGAAATTTAGATCAATCACACACAAATTGACACTGTTATTTTTGGACAATTATCCTCGGAAAACCCAATGCGGGAAAATCGATGCAGCAAATGAGGGTTTTATTATTATGCAACAACATAAATCCTGAGTACAATAAAATGGACGCCAATTTGGCGATCCTCTCTGAGAGAAATAACGGAAAAAATATCTTAGGGAATTTACCCTCTTCCTCCAGCAATCCCGACTCAGTTTGGCCACTTGAATTGGAAAACTTGGACTCCTCTGCGCAACTCCTGCATCACCCCTGCAAAGGCCCTCAAACGCTCAGCCCAATCTTGCCTTGAATCTACCTCTGACTAACTGTTGCTTCTCTGGAAAGAATTCTCCAACCCACAGGAAAATTATCGTGGACTCCGGCAATTGAATCCTCCTTCGAGTCAATTAAATCGAACTACCCTTTTGAGGCTTTGCACATCTCCTGTGCAACGTCCTAGAGAAATAATATGGCCTCCTCTCTTGACTCTTTCAGAACTAGAAACTCCTTTGAAAATATGCTACTCTGCTCCTCGGCCACCTACTATTCGACCACTGACTCGATCTCATTGTTGAATCAACTGCCACAGGAAAATCAAATTGCCTTGATCACTAAGTATCTGCAACTGTGTGTTCTCCATCTACCACGTCGACCTCCTCTTATAATCTCTCGTTGGGGAACCAATGAGCATGATTAAATCCTCATCAAAAACTTAGATCATCTTTGAGTTGATCCATGTGAGTTTCTAGAGAATTCTCACCTTTCTTAATTAATTTCTATTAATTAATTGATTTCCCTAAGTTAGGCTTAGACAATTTTTAATTATCGATCAATTAATTTAATTGAGCTATGTCTAGGTGTAATTTCCATAAACGATTTTTGGGTTCTGGAGAACTCATGTGTTTTAGCCTCTCCATAAAGTTTGAGACTGTGAAAAGTCGGTGACTCGATTCCCTACTACAACAACTGATTAAATTTCTCCTACTTGTTAATTTATGAATCAAGTTATTTACAGTGTTACACAGTAAACATCGAAATAAAATATATTGTAGCCTTCATAACATAAAATATTGCGGAAACAAAATACTGCATAGGAGAGAAATAAACACACACACAATTACATCGTTGTTTTTGGACAATGTCCCCGGAAAAACCCAATGTGGGAAAATCAGTGCAGCAGCTGAGGGTTTTAATTATTATGCAGTAGTTTATGAGTACAAATATTTAGATGCCCAAACTAGCAATCCGATGCAGAGAATAAACTGGCAAAGATGTAGTGAGAAATATTCTCACACTATCACTAGCAATCTGAATCTGATCCAAGCTCTAGATGGCTAGCCCCACGCTGCCTCTGCGCATTCACTGCGTCACAGCCTCTAGGAACTGTGTCACCCTTCTTGATGATCATTTCGCTGATTGGAACTCCACTCTCTAGTTCTCCAGTCTCCCACCCTGGCTTCTGACACTAGATCTCAACTACTCCCAATGCCTTCTCTGCCTTACACTCATCGGGATTGGAAAACTCCCCTCCGGCCTACTATCCCCACCCCTCACTGCAAGAAGATCACTTGATCTCTCTCTGACAACTCAATGCTGCTACTCTTGAGAAATTCGAACTCTAGATCTCACTATCTGATGCGGGAGCATCAAATGAGATAAATTACCTTGGACATGACCGATCAAAATTATTTACTAAAGAGGGTTGGACCTCTTGAATTTTCTTACTTATTATTTGTTTGTAAAAGTTGTTGGAGTGCCCAGATTAGGAGTGAAGTGATTGAGTTTGTTAGCTTAGGTGTGTGTTAGGCCAATTAATTAGGGATTAGGTTGTTTGAGAAATTCGAATTTAGAGAGGAGCATTAAAAAAGAGGAAAAATGCATTTTTGTGGGAGAGGCTGAATGTAGATCAGGCCAGTAAGGGCCAGAATAATTTTTGTGTTGTGGTTTTTCTTTTTTCATAATTGATTCAGTGGAGTTTCATGGTGTATCTGTCATCATCCTATGTCAAGGAATTGTTTGCTTCAATCGATGAAAATCATTTTGTTGTAGTGTAATGGTGGAATCCTGTAGATTGATATCCAATAAATTGTGTATCTGTGGGAATTTTGCATCCAAACGAGATTGATCTATAGATCTCCTCAATGATGTGAGTATTTTATCCTAATTGCATATTTTCTCAATGATAGATCTAAAGAAATCTCGAATTTCTACTTTTTTTCTTGAAATCACTAAAAAAAAAACTATCAGTCACAGAAGGGTCGCGCCTGAGACAAAAGGGTCACACTAGCATTGCAGAAGTGTCATGCCAGTTCAGAGTTGTTTTTGATCGACTTTTAGGAGTCCATTTCAAACTTTGGAAGCTGGGTCAAGTAGCCCCGCGTGTCTACTTTCTATTGAGTCATCAAACTCGACAAAATACCTAGGGGAAGGCCTCCAAAACTTGAGTTTTCCATCCTCACTCAGAAGCGCCACTCCTGGTAAAAAAAATAGAGACAGAATTTCGAGAAACAGAGTATTGGCGGTCAGAACTGCCATCATTTGGTATCAGAGCAAGGAATAGAGTATTGTTCTTAGAACTTCAACAAATATGCCACCCAGGAGAGGAGGAGCTGGCATAGGTTAGGGAAGACCTGTAACCAATGCAGTACTGCTTGAAGAAATTAGACATCTTCGCACAAGAATGGAGGCGATGGAAACTATTAAGAGGAGAGTCCTTGGTAAGGGGAATGCCAGTGCTGAAGAAGAATCTTCTGAGGAAGAAGAAGAGGAAGAAAGTGAAGCAACGAAAGTTTTCAAGATGTTGGCGAAAGCAAGTGGAAGATTGAGGGTAGAAATACCTCTGTATGAAGGAAACCTTAATGTGGAAGAGCTGATGGATTGGATCAGTGCATTAGATAAGTATTTCGACTATGAAGAGGTCGAAGATAAGAAAAAGGTGAAATTCGTAGCCACTAGATTGAAGGGCCATGCAGCCATCTGGTGGGATGAGCTACAAGTATCCAGAGAAAGGAAGGGAAAACCCAAGATCAAGCAGTGGGATAAAATGGTGAGCAAATTGAAAAGTAAATTTATGCCCAAGGATTACCAGTTAAACCTTTTCAGACAGTTACAAAACTTAAGACAGAAAGGGATGACTGTTAGAGAGTACACAGAGGAGTTTTATAAGCTGAGCATTAGATCAGGACATGTTGAAGATGACATAGAAAAGGTAGCCATATATATCAACGGATTGAGATATGATATACAAGATGAAATCAGTCTGCTAAGTTTGAAGACAATTGAAGGTGCCTATCAAGCAGCTTTGAAGGTAGAGGAGAAATTGTTGAGAAAGCAAAGTCAGAGAAACAAACATAAAAATCCAGCAAGAGGAAGAGCTTCCAGACCAAGATTCCAGAACTCTTAAAATGAAGTAGGAGGTTCCAGTAATCAACCACCACAGAGAGGAGACTTTGGTAGAGGAAGATTTGGACCCAGAGGTAGAAGCTGAGGAAGGGAAATTCGATGTTATACATGTGGAGAATTAGGACATGGGTCATGGGATTGCCCTCAAAACAAACCAACAAATCCAAGGAATGTAAATATAGCTGAGACAAAAGAAGAAATCCCTCAGGTCATGGGGAAAGAAGAGCCACCTGAGGTGGGAGAGTCTTTATTGTTAAAAAGAGTGTTGCTTAAGGCAGAAAAAGAAGCCAATGAACCAGCTCAAAGGAAAAGTATATTCAGGACTGTGTGCAAATCTAAAGAGAAATGCTACAAGGTTGTGATTGACAGTGGGAGCACTGACAATCTTGTCTCCATAAAGATGGTAGAGAAATTGGGTTTGGTCAAGATGGTACACCCTACTCCCTACAAAGTGTCCTGGTTGCAGAAAGGACATCAACTCTTGGTGACAGAACAATGCAAGGTAGAGATACAGATTGGTACATATAAAGATGTGGTATTGTGTGATGTAATGCCAATGGATGTGTGCCATATATTGTTGGGGAGACCTTGGTAGTTTGATAGGAAAGTTGTTCATGATGGTAGGAGGAACACATATACCTTAGAGAAGGATGGAAAGAAGCACACATTGTTACCTTTGAATGATGAAGCAGACAAAGGAATAGCTAGGAAAAATGTTTTGATGATCAGTGGAAAAGAGTTGCTGCGTGAAGTCAAAAAGGAGGAAGAAATGCATTTTGTTGTTGTGGGTAAACCCAAGGTAATTTTGACTTCTACTAATTTAGATAATCTGCCTGTGGAAATTAAAAATCTGCTAAATGATTATGTCGACATTATTGTTGATGAATTGCCAAGTGCATTGCCACCAATTAGAAGTATCAGCCATCACATAGATTTAATACCTGGTGCGAGTTTACCAAACAAAGCAGCATATAGGCTAACTCCTCAGGAAAATGAAGAAGTTGGGAGACAGGTGCAAGAGTTGTTGGATAAAGGACTGATAAAGGAGAGCCTAAGTCCGTGTGCAGTACCAGCAGTGCTCAGTCCCAAGAAGGATGGTGAATGGCGCATGTGCATCGATTCTAGAGCAATAAATAAGATTACTATCAGGTATAGATTTCCCTTACCATGTATGGATGATTTGATGGATTGCTTGAGTGGGTCAAAGTATTTTTCTAAGATAGATTTGAAGAGTGGATACCATCAAATAAGGATTAGAGAGGGGGATGAATGGAAGACTGCGTTCAAGACTAATAGTGGGTTGTATGAATGGTTAGTGATGCCTTTTGGACTCACTAATGCACCAAGTACATTTATGAGACTGATGAATGAGGTCTTAAAAGAATATGCTAGAAAATTCGTGATAGTTTATCTTGATGATATTCTAATTTTCAGTCAGAATAAAGAAGAGCATTTGGAGCATCTTAAGTTGGTTTTAAATACTTTACAAAAAGAGAAGTTGTTGATAAATTTGAAGAAGTGCAGTTTCATGAAGAAAGAGCTCATTTACCTGGGATTTGTAGTCTCAGAAGAAGGTTTGAAGATGGACCCAAAAAAGATACAAGCAATTTTGAATTGGCCAACTCCAAGGAGCATATTTGAGGTAAGAAGTTTTCATGGTCTTGCAAGTTTTTATAGAAATTTTATAAGAAGCTTTAGTCAGATCTGTGCACCAATAGTTGAAACAATAAAGGAAAGAAAACAACCATTTAAGTGGATAGAGGCAGCAGACCGGAACTTCAAACTATTGAAAAAGAAGATTATTGAAAAACCTGTTTTAGCCCTACCAAGCTTTGATAAAACTTTCCAAGTTGAGACTAATGCTAGTGGGGTAGCAATTGGAGTTGTACTAAGTCAGGAGCAGAGACCTATAGCTTATTTCAGTGAAAATTTGAATGAGGCCAAGCGGAAGTACTCATCCTATGATAAAGAATTCTATGCTGTTATTCAAGCTTTAAAGAAATGGAGGCATTACTTGTTGCCCAAAGAATTTATTTTGTATTCTGATAATCATGCACTACAGTTCATAAATAATTAGCCAAAGTTGAGCCAAAAGCACGCTAAGTGGGTGGAGTACTTACAAAGTTTCACCTTTGTAATTAAGCACACAAGCAGTAAGTCAAATAAAGTTGTTGATGCTTTGAGCCGAGTGAATTTGGTTGTGCAGGAGCTGAAGATTGGCATTTTGGGATTTGAAGAAATGATTGACATGTACAAGGAAGATACAGATTTTAAAGAAATATATGCAGTTGTTCAGAATCTTGTGATTCATAATAGAAGCCAATGGTTAGACTACCTGATTCAAGGAGGTTTGCTGTTCAAAAACAATAAATTGTGTATTCCTAAATGTTCCATGAGGGAAAATCTGATTAAAGAAAAGCATAGTGGAGGATTGTCTAGACACTTTGGGCAGGATAAGACATTTTCTCAAGTAAATGCTTTTTATTATTGGCCAAAAATGCAAACTGATGTCAAAAAGTTTGTTGAGAAATATCAACATGCCAAAGGGAGGAGCCAAAATACTGGGTTATATCAGCCATTGCCAATACCAAACAGGCCTTGGGATGTGGTCAACATGGATTTTGTTTTGGGTTTGCCAAAGACTCAAAGAGGATATGACTCTATCTATGTTGTTGTGGATAGATTTTCGAAAATGGCTCATTTCATTGCTTGTAAGAAAACTAGTGATGCAACTCATATTGCTAATTTGTTTTTCTCAAAAATTGTAAGGTTACATGGGCTGCCTGTAAGTATTGTTTCAGACAGAGATACTAAGTTCATGGGACACTTTTGGAGGACTCTATGGAAGAATTTAGGTACAAACCTCAGTTTTAGTTCAGCCTATCACCCTCAAACGGATGGGCAAACTGAAGTGGTGAATAGGAGCTTGGGAAACATATTAAGAAGCTTGGTTTACAAACATCCAAAATAGTGGGATTTAGTGCTTGCTCAAGCTGAATTTGCTTACAATGATACTCCTAACAGGAGTACAGGAATGAGCCCATTTCAGATTGTTTTTGGAATGCACCCTAGAGGAGTATATGAGCTTAGAGATTTGGGAAAGCGAGAGATAAGGAGTGCAAATGTTGAAGAATTTGTAGAACAGATGTAGAAATTGCAGGAAGATGTTAGCAAAGGTTACAAGAAAACCATAGGAAGTATAAACAGAGGGTTGATGTGAAGAGAAGAGAAAAGGAGTTCCTAGTGGGTGATTTATTTATGGTCTACTTGAGGAAAGAAATATTTCCTGTAGGGACTTATAACAAATTAAAAATGAAAAAGATAGGACCATGCAGAATTTTGAGGAAGTTTTCCTCCAATGCTTATGAGATTGAACTTTCCGTAGGAATTGGAATATCTCCTATCTTTAATGTTGCAGATTTGTACCCATACAAGGAAACAGAGGTAGAATCACAAGATGAACCTACAAAAGAGGAAGTTCAGACTCTAAATTGGGAGGAACAGATGCCAAGGACAACAAAGAGAGAAGTGGAAGCAATCTTGGAGAAGCGAGTAACAAAGAAGACTAGAGGACAAACATATTATCAGTATCTAATCAAATGGAAGGGACGGCCAATTGAAGATGCTAGTTGGATGACAGCAGCAGAGTTAAAGAAATATCAAGTGAATCCTGAAGACTTGATGGAACCTTCGTTTCTTCCCTAAGAGTTTGATGCAAGAGCATCAAACGAGATAAATTACCTTGGACCTGGCCGGTCAAAATTATTTACTAAAGAGGGTTGGACCTCTTAAATTTTCTTACTTACTATTTGTTTGTAAAAGTTGTTGGAGTGCCCAGATTAGGAGTGAAGTGATTGAGTTTGTTAGCTTAGGTGTGTGTTAGGCAAATTAATTAGGGATTAGGTTGTTTGAGAAATTCGAATTTAGGGAGGAGCATTAAAAAAGAGGTGTTGACCACTACGTGTCAACTACCCATAGCAGTACACCCCCTTTTCTTCGCAAAAGGGATAGCGCTTGATCGACGTGTTCGTGCCATTCAGCAGTCATCGTCGACCCGATCATGTTATGTTGTAAACCCAGTCTGCATGTGTAAATTGTAAATAATCTTAGCAGATCTGAGTCATGTATGTAAACTACATAGGCAAACCTAATTTTCTAGTGCTAATCTACGTTCCGGAAGGTTTTTTGTCTCACTGATCCATGATCGGCAAAGTTTTCCTTCAGCCTAACCCCAAAGTCGGAATGGATTTTGTCATTAGAATCTTAGGGGAATCCTAGTGTGCTTCAAGTCTATGTAAAAGTAATTTGGAAATAACTCTAACTATTTGGTTAGGTTATTACAAATTGCTTGATCTGCTAGATTATAGTTGTGTCGCAGAACTGGGTGGTCTATGAGGGTCTATGTCAAATGGGTTTTCCCCCTTGAGATGTAAAATTGTAAAAGTCATGATGTAAAGTGTCTTGAGGGTTAGAAAATGTTTTAATCCCCTCATAAGTCCTAAGTCCTAGGTCCTAGGTGATTTTTCCAAAGGGCTAAGTTCGAGGATCCCAAAAAAAAAAACAATAAAAGAAAAATAATAATAAAATAATAAAATTGAAAAAATTAAAAAATAACTAAAAAAAATATAAAAAAATAAATTTAAAAATTAAAAAATAAAATAAAATAATAAAATAATAATAAGTCAAAGTTTTGAGAAAATAAATGCAAAGTTTTAATTTTTTAATATATTAAAATGCATTTAAAATTTCGACGGATGAGATTAAAAGAGATTTTGATCCTCATCGACGGTCGAGATTAGTTTGACATGGATCACTCGAATTAGCCGTTGGGAAATTTTCCTTTAAATAGGGTGTTAGGGGTCATTTGAGATCAGATTCGATCTAAGAGTCGTGTGCTAAAGAAAGCTCTCTTGTAGTCATTTTCTGTGCAATAAAGAAAGACTTTGTGTTAAAAATCTTGTTGGTGTTACTCTTTTGGAAATGCTGTAAGATGTTTTATTTTTTTGCGTAATTTTATTTTCACTGATTGATAATAATTTGATGAAGATTGATTTAGTCACAGGTATTTTTTCTGATCTCTAGGGTTTGAATGATAGTTTAGATTTTGAAATATAATGGCAGGTATCTCCATTTGATCTGCTTTTCACTATTGTTTTCCCCCTCTATGTTAATGGTTGATTTTAAGTTGTGCAAGAAATCTTAGTTTTGAGTTTACTGGGCGTTAGGGGAAGTTCTCGGCTGAACCAGCCAACTCCGGATTGCGTTTTCTGGAAGAGTCTAGCCAGTTTTAATTCCGGGCTTATCATTTGAATTTTTCTTATGAATGCAAGAAGGGTTTTCTGAAGTATCTCGCATTAAATTTAAATTTTGAAAATGTTATTGTGGATTATTGACAAATCTGGCTATTTAAGAGTCGAAAATCTGTAAATTTTTTTAGCTGTTTTTAGGGTTTTCAATTTTGTTTCTTGCACATTTTACTTCTCAGTGTTCTGTTTTTTCCATTGCAGGTTACAGGTATAGATTTTAAAAGTTTTTCAGGGTTTCCATCAGGCAATCTAGAGCAGGAAGGATTTAAAATTTCAATCAAGTTTTTGGGCTACGGGTCTGCTACTTGCATTTTCATTTTTCACTGTTGCCTGGGGTTTTATTGCTACAGAAAAATTTTGAATTTTTTTTAAAAGGCCACAGTTTTTTGCCGCTGCCATACCCTTGGCCTTCAGCGATCCACAACTGCCATTCGATTTCCTTTTCCCCTACACTGTTCTTGCGTTTTCTGCCGTCGAACGCCTTCCAATCTGCATCAAACCTTTACTTGCAGTCATCCATCCTCACGCGGTCTCATCTGCGCTATCTTCGAAGTCATCATCCGCAGTTTTTCTTTGCTGCCGTTGAAATCCTCATTCCACGCAAGACCCATCGCAACTCCTCCATTACCATTCTAGCCACCTGCGTGTTCACTTCTCCACGCTGCGTCCATTTCCCTATTGTTGTCTGCGTCTCTTTCCCGCAGCAAACTTCAAGCCTGCAAAAAAAAAAATATCCACGACAATTTTTCCCTGTCTGCAGCCATTCCTAACAGCAAACGGCTCTTCTATGTTTCCGTCAGTCCTTTCGCAGCATCCTCCATACGCTATTACTTCTTGCTGCCGCCTACCAACCTGCACACAAGCACAACAGTGAAAACAATACGCTGGAAATATTCTTACGCTTTAGTTTACTTCTATGCGGTTTATATTTTCCTTTTGCATTTGTTAAGCTAGGGTTTTTTTTATTTATTTATATATAATCTTTAGTTTTAGAATTTCATTTTTCTTATGATTTTGGTTTATGCTTTATAAATAAAAAAAAATAGTATAAAATAAAATTAAATTAAAAAAAAAAATCCAAAAGTTAGATTTTTTACTTAAGTTTAGTTTTGAATTTTATTCATTTAAGATTTAGATTTTATAGAATTTCATTTTTTGTTATATATATATGGTCAGGTGTTAGATTTATTTTTGGTTTCTTTTAGATTAGATTTTAGTTTTAGTTTAATCTAAGTTTCATTTTTCCATTTTATTTTGATTAGTTAGTTCAACTTTGATTTCATTTAGTTTAGAATCTAAATTAAAATGATAAAAAAATTATAAAAGGCATAAAGAATATTTTTTTTTCTTAGTTTTCTTTTATTTAGTTTTTAGAATTAGATTTTTTTAATATTTATTTTAGTTGTAAATTTCATTTTAATTGTATATATTTATTTAGTTTAGTTTAGAAATTTTAAAGTTTCATTTACTTTATTTAGAATTTAGTTTTGTTTTATATTTTTTGTAAATAAACCAAAAATTATAAAAAATATAAAATATAAAAAAATCATAAATCATTTAAAGAATTAAAAGGTTCCTTTTCATTTTTAGAATTTTAGTTTAGAATAGATTTAGGCTTTATTCTGATTTTTAACTTTAAAATATAAAAGATATAAAAAAATTCGTTTATAGTTTTAGATTAGATTTTAATAATCTTAAGTTTTATTTACTTTAATTTTTTGCTTAGTTTAGTTCTGTTTTATGCAAAAATATAAATATATATATATAAATAAAAATAAAAATAAAAAATTGAAAAGCTTAAAGTAAAAAATTCATTCTTTTTGGTGTCTTTTGTTCCGCATTTACATAGTTAAATGCACTTAATGTTTATTTGAAGTTAGCTATATGAAAGTGGTAGCTGGTCAACATTTAAATTTTGTGGTCGCTTAAAGCATTTAATCTTTTAAAATTTAATTGCTGGATCATTATTAAAGCGTGGAGTTTATTGAATAGCTTGTATCGCTTGGGATATTCGATGATAAATGATTGTTTTACAAGGTTCATATTTCTGCAATATTTAATAAATAATCATTTAATCATTAACTCCATAAGGCATTGGTACATTAACTTATAAAATCAATCAAGTATTGGTATCGCCTTGTTGTGTCTCCCAACCCAACTGGTCCACAGTTGGTCTTCATTCATCCCATAGGGTCTACCCCCCTTAGCCTCGGGAGACGGCTTAAACGGAGAGATCGGGGATCACGGTGACAGCCCCCAGTTTGAGCGTTATCGTGACAATCTGTGCGACAACAAGAGGAAAAACACATTTTTGTTGGAGAGGCTGAATGTAGATCAGGCCAGTAAGGTCCAAAATAATTTTTGTATTGTGGTTTTTCTTTTTCATAATTGATTCAGTGGAGTTTCATGGTGTATCTGTCATCATCCTATGTCAAGGAATTGTTTGCTTCAATCGATGAAAATCATTTTGTTGTAGTGTAATGGCGGAATCATGTAGATTGATACCAATAAATTGTGTATCTGTGGGAATTTTGCATCCAAACGAGATTGATCTATAGATCTCCTCAACTTGTGAGTATTTTATCCTAATTACATATTTTCTCAATGATAGATCTAAAGAAATCTCGAATTTCTACTTTTGACTTGTAGCAGAACAACTCACTTGTATATGGTAACTAGATGAATCTACAAAAGAGATATCAGATGTGACAAAATGCATGACAAGTAGTGTTTACAGATGTGATGAAATGCAGGGCAGCTTCAACGAATCAGATTAGAAGGAAACTCACTCAGATGAAAGATCACAATATACCAGGAAAATAACAAATAATGACAGATCAGTCTTCACAGAATGAAGAAAGAGATGTATACGCAGGTTCACCATTGACCAAGCCACGTATACACATAGGTTAATAGAATAAAAGGAGCGTATAACGTACACACTCACTTTCATAGAAAGGAAAGCGTGTATGCCTTGGAAAACTAATTTTTGGTCCGAAGTATTTGGTCCATGGTATTTGATCTGAGGTATTCACCCTAGGTATTTGATCCAAGGTATTGGTCCTTAGTGGTTTTGGTCCATGGTATTGAGAAAGGCCTAAAACTATAAAAGGAGGAGAAGATCATTAAACCAAGGCACTCAAGCATTGAATATCTGATGAAGAGTGAGATCTAGTATGCGGATTATTGGGTTATGGTGCATTGTTGGATCTGAACCAAGGAGGAACCTTAGCAGTTGATGGAGGATAAGATCTAATGATGGATCGGGATCTTAAGGCGTAAAGTGAACTATCATTATGTGTTTTTGCTCATGAATATTCTAGATCTGAATACTGACGCATATATTATTCTGTAAATGATATGATTGGGTATAACTGAAGTCTAGTATAGCTGTAGAATTATGAATTAATATTTACAGATGTATACGCTGGTTGGCTTTGATGAAAGCGTGTATACACGCAGGTTTGGCACAAGAAAGTAGCATATATCTTATAATCTATGTTTTAGTTGCTACTGTTTGTTGTTGCAGTATTCTGGGTTCTGGCTTGGGTTCTGGTTACTGTATTCTGGTGACAGCATTCTAAAAGATCAAATTGATGGGTTGTCAAAGTGATTGATTGACTTGGTTGTGGTTGGTTCAATAGGAGATTTGTTGATGATTGAATGATGTTGTTGATGGATCCAGTCTAAAAATTTATGAAACGTGGTCCCTGGAAGAAAGGAGAAGGTTGTAGCCTTCTGTAGGCCGGCACCTACGTACTAGTAAACATATCAGCAAGTACAAGAACTAGGGGGTTGTAGCTCACTTCTAGTAGAAGCTAGAGAACAAGAGAAGGTTGTAGCCTTCCGCAGGTAGAAGCCTGCGTACTGGTATAAGGTTGCACCAGTACAAAAATTGTAATTTTTTTTTTCTTATTATTAAAAGAAGACAGAGGCGATTGCAGTAGGTGGCTTTCACCCACATTGGGTTTCCACCTTATATCTTGGTGTTTACGTGTGTTGCTTATGTGTGATGATTTATTCTACTTTTACTGCACTGTCTAATGAATTGTTGATATACTAATTAAAGTTCACTACATGATAATTTGGGTAAATCAAAAGATCTCTGCATATACGTTGGTTTCATTAAGTATAGTTGCGTATACACTCTAGTTCACTGAGATGAAGTAGTGTATACAAATCAATATTGAAAATTAAATTATTAATCTGATAATACTGATTCACCCCCCTCTTAGTATTATTTCCAACAATTGGTATCAGAGCAGGTCCTTCAGAAGAAGTTTGATCGCTTGAAGGCAGATCCATCATCATGAGTAATCAAGAAAGCGGGGGATCCATCAGACCACCAATCTTTGATGGGAGCAACTTCGATTATTGGAAGGTAAGAACCACATCCTATCTTCAATCTCTTGGAACAGATGTCTGGGAAATCGTGGAAGGAGGATATACATTTCCATCAACAATTCCTATAGATACGGCAGGTAAAAAGCAATATGAAACCAATGCCAAGGATATCAATACATTATTAGGAAGTCTGTCACAATCAGAGTTTTTCAAAGTTATGCAACTCAAATCAGCCAAAGAAATATGGGACAAAATCATTCTAAGCTACAAAGGAGACTCTCAGGTAAAACGTGCTAAAATACAAACTCTCAGAATTCAATATGAAACTCTCAAGATGCACAATGATGAAAGTATAGCTACTTACTTCTTGCGTATAGATGAGGTTTTGAATTGCATAGAGGATTTGGGTGAAGAGATAAAGGAAGTTACCTTGGTTGAAAAAGTCTTAAGATCCTTGTCTGTTAAATTTGAATCAAAAGTATCTGCTATAGAAGAAAATAAGGATCTACAGACCATTACTATGACACAGCTTCACGGAATCTTAACTGCCTTTGAGATGAGAAAAGGAGGTCCATTAGATATGACAGAAGTCGCATTCAAAGCTTCAGCAAAAGGAAAAGAAGAACTCAATGAATCAGGACATATTTCAAAAGGATAAGAAGAAGAAAACTTTGTCAAGAACCTTCAACGGGGTTTTGGAAGGTTCAGAGGTAAATTACCTTTCAAATGTTTTGCCTGTGGTAGAGTCGGTCATTATGATGCCAAATGCCCTCATAAAGATAAATATGATAAAGGGAAGGAATCTGCAAAATGGAATAGAAAACAAAGTGTAAGTAAAAAGAGCTACTATACTCATGAAAATAGTGATGAAGATGAAAATAGTAATGACTATAGACTTCTGATGGCTTATGAAGATGATGATTTTTTGGATGCTTTAGATGAAGATGACCTTTATGAAGAAATATCTAAACTTAAAATCTGTTTAGAAGAAAATAATATGTTTATAGATACCTTGACATACCAACTTGCTGAAAGAGAAAAACACAATGAAAAACTAGAATGTGAAATCGTGGGTCTAAGAAAGGATATTGAGAAAACAAAAGCTCTCAATCTCCGATTTGCTAAAGGATTAGAAACCTTAAATGAAATTATCAAAGTGCAGCATTCTCCTCTGATAATGACAGGTCTTGGATATACTAAAGAAGCATCTCAATCACAGAAGACATAAACTCCCACTAAAAGCTATCTTGATGCAGCAAGGAGCAGTGAACAGTTTGACAATCGTCAACAAAGGCATAAAGTAGATCACCAAGTAAACCAGGCTCAATTTACTTCAAGGGTGAACAAAAGCCACAACCAACCTTAGGTAAATCGTACTCAATTTACTTCAAATATGAATATCAATAGAAACTACAATCACCAGGTCAGTAGATTCCATAATCGTGGGAACTTCTTTAATGGTCAATGTTTCTGATGTCATAATTTTGGACACAACGCTGCTCAATGTGTTGCTTACAAAACCATCCTGACTAGAGAAGCACGAAATCAAAGGAATGTGATAGGGATCAAGAAAAGTTCCTATAATAACTTTTCTTTGCTTGAAAATGAAATATAATGCTCAATTTGTAACAACTTTGGCCATGAAGAATCTGAATGCAGGAGCAAATTTCGACAAATATCTCAAAAGGAGCAAATTCCATTGAATCCAAAAATATGGAGAAAGAAAGAACCACAAGCAGAAAGATGTGGTATAGCCTTGTATGCAGAAGGACAAGAAAACCAGTGGTACGTCGACACTGGATGCTCAAAACACATGACAGGTGACAGAGAAAAACTACACTCATATAATGCCTTAGAAAAGGAAAAGAGTGTCTCATTTGGAAACCACACTCCTTCTGTCATAAAAGGTAAAGGCTCTGTTTTCTTGAAAGAAAAAGTTAAAGTTGGAAATGTTATGTATGTCGATGGCTTAAAACATAACCCGTTGAGTGTGAGTCAAATGTGTGATCAAGGAAATGTAGTGTTTCGATCAAATGGATGTGTTGTTCATGAGCTTGATACAAGAGAAACTGTGATTAAAGGTATAAGAACTCCAAACAACATATACACACTCAAAGGAGGACAACAACAGTGTTATCTAAGCAAAAATGATGAAAACTAGCTATGGCACAAAAGATTGGGACATCTAAGTTTTTCTCAAATAAAAAAAGCATGCAGATTCCAAGTTGTCCGAGATCTTCTAGATATCAACATTCCTGAAAATACTATATGCAAATCATGTCAATTCGGTAAGAAAACCATATCTCAATTCATCAAAAAGGAAGGATCAGCTAGTAAGCCCCTTGAAATTGTTCATACTGATTTATGTGGACCATCAAGGAAAAAGTCACCTCGTGGAGAAGAATATTTTATATTTTTCATTGATGATTTTTCCAGAATGTGTTGGATAGGTATTCTAAAGCATAAAGATGAAGCATTTGAAAAATTCAAAGCCTTCAAAGATTTGGTTGAAAATGAATCAGATCCCAAAACCAAATGCCTCAGATCTGATCTAGGAGGGGAATTTACCTTGGATGAATTCTTTGACTTCTATGAACAACATGGAATACAAAGGCAATTCTCCACCGCAAGGACTCCTAAACAAAATGGAGTGGTAGAAAGGATGAATAGAACTGTTCAAAAAATGGCTCGTGCTATGCTAGATGAATCTAGAACTCCTGCAACCTTCTGGGGTGAAACTGCATTTGCCACCGTCACTATTCTCAACCAAGCAAATGTTCGGGTAAACAACACTCAAACTCCGCATGAACTTTGGTATGGTAAAACTCCTACGGGAAAGTACTTCAAAGTTTTTGGAAGCAAATGTTACATCAAAAGGACCAATGAAAAACTTGGTAAGTTTGAACCTAGAGCAGATGAAGGCATTCTTCTTGGCTACTCTTCCCGAAGTAAAGGATATAAATGTTATAACAAAAGACTTGGGAAAATTGTTGAAAGTGTTGATGTTGTAGTTGATGAAACATGCAAAAATCCAAAACAAATAAAAACCGAAGATCATGAAAATGAAGAAGATGAGGATCATTTTCCCACATCAAATCACATTGATTCTGAAGAAGAAACCAAAGAAGCACCAGAAGAAGAGATAACGATAGAATAAAAGACTCTGTCCAGGTATATTTAGAGAAATCATCCAGAAACTCAAATTTTGGGGGAAAAAGGGGCAAGTGTGCAGACAAGAAGAACTATTGCTGAAACCTCAAGCTATCTAGCATTACTATCTTCCACTGAACCTCAAAATGTGAATGAAGCATGCAGAGATGAATGTTGGGTCAAGGCCATGAATGAAGAACTTGAGAAAATTGAAAATAATAATACTTGGGAATTAGTTCCTAGACCTCATGATAAGAATATCATAGGAACTATTTGGATATTCAAAAACAAGCTGAATGAAAACGGAGAAGTTATTAGAAACAAGGCTAGACTTGTTTGCAAAGGATATGCTCAACAAGAAGGTATAGATTTTGAAGAAACTTTTGCACCTGTTGCTAGACTTGAAGCCGTAAGAATGTTTCTTGCTCTTTCTAGTTTTCCGAAATTCAAAGTATACCAAATGGATGTAAAATTTGTCTTTCTTAATGGAGACTTAGAAGAAGAAGTCTATATTGAACAACCAGAAGGATTCATTCTTGGAAATGATGCAAAACTTGTATGCAATCTTAGAAAAGCTCTCTATGGTCTAAAACAGGCTCCAAGAGCATGGTATTACCGTCTTGACAAATATCTCCACCAACAAGGTTTTTCAAAGGGGTCAGTAGATAACAATCTATATACAAAGATGGACACTGATAAATTGTTAATAATTGTTGTGTATGTTGATGATATCATTTTTGGTAGCAATGAAGAATACATGAGTCAAAATTTTTCCTTAGTAGTGCAACAAGAATTTGAAATGTCCTTGCTTGGTGAGCTCACCTACTTTCTTGGTCTACAAGTTCAGCAGAATACTGATGGTATTTTTCTCTCACAAACCAAATATCTCAAACATATCCTGAAAAAGTACGGCATGGAATATTCTAAACCAGTATGTACCCTAATGGTAACATGATGCAGCCTTAGCTCAAATGATGAATCAGCAGTAGTACATCAACCAACTTACAAATCCATGATTGACAATATGCTTTACCTAACAGGTACCCGACCGAACATCATGCATGCAGTGGGAATAGTTGGAAGATTCCAAGCAAATCCTAAAGAAACACACCTTCAGGCAGTCAAAAGGATTTTCAAATATCTTCAAGGAACATAGAACTTTGGTTTATGGTATCCTAGAGATACAAATCTTACACTTCATGCATATACAGATGCAGATTGGGCAGGAAGTGTTGATGACAGAAAAAGCACTAGTGGTAGTGCATTCTGTTAGTGTCAGTCTTCCCAGCCTTCCTCCAGTGATCAAATATGCTCTTACAAAGTGGTCTCAGTGTTTCCAAGTCAAATTTTGTCATTTCAAAGAGTTTTCAAGCAAAATTTGGTCACTAGGCATTAGGTCTAGGGTTTGCCTTAACTCCTTCTAAAGTTGTCAAAATGTTGGTCCATGTCACCATTCAGCTGAGTCTATCATCATTCATAGGGTTTTCATTGTCATGTCAGTGTCTAATGAGTCATTTTACATCTTGTTCATGCTTCAGTTGTGTCTTGGCAAGGTCATTTCCCTCTCCTAGGGTTTTGAAAGCCAATTTCTCTTGGATGGTCAAATCATCGGCAAAACTTGTTTCCTGATGTTCATACACCTTCCCCTATCCTTAAAGTACCTTATCAAACACTTCCCATCCCTTAGATCCGCCAAATTCCTCATTTTTGCACAAACCCTAGTTTCTAGCTACAATCTGGCAATTTTCTAGGTTGGGCCTGTGTTTTGCCCTTTTGGACCCCTTCCCCTCACTCAATCTCTGAGATTCCACTTTCCCCTGCTTCCTAACATCCCTTCCTACTTCCAAAAATTTCCCCAAGAATTTAGAAGCCCCCTATCCCCTTCATTTCGCTCCATTTCGACAAAATTCCTTGTTTCACACATCGGGACAAGTCGCACTCAAATGATGTTCCAGAGCAATAAAAGATGCATTTTGGAAAACTGAGAGAGGTTTTTGTCCAAAACATGCCAAAGAAGAAAAACCTCCTTCACTTTTTGCACAGGTGTCATGGTTTTAGAGAAATGTCAAAATTACAATCGCCGAATCCAAGGCGGTTGGCCAAGGCACAAAAAAGGAGAAAGAGGCCCGATCCCCTCTGTATCTTGGCTGAGGCTTCACTCAAGGATCATGGCACTCAATAGCCTAGCCACAGCACAAATCCCAAATTTTTTTTTGAGAATTTTGGGTAATTTTGGCATTTTTTGGAAATTTACAGGTTTTGGCTCCTCAACGAGTCTCACCCCCGGTGAGACCCTTTGTCATGGCAGCTCCTTTTTGCAAAAACTCACCATTTCTAGATTTGTCATGAAAAATTACATATGCCCATGGATGGACTTGAGTTTTTATGGGGTTTTGGGCCTCCAGAAGGTCAAAATACATGAAAATTTTGACTTTCTGCCACTTTTTTGAACTGCAGAAAGCTGTCTTGGGAGAATTGATTTTTGATAGGGAAAATGAACTCCAAATTGAAAAATTCTAGTTGTTTTGGAAAGTAGACTCAAAGACCTTTCCAACGAGCTATCCTGCACCTGATTCTGACACCTGCAAGTGCCTCAAACAGAGCTCCCAATGTGCGCGACCCGTTGAGTAGATGTGCGCGACCCGTTGAGCAGATTTTGCCAGAATTGACTTGTTCAGCCCAGAAAACGCAGATTTGACTCTTTTTGACTTTTTGAGGTTAATGATGGTCCTCTTGGATGTAATTGTGACACTTTTTAGATACTTTTACTCTTGTTTAACACTTCTAGAAGATTCATTCATGTCAAGGGTAAATATTTAATGAATGGATTGGTTTCTTATCTTATAGAGGCAAGTTGTTTTGACTGCCTAGATTTTAGTGCTCAGTTTAGAATTAGTTGAAACAGCTCCTAGAAGGATGAGCTCAACCCCTAGAGGCAAGGGAAGAGGTTGGCTTGCCTATATTATGTATTTTCTTAATCATTTTCAGAGGTTGGAAGGTTGGACTCTTGAGGGAGAAGCTATCATTGTATTATTTCACTTGTATCTCTGCAATTTTTTGCTAAGGAAGACTAGGGTTTTGCAGTCATCTTTGGGATTCTTGTGGACTCATGTGTTGATGGTGTGTTTCTCAATGTTCTTGTAAGCTTTGTTATGTGATTCATCTCCTTTCTTTCCTTCTGCATATTAAACAAATGAAGTGTTAAAGTAAGAATTCATGCTTGCCATGCTCTGCTTTTAAATTTGTTTAATTTCTATGTTTTCTACTGTTTAAGGAGAATTCAAAGTATTATTTGCTCTCCTTAGCTCCTCACCGGTCTTTTCCATCCACTCACCTCAAACAAAGGCATCAATACGGTCTCCTACCTCGCCCCAAAGAACCTCCTGCAGAAACTGTGTCAAATCCCCGCACCCAAAATTGCAATTCCTCAATTTGCCACCAAAAACCCAAAAAACCCCAAATCAACTTTTTTAATCAGTTTACTAGCCTAATATCAGTGTTACCTTGTTGGTCATCTCATCCCATTGAAGATCTACTGAGATTGACCGGAGAGAGCCTTCTCCTGCCCCGTAGGGCTAGCTACGAGGCTGAATGGTTTGATGTAGCCTTGAGGTTTACCTTTCTCAGCCTGAGGTGAAATTTCAAGCGCTAACACATTCTATATGGGTTCCATGTTAGTGTCTTGGTTCAGCAAGAAACAAAGTTCAATTGAATTATCTACAGCTGAAGCAGAAGACATGGCTATTGCATCTTGCTTCACAACACTACTTTGGATGATGCAAACCTTGCAAGACATTCAGATCACATGTACTCCACCCATCTCCATTCTATGTGATAATACAAGTGCCATTAGTATTTCAAAAATCCCAGTCTTGCACTCCAAGACAAGGCACATACCCATCAAATATCATTTTCTATGTGAACAAATGCTTGAACAAATGGTCAAATTGGAGTATGTTCCCTCCAAAGAACAGGTTGCTGATATATTCACTAAACCACTGCCCAAGGAGATATTTGAATATCTCAGACAAATGCTGGGAGTAGTTTTTGCATCATCCTGCTGTTAAATCCTATCTTCTTTAGAGAAAGAGGGTTATATGTGAGTTTCATGAAGCGTAGTCGCATATATACGTTGGTTTCTATGGGTACAGTTGCGTATATGTTGGTTTGAGGAAAAGCAGTGGGCCAGACTCAGGAGAAAGGGGTCTGATATGGTTCAGTGAATTATCTGCTCTGCTTGATGATGGTTATAGTGTGTTGATGACATGTGGAAATATGTTGGCTCTCATAAGTTGTTGATAACTTGATATATATCTGATTGATGATGATGCCTTGATAACTCTTTTGACATATGAAATAATCAGATCTGACAGTAAACATTTGACACAGGTTCAGGGGGATCATATGCTTCTAATAATGCATATTGTTGGCATTATCTTAGAAGATCTCGATGCAGATTTTGTTTTAGGTGGAACAGGTTCAGGGGGAGAACATGGTTGCTGATCTGGATGCTGATTAACAGATGTTGTTGATGATAGTTGCTGATGACTATCATGGTCTTGTTTAAGATATTTGGTCTATGTTATATATGTCATGTATATCTTTTAATGTAACGGTCATGAAAAAGACCTAATTTGTAACCCCACTATGCATGGGATGGATGATGTAATGTTTCTTGACATGTATAAAAAATTGATATATCCCCACTTGGTTGGGTAGATGAGTCAAATTTGGTATATCCCCACTTGGTTGGGAGATGGATGTATGTATGAGTCATTGGTGATAGGAAGGTCATTTGTGATGCATGTATAGAGTCATGTTCTTCTGGCAGACTTTGCTTATGCTCAGGGGGAGCATGGACTCGATCAGGGGAGCTCAATCAGCACACTTCAGCATATCAGAAAATTTAGCATGCACTCAGGGGGAGCATGACCCTTTTCCCTTGATGTCAAAGGGGGAGAATGACTTGGTGTGGTTTTTGTTGCCATCAATTCCAAAGGGGGAGATTGTTGGCATTATGATGTATGTCTTGTACTTGATGGCAACCCACTTGTAGTAGAACAACTCACTTGTATATGGTAACTAGATGAATCTACAAAAGAGATATCAAATGTGACAGAATGCATGACAAGTAGTGTTTACAAATGTGATGAAATGCAGGGCAGCTTCAAGGAATCAGGTCAGAAAGCAACTCACTCAGATGAAAGATCACAATATACTAGGAAAATAGTAAAGAATAACAGATCAGTCTTCACAGAATGAAGAAAGAGAGGTATACACAGGTTCACCATTGACCAAACTGCGTATACACACAAGTTAACAGAACAAAAGGAGCGTATAATGTACATACGCACTTTCATAAAAAGGAAAGCGCGTATACCTTGGAAAACTAAGTTTTGCTCCAAAGTATTTGGTCCCTAGTATTTTGATCCATGATATTGGTCCATGGTATTTGATCCGAGGTATTGACCCTAGGTATTTGATCCAAGGTATTGGTCCTAAATGGTTTTGGTCCATGGTGTTGAGAAAAGCCTAAAACTATAAAAGGAGGAGAAGGTCATTAGGCCAAGGCACTCAAGCATTGAATATCTGATGAAGAGTGAGATCTAGTATGAAGGTTATTGGGTTATGGTGCATTGTTGGATCTGAACCAAGTAGGAACCTTAGTAGTTGGAGGATAAGATCTAATGATGGATCGGGATCTTAAGGCATAAAGTGAACTATCATTATGTGTTTTTGCTCATGAATATTCTAGATCTGAATATTGATGCATATATTATTCTGTAAATGATATGATATAGGTATAACTGAAGTCTGGTATAGCTGCAGAATTATGAATTAATATTTAGAGATGTATACATTGGTTGGCTTTGAGGAAAGTGCGTATATGTTATGAAACCAGCTCAAGAAAAGATAGAAAAGAAAGATCAACGCCTTAGAATTCAGCCTCTTCGAGGGGGCAACCTCCTTTACATTACATAAATGAACAATTCTTGGATGATACAAATGACAAAACCTCCTTTCTATATATAGGAGTCTAAGGAGTCACAATATAATCCAGCCGACCTAACAATAATAATATAAAGCCACAAAAATAACAATAGAGGGATTCTATGGGGCACAGAAATAACAATATGGGGGTAATAGGGACACAACAATATAAATAAGGGGTATAACTACAATAGTAATGGGGTAATCACTAGTATTATAGGGACCCAACAGTATACACGTAGGTTCAGCATAAGAAAGTAGTGTATACCTTATAATCTATGTTTTAGTTGTTGCCGTTTGTTGTTGCAGTATTCTAGGTTCTGGCCTGGGTTCTGGTTACTGTATTCTGGTGACAACATTCTGAAAGATCAGATTGATGGGTTGTCAAAGTGATTAATTGACTTGGTTGTGGTTGGTTCAATAGGATATTGGTTGATGATTGAATGATGTTGTTGATGGATCCAGTCTAAAAATTTATGAAACGTGGTCCCTGGAAGAAAGGAGAAGGTTGTAGCCTTCTGTAGGCCGGAACCTACGTACTAGTAAACATATCAGCTAGTACAAGAGCTAGGGGGTTGTAGCTCCCTTCCAGTAGAAGTCGGAGAATGAGAAAAGGATGTAGCCTTCTGCAGGTAGAAGCTTGCGTACTGGTATAAGGCTGCACCAGTACAAAAATTGTAAACATAATTTTCTTATTATGAAAAGAAGACAGAGATGATTGTAGCAGGTGGTTTTCACCCACATTGGGTTTACACCTTATATCTTGGTGTTTATGTGTGTTGCTTATGTGTGATGCTTTATTCTTCTTTTACTGCACTGCCTAATGAATTGTTGATATACTGATTAAAGTTCACTACATGATAATTTGGGTAAATCAAAAGATCTTTGCATATACGCTGGTTTCATTAAGTATGGTTGCGTATACACGCTAGTTCACTGAGCTGAAGTAGCGTATACAAATCAGTTTTGAAAATTAAATTATTGATCTGATAATACTGATTCACCCTCCCCTCTCAGTATTATTTCCAACAAGATTGACTACAAAGAAATCCATTGGCATGTCCCCATTTCAACTGGTTTATGGAATAGATGTAGTTTTCCCTTCTTCCATGGGAGTGCCAGTCATGAAGATCATTTAGGAGGTACAAAGTGAACCAAATGATATACAAAGAAGGATATATCAGACAATTCAATTGCAACAGTCCAGAGAAGAGGTATACAATAGAACTCAGGTTGTCCAGGAAAACATAAAGAAGATTTTTGATAAAAGAACCAAAGCTGATGATTTCAACCTGGGAGATAAAGTGCTAAAATGGGACTCAAGAAGAGAAGACAAAGGGAAACATGGTAAATTTGAAAATCTTTGGAAGGGTCCATATATTATTTCAGCTTTCAGAGGGAATAATGCATTTTTCCTCAAGGAGTTAGATGGAACAGAATTACTAGGAGGTCCTGTCAATGGCAGGATGTTGAAACATTACTTTTCTTGAGTACACAGATTTCCTCACTTCATTGTAAATATCATAGTTTTTCAGGTTTTTAGTTGGATTATTCATTAGATAAAAAATAAACAAAAATAAATTAATTAAAAAGGAATAAATAATAAAAATACAAATAAATAAAAATTTTAGATTGACGATAATGCAACTTTGAAGGATCCAAGGCTACTAGTCATATGTTCTTGACACTTAAAGCTGAGAAGTGCCTTCCCCATCTAGAGCCACTGTTAAGGTCCTATAATTTATAGGATCTCGAGGTGATTGAGTATTTCATAGTTTTCAGATTTCAAATTGGTCACAAACTTCAATATTCAATTGATTTCATAAAAAAAGAAAAAAGAAAAGAAATGAAAAGATGTTATATAAAAAGAAGAAAAAGAACAAAAGAGAAAAAATAAGAAGAAAAAGAAAACATCAAATGTTGTTCAAATCATACAGTCTAAGCACGATTGGAAAAATTTCAATTTTTGTTGATAGGGTAGAAAATAAAGATGTGCCAAACAGTTTAATCTTGGCAAATTAGTAGCTAGGTAGAAATAACATTGGTTCAACTGTTTAACCTGGACCAATGGGAGAAATAAGTGATAGAGTAGGTTATAAATGAAAGAAAAAGTGAAAGGGTCTGCAAGTCCAAATGCACCCTCAAAAAGAAAAAAGAAATATACTAGATTAGAAAAATAAGGGTAGGTAGAATTGAGAAAAATTCAAAGAGAAAACGACCTCAAAAATTCTTTTTGTGGCGACACATCTCAATGTTTTTTCTAAGGTCGGGAAAAGAAAATAAAAGGGGAAGGGGTTTTTGTTATGTTTCCTAACCTTATTCTATACCTCTATATCCTATATTCTGCACCCTATGTATTTCCCTACCCCACCAATCACTTACCTGTCACATCCAACCTTACCCGCCCCCATCTCTCACCTAATCTCCATTTACTACATATGATCCAATGACCCATATGCTTTTCCAGCCCCCCCTCACCCTCTGAAAGTTAATCCTGGGGGGGGGGGGTCCAAAATCAGTGGTTTCAAACCACTGACGTGTCACGCTCTTAGGATTTCGCACCCCCCCTATCATTCTACTTACCACTTTCAGGGCCCCCCGAAAAGTGGTTTATGCCTTTAACTAAACCTCTCTCCCATTGTGACCATTTATCACTCCCGCCACCTCATGACACCATCCCATCCCATCCGCTTATCACCTCCATTCCCATCATTGCACATTGAATTGGATGGACCATTAGCCAAAGGACCTGTGCCAAATCAGGCCAATCCAACGGGAACACCCCACAGCTACAAAAGCACCATTTCACACCATTTACAAATTTTAACATCCTCTCTTTAATCGCAGGTGTAATTCAAATTCATCCAGGCATACACTATGAAAGCAATAAGCACGCTCATACAACAGTATAGTTGCAGAAGGATCTATTTTTCTACAGTGATCATACATTCCCTTTCTTGAACCCCGCTTATGGTTTATTCCTTTTCTTTCTCCTTCTCTGAATTCCCATTTCTTCTTATCCCATTTTGTTACAAATTCAACACAGTTCATTTTTCAAAGGTTTTACAAAAGTGTTGTGTTGTACAACAACCCCCCATTTCATAAAATTTTTCTTTGAAATCATAATAGGAAATGGGTCCCTTTCAAACATAGATATGTCAATAAATTGGTATTTACTTATTATTAGGAAAAAACCCTCATAAAAAGTCCAATTGAAATATGATTTCCCTTTTGAAAACAATGAGAAAAGGGCCTTTTAAAAAAAAGCAAATTATAAAGCTTTTATTATTGCGATAAAGAGATCGCAAGATCGCATATCGCAATAACAAAAGGAACATAAGTAAAGGCACATTGAATAATTCCGATCCGAAAAGGGAAATCGCTATCGGATATCGGGGAAAGACAAAGCACATCACCTATAAAGCATTCCCCATTCCTCCGATGCGATAAAGGCATCGCTATCGGCAATCGGCATTGGTAAGTGTTGCGTTAATTGAACCATCCTCAATTCCTCTGATGCGATAAAGGCATCGCTATCGGCAATCGGCATTGGTAAGTGTTGCGTTAATTGAGCCACCCTCAAATCCCCCGACGCGATGAGGCGTATCGCTATCGGCGATCGGCGATTCACAATGGCACAAATAAAGGAACCCAAGCCCTGCCCCGATTGCGATACATTAAATCTGGGTGCGCATTTCTAAACATAATAAAGATTGGCATGCATTGTATCACCTTCGGTGATTGAACGATATTTTGGATTATTATGTAAATCCTCCTTTTCACGACGCCAATCATCAAATGCGATTAACCGCCAAAATATAAGCCACGCTTGAATCAATATACGTTATGATGGATTATTTAAAAGCTCCCTTATCATCACTGACAGATGAAGCGGCCAATTAATGAAGGAGTTATGTCGAGATTTTTCACTTAGATTATGTTTGCGGCAATTTTTATCGTGATTTTTATTCATACTCTTTCATATCGGATCTTGCTATCTATTTCTTTGTATCACGTTGGTCTTCCTTCCTTGTGCAGAATTCCGCTGAAGTTTCAAGTTTTAAGCAAATGGGGAAGAAATCTAAGAGGTTCGCTGTGGCAGCAGCCCCTGCAGTTACTATCCAGCCCACCAGTGACCCAGGACCAAGCAAGAAGGGATTGATTTCAGACGTTACATGTCTCGGCCTAGGAAATACCAGTTGGCAAAGAATTTATAATCCGATTGAGGCTGAAGAACCAGAGGAAACAGAAGAAGAAGCGACTGCAGAATCAACCAGCAAATCAGAAGCTTCGCTAAAGCATTTGGCCGACTCGTTTCTACACAGGATAGCAGCTCGGGAGAAAATTCTCCCTTACACTGATGTGGTCAGATGGGTGGTTGAACAAATTCATGTTTCTAATAGAACCTTTTGCACAGTTGATGGAAGATTTTTCGGTTCGTTCCAGCCTCACGACTTGAGGAAAATGTACCATTTTCTCGAGCCGGAGAAGAAATACAACAAAGATTTTCTAAAGAAATTCGCAGATGAAAATGAGACAGAATCAGCCCCAATTAGACAGTGGAGACAGAATCCAGCAAAGCACAAACACGAGTCATCGGGTAAGTACTCCGTGGATTCCTTAGCATCTCCTTACTATTACGCTGGGGCGATGATGTGTAGGATATGGGGGATGCATGATTCTGCAAGATTTGATATAGAAATGGTTCCTTTAATGGAAGCAACAACAAGTAGTTATATCATGGATTGGGCCAATATTTTGTCTGATAAATTAGCCTCTGCAATTCTTGATTTTAGATTAAATTCATGCAAAACTACCTGGACTATCCCTCCCTTCTATTACAGTGCTTATGTCATGGATATGCTTTGTTTTAATTCTGAATACCCGATACTCGGGTGGAGGTGGACGCCACAGGACCCCAAACCAATTCACATCTACCATAAGATGTTATGGAAGGCACATTACAAAGACCACATATATCAAATCTGTAATGGTTTTATGTTGCCCATTTATTATGCTATCTTTGATAGGCTTGCCCCAAGAATTTCCGAGGAGGCCGAAATTGATTTAACTGCAGCGGGGAATTGGTTCGGGGAAGAAAAATTCACGTATATATGGGTGTTTGGCAGTGCCACAAAGCCCCATGTTCTCCCATTATATGTGCCCGATAAACTATTGGCACGTGAATTAGCCTACCAAATTACAACCGCTGGAACGTCCAAAACTATTAGGACTTCCTAAAAGCAGCTATGGCCCGTATTCCCTTTAAGATGTGGTGTTTACACCATACTTGATTGGAAACATGCTGAGAAGGAGGCAGGAAAAATTAATGTGCTCAACCTTGCGACCATCCCTAGTAGGCAATTCGATCCCCAGAAGGTTGCCTACAATGTGCTCGAACAGGCCAAACTCACCAAGTTTGACCATGAAAAAGATCAATTTGATGATTTATTTTCTTTAGCAGAATCCTTGTCTCAGGTTAAAACATTGGCTAGAATGAGATATAATGATGAAGCAATGGTGGAATTCAATAGGCTCAGAGAGTAGAGATTGCAAACTTTTCCTCTAGACTTGTTGGCCACTACACCAACAATTAAGTCAAGCGAGCCTGGGCAGAAGAGTACTGACGAGCCTCCCGCTACAAAAGAAATTCCCGAAAAAGAAACAGAGCAGGAGAAAGGAAAGGAGCAGGAAAAAGAGTAGGAAAAAGGGAAGAAGCATGACAGTGAAGTCATTGATTTGGAGACTCAAATTGATCCAAAACTCCTCCAAGAGTGGTAGAAATTTGACTCTATTATTAATAATCCCGAGACTCCACTAGGATTCGGCAAGCCTCAAGTGACAGTCAGCCAAGAAACAACCACAAATACTGTTATATACCTAGGGGGGATAATATGGGGTACCAAGGGAGGTACCCAAGGTAATAATTTAATAATGGGATGGGCCATAGTAATAAATAAGGTGGTTAACCCATGTCATGTAAGGGACCACAAGTAGTTAATAATAATGTAAAGGGCCCATGGTATTAGTTGATGGTATGAGGAAACCATGGTAATGATGCATGGTATTGTATGTATGAGGCCTATATAGAGGCTAGAGACTCCACATGGAGAGATATGAAGAGAATTATTATTGTATGAACAAGCATATGGCTTGTGGAGTGCTCTCCTTCCTTAAGGAGTGAATGTATGGTGTTGCCCTACCTTAAGGGTTTGATCAATAAAGAATCATTTCATCTTATTCTTGGGTTTATTTGCATTATATCATATTTTCATGTCAGATCTATAATATTCTTGGGTTATATCTACAACAATTGGTATCGGAGCTACAACAATTGGTATCAGAGCACTTTCTTGGGCGAACCGTGGAGAATTTTTATTTTTTTTTCAAGGTTTCTGGGGCGGCGAATTTGCAGATCAGATCTGTACGTTTTGGTGCTAGATCTGCAGAATCTAATTGCAGATCTGTATTTCTTATGAAAAAATACCCAAATTAAAAAAAAAAATCAATTGAATCGGAGTCCGGATGAAGGAGATATCGCTGATTTGAAAATCAGTGGGGTTGCAGACAATTTTCAGGACAGCGAGTTTGCGGCGCAGATCTAGAAGTCCTGGTGCCAGATCTTCAAAATATAATTGTAGATCTGGAATCTTTGTGAAAAAACACATGATTTCAAAAAAAAAATCAGTCGAATCGGAGTCCGGATGAGAGAGATATTGCTGATTTAAAATCAGCTCTTTTTGCAGAAATTTTGGGTGACGTCGGGAGAGTAGCGGCGCAGATCTGAAATTCTAGTGTCTGAATCAGAATTTATATCACATGGGCAGATGCAAAATGGTTGTTCCATTTCTAAAACAGGTTATAATAGGGATTCTGAGCAATATTGACGGATCTGTGACCATTTCAATTTTTCGCCAATATTTTTGTGATGGCGGGCCTAGATCGCTTTGAACAGGAAGACTCTTTTTTGGGTCGTCTCACTAAGCTCCGACAGACTGGTACAGTGGAGGAATATATTACCGCTTTTGAAGCCTTAGCCTTTTGCACTAGGGGTCTCACAGATTCATTCTTCAAGGACTGTTTTATCTTCGGTCTTAAAGAAGCCATCAAAGCTCAAGTTCTACTTCACCACCCTTCCACGTGGGCGGAGGCTTGCCAGTTAGCTCGTCAGGTCACATTGCCTAGCAAAGATTTTATTTTTACAGAAAAGAAGGAAACTATGGAACCTAAAGGGTTACTTCCTACTGGTATATCCTTATTGCAGATTCATGGATTGATTCAGAAAGAGAAGATCATTGTTTCTATCAATCCTAGTTGTAAACATAATTTTATTAGTGTTAATTTGGCAAAAAAATTGCAAGTCCCCGCAAAACAAATTGAACATACACAGGTTGATGATAAGGATGTTCAAATCTATAAGGATTTGAAGCTTTCTATGGATAAGTATGTGTTTCATGGTGATGTTTATGCTTCAGATACGAATAACATGGATGTTGTTTTGGGATACCCTTGGATGGAATTAGTGAGTACTACCAATATTAATGTGCAGAAGAAATTCCTGAAGCTTTGGTATAAAAAGAAGAAAATTACATTACAGGATATTTCCATTAATAAGCAGGTAGAGTCCAAGGAGGCTGAAGCAGAAGATGTTCAAGAGACTGACACATCAGATGATGAGCCTTTGATGATCAACAATCAAACACAAACAGAGGCTGCAGAAGAAAAGGTTACAGGTGATGATACATCAGACGAGGGCTCAGTGGTTGAAATCATATTGAAAAAGAAGACACCACAACAGGCACCACAGCAGGGTGAAGTAAAGAAACAACCATCGTGGCTTAAAAATTCAACATATCATCACCCACATCACCCAGCGAGACAACCATCAAGATGGAAACCAAGTCGTCACATGATGGATCGCGAGGAGAGAAGATCCACCCACTGCACATCAACACAGAAGAGCTGCCACGGTCAACTTCCATCTCAAGCGAGTGAGGCACCAGCGAGATCGAGGGTTCACCTTTCTCTTGGATGGCTAGATGCACGTGCATGGTATCAGTGGACTACTCTTTTGAGTAGATCTTATTATTTGTGTTCTTCCCATGTTTCGGGGACGAAACATGCTTAGGGGGGTGGAATGTTATATACCTAGGGGGATAATATGGGGTACCAAGGGAGGTACCCAAGGTAATAATGTAATAATGGGATAGGCCATAGTAATAAATAAGGTGGTTAACCCATGTCATGTAAGGGACCACAAGTAGTTAATAATAATGTAAAGGGCCCATGGTATTAGTTGATGGTATGAGGAAACCATGGTAATGATGCATGGTATTGTATGTATGAGGCCTATATAGAGGCTAGAGACTCCACATGGAGAGATATGAAGAGAAGTATTATTGTATGAACAAGCATATGGCTTGTGGAGTGCTCTCCTTCCTTAAGCCATCCTCACTCAGAAGCATCGTACCTGGTAAAAAAATTTGAGATAGAACTTCAAGAAACAAAGTATTGGCGGTTAGGACTTAGAACTGCCATCACTATCTCGATGTGTTCTCCAAGTGCCTATCAAGCTTCTTCTTATAATCTCTCGTTGGAGCACCGATGACCACGATTAAAACATACTCAAGGGCTAAGATTAATTGGGAGTTGATCCTTGTCTTTATCTAGAAGATTCACACCAGATCTAATTAATACCCTTTAATTAATCACATTTCCTAAGTTTAGACTTAGGAATACATTAACAATGATTAATTATTTTAATTAAACCATCTCTAGGTGGAATTTTCCCAACAATTTCTAGGTTTTGGAGAATGCATGTGCCTTAGCCTCTTTGCAAAATCTTGAGGCTAGGTCACATCCGATGCTACAAAAATCAACAGAGACTAGAACACCATTCAATGCTACAAAAACTAACACTCCCTCTTAGTGGGGAAGGTGTTCTAGTGCAACACTGCTGCAACACCTTATGTCTGCATCATCCTCCCATACATGTTGTTGATATTTGATAACTAGTTTCTTTCCACTATCCATCAACCATTGTGCTAACTCTAATTCATCTGTTACTGGTTGTCGCTGAACCATGCTGCATTCGTGTTGCTGTTGACACTGCACTATACAACCTGTACTGCTGCCGACTTTGCATCTGCACTGCAACCCAACTAACACTCCCTCTCACTGTGGTTGTTGTTATTGCAATTGAGAAATATCTGAATCCTGAGTACTGAGTTCCTGCTACTGAAACAGGTTCTCTACTATATCCATTTGCTCTTTGAAATAGACGAACTTAGCTCCTGCTGGAGCTTTTGTGAGTATATCTGCAACTTGCTCTTTTGTGGGAACATACTGTAGCTGGACTGCTACACATTGCACACAATCTCTAATGAAATGACATTGAATATCTATGTGTTTCAACCTACCATGAAACACTGGATTTTCAGAGAGCTTGATGCAACTCTTAATATTGCAGTGGACACTAGTCGCCTCTATCCTCTGCTTGAACAAGCTCATCAACAACTTCTGAAGCCATATAGCTTCGCATATGGTTGTGCTAGCTTCCATATACTCTACTTCTGTAGAGATCAGTGCTACTGACTTCTTCTTCTTGTTGCACCAAGAAACCATTCCTGATCCAACATTAAAGTAGTACCCGGAAGTACTTTTCCTGTCCATTGAATTGCCTGCCTAGTTTGCATCTGTGTATCAACATAGTCTGACATCATCCCCTTGGGGTATATTTCAACTCATACTTTATTGTGTTGCGCAAATATCTCAAAATGTGCCTCATTGATGTCTAATGCTCTCTCTTCAGCTCCACCATAATCTCACTCAGAGTGTTGACCGCGAAGCAGATATTTAACGTAGTGTTGACCAGATACATGTGAGAATCGATAAGTTGTTTATACAAGGTGGGGTCAACATACTTGTCTTCTGATGTGTTTGTCTTCCTCCATTTGGGAATCATGGATGTAGACATGGGTCTACAATCTTACATCTTGAATCTCTTCATAATCTTTGTAGAATATCTCCCTTGACCAAGGAGGATCTCCCTATCCTTCTACCACACCACCAGGCCTAGGAAATAGTGCATCAACCCCAATTCCTTCATATCAAACTTTGCTACCAGGTTCCTCTTGCAGTCCTCTATGAGCCCTGATGACCCTGTCAAGAAGAGGTCATCCACATACAACACTAGGATGAGTGGATCATCCTCTACCACTACCATCAAGTAGTAAATGTTGGGATCTGCATCGCTCTTGATGAATCTCATCTGCTGCAAGTCGCTATCAATTTGACCATACCATGCCTTGAGAGCCTTCTTTAGCCCGTATAGAGCTTTCTTCGTCCTGTACACATGTGTGCACCTCTCATGTGTCTCGAATCCCTCTGGTTGTTCTATGTACACCTCCTCCTCTATCACTCTGTTCAAGAATGTTGTCTTGATGTCCATCTAGTGAATCTGCGATCCCATATGAGTTGCTAGCTATATAACTAACCAGATAGAAGTGTATTTGGAAACTAGGGAGAAGGTCTCCTGGTAATCTATACCTTCCTTCCGTGCTTACCACTTTACCACAAATCTAGCCTTATACTTCCCCATGTTGCCATCTGCAGCATAATTGATCTTATAGATCCATTAAGAGCCCACTACTGACCTGTCCTCAGGCCTTAGCACTACCTCCCAAACATCATTGGTCATGATAGAACTGTACTCTTCTACCATGGCATCTATCCACACCTGATGCTATCCGACCTCCTGATAGCTAGAAGGTTCTTCAACCCATGCCACCAATGCTTGGTACCTATCTGGCTATCTTCATTCTCTCTTATTTGTCCTAGGAGATCCAATGAACTCCTTTGCATCTCTCAATGTCTGATGAATTTCCCTGCTGATTCAACCACTAGTGGTGAGAGGTTCGACCAACTCCTCATCCTGCCTCTGCTGCTCCAACTGTTGCGAACTCACTAGATCTCCTACACCTGAGGATATGCTGGTACTAGTAACAGTACTAGATCCATGGGGTGGTCCTTGTGGTTGTTCCTGTTGTTGGACCAGTGGAGCTTCGGCTAGCTCATTCTGATCACCTGCTGGCATATCACAGGACTTCTTCAAGGCTTTATCCTCTGTAAACTTCACCTCTTGTCTCACTATGATCTCCCTACTTCTAGGAATAGAGATCCTGTATACCTTGGAGGTTTCGCTATACCCAACGAAATAACCTTTCTCTACAGTCTAATCCAACTTGGTGCGCTTCTCATTTGGTACATGACAATAAGCTATGTTACCAAAGATCCTAAAGTGACTAACCCCTGGCTTTTTCCCTGAGAAGACTTCTTCTGGTGTTATCTTCCCTAATGCCTTGTGAGAAACCTTGTTTTGAATATACACAACCGTGTTACATGCATCTGCCCATAATAACCTAGGCAAATCCTAGTCATATAATGTTGAATTTTCTAAGTCTATCCGTTAGAAAATTAATTTGTATTCTGCTGGTTTATTTCTTCTACCTGTCTAAATTCGAACAAGTTATTTAATACATTAAAATACCGAAATAAACACAATACAGTCACAACATCTACAGATCAATAACTGAAAGAAAACAAGCACACAAGTGACACCGTTATTTTTGGACAAATGTCCCCGGAAAAACCCAATGCGGGAAAATTGGTTCAGCTATTATGAGGGTTATGTTATTATGCAGTGTTTGTGAGTACAAGAGGGTGCCTAATTCGACTCATCCGATAGAGGAAAATACATGGCAGCAATACCTCTATATTCGGAAACAGGCATTTAGAAAACCTATCCACGAAATCCTCTCCGGCACAACTGAAGCTCAGCGTTGGCCATTCTGGCCTTTACATCAACCTCCTGTTGACTTGCGTCAGCCCCAGGACCCTTTGCGTCAGCCCTCTGAGGCACTGCACAGCCTTTGGGAGCCTCTATGTCACTCCCTCTGCCCTCTGCGTGGATGACGCAGTCTCTCTGGGCTCTGCGCTGCCTCTGTTGGGCTCTGCGTAGCCTGGACTGACTGTTGCTCTTCCTCTCTCTGCTTCTGTGCTTGTCTCTCAGTATTGTTCCTGCCTCTTTGCCTCGTACTCAGTGCCCCTCGTTGCCGATCATTGATTCAACTTTGCTTAGCAACCCCGCTCTGGCAAAATGAATGACTGATCACTCTTGTGTGTCCTCCAACTGACCCTCAAGCCTCTTCTTATACTTTTCTCGTTGGTCCATCAACGACCGAGATTAAATCTCTAATCAATAGCTAAGATTAGATTTGGCTTGATCCATGACTTTTGGAACCTTCTAACCCAGTTTTATATTAATATCCATTAATATTTTATTTTCCTTAAGTTTAGACTTAGGAACTCCATTAAAAATATTAATTATTTTAATATCTCCCAAATCGGGTACAATCTGTCCAAACCATTTCTGGGTCTTGGAGATCTCATGTGCTTTAGCCTCTTCACCAAATTTCATGGCTAGAGCACATCCGATGCTACCCCAAATCAACACTCCCTCTTAGCAAGGACTATGCTCTAGTAATACTCCACACTGATTATCCAGCACCAGTCCCTGTGCTGATGTTATGCCTCCCCTCCCAACATCCTCTGCACTGTTTCATCCTGTACTACTGCCCATGGCCCTGCCACTGCCACTATTACATCCATATGACAGCTCCCTCTGCATCCGTGCTGCTGCTGGTCCATCCTCTCAGCACTACATCCCCTTCTCATCATGTTGCATCGTGCTACTACACTGGAACTCAGTTACTAAGAAGTAAGTAACTGATCCACCCAACTTCCGACATCCCTGTCAAGCTAGAAACACTCCCGATGTTGAAGCTCCCTCTGCCACTAACAAGTTCTCCCTCCACTGACCTCTGCGCTGCTGCAACAACTCCCTGCATCTCGCACCGTTGCACACCTCTCTGTGCCATCTTGCACTGATGCAACACTCCTGTGCCTCTCGCACTATTGCAGCCTGCTAGCCTCACACTGGCCCGGGACTACTGCACTGTAGCACTCTCTGCCGCTCCATTTTCATTTGTCTCTACCGACATTCGCCAGTACTGCTACTCCTCTTCGGGGCTCCCCTAGCAAGGTATAATCCAAGAGGTTGGGTACCTCAAGGATCCTGCCCCTCATCGCCTATAATCTTCCTGACTATAGCTCGATGTCTCCCTTCTTCTCAAGTGGCACATGAGCACTCATGTCACACTGAATAGGCAGGATCCTGGCTTTCCAGATGACAAAGTTGGATGTTCCATCCAACCTATCCTGATCCCTCAGTGCGTTCATTGCCATCTCCGCTCTTCTTGTCGACTCCTCCGAGTCTCTCTACTTCCTGCCTGGAAGTTCTCGGTTCGACTCCTATTGAGTCTCTCTACTTTCTGCTTGGAAGTTCTCGATTCGACTCCTCCGAGTCTCTCTACTTCCCGTTTGGAAGTTCTTGGTTCGACTCCTGCTGAGTCTCGATTTACCTCCTGGAAATCCTTCTTCCAAACACCAAGTTGCCCCTCTCCAATCGTCTGTGCAACTGCAATACTAATCTGGATTCCTTGGCTAGAAATCTGCCTTGGCAACAACATCCTCTACCTTGGTCTTGCCCTGTTAGGTATTGTTCTAACCACAGTACCCCACCAGCTTCACTCCCTCAAATTTCCCATAGCTTCCTTCGCCCCAGCAATTGAAGGATTGAGCCTCTTGGCTCTACGCAATCCCAACACTGGCAAAACAGCTCCCTCAACCAACTGTGTCAGCCCTCCTAGCCTCTGCGTGAGCCTCTCCTTGCCCTCCTCAGCATCTGTGTTGGCCTCTCTCTGGCCCAGACTGATGACGCAATCCCTCTGCGTTAACCCTTCCTCTATTGCTTCTACAAGGATCAACTATTGTCACTCGAGACAACGAATTCTGCTGCAAATGCTCTGCTCAGCTGATGCCTTCAGCTCTTTTGTGATTTGTAACTACGCTTTGATACCATGTTGAATTTTCTAAGTCTATTCGTTAGAAAGTTAGTCTGTATTTTTCTGGTTTATTTCTTCTACTTGTCTAAATTCGAACAAGTTATTTAATACATTTAAATACCGAAATAAACACAATACAGACACAACATCTACAGATCAATAACTGAAAGAAAACAAGCACACAAATGACACCGTTACTTTTGGACAAATGTCCCCGAAAAAACCCAATGCGGGAAAATCAGTGTAGCTATTATGAGGGTTATATTATTATGCAGTCTTTCTGAGTACAACAGGGTGCCTAATCCGACTCACACAATAGAGAAAACTACATGGCAACAATACCTCTATATCCGGAAACAAGTATTTAGAAAACTTGTCCCACGAAACCCTCTCCGCACCACTGAAGCTCTGCGTTAGCCCTTCTGGCCTCTGCGTCAACCCCAGGATCCTCTGCGTCAGCCCTCTGAGGAACTATGAACCATATGGGAGCCTCTGCGTCACTCCCTCTGCCCTCTGCGTGGATGACGTAGTCTCTCTGGGCTCTACGTTGCTTTTGCTGGGCTCTGCGTAGCCTGGACTGACTGTTGCTCTTGCTCTCTCTGCTTCTGTGCTGGTCTCCCAGTATTGTCCCTGCATCTCTGCTTCGTACTCACTGCCCCTCGCTGTTGATCACTGATTCAACTTTGCTTAGCAACCCCGCTCTAGCAAAATGAATGACTGATCACTCTTGTGTGTTCTCCAACTAACCCTCAAGCCTCTTATACTTTTCTTGTTGGTCCATCAATGGCCGAGATTAAATCTCTAATCAACAACTAATATTAGATTTGGCTTGATCCATGACTTTTGGAACCTTCTAACCCAATTTTATATTAATATCCATTAATATTTTATTTTTCCTAAGTTTAGACTTAGGAACTCCATTAAAAATATTAATTATTTTAATATCTCCCAAACCGTGTACAATCTATCCAAACCATTTCTGGGTCTTGGAGATCTCATGTGCTTTAGCCTCTCTACCAATTTTCATGGCTAGATCACATCCGATGCTACCCCAAATCAACATATAACATTGCTCTTGTAGCCCTAACTATAGATCTATTTTTCTGCTTTGCTACGCCATTTTGTTGTGGATTGTATGGAACTGTCCATTCTCTTCTAATGCCTTCCTTCGCGCAGAAATCTATGAAGTCCTTATTTGTGTAATCTCCACCATTATCTGAGCGAAGCACCTTGATCTTCTTCCCTGTTGCATTCTCTACTGGAGCCTTAAACTCCCTGAAGTGACTCAAGACTTCATCCTTGGTATTCAAGAAGTAGATCCATGTTTTCTTGGAATGGTCATCAATAAAGGTGACGAAGTACTCGTCCCCATTGAGATCTCTAGTGGACATAGGGCCACAAATATTTGAATGTATAAGTTTCAACACGTCATCTGCTCTGTTGTCGCTTCTTGGGAATGTTGCCTTAGCATATTTCCCAAGCACTCACCCTCTACACACATCATTGTGTTTCGCGCCAAGTTCTGGAACACATGTCACTTTCTCCCTAAGCATTTTGAGTGCCCTATGGTGTAAATGACCCATCCTCTTATGCCATAGCTCATTCAGGTGTTCCCACTGAAACTGTTGTTGCTTACCAGTGCCACTGGAGAATCGAGCTGCAACCTGTACAACCTGTTGCTTCGAACTCTAATCTATTTCACCCTCTTCCAGTTCGGGTGTTTTATGAACACCTTCTTCCCTTGGACATCATATCCCTTATCTTGTAGCTGGGATACTAAAATCTAGTTCATACCCAATCTTGACACATGTAGTACATCTGTAAGACTGGTACTTTCTCTTGACTCCCTCTGAAGATCAATGGTACCTCTCCCCACTAGAGTACAATTGGCCCTGTTTCCCATTGTTATCTGGAAGTCCATTTGCTCTGCATTATAGCTAGAGAAATATTCTTTACCCCTGTCATGTGAGCTGATGCTCCATTGTCTGTATACCAGACACCCTGTGAAGTTGTGCTAGACAAGCAAGCTATCTGAGCAACTTCGTCTTCCAATCTGGAAGACAATTCTGTAGCTCTCTGAATATCAAATCTGTCTACAGTTTGTTGACCCTGCCCCCTACACCTACCTAGAAGTCGGTGAGAAAAGCCTTCAACCCCACAAGGTGTGGTTGGTGGCAGGAAACTTAGAGAAGGGACTGTCACACTAATCACGACTCTCTCCGTTTGAGCTATCTCCTAGGTTAGCTAAGGGGGGTGGTCCTAATGAAAAGTTAATTTAAAAAAGGATGTGAGTTTCTAGGAGAATTGTTAGAGTTAAAAAAATTCTCTTTAAGATTTATAAGCAAAACATTGATATGAGCAATAACCATCATAAGATAAGCATGAAATACGTAAACAACCAGTGCCTTCCAAGTATTTGCTCTTTAAGAAATGAAGTTGTATTTTGCTTAAAATGAAATGAAATGCTTTCAAATGGAAATCCAAAATAACCCTAAAAAGTGAAACACTAAATTGTTAGCACAAGATATTATAACTGCTTTCAAAAATAATCTACAAGTGGCTAGGACAAAGAGTATGAGAAAGTTCTCTTTTTGTTAATTTTTGGTATGTTCTATGCTAGAGCAATTTATTTAATTTCTTTTCCATATTAGCAATCACATCAACACAAAGTAAACTGCAGATAGAACATATATATAAATCGCAGAATACAAGCCAAGACAAGAGGACACAAGATGTGGTGCGAGCCAGGGACAAACCCCACAATGTGTGGGGAAACCCTTTGATCAAATCTTCTTTTATCTTCAAAGTTCAGCAGAGAAAGAGAGAGAGAGAGAGAGAGAGAGTACAATTACAACAGAAGTCAACACTTTGACTTGTCTAGATCTAAGCATAGATCATCTTCTATAACAATGAGATCAGTTGAAGACATTCTGCTTCAACTGATTCTCCAAGGTGACTCCTTCACCTATCATCGTGCTGCATCTGGTTCTCTTGTTGTACCACTCATACTGCACCATACTGCACTAATCACGTTGCTCATGTCCATGATCTTATCCATCATCGTGCTGCCCATACTAATGTACATCATCATCATGCTGTTGTTCTAACAGATGGCATTCTATCACTGCTGTTCATTGTGAAAGGCTGCTACAGGTATGCCATTCTACCACTGTTGTTTATCATGCTGCATCTTTACTTCATCATTCGTTTAGCTGAGATCATCATGTTGCACATTCATATTAGAGCCATTGAGATCATATTCCTTATATACTTATTGATCACCAAGTATAAGTAATATCCCTACAGATGACGAATGTCGAGATATATGCAGTGATCTTCTATGCTATAATAGTTATGCAGAGAACGTAGTCCTTCTGCTTCAAACCCTAACCACTGCTGGCTTGCAAGTTCCATACATGACTGTGTTCTTCATATATGACCTGCGTTCCATATATAAAATGCAGGCTTCATGTATTATCAACGTTCCATATATAATTCAGCTGTGAGCTTCATGTATTACCTGTGTTCCATATATAAACTGCAGGTTTATATAATTCAGCTGCGGGCTTCATGTATTACCTGCGTTCCATATATAAACTGCAGGCTTCATGTATTATCAGTGTTCCATATATAATTCAGCTGCCGGCTTCATGTATTACCTGCGTTTCATATATAAATTGCAAGCTTCATGTATTATCAGCATTCCATATATAATTGAAACTGCGGGCTTCATGTAACTACTGCGGCTTTCATTCGTTAATATTGTGCAGCGTATATGTTAGTGCTATGACTATGTATATATACATATTATATCAGTCTCTCTGCGGCTACATAACAACGTGTATGTAAATGCCATGGTTCGTTAGATGTCAATCTCTGTGTATACACAATTGCGTATGCCATGACTGCGTTAGATATCAGTCTTTGCATATACATAACAACGTGTGCATAATATCGTTGAGTTTCCATGACTGCGGCTCGTGGCTGTGGCTTCATACATAACTGCGGCTCCTTCATTATGTTGCGTTTCTTAGAGTCTTTATGTCAGCGAGTGAGGTGCTGTGCATATAGATATGCGTATGTTACAGAGTATCCCATTACATCACATGAATGTCTCCATGTCTGCTTTCCTCATCGTGTACAGTGTGTAGTCCATCATGGATAGCGTGTGAACTGAGTATAATCTCCAGCGTAAGAATGTGTTCTCATACTCTAAGTGATTTCATTACAAGACTGCGTTCAGATGTTTAGAGCTTCTTGAACAGCGTGTAAGCTAGGGCATCTTTCACGTATGAGTTGGGGCATCATCCAATATATCTTCTTGTGTGTCTCTCCATCACCAAAAACCCAAGACGTGGTGAGGAGGAGATCACATAAAAATATCAATAAAAATATCAGCTGCCATAAATAAGCTGACCCACATGGAGTTTGGCCCTAGTTGCCAATTTAACACTCCCTCTCAACTAGGGGGAACTCCATCTGCTGATCCATATGTCCGACTGTACTATCTCTGCCATCAGTGCCCTGCACTGCTCTGCCCATCTTTGCTCAGCTCTGCTGGCTCTGCTAGCTCTGCTCCTCTCAACTCTGTTGGCTCTGCTAGCTCTACTATGCTCAGCGCTGCTGGTTCTGCTAGCTCTATTCTGCTCAGCTTTGCTGAACTATGAAGAAGAAGAATTGATCGAGAATGTCTCATACCATTCTCCACTGACCCGAAGTCAGACTCATAGTGCGTACCACTGGTCCTAGACCAGTCTCAACCGACCCAAAAGTCAGCGTCATAGTAGGTACCACTCCTACTACTGGTCCCAAACCAGTATCGCAGTCTCAGAGGGTGTACCACTGGTCCCAGACCAGTCACAGCGGACCCGAAGTCAGCGTCATAGTATGTACCACTCTCACTGGTCCTAGACCAGTATTGCACTGACACGAAGTCAGTCTCAGAGTATGTACCACTAGCCCCAGACCAGTCTCAGTCGACCCGAAGTCAGCGTCATAGTATGTACAACTCCTATCATTGGTCCCAGACCAGTATCGCAGGCTCAGAGAGTGTACTACTGGTCCCAGACCAGTCTCAACCGACCCGAAGTCAGCGTCATAGTATGTACGACTCTCACTGGTCCCAGACCAGTCCTGCACTGACACGAAGTCAGTCTCGGAGTATGTACCACTGGTCCCAGACCAGTCTCAGTCGACCCGAAGTCAGCGTCATAGTATGTACAACTCCTACCACTGGTCCCAAACCAGTATCATTGATCCCAGATCAATGGAGGACATCCTAGCGTAGGGAGTACGGTAGATACAACGGTGCGTCCATCGGTACTACTATGGTCCCTAACTTCATTTCCCTGCTCATTGATCATATGAGAGGTACTTCCCATGAGTTTCAGACTGCATGGGTAGGATGCCTCGATAGGAGAACTTAATCAATCCTGTCCTCACAGGAGAACACATCAATCCTGCTACAATCGCCATGGAGAACACATCAATCCAGGCCGCCATGGAGAACACATCAATACAGGCCTCACAGGAGAACACATCAATCCTGCTACATAGGAGAGCAAATCATCCTGTTCCACAAGAGAGCGAATCATCTTGTCCCACAAGAGAGCGAATCATCTTGTTCCAGTGCGCACCACCAGGGGAGGGTGAGTCACCCTGTGGTCATATGTTGCTCTAGTAGAACTGCAAGCCCCCAGAGCTCCCAGAGCTCAATGTATGCAACATTCAGGACCCTTTTACAAAGGTCTCTTGATGACTCCAAGTCATTCGGGAAAATCACAAATTTGATCTTTCCCCCGGGGCTTTAGCGACCTGTATATCATCTCAGTGCGATGGAGCCTCCTTTCTCATCGACTTTCCATATCCCAGATAAGGCATTATCTGATGTCTGTCTGCTGGAGCAATTGTCGAATACAGGATTCCTCAATAATCGAATCACACCTCTGGTTGTCACAGAGAAAAATAGCTAACATAAGAAATTCCGCAACCATGCAGCTTCATACGAGATCATACTCGTAGCCATGTATTCGGTCTTGGCGGTGCTTATAGTGACCGACTTCTGCTTCCTGCATCGAAGCAGAATCCAAAGAGAACCAACACTGAAAAGTGCTCTAGTGATCCTCCACACTGCCTGCCCACTCATCATTCGAATAATCATGTGGTTTCATATTTTCGGCAGTGTATCTCAATCCATGAGAGATTGTGCCCCTGAAGATATCTCAGAAGATTCTTGGCACCAATCCAGTGAGGCTCAACCAAATATGAGCTCACCATGCTAACTGCAACACATATGTCCGAACGGAGGTTCTCCAAGAACATCAATGCGAATGAGTTTATGAATTTCAAAGGCATTCCCAAATTAGGTCCGCCATCACTACCATATAACTTCTTGAAAGTTAAGATCCTCGAGGTAGTCACAGGCTTGCAACTTATCTTTCCACATTCAGAATCCAACTCCCTCTGTCTCCTATAAATGAGAGGGTCTGCACCTGTCAGACATACGTGCCGGTACAAGAGGTTTATCATCCACAACCTTCGAGTAATGATTTGGATCGGTTTCACTCCTAGTGAATCTCAGTTGCATTAGACAGCTATCAATCCTCTCATACTACGCCCGAGGTGTTTTGCTTCAAGCAATAAAGGGCTTTCTTCCACCTGTATACATGAGATTCCCGATCACGAGTCTCAAAACTCCTCGGGTTGTTCCAAGCCTCTGGACCTACTGCATGAGGGGAATGGTCCCCTTATAAGACTTTCCTTCCGTGCATCTCAGACATGTACCTTCATGCTCCCTTTTGAATTCAGGCATCCTAGTCACCTTCTGACTCATAGACCTCCAGTGCTGAGTCAATGGACATGGTCCCCAGTGGACTTCCTGCAACTTGATACAACCCTGAACTCAAAAACATCTTGGAAAAATCTTTTTTCAAACATGTACCTTTCCATTGATAAGTTCCATCCTGTAACCTTTGACTTCCATTTCCGAGATGGACATCAGGTTCTTCTTGTGATCAGGTACATAAAAGAGATTTTGGGGTTCCTTGCTTTTGTGGAAGAGTCGACCATTGTCTTTGATGACCCGCATCTCTGTCATTCGGGCACTCCTTCGCATAAGGGCCGAACTCATAACCAAGACATCTACCTTTCCTTCCTACCCTTAAATCTGAACTTCCCAATGAAGTGATGCCATCAGAAGTTTTGCTGTGCCATTCTAATAACATTCTCTGCTTCAACTTCACCCTAGGTGAATTATGAGGAACCCATTGATCCTTCTGTCTTGTCCCAACTGTCTTCGGTGATAGCTCTTTCACTCTTGCTTGGGCATTGTCTTCACCTCGACTGTGATACCATGTTTATTTTTGGTATGTTCTATGCTAGAGCAATTTATTTAATTTCTTTTCCATATTAGCAATCACATCAACACAAAGTAAACTGCAGATAGAACATAAATATAAATCGCAGAATACAAGCCAAGACAAGAGGACACAAGATGTGGCGCGAGCCAGGGACAAACCCCACAATGTGTGGGGAAACCCTTTGATCAAATCTTCTTTTATCTTCAAAGTTCAGCAGAGAAAGAGAGAGAGAGAGAGAGTACAATTACAACAGAAGTCAACACTTTGACTTGTCTAGATCTAAGCATAGATCATCTTCTATAACAATGAGATCAGTTGAAGACATTCTGCTTCAACTGATTCTCCAAGGTGACTCCTTCACCTATCATCGTGCTGCATCTGGTTCTCTTGCTGTACCACTCATATTGCACCATACTGCACTAATCACGTTGCTCATGTCCATGATCTTATCCATCATCATGCTGCCCATACTAATGTACATCATCATCATGCTGCTGTTCTAACAGATGGCATTCTATCACTGTTGTTCATTGTGAAAGGGCTGCTACAGGTATGCCATTCTACCACTGTTGTTTATCATGCTGCATCTTTACTTCATCATTCGTTTCGCTGAGATCATCATGTTGCACATTCATATTAGAGCCATCGAGATCATATTCCTTATATACTTATTGATCACCAAGTATAAGTAATATCCCTACAGATGACGAATGTCGAGATATATGCAGTGATCTTCTATGCTATAATAGTTATGCAGAGAACGTAGTCCTTCTGCTTCAAACCCTAACCACTGCTGGCTTGCAAGTTCCATACATGACTGTGTTCTTCATATATGACTTGCGTTCCATATATAAAATGCAGGCTTCATGTATTATCAACGTTCCATATATAATTCAGCTGCGAGCTTCATGTATTACCTGCGTTCCATATATAAACTGCAGGCTTATATAATTCAGCTGCGGGCTTCATGTATTACCTGCGTTCCATATATAAACTGCAGGCTTCATGTATTATCAGCGTTCCATATATAATTCAGCTGCAGGCTTCATGTATTATCAGCGTTCCATATATAATTGAAACTGCAGGCTTCATGTAACTACTGCGGCTTTCATTCGTTAATATTGTGCAGCATATATGTTAGTGTTATGACTGTGTATACATACATATTATATCAGTCTCTCTGCGACCACATAACAAGGTGTATGTAAATGCCATGGCTCGTTAGATGTCAATCTATGTGTATACATAATTGCGTATGCCATGACTGCGTTAGATATCAGTCTTTGCATATACATAACAACGTGTGCATAATATCGTTGAGTTTCCATGACTGCAGCTCTTGGCTGTGGCTTCATACATAACTGCGGCTCCTTCATTATGTTGTGTTTCTTAGAGTCTTTATGTCAGCGAATGAGGTGCTGTGCATATAGATATGTGTATGTTACAGCGTATCCCATTACATCGCATGAATGTCTCCATGTCTGTGTTCCTCATCATGTACAGTGTGTAGTCCATCATGGACAGCGTGTGAACTGAGTATAATCTCCAGCGTAAGAATGTGTTCTCATACTCTAAGTGATTTCATTACAAGACTGCGTTCAGATGTTTAGGGCTTCTTGAACAGCGTGTAAGCTAGGGTATCTTTCACGTATGAGCTGGGGCATCATCCAATATATCTTCTTGTGTGTCTCTCCATCACCAAAAACCCAAGACGTGGTGAGGAGGAGATCACATGAAGAGTGTGTCTAAAAGACTTCACATCCTCTCTTATTTATACTAAAAGCGTAAGGTTGAATAGACATGACGTTTGGGCTTCTTGAGCCTACGTAAGAACTGGTCGGCTAGATAATAAAACCATAATCTAAATAAATTCATATCTCCATAAATACTTATTGAAATCGGATGATCTTTGGATCAATCCTACACCTTTCGACGAGAGGGATCTAATAAAAATATCAGTTGCCATAAATAAGCTGACCCACATGGAGTTTGGCCATAGTTGCCAATTTAACACTCCCTCTCAACTAGGGGGAACTCCATCTGCTGATCCATGTGTCCGACTGTACTATCTCTGCCATCAGTGCCCTGCACTGCTCTGCCCATCTTTGCTCAGCTCTGCTGGCTCTGCTCTACTCTGCTCAGCTCTGCAGGCTTTGCTTTGCTCTGCTCAGCTCTGCTGGCTCTGCTAGCTCTGCTCTGCTTAGCTCTGTTGGCTTTACTAGCTCTGCTCTGCTCAGCGCTGCTGGTTCTGCTAGCTCTACTCTGCTCATCTTTGCTGAACTATGAAGAAGAAGAATTGATCAAGAATGTCTCATACCATTCTCCGCTGACCCGAAGTCAGACTCAGAGTGCGTACCACTGGTCCCAGACCAGTCTCAACCGACCCAAAGTCAGCGTCATAGTAGGTACCACTCCTACTACTAGTCCTAGACCAGTATCGCAGTCTCAGAGAGTGTACCACTGGTCCCAGACCAGTCTCAGTGGACCCGAAGTTAGCATCATAGTATGTACCACTCTCACTGGTCCTAGACCAGTACTGCACTGACACGAAGTCAGTCTCAGAGTATGTACCACTAGTCCCAGACCAGTCTCAGCCGACCTGAAGTCAGCGTCATAGTATGTACAACTCCTACCATTGGTCCCAGACTAGTATTGTAGGCTCAGAGAGTGTACTACTGGTCCCAGACCAGTCTCAACCGACCCGAAGTCAGCGTCATAGTATGTACGACTCTTACTGGTCCCAGACCAGTCCTGCACTAACACGAAGTCAGTCTCGGAGTATGTACCATTGGTCCCAGACCAATCTCAGCCGACCCGAAGTCAGCGTCATAGTATGTACAACTCCTACCACTGGTCCTAGACCAGTATCATTGATCCCAGATCAATGGAGGACATCCTAGCGTAGGGAGTACGGTAGTTACAACGATGCGTCCATCGGTACTACTATGGTCCCTAACTTCATTTCCCTGCTCATTGATCAGATGAGAGGTACTTCCCATGAGTCCCAAACTGCATGGGTAGGATGCCTCGACAGGAGAACTTAATCAATCCTGTCCTCACAGGAGAACACATCAATCCTGCTACAATCGCCATGGAGAACACATCAATCCAGGCCGCCATGGAGAACACATCAATCCAGGCCTCACAGGAGAACACATCAATCCTGCTACACAGGATAGCAAATCATCCTGTTCCACAAGAGAGCGAATCATCTTGTCCCACAAGAGAGCGAATCATCTTGTTCCAGTGCGCACTTCCAGGGGAGGGTGAGTCACCCTGTGGTCGTATGTTGCTCCCCCCAGAGCTCCCAGAGCTCAATGTATGCAACATTCAGGACCCTTTTACAAAGGTATCTTGATGACTCCAAGTCATTTGGGAAAATCACAAATTTGATCTTTCCCGCAGGACTTTAGCGACCTGTATATCATCTCAGTGCGATGGAGCCTCCTTGCTCATCGACTTTCCATATCCCAGATAAGGCAGTATCTGATGTCTGTCCGCTGGAGCAATTGTCGAATACATGATTCCTCAATAACCGAATCACACCTCTGGTTGTCACAGAGAAAAACAGCTAACATAAGAAATTCCGCAACCATGCAGCTTCATATGAGATCATACTCGTAGCCATGTATTCGGTCTTGGCAATGCTTATAGTGACCGACTTCTGTTTCCTGCATCGAAGCAGAATCCAAAGAGAACCAACACTGAAAAGTGCTCTAGTGATCCTCCACACTGCCTGCCCACTCATCATTCGAATAATCATGTGGTTTCATATTTTCGGCAGTGTATCTCAATCCATGAGAGATTGTGCCCCTGAAGATATCTCAAAAGATTCTTGGCACCAATCCAGTGAGGCTCAACCAAATATGAGCTCACCATGCTAACTGCAACACATATGTCCAAACGGAGGTTCTCCAAGAACATCAATGCGAATGAGTTTATGAATTTCAAAGGCATTCCCAAATCAGGTCCGCCATCACTACCATATAACTTCTTGAAAGTTAAGATCCTCGAGGTAGTCACAGGCTTGCAACTTATCTTTCCACATTCAGAATCCAACTCCCTCTGTCTCCTATAAATGAGAGGGTCTACACCTGTCAGACATACGTGCCGGTATGAGAGGTTTATCATCCACAACCTTTGAGTAATGATTTGGATCGGTTTCACTCCTAGTGAATCTCAGTTGCATTAGACAACTATCAATCCTCTCATACTATGCCCGAGGTGTTTTGCTTCAAGTAATAAAGGGCTTTCTTCCACCGGTATACATGAGATTCCCGATCACAAGTCTCAAAAGTCCTCGGGTTGTTCCAAGCCTCTGGACCTACTGCATGAGGGGAATGGTCCCCTTATAAGATTTGCCTTCCGTGCATCTCAGATATGTACCTTCATGCTCCTTTTTGAATTCAGGCATCCTAGTCACCTTCTGACTCATAGACCTCCAGTGCTGAGTCAATGGACATGGTCCCCAATGGACTTCTTGCAACTTGATACAACCCTGAACTCAAAAACATCTTTGAAAGATCTTTTTTCAAACACGTACCTTTTCATCGATAAGTTCCATCCTGTAACCTTTGACTTCCATTTCCGAGATGGACATCAGGTTCTTCTTGTGATTAGGTACATAAAAGAGATTTTGGGGTTCCTTGCTTTTGTGGAAGAGTCGACCATTGTCTTTGATGACCCGCATCTCTGTCATTCGGGCACTCCTTCGCATAAGGGCCGAACTCATAACCAAGACATCTACCTTTCCTTCCTACCCTTAGATCTGAACTTCCCAATGAAGTGATGCCATCAGAAGTTTTGTTGCGCCATTCTAATAACATTCTCTTCTTCAACTTCACCCTAGGTGAATTATGAGGAACCCATTGATCCTTCTGTCTTGTCCCAATTGTCTTCGGTGATAGCTCTTTCACTCTTTCTTGGGCATTGTCTTCACCTCGGCTCTGATACCATGTTAATTATTGGTATGTTCTATGCTAGAGCAATTTATTTAATTTCTTTTCCATATTAGCAATCACATCAACACAAAGTAAACTGCAGATAGAACATAAATATAAATCGCAGAATACAAGCCAAGACAAGAGGACACAAGATGTGGCGCGAGCCAGGGACAAAGTCCACAATGTGTGGGGAAACCCTTTGATCAAATCTTCTTTTATCTTCAAAGTTCAGCAGAGAAAGAGAGAGAGAGGGAGAGTACAATTACAACAGAAGTCAACACTTTGACTTGTCTAGATCTAAGCATAGATCATCTTCTATAACAAATGAGATCAGTTGAAGACATTCTGCTTCAACTGATTCTCCAAGGTGACTCCTTCACCTATCATCGTGCTGCATATGGTTCTCTTGCTGTACCACTCATATTGCACCATATTGCACTAATCACGTTACTCATGTCCATGATCTTATCCATCATCATGCTGCCCATACTAATGTACATCATCATCTTGCTGCTGTTCTAACTGATGGCATTCTATCACTGCTGTTCATTGTGAAAGGGCTGCTACAGGTATGCCATTCTACCACTGTTGTTTATCATGCTGCATCTTTACTTCATCATTCGTTTCGCTGAGATCAACATGTTGCACATTCATATTAGAGCCATTGAGATCATATTCCTTATATACTTATTGATCACCAAGTATAAGTAATATCCCTACAGATGACGAATGTCGAGATATATGCAGTGATCTTCTATGCTATAATAGTTATGCAGAGAACGTAGTCCTTCTGCTTCAAACCCTAACCACTGTTGGCTTGCAAGTTCCATACATGACTGTGTTCTTCATATATGACCTGCGTTCCATATATAAAATGCAGGCTTCATGTATTATCAGTGTTCCATATATAATTCAGCTGCGAGCTTCATGTATTACCTGTGTTCCATATATAAACTGCAGGCTTATATAATTCAGCTGCGGGCTTCATGTATTACCTGCGTTCCATATATAAACTGCAGGCTTCATGTATTATCAACGTTCCATATATAATTCAGCTGCCGGCTTCATGTATTACCTGCGTTTCATATATAAACTGCAGGCTTCATGTATTATCAGCGTTCCATATATAATTGAAACTGCGGGCTTCATGTAACTACTGCGGCTTTCATTCGTTAATATTGTGCAGCGTATATGTTAGTGCTATGACTATGTATACATACATATTATATCAGTCTCTCTGCGGCTACATAATAGCGTGTATGTAAATGCCATGGCTCGTTAGATGTCAATCTCTATGTATACATAATTGCGTATGCCATGACTGCGTTAGATATCAGTCTTTGCATATACATAACAACGTGTGCATAATATTGTTGAGTTTCCATGACTGCGGCTCTTGGCTGTGGCTTCATACATAACTGTGGCTCCTTCATTATGTTGCGTTTCTTAGAGTCTTTATGTCAGCGAGTGAGGTGCGGTGCATATAGATATGCGTATGTTACAGCGTATCCCATTACATCGCATGAATGTCTCCATGTCTGCGTTCCTCATCATGTACAGTGTGTAATCCATCATGGACAGCGTGTGAACTGAGTATAATCTCCAGCGTAAGAATGTGTTCTCATACTCTAGGTGATTTCATTACAAGACTGCGTTCAGATGTTTAGGGCTTCTTCAACAGCGTGTAAGCTAGGGTATCTTTCACGTATGAGTTGGGGCATCATCCAATATATCTTCTTGTGTGTCTCTCCATCACCAAAAACCCAAGACATGGTGAGGAGGAGATCACATGAAGAGTGTGTCTAAAAGACTTCACATCCTCTCTTATTTATACTAAAAGTGTAAGGTTGAATAGACATGACGTTTGGGCTTCTTGAGCCTACGTAAGCACTGGTCGGCTAGATAATAAAACCATAATCTAAATAAATTCATATCTCCATAAATACTTATCGAAATCGGATGATCTTTGGATCAATCCTACACCTTTCGACGAGAGAGATCCAATTAAAATATCAGCTGCCATAAATAAGTTGACCCATATGGAGTTTGGCCCTAGTTGCCAATTTAACACTTTTACTAGCCATGACTTAGCTCTTTGAAATAGCCAAATATTGATAAATGAAGTACAATACATAAAAAATATTTTTTTCCAAGTTTGATATTTTGATGCAAGAAATAAAAGCTTTAAGAAACTTGAAAGAATCCCTTCAAGACACAAATAAGATATAGATGAGACTTTGGAATTCAAAACATGTGGGTTCTCCTTGAATATTTTTCAAGAATGGGTTGATTCCTCTGAGAATTTTCTCTCACGCTTGAAAGCTTGACCACATGATGATTCATTTACAAAAATTCACCGCAAATCATGAAATTGACATGAAATTAAATAAGTGCAGTGGAAAGAATTCCTAGATATACATCTATTATCCACTAGAAGATTTCTTTTCCTAAAGCAAATAATTAATTCTTATGCTAATATGAGATAGCTGCATACTAACATAACTTGAAACAAGCAGGAAAGAAATAATGACATGAGGAAATAAATAGAAGTGTAACAACAAGTCAAGAATTTACCACCCATGCAAGGAGAAGAACACCATCACGCTTTACCCCAAAGACTATTGTATTATATTGTAAGTAGTGAATACAATCCTGCAGAGTCTACTCAAACACAATAGCTCGTATTACATGATGCAATATGAGAGCCCATGACTCTATTATATAGAGAGTTGGGAGGAAATCCCAATGAAGAATGACAATGACAAATGGCATTGAAGCCAATTCCAATGTAGAAGTGATTAAACAAGTGGCATGAGGTGACAATCCCAAAGAGAACTTCGAATTTTTTGAATGAAGCTCTAATGCCAAGTGTAAAAATCGAATTCTGGGAAGTGGACATCATTTTCTTCTTCCCTTATGTGCCAAATTTGAATTTTATGATGAAATGACAAGTGTATATGGGTGGTAACCCATGTGGGGACAATTTCCCACAAAAATCTCCACCAAATATTCTCCCAAATCCTCCCAGATGTGCATTAATTTCACAAATTCGAATTACCAAGTAAGCAACTTTCTCATTTAATGCCAGAAATTCGATTTTATTTGAGCACATGTCCTTTCCTCGATTTTAGGAGTCCACATCACCTTAGGACTTCACTTTAACCCCCCCATAATTTTCCACCTCATTTCCACAACATTTAATATGTGTGGATATTTATTTTTCTCGATTTTATTTAATTCTAGCCTAATTAAATGCCACAATTTCCACTAAACTTAGGAAATGTGGGTTTTGAGGGTCCAAAACACATTATTAACCCCTCAAAGTGTGTCATAGTATAAAGTTGAGGGTGAGAGGTGTAATTTTGATTACTCATACTCTATACAACTTTTCTAGACTACACTTATTACAATTTAAATACAATTTTATTTGCAGTTTTTTTACTTGCGGGAAATCTAAAAAATAAAAAGATGACTACTCAGACCTAACCAAATTCCATGAAATTTTTTGTGTGATCTAGTATGGTAATATACATCGACTCTAGACACTAAGATGTGTTAGGGGCTCAACCTTCAAACTGTCACCCCGGATTTGGGGTAAAAAGTGAGTGAAAAACCCTAGAAAATTATCTGCCTTTGAAAAAGAAGGGATAATTAACTAGATTAAAAAAACACTCCAAGGTGTACTCGTTTTCTGGTCGAGTCCCAACATCCTAGACCTTTTATAGCTCAAAAACTCATCATTACTAGTATCACTTATTACAATTCTTCGCAGGGTGTGGAATCTGGGTACAAGAAAGATGATGAGAAGATAGAAGTAGAGTTAAAAAACTCTATTCACTGATGAAATATGATGGTACTACTGTCTTCTGGATCATCCTTGGGCGTGGAGTCTTCATATAATCATCAGGTGCCACTCCAGTGGTCAACACAGTCATACTGGAGAAATTTGAGGAATCTACTAAAGACGTCCCGAGTATCATTCCGTGTGTTGTTGCCTTCCTCTTCTGTTTGAATCTGCTCAATGATTTTGTTGTGTTGCTCTTTGGAATTACTTTCCAACTTTACCTCTACCTGCTAGAGCTCTGCTATGAGCAATTCAAACTTTTCCTGCCACTCTGCAACTAGAAATCGAACTTCTGCTCTGCTACTCACACTGCTTGGATAGGCCCTATGTAGACCCTCGAGAAATCGCTCTAATACCATGTGAAAATTCCTTGAAATGTAGCAATTGGAAATTATTCTTCTAACTGGTTAATTATTAAGCAATTTATTTGCTACAGCAAACAACGAATAATTCACATTGCAATTCTTCACAAATAAAAATTGTTCCGCGGAAATAAAATATTTGGAACTGAGAAATTTAGAGCAATCACACACACAAATTGACACCGTTATTTTGGACAACTGTCCCCAGAAAAAACCCATTGCAGGAAAAACGATGCAACAGATGAGGGTTTTACTCTGAAACTGGATTCGTCCAATATAGGCCACGTGCCCGAATTCTACGAGTCAGACACGATTCGATGGGAATTCGAATCTAAAAATGGGACACGATCGAATCCCGGTCGTGTCCCGTTAGGACACATCGTGTCCCGATTTTGGGATTTGAATCCCAAAAAAGTGAAACCCGCGGCATAAAAACAACACTGTTCTTTTCATTATTTACCATTTCTCTCATTCGTTTTTGCAAATAGTGAGCTGTGGGCAAGGAGCTAAGGGTTTGGAGCAAGGAGCTAAGGGTTTGGAGCATTCAGCAAGGAGATTCAAGCACCAAGTAAGTGCATTTCATTTCTATTTTTTTGCATTTCTATTACAACAGTTTGTATATGCATTTTTTTTACAAATTTCTGCATGTTTTGTTTTTTTTTTACAATATTCATGGCTCAATCAAGGGTAGCAGGTAGGGGGCAAAGGAAGGGGAAGAATGTCTCCATTGGAGATGCCCCTCCTCCCCCAATATCATCAAAGTCTGCTGCAAGTAATGTTGAGGGAAGACTTCCTCCTAAAGACAACATTGAGAAATATCCCTTGTGGAAATATGTCACAAGAGAGGATGGGACAAGCACCAAGGGGAAGGGAGGAGGCAATGTGCATTGGAGATGCAACTTTTGCCACAGTTCTTTCACAAGCACATATTACTGTGTGAAAGGCCATTTGTTGGCTTTACCAGGTTGTGGAGTTGGAGCTTGTAAAGTTGTTCCTTTACAAAAGAGGAAAGAAATGGAATAAGAATTCACTATCGGTATGGCAGTGGTGATCATGATGATGAGGACATTGATGCTGATTTTGATGATGACTATGAGGATTGATGACTCATGAGTCATGGGCTACCTACTGCCTTGAGGCTTGTATACCTATAGTTGTTTTATATTTCCTATTTCTATTTGCCATTGGCATTGCACTATCTGTGTAACACATTTTGATTTGATGACTTAATGAGAAAACTATAGCTGTCAATGTCTTTATCTTACTATCTTGTCTTTCATTTATGAATCATGATTTATGTGACATGTATTTGGATTTTGTATGAACTATGCATGCTATAATGTTACTAACTTACTTTGTAAACAATAAAACTAACATCTAGATGAAGATCTATGTTTGAAATCAATGAATTTGTATCATTAATGACAATTTGTGTCAGAAATATCTAATTTTTAATATATATATATATATATATATATATATAATAAAATAATATATAACGAATCCTACGTGTCCTATTCCGGGGGGTCAACGTGTCTGAATCCGACACTTGAATTCTCATTTCCTACGAATCCCGAATCTCGTGTTCGGTTACTTAGGGATTATATTATTATGCAGCAACAAAAATTCAGAGTACAATAAAATGGACACCAAACTGGCGATCCTCTCTAAGAGAAATACTAGCAAAAATATTGAGAGAATTTACCCTCTTCCTTGAACAATCCCAGCTCAGTCTGGCCACTCGAACTGGCAAACTCAAACTCCTCTGTGTAGCTCCTACGCAGGCCCTCAAATGCCCAGCCCAATCTTACCTCGAATCTGTCTCTAACTAACTATTGTTGCTCTGGAAAGAATTCTTCAGCCCACAGGAAAATTATCCCGGACTCCGACAACTGAATCCTCCTCCTTGTTAGCTAAATTGAACTGCCCTTTTGAGGCTCTATGCAACCTCTTGGAGAAATAATGTAGCCTCCTCTCCTGACTCTTCCAGAAGTAGAAACTCCTTCGGAAATCTGCTACTCTGCCCCTTTGCCACTTTCTACTCAATCATTGGCTCGATCTCACTGTTGAATCACCAGATGCTGGAAAATGAAACTACCTTGATCACTGAGTATTTGAAACTATGTGTTTTCCATCTACCACATCGACCTCCTCTTATAATCTCTCGTCGAGGAACCAACGACCGTGATTAGATTCTCATCAACGACTTAGGTCATCTTTGAGTTGATCCATGTGATTTTCTAGAGAATTCTCACCTTTCTCAATTAATTCTTATTAATTAATCGATTTCCCTAAGTTAGACTTAGACAATTTTTAATTATTGATCAATTAATTTAATTGAGCTATCTCTATGTGGAATTTCCATAAACGATTTTTGGGTTATGGAGAACTCATGTGTTTTAGCCTCTCCATAAAGTTTGAGACTAGAACACCATTCGACGTTATAAAAACTAAAACTTTGTATTCCTACTTGTAGCTCAAAGGGTTAGAGCTTGCTTTGTAGATGTATAGCAATTATTACTCCCTTAATGATGAGGCAACTGACTTCCCATCAGGGGTTGGGACATGCAAGGGTTCCTTCTCATAATATGAAGAGAAACATGTGCTCAAAAAACCAAGTGATGCCCATAATGAGTAAGGTAGAGCTTGTTGAATGGTGTTGTCATTTGTAATGCTCCCAACTGAAATAAATCCGAATGTGCACTTAAATTTATGAGTTTGAACCAAATTGTCCGATGAGGGATTTTGTCAAACACATTGTATGCACACTGCTATAGGTCGTGATTGTTAATTGCTTTACTCAGATAAGTTACACAGTAGTGTTTCATGAGTCAAATCAACACCTCAAGTGTTGTAGGTGTGTGAAAATTCCTTGAAATCCAGCAACTAGAATTTATTCTTCAAACTGATTAATTATGCATTTTATTTTGTAACAACAAAATATTGAATAAATCAAAATGTAATTTCTTCATAATAAAAATGCTATGGAAAATTTAAATAAACTAGAATTGAAAAAATATATGCACACAAAATAAAAATGACACCATTTTTGGACAAATATCCTTGGAAAAACCCAGTGTGGGAAAACTGGTGCAGCAGATGAGGGTTTTATTATTATTATGCAACAACAAATCTGAGTACAAAATATGGATGCCAAACTAGAAATCCTCAACAAAATAATCTGGCCAAAAATTAGTGAGACTTGTTTTGTCTCACTCGACATTGATCTCAACTCCGAAACTGGGACAAACTAGGTACTCGAACACCCCTATACTGCCTGTGGAACTTCTCTGACACTGTCGTTTTGCCCGACTCAACCTCTGAAAGTGACTCACTTAGCCTTCTGGAATTTCTCTCAGTCTCCAGCAACTGAATCAACCCTCTCTCCAGCTAAATTGAACCCTCCTCTAAAGTTGCATGCGCAGCGTGATTGAGTAAAACGCGACCCTCTTGCTGCTGACTCTCCGACATTGGAAATCTTCTTTGGAATCACTGTCTCTGCTCCCTCTTTGTCTCTGCGTCCCTTCTGGCTCGAACTCTTCTCTGCTCGGCTTCTGCAACTAGATAACTCGATCTGCCAAGGAACTCGACTTCACAAGTGTTTATCTCCATCCCATTGCCCCGCCCTTATAATCTCTCATTGGTGAACCAACGGCTATGATTAGATCCCCACCAACAACTAAAAGCATCTCAAACTCAATCCGTGTGAGTTTCTAGAGAATTCTCACATTTCTCAATTAATTGCCATTAATTAACCATTTTCCCTAAGCTAGATTTAGGCATTTTTTTAATTATCAATTAATTAATTTAATTGAGCTGTCTATGGGTGTTTTCTCTGGAAACTTTTTCTGGGTTCTAGAGATCTTGTGTTTCTTATCCTGTATGACCAAACTCAAGACTAGAACACCTGTTCGATGCTACAAAAACTAAAAGGGTGTTTCTCTAGTAATTCATTGCTAAGCAAATATGCATAGAAGGGAAATAAAGGAGATTCAGCATGCTGATCTGATATGTATATTGAGCCAGAATTATACTATAGGCTGATATATACAACTGATATCAGATTTGAGCAAGATAGACCTTACATTTGACTCAGCCATGAAGACACAATAATTGAAACAAAGAGGACAGTGAAGTCTTGAGGCAGCGGACAATCTTGTTCCTTATACAAAATCCCTGTGGGAAGAGTGAAAGAAAGCGGACCCAATATATCAGATAATTTGGCCATCAAACAGCTACAGAATGATGGACTCAAGCCAAGAGAAAATCTTCAGATATGGGCTGATAATAGTTGAATATAAGTTGGCCATTTTGGCTACAGGAAAAGAGAATTCGGCTAGCCTCAATACCTCTGAAACTTGTGTCTTTACTACATAAACCATTTGGTCTCCATTGCTGGTACTTGACACAAAAATCACAGCCTTCTTTAATATGACTCGGCATCCCTTAGTGGCAGAAATTTGATCTCTCTGATACAAGAATTTCTGAACATGCCTTGGAGGGATTAATTAAAGGACTCGGCCTTCTCTAATGACAATCTTGGTCACCAAATCCTTTGGCACATAGAAATCTGAAAATGATGAACACGGTTCTGGGAAGAGGACTTGAAATAATTCGTCCTCTTGGTGCAAAAATAACCTCGACCTCAATCTATTGAATGAGCTCTTTAACCTTAACACCAAGAATTGATTCGATCTCTGCTGACAGAGAATCCTTGGCACTGTGAACTTAGAAATAAACCAAAGATGCCATTGTGTCCTCCTTGGGAACTTGCTCTCTGGCTGCTATATAAAACCAATTCGGCCTTTGAAGGAATCAATTCGGCACTTTGATTTTGGGAAGGGAACTTGATCTAGAACTGGCAAGGAAATCGTCCCTCACTCCTAGAACTCGGCCTTGATGAATTTGCTCCAGAATTAAGCTTTCAAAGCTTGGTAATCAACTTTCTTGGGAGGAGATGATATCGGCCCTCTTGGAGATGATATGACCCTGCTAACAACTGATTCTATTGTTGTAGATTCTTTGAAATAAGCACAATGGAAGATATGAGATAATCTTCCCCAAGAGCTAACTAGGGTGGCACTCAAAGTCCACCGAAATTAGCTATTGAGTTTCGCTTGAAACTCTTGAAACTTGCTTGAGCTTCTTCTCAATGTCAAATAGAAATGATAGAATAGAATGCCTTCCAATTGAGTCAAATCCTCTATTTATAATTCTCCATTGAGCCTCCTTCTAGCTTCTAGATTCTCCTTTTTCCCTATTATTTTATTGGTGGGGCCCATTTTCCACTAGGAGACTTTTGCCGCCATTTTAAATAAAATAATAATTTGCCTCCTTTCTCAATAAAATATTATTTTGCCACCATTCTCCAATAAAATAATAATTTTCCTTCATTCGTCCCAACTGAAATAAATCCAAATGTGCACTTAAATTTCTGAGTTTGAGCCAAATTGTCCATTGACGGATTTTGTCAAACACATTGTATGCACACTGCTGTAGGTTTTGATTGTTAATTGCTTGACTCAGGTTAGTTACACAGTAGTGTTTTTTCTTGAATCAAATCAACACCTCGATTGTGTGACTAAGAAAATATTCATGAAAGGGAAATAAAGGACATTCAACATATTGATCTAATATGTATATTGAACCAGAATTATATTATAGGCTGACATAAACAACTGATATCAGATTTGAGCAAGATAGACCTTACATTTGACTCAATGTGATATTCTTGCTTAGTGTTTCACTAACGGAATATTGAAATTTTGATCAATTTTGGCACTCACACTATCTCACTTAGGAAAAAGGGGGCCTAGGGAACCCATGTGTGATTTTTGGCCTAAGAGACACTCCAACTATAGGCTCAGCAAAAAATTGCGGCTTTGGTGGAATGTGGGGGCCACCAAGAATACACTTCATTGGCTCAAAGAAGGTGGGTGGAAGTCGATGTGGGCCCACATGGGCAGCTTTGGAGGCAATTCGATAAAAGAAGGAGGAGCTCTCATTTTGGATCATTCATTCATCATTTTCAAATTTGTCTTTGACAAAGAGCATGCTTGAGTAGTGAGTCAAGTCTGCATGGGTTGTTCAGCACATCGGGTGTTTCCGAGTGGAAATCCTAGCCCTTGCTTCGGTGGACTTAGAGTGCCAGCCCAAGGGGGGAGTTCTCTTCAGCATAATCCACACCAGCAATAGGAGTTCGAATTGCAGCAGTAGAGGGAGCCGCAACAATGCAGGGACTGCACAATCATTGATAGAGGCACTCCAAGAGTGAGGGGAGATAAGGGAGTCTGAGGTGAAGAATTGGTGGGAAGGTTTGGGAAGCCTTCTAACAAGATTTTTAGGTATTTTGGAGGCATTTCAGCAGAAGATCATTCGGGGGGTCGAATTTCCTAGCTGGAGAAGCTAATCAAGCTTAAGGGGGTCGAAATTCCAGGGTCAAGCATTGGCCAAACCCTTCGTGGGTTATTCTGGGTAGAGGCCAAGATTAAATTCTCGGAATTTTCTGAGCAGCAGATTGGGATCTAGCCGCTCGTCTCGTCATTTCTGGCAGCAACACCATTTTTTGGGTTTTACAGGGCTTGGAGGGTGATTCAGGGATCATTGTGGGCTTTGCTAGCTTGCTCAAAGCAAGCCCAGGTGCACACATTCCAACACCTTGATTTTCCCATTTAATAAAATGAGTAGACAACGTTGTTGTGGAGTATTTTTGGTGGTCCAGTTGTCTGTTTGATTTTTGTGATGTATTGTCTATTTTTCTTTGAAAATTACTATTAATTTTCCCTTTAGGGATATTACACTCAACCACAAAGACTCAATAATTGAAACAAAGAGAACCTAGAATACACAATGAAGTCTTGAGGCAATGAGCAATCTTGTTATATAAAATCCCTATGGGAAGAGTGGAATAAAGAAGACCCAATATATCAGAGAATTTGGCCACCAAACAACTATAGGATGACGGACTTGAGCCAAGAGGAAATCTTTAGATCTGTTGATTTGGGGTAGCATCGGATGTGCTCTAGTCACAAAATTTGGTGGAGAGGTTGGGGCACATGGGATCTCCAATACCCAAAAAGGGTTTGGGCAGATTCTAAACAGATCAGGAGATATTAAAATAATTAATATTTTTAACGGAGTCCCTAAGTCTAAACGTAGGGAAAATAAAATATTAATGTGTATTAATATGAATCTGTGTTAGAGTGGTCCAAAAGACATGGATCAAGCCAGATCTAATCTTAGCCGTTGATTAGGGACTTAATCTCGGCCGTTGAGATGTCAACAGGAAAAGTATAAGAGGAGGCTTGAGGGTCACTTGGAGAATACACCAGAGTGATTAGACATTCTATTCTCTAGAGCGGGGCTTGCTAAGAGAGATAGAATCAGTGAGCGGGAGAACATATGAGGGGCATTGAGTACAGAGAAATAGAGAAGGTAGAGATTGTGCCGGGAGAGCAGCTCAACAGCCAAGGAGAGTGACGCAATCCAGCAAGGGCTCATGTAGGGCCACACAGAGGCAGCCAAGTGCCGCGCAGAGCACCAGAGAGGCCAGTGTGTTTGACGCAGGGCCTCCTGGGGCTGATGCAGGCCAAGAAAGGTTGACGCAGGGTCAGCGCGAGAGAGAGGGGCTGACGTAGTCTAGATTGGGTAGACGCTAGGGTTGTAGGAGCAGTTTTGTGCTGAAGAGCTGCCAGAAAGATTTTTCCAAGGTTTTAGCTAGGAGATTTCTCTCAAACTGTGAGGTATAGCTGCTAAGGAAATTCTCTGTTGGGTAGGCCAATTTCGGCACCCAGATTGTACTCTGATATTGCTTAATAAGAAAACCCTCAGATAGTTGCACCGGTTTTCCCACATTGGGTTTTTCCGGGGACATTGGTCCAAAAATAATGGTGTCATGTGGTGTGTTTGTTCTTGTTTCTTTTAGTTGCTGATCTGTAATATGTTGAGCATGCATTGGTGTTTATTTTCAGTATTTACTTTGTAAATAACTTGTTAAAGGAAAAATAACAAGTAGGTAGGAATAAATCAGAAAAATTGCATGAAGAGTTTCTAAAACTAAGTAAACTTAAAAATTCCACATGGTATTAGATCGTGATTGTAGATCACAGGAGGACTAAAAGAAATTAGTCGAGCGGAGCAATAGTAGAAGAAAACAACTGTCCCGAGGTGACAGACATTGTTTCTAGCAGCGCAGAAGCCAAGGAAGTGTGACGCAGAGCCAACCAGAGCCACGCAGAAGAAGCTGGGAACTGTGTAGAGCCTCAGAGAAGCCAGCGTTGCTGACGCAGAGGGCCAGAGGGCTGATGCAGGGCATCCTAGGGATGACGTAGACCCATCCGGGGTGACGCACAACCAACGTGAGGCAGAGAGGGGCTGACGTAGTTCACAGAGAGGCAATTACTGGGGTCTAGAAGGCTGCAGGAATATTGTAGAGTGGAGCTGGTGAGGTACTGTAGTCGGAATAGTCCCTGAAAGAGCAGTGCCAGAGGAGTTGTTACCGAGGGTTTCTAGCCGAGGAACCTGGATCAGTAGTGCAGTTGCACAAGATGATCAGAGTAGGGGGCATCTTGACAAGCGGCAGAAGGATTTCCAGAAGGGAAATCAGGACTCAAAGGGAGTCCAGAAGAGAACTTCCAAATGGGAAGTAGAGACTCAGAGGAGTCAAATAGAGAACTTCCAGGAAAGAAGTAGAGGAGCATCATGGCACTACACGGGGTAAGAGACTAGGATAGACTGGACGAAGCATCGAACTTCGTAGTCTGGAAGGCCAGAATCTTATCAGTGCCTGATAGGAATCGTGTCAAGAACTTCGCCTTGAAGGTTATAGCTATCTCAGTCGACCCCAATGATAACGACAAGTACGAGGAGACAATGGCGAGGGCCAAGTGCATTATCCTTGACGGGGTCCAGGATCATGTGGTACCACATATAGCCGAGAAGGAAATGGAAATTGAGATGTGGGAGGCTCTCAAGAAGCTGTACCAGTATACTTTTTTGCAGAGAAGAATGCTGCTCGAGAACCAGATGAGGTCGTATCAGATGAAGAAGGGTCAATCGATTGACACCTTCCTCGGAGGACTGAATGAGATTCGAGACTAGTTCACTGCTATAGGAGTGACACCGGATCAGGAGCTTATGGTGAGGACAACCCTGAATGATGTCTCAGAAGAATGGGAAGTATTTGTCTTGAGTATACTGGGCAGAGGGAAACTTGCACCTTGGGACGAGATGTGGGTAGCTCTTCGCGAGAAAGAGATTAGACGGCAGTCAAAGACGGGTAGCAGTAGCAAGGGGATCAAAGTCAGCAGGAGGAGGAAGATGTGGCCCTAGCGTCCGAGGGAAAGCAGAAGAAGCGGAAGAAGAAAGATCTCTCCAAGATCAAGTGCTTCCACTGTGGGGAGATGGGTCATTATGCGACTTAGTGTCCAAGGAAGAAGAGTAAGGGAGAGTCTTCCGAGACTAAGGCAGCGCCAGCACGGGTAGAGAAGGAAGTTTTGAAAAACGATGATTGTGCCATGAGTGCACACGCACCACTTGAGCGGAAGTGGGGAGACATCAAGCTGTAGTCAGGCGAACTACAGGCGATGAGGGGCAGGATCCTTGAGGTACCGAGCCTCTTGGATTAGACCTTTTTGCGGGAGCCTCGACGAGGAGTAACAGGACTAGCTAAGTGGGTAGAGATGGATGCGGATGGAGCGACAGAGAGAGCTACAATGCAGGAGTCCCGAGACAGGGTAGAGAGAGCTATAGTGCAGGAGTCCCGAGACAGCGCAGAGCTAGCAGGCTGCAACAATGCGAGAGGTACGGGAGTGTTGCACTAGTGCAGGAAGGCACAGAGAGGTCTGCAATGGTGCGAGATGTAGGTAGTTGTTGCAGCAGTGTAGAGGTCAGAGATGGAGCACTTGTCAGTGGCAGAGGGAGCTTTAGCATCAGCGAGTGTCTCTAGCCCAACAAGGAGGTCAGTTGGGAGATTAGTTACTTCTCAGTAACTGAGTTGCGGTGCAGCAGTAGGCAGCACGATGCAGCATGATGAGAGGAGGTGCAATGCGAATGAAGTGTTGGGAGAAAGGACCAGCAGCAGCACGAAAGCAGAGGGAGCTGTCGTACAGATGTAGCAGTGGCAGTGGCAGAACCATGGGAAGAAGTGCAGAGGATTTTGGGTAGGAAGGCCTAGCATTAGCATAGGTACCGATGACAGATGATCAGAGTAATACTCAGTGAGGAGTGTTGCTAGAGCACAGTCCTTGCTAAGAGGGAGTGTTGATTTGGGGTAGCATCGGATGTGCTCTAGCCACGAAATTTGGTGGAGAGGTTGGGACACATGAGATCTCCAATACCCAGAAACGATTTGGACAGATTCTAAATAGATCAGGAGATATGAAAATAATTAATATTTTTAATGGAGTCCTTAAGTCTAAACTTAGGGAAAATAAAATATTAATGTGTATTAATATGAATTTTTGTTAGAGTGGTCCAAAAGACATGGATCAAGACAGATCTAATCTTAGCCTTTGATTAGGGACTTAATCTCGGTCGTTGAGATGTCAACGGGAGAAGTATAAGAGGAGGCTTGAGGGTCACTTGGAGAATACAACAAAGTGATCAATCATTCTATTCTCTAGAGCATGGTTTGCTAAGAGAGATAGAACCAGTGATTGGGAGAGCAGCTGAGGGGCATTGAGTACAGAGAAACAGAGAAGGTAGAGATTGTGTCGGGAGATCAGCACAACAGTGAAGGAGAGTGACGCAGAGCCAGCAAGGGCTCATGCAGGGCCACACAGAGGCAGCCAAGTGCTACGCAGAGCACCAGAGAGGCTAGCGTGTCTGATGCAGGGCCTCCTGGGGCTGACGCAGGCCAAGAAAGGTTCACGCAGGGCCAGCGTGAGACAGAGAGGGGCTGACATCGTCTAGATTGGGCAGACGCTGGGGTTGCAGGAGCAGTTTTGTGCTGAAGAGCTGCTAGAAAGATTTTTTCGGGGTTTCAGCCAGGAGATTTCTCTTAAACTGTGAGGTATATCTGCTATGGAAATTCTCTGTTGGGTAGGTCAGTTTCGGCACCCAAATTGTACTATGATATTGCTTAATAAGAAAACCATCAGATAGTTGCACCGGTTTTCCCGCATTGGGTTTTTCCGAGGACATTGGTCCAAAAATAATGGTGTCATGTGGTGTGTTTCTTCTTGTTTCTTTTAGTTGTTGATCTGTACTATGTTGAGCATGCATTGCTGTTTATTTTCAGTATTTACTTTGTAAATAACTTGTTAAAGGAAAAATAACAAGTAGGTAGGAATAAATCAGAAAAAGTGAATGAAGGGTTTCTAAAACTAAGTAAACATAGAAACTTCAACAAGATCTAGGCTGATTATTATTGAATATCAGTTGGCCTTTTGGCTACAGGGAAAGAGAATTCGGCTAGCCTCAATACCTTTGAAACTTGTGTTTGTACTACATAAACCATTTGGTCTCCAGTGTTGGTACTTGACACAGAAATCACATCCTTCTTTAAGATGACTCAGCCTCCCTTAGTGGCAGAAGTTCAATCTCTCTGATACAGGAATTTTTGAATAGCCTTGGAGAGATTAATTAAAGTTCTCGACCTTCTCTAATGACAACCTTGGTCACCAAATCCTTTGGCACTTCGAAATTTGAAAATGATGAACACGGTTCTGGGAAGAGGATTTGGATTGGATGCCAACTTGAAATAAGTCATCCTCTTGTGCAAAAATAACCTCAGCCTCAATCTATTGAATGACCTCTTTAATCTTAACACCAACAATTGATTCGATCTCTATTGACAGAGAATCCTTGGCATTGTGAACTCGCTCTTTGGCTGCTATACAAAACTAATTCAACCTTTGAAGGAATCAACTCGACACTCTGATTTTGGGAAGGGAACTCGATCTGGAACTAGCAAGGAAATCGCTCCTCACTCCTATGTACTCCGCCTTGATGAATTTGCTCCAGAATTTAACGTTCAAAGTTTGGTACTCTGTCATGTCCCTTCTCAAACACATTTGTAACAGGGTGCTACTACACAATCTTGCACAATTTTGGCTAAGGAAGAGAACCCATCATTTTCGACTTAGGGACTTAGGAGGCAATTCGACTTAATTTGGTTGCTAGTGGAATGTGGGGGGCCATCCACATGGGAATTCGAATTGGCCCATTCGAATAGCTTGGAGGGAAAGTCGAATGGGTGGATAGAGGGGCCCACATGAGGCAAGGGAGGCCCAAGGAGTTATAAGGAGGGAGCAGCTCTCATTTTGGGATTCATTCATACAGCTTGCAAACAGAACCACTTGATTGTTCACTCTGTTGTTTAGCTGGGTCAACCGATTGTTTAGCCACGAATCTCTCAAGTGGGAGATTCAACCTCTACTTTGGGGGACCATCTGTGCCCGCCCTGGAGAGGCAGTTCTACAAGGATTTCAAGAGTTTTGGGGCAGTGGCATAGCACCACCAACCAGCGCAGAGCAGGGAGTGCGTATTTCTGGGCAGCCAGAGAATATGCAGAGGGAGATAGAGGCCAACAAAGATCAGATTGTTTGCCAGAGAGAGAGCTCAAATAGCAGCAATAGACCAGCATTCTTGTTGAGTTTTACAACCAGCAGAGCCAGCATTCCAGCAGTTCGAATTGTTGGGCTAGGGGACAGTGCAGAGGCCACTTAATAGATTTTTGTGGAGCTTAGGAGCAGGTGTCTTAGGCCAAGAGCTCACCTGGAAAGTCAGGGATTAGATAGCAAGGGTCAACCCATCACTTTGGGGGCATTTCCAGGAGGATTTACGGGCAGTTTCCAGTAGGCCGAGTTTTGTAGTTGCAGTTGAGGTTGGGCTCCAAGGGTGTCGAATTTCAGAAGTTTAAACCATCCAAAATCCTTCCTGTATTTTTTTGGGTTTTTGACAAGGATCCAAATATAACTTTCATGATTTTTTGAGCATCGGAGGTGGCGTTTTAAGCCGTATCTTTGTAGCAGACTGTGTAGAATCACTAAGGATTGAAATTTTGAATAGTGCCTTTTGGGGTCGATTTTGGGAAGTCCAAATCGAACCAAACCATTTCTTGGTTTTTGTGGGTTTTGGCCAAGGAGTTTGTGGCTGAGGTTTCATCATTTTATGAGCACTGGAGGAAGAGTTTCTTGTAGTCCCTTTCTAGGTAATAGTGATGTTTTATGGACAACGCAGAGCATTAGAGGAGCAGTCATTTCCAGCATTTGAGATCATTGTATTATCACCTGGGTTCTGTCATGCTTTCCATTGAGGCAAGCCTAGGTATATTCCTCCATACCATTGTACTTGCTCCATTGATTAATAAAATGGCTCAGCTGGTTCTTAGTTCTAGAGTTTTTATGAGCATTCGCTAATTGTTTAAAATTTGTGTTGTAAATCGTTTTTGCTTTGCATATTACTATTTATTTAAATTTGGAACATTACAGTGGTATCAAAGCATGATCTTGGTCTAGCTGTGGGAAATTAGCCAGAAGATCATGGAAGCTTTGGGTATGAGTTCGTAGTGACGGGTGAAACCGGAGAAAAACCCATGGCTCAAGGGAAATCCAGTATGCAAAAATTTTAGGGTAGAATTCATTGGGATGATGAGAGGTTGGCCCAGTTGAGGAGGGTGACAGACCAAACCCATCCTTACCCTTACAACAAAGACGTTAGAGGTGAGCAGGGCGTGGGGGTACAACCATCTACATCGTGTGGGGAAAGTTGACCAGATTAGGGCACCAGATCTCTTGAAAAGGAGAAAACAGGACAAAGATGGTTAAAGGGTGAGACCAAGGGGCGCTTTTGCTGGTGGAGACCTGGCTTTAGATATCAGGAGCCTGAGGAGGAGGTTGAGCATGATGCTGAGAGCCCACAGGATGGTGAGGAGCACATCGATATACCCGGTGTGGCACAAGAGTCACCTTTATTAGAGACCTCTTTGATAGCCCCAATTGACACCCTGGTGGAGAGGATAGAGCCTACTCGCATAGAGCCATTTGTTGAGGGGGTGCCATCCCTGGACGAGATGCCAACAGTTGTTGAGGTATCTAGAGTCGTGACCGAGTTTACAGGTGATAGATGCCCACGACAGTTCCATCAGTTTCAAGCCGACCTTCTAGCATTAAAAAGGAAGGTTGCGTTAGTGCGAGAGGCGATTCTGCAGCAGAACGAGGAGTTGGAGGGCATGAGAGTGGTTTGTGTCGAGTCCACGGCCAAATTGACTCACGTTGGGGAGCAGTTGGATTCCCTACTGGTGCAGCTAGAGTGCACGTTGGAGCGTGAGAGTAGCCCTCTTTGGGCATACATAGATGGGCTGGCAGCACTGTTAGGTTACCTTGGCCCATTGGACAGAGGGAGACAGAGCTACCTAGTTAGCTTGTCTGTATTGACCAGGATAATGAGATGAGACGACCCAAGTTGCACAGGGTGCAACACCCGCATGTTGGGGTTGTTCTATGTGCGGGAGTTCGCGCATTTGATCCCTCTCTTGGGGTTGGGTGGCGAGATATTCTGAGTTGGTAACTGGTGGAGTGGACTATGGAGATGGTAGTGGACCTAGGTGGAGCTCAGCAGGAGTTTCCAGGCACTGGGGATGCTGGAAGCCCTGACTGGCATTGGGATCTGGGAGGGACTACCTATCATTTCCCATGTATGTCGGTTGACTACAACCAGGATGATGCAATTGACCTAACAGTTGAGTATGCACATTCTCTAGGGGAGTCTCGGTCAACACCAGTGGTCGACCTATTTATGGACAGACTCTTTTGGTTTTCTTGGTATGGCATTTGTACACGGGATCATTGGGCGATCAACATACTCTAGTAGGTGTTTGTTAGAGGAGGTGGCATTGGCAGGCCACCAGACAATGCCTTACATGGAGCTGGGGGCTCTTCACTTTTGTGCGGGGCACAGAGGACGCAGAGGAGCAGAGCAGTGGTGGCATCACTGCTGACACATAGGGAGAGTCACTTCTCGAATCCCTCAGGGGGGATTTGGAGGGAAGATCCATTCATCGACGGGGATAATGATGCGATGGTGGAGGTGATGATACTGATTGGGTGTGGCCTAACATGTAGAGACATAGCTCTAGGCCATCATATCCAGGGATGTGTGGGAGCATCTAGCATTGAGCAGTGGTCTACAAGTGGGCATGGAGATGCATGGTGGTGTGCTATAGTGTGTTGGACTGCGTTGCGGAGTGGGAGTGCCTCACATCGCAGTGAGTACATGCGGGGAGTGACAGGTGCAGTGACACAGGTAGGAAGCAAGATGGTATAGGATGGCATAGCTACAGCCGAGGGTATCCAACAGTGTACAGGGGTAGGCCGCAGTGTACAGTGGCATGTCCAGGAGTACTGGGATGATCAGTGGTATGTAGAGGCATATGGTGCTACACGACGAGGTCTTGGAGTGTTGCCTCCAGGGACAACCATGGAAGGAGATACCGAGCATACCTTTGGGTGTAGTTCACCCAGGATCAATGGGAACACAAATGAGCGATACTTGATGGTATCCGCGAGGACTCACACTCCTAACCCTCTTCTACGTCACTTATCGGAACAGGTGATCAGGTTGTTGTCCTTTGAGACTGGGCACGAGCAGCAGGGGACGGGGAGCTCACCCAAGATATTTGGATGACACTTGGTGTGATAGAGGGGAGACTTCTCAGCGAGGGCATCAAGTCGGTGCGCGAGTTGACAGCCACAGGTCGAGGGATGAGGTGATCACCGATAGGGATGGCATATCATTCATCACTGATCCTATGCCTAGGGAGCTGGTCACAGGGGAGACATGTTTCACTCTTTCCACAGGGCATGTCTGGACCATGCATGAGCAGAGGATACCGTGTACGGCTGAGATAGTTGTCCAGTATGTATCCAGGTTCCCGACATTGTATCGACACATTCTCCAGGGGGCGGGTAGTCAAACCAGTGGTGATGGTTGGCAGGAGCAGGATGGATCCACATACATTGACTCGATTGCACGTATCAGATACCCATCTATTGGTTTCATTCAAGGGGTAGCTATTTGGCACACGTGGTTTCCAGTGGTCATCAGTACTACACAGTGGCAAGCACCGAACAATTTAGCATGCCTCAGATTAGTTCATGATGTATGGAGCCTATATATGGGTGGCATGCAGGGACTAGAGATGAGGGCCAAAGGGATTCCATCGGTTGTCAGGGCTATGCCGCAGCAGGTCTACCTATGGGATGCAGGGATTCAGTTGATCGATAGATCACTTGTGATGAGCGGAGTCATGGCAAAGAGTGATATAGTTCGCTCTTGGGATGACACATGGGGGTTCACAGAGGGTTTCATCATATGGGGAGGCAGATATTCTCTATTGCTGCACAGGTTTGAAGTTAGATTTGGATGGGTAGGCCTTTGTGCCATGGAGATGCGTAGGCAGGATGTGTCTCGCCTCTTTCAGTATTCCACCATCGAGTTCTAGGAGAGGAGGATACTGTCTATGCACGATGGGGAGTATGACATAGTTAGAGTAGTGCAGTGTCAGCATGGTGGCACCACTTTAGGACTAGCAGGGAATTGGGGCGTCACATCTCTTCACAACTCAATAACCTTTAGGGATGCGCCGACTACTACAAGGGGATATCATACAGATCTTCCATTGGGCTTTAGTGAGTCACTGATGGAGCAAGGGACTTCTGGTACTTGCACCGGGCAGGATAGTGAATGCAGCGAGGGGAGCTTCATGTTGGACAGGATGGCCTGGGATCCTAGTATTGAAGGATTCTTTCATATCAAGACAATGCTGAGGTCAGGGACGATTCAGTGGCACATCTGGGACCTTGGCACATGTTGTAGTGACAGTGGGGAGCAATAGTTACAGAGGATGATCGTTCAAGGATTGCTTGAGAACAAGTAATTTTTGGAGCGTTGGAAGAACTTGTTGGATGAGGATGCCACCTAGGAGGGTGAGCACATATTGGAGCACCCAACTTTGAGGTTGCTTGAGGGCAAGCAACATTTGGGAGGGGAGGACTGTCATGTCCCTTATCAAACACATTTGTAACAAGGTGCTGCTACACAATTCTGCACAATTTTCGCTAAGGAAGAGAACCCATCATTTTCGACTTAGGGACTTAGGAGGATATTTGACTTACTTTGGTTGCTAGTGGAATGTGGGGGCCACCCACATGGGAATTCGAATTGGGCCATTCGAATAGCTTGGAGGGAAATTCGAATAGGTGGATGGAGGGGCCCAAATGAGGCAAGGGAGGCCCAAGGAGTTATAAGGAGGGAGCAACTCTCATTTTGGGATTCATTCATACATCTTGCAAACAAAATCACTTGACTGTTCACTCTGCTGTTTAGTTGAGTCAACCAGTTGTTTAGCCATGAATCTCTCAAGCGGGAGATTCAACCTCTACTTTGGGGGACCATCCGTGCCCACCCTAGAGAGGCAGTTCTACAAGGATTTTAGGAGTTCCGGGGCAGTGACATAGCACCACTAACCAGCGCAGAGTAGGGAGTGTGTATTTCTGGGCAGCCAAAGAATACCTAGAGGGAGATAGAGGCTAGCAGATATGAGATTGTTTGCTAGAGAGTTATAGAGATGAGATAGCAGCAATAGACTAGCATTCTTGTTGAGTTTTACAGCCAACATTCCAGCAGTTCGAATTATTGGGCTAGGGGACAATGCAGAGGTCACTCAACTGTTTTTCGAGGAGCTTAGGAGAAGGTGTCTTAGGCCAAGATCTCACTCGGGAAGTTAGGGATTGGATAGCAAGGGTCAACCCAGCACTTTGGGGGCATTTCCAGGAGGATTTACAAGCAGTTTCCAGCAGGCCGAATTTTGTAGTTGCAGTTGAGGTTGGGCTCCAAGGGGGTCGAATTTCAAAGGTCTAAACCAGCCAAAATCCTTTCTGTGTTTTTATGGGTTTTTGAAAAGGATCCCAAATATAAAATTTCATGATTTTCTGAGCATCGGAGGTAGGGTTTTAAGTAGTATCTTTGCAACAGATAGTGTAGAATTGTTGGGGATTGAATAGTGCCTTTGGGGGTCGATTTTGGGAATTCCAAATCAGGCCAAACCATTTCTGGGTTTTTGTGGGTTTTGACCAAGGATTTTTTGGTTGAAGTTTCATCATTTTCGGAGCATTGGAGGAGGAGTTTTTTGCAGTCCCTTTCCAGGCAGCAGTGAAGTTTTCTAGGTAGTGCAGAGCATTAGAGGAGCAGCCATTTCCAGCATTTGAGATCATCGTATTATCACCTGGGTTTTGTCACGCTTTCCATTGAGGCGAGCCTAGGTGCATTCCTCCATACTATTGTACTTGCTCCATTGATTAATAAAATGGCTTAGCTAATTATTAATTCCAGAATTTTTATGAGCAATTCCTTCTTGTTTAAAAATTTTTTGTTGTAAATCATTTTTTCTTTGAATATCACTATTTATTTAAGTTTGGAAAATTACATACTCGAGCTTCTGGGGAGGAGATGAAATCGACCCTCTTGGAGATGATATGACCCTGCTAACAACTGATTCAATTGATGTAGATTCTCTGCAATAAGCTCGATGGAAGATTTGAGATAATCTTCCCCAAGAACTAACTAGGGTGGCACTCGAAGTCCATCGAAATTAGCTATTGAGTTTCGCTTGAAACTCTTGAAACTTGCTTGAGCTTCTTCTTAATGTCAAATAGAAATCATAGGAATAGAATGGCTTCCAATTGAGTCCAATCCTCTATTTCTAATTCTCCATTGAGCCTCCTTCTATCTTCTGGATTCTCCTTTTTTTGTATTCTGCTTTCTCAATACAATATTATTTTGCCACCATTCTCCAATAAAATAATATTTTTCCTTTATTCTCGAATAAATTATTATTTTGCCGCCTTTCTCCATTAATATAATATTTTCCCTCCCTTCAATAAAATATTATTTTCCACCATTCCATTAAAATAATGATTTCTAACTTTTCTCACATAATAATATTTTTCCCTTTTTAATTTCATCAAAATTTAGCAAAACTCCATAGTTATTTTTGCATGCACAAAATTGGGAACATCACTTTCCTCCCCGCCAAAAATTGCTTGTCCTCAAGCAATATCACCATATGTTGTTGATCCACAGGCTGGCTGAGCTAATACCAAGGTCCCAAATATGCCACTGAACCATTCCTCGTTGTCGTGCCACTATCACATGAACAAATCCTTTGTCACTAGGGTCCCAAACTCAGCCTAATCTCCTCCTGCGGAATATCTTGCCATACTCGCGAAGTCTCCCATGTCAGCAACAAATCACTAAAACCGAATGGAAGATATGAATGATCTTCCCCTATAGAAACTAGCTCAACCCCAAGGGTAATTGAACTACCAAGTCCTGTGATGCACGGATCCCATGCTATCCTCAAAAGGGTGCCACCATGTTGTCGTTGTGATACTCTGACTATGACAGGCTGCCCCTCATGTGCATACTATATAATCCTCTCCTGGAACCTAATAGTGAAATATCTGTGAAGGCCCGACTCATCCTGCCCAGGCATATCCATGATGTCGATGTCTACCCATCCACTGCTAATCTCAATCCTGAGCAGCAATAGTAAAAATTTGCCTTGCCATGTGATGAGGGCCTCAACACTCCCCCACACGTCAGACCAAGAGTGAGATGGATCGCTCTATGACCTAATTTCACTCATCATGAAATAGAGCAACCAATCAACCAATTGAATTCCTGGATCCCATAGCCAGATCGATTGCGGCATAGTCTAGACAACTGTTGAAACCCACTTGTGCCACGTCTTTGATCCTTGCATGCAATCAATATATAGACTCCTCCATGAATCAATCTAGTGCATGCAAAACTGCCTTGTGCCTGCCATACCACGCAGTGAGATCTGCTATCATGTCTCTTGAGGGCACTCCCCACCACTGCCTGGAGTCTAAATATTTGCTTGTAAGAAAGGTTCGCTACTCGTTGTATATGCTCCTAAGGCGCCTTAGAATGTCTTGCCCAAAATGTGTCATGCATCCCGCTAAGTGTGGGCTCAAGGGTGGAGCATGTGCTACCTTTGCAGAAGAATGACCAGTCCCCAAGTCTGCATCTGCCTACTTGTGCTCTGACCATATGCTTGAAATTCCTTCTCTTGATGCATTGTTCCCCGCCCAACTATCTCAAATGAAACTCCCAGGCCCCATTGCTTGTGATGAGAGCATCAAGCGACAATATCCAAGTCCCCTGTGTCAGTGCATAATGTTGGGGAGTGATAGATGTGTGGGTTCCAATGGGTATATCCAAGAACCCATATGGAAGCTCATGGTCAGCCCTGTGATCAACCCGCTCTCCAAACCTAAGTGTGCCAAACTCAATGGTGTGCCTGACACCCCCACCAAGAGATCTCTCCGGGGGTAACACTCCAACAACCAGTTGTGCATCATCGTACTCTGCTGCACACAAACATATACCCTTGCACTCCTCTGCATAGCACTAAACTCCATGGCACAACTCTGTGCGCCACTGGGCACCAATGCTCACTGTCGTACCACTCTATACCATATAGCCAATGTATCCACCACTCTGCTAGTGAACCCACCATGGTGTGAGCTACATCTTGTCATCTTCCCTAGTAGACCTGAGCTGCCTAACTCTTGACATGCTAATGGGAATGACACTACCGTGCCTTTCCTCAGTAGTCCCTGTGTCCAATATACCAATGAGAGAGCACTATCTCCATGAAATGCCCTGTCTGGTGGCTTGCCGATGCCACCCCCTCCTACCAGCTCCTGCCAGATTGGTCTAATCACCTTGAGAACCCACGCACATTCAATATGCCAAGAGAACTCATGAAATTTTCCTGCTCCCCTGTGCATCCATCTTGTCACCAATGATGTTCAGGGCTCTGAGGGAGATTTCAACATGTGTGTGTGTCCAACCACAAGATCCATCACGCAACCACTACCATCACCTATCGACTCTACGATGTGATGGGTAATCCCACTTGGATCCGAATAATAGGCTGACCATTGAGCCCTATTGCTGCCTCGCTTGCACATGTAAGTTAATGTGGGAAAAATCCTCAACCCCATAAGTGGTGTGTTCTTGGTGGAAAACTCAGATGTCATGTCCCTTCCTAAATTAATTTTGAACAAGATTAATTATTATATTATTGGGCCAATTTTTGAGATAGTGGGTCCCATTCAATTTTACGAGGAGGTTAGACTTAGGAAAAGTTATTTTTGTTGTGTTTAAGTTACACATGGGGGCTACCCACACTAGGGAAATACACACTCCCTAGTTCGATTTGTATGGAGGTGGTTAAGTTTTGCATGGAGATGGTTAAGTGAGGGCCCACGATGGAGGTAGAATTGGAGGGAAAAGTGCTCCACGAAATCTATATAAGGAAGGAAACTCTCCTCAATGCATTCATCTTTTGGCATATTGATTTCTTTTTGGTTGCTTGAGATGCTTAGTCGAGTCACTTGTTGTTCAGCATGAGTTCTTTTAGCGAAGAGCTCACCCTTTCTTCGGGGGACTTCGAGTGCAACACTAGGAAGCTTTTTCTTCATTCTTCAGGATGAGGATCTCATTGTGATTTCCAGCAGTTGCATTCATCTCCAGGTGGTGCGTATTATTGGAGGATGCAATGAAGAGGTGGCCGAGTTTGCTTGTGGTGTCTTGCAGTGGAGTTTGGTTGAGAGATTTTCTGAAGAGGAGGCATAGAGGTTTGTTGTCATTTTGGAGAGTTTGGGAGCTAGAGGAGTGTGCTTCTTTGCAGGGTAACTTTCGCACTTCCTGGGCCAGTGCAGAGGCAGTACTTGGTGCTCACGTGGACGGTAGAGTATTAGTATTAGATTTCCAAGAAAGATCAAAATTTCAGCCTCCAAAGATATTGAAATGCATTAATAGAAGTCTTTGATAGCATCCAAGAAAAAATTTGAAGTCTTTTTACAAGATAGATCCAAGTGATGATGATGATGATTTCTCACAATGAGAGTCATCTCTATTTATATGATCCTTTTCCTAATTCAAATTAATCTAATACCCCTTACAATTATAAAATAATGTGAAAATAACAAATCCTTGGTGACAAGCTTTTTGTTGCACAAACTGCAGATCTTATAATTAGGCAAAGGCTAGAGGGCACAACAACAGTTGGGATAGAGGCCCATTGTCACCACAACCTAAGTCCCCTACTCTTCTTGGATTTTCACCGACGAGAGGAGTCCCAGTAATGCTCTCTTGTGATAGATGTGTATATATGATGGGTTTGAAGTGAGGCAAGGTAGCTTATTCAATGGAAAGGTTCAATGAAAGTGTAACCTTTGGGAGAAGATATTAAGACTTTCCATGAAAAACCCCTTCAAAAAGATCCTACACGAGACCTAGGGTTGAAGTATATGAAGAGATATGAGCACATCCAAAGTCAAGGTAGACAAGAGAAAAGCCAATGAGTGATTTGTTGATTTGGCAGCTCAGGGACAAATTCCCTTCTTTGGACAACCTTCCTCATCTAGAGAGGACCCTTTTTGCCCTTGGAAGAATTTAATTTGTTCAAGGAATTTATTTATTTTTATGAAAAACCCGCAAGGACATAAAAGTACAAGTCAACCTAGACAAGGAAAATCCACCTCCAAAATCACATATAGATACAAGTCAAGGCAACCTCATTTGGACATCATCTCACAGATCTTCTTCTTCTCTTTGGAGGTTTGAATACCTCTCAAATTGCAAGTCTTTTTCCACACGTGTGAGGAGGAGAGAGACGCTCTTTGATCAGGCTGAAATTTGTCTTTGACCATCGTTAAATTTTTGGGAGTTTGGCATCAATTTGACTTGGTTTGACTTCAGATTTTGCATATGTTTTGGACGCTGAATTATTTGGAAAAGAGGATGAATTTTCTGGGAACTTTGACCTTGGTTGAATGCAGTTCTGCAACTAGGGTTTTAGTAGACTTTGAGTTTGACTTTCATTGATTTTGAAGGACTATTTTGGGATTGTTTTGACTACATTTTGTCCAACATTCAAGGCTGGATTTTTGGATAGTTGACCAAGCTCTTTTGGAGGCAAGTTGATTGTTGACCGTTTGGGATTGTTGTTGTTGTCATTGACTTTGACCATGTTACCCACCACCAGTGGGTAACCCCTATAGGAGAAATTTTCTCCTAGATTTGTCTTTAGCCAATAGCCAGCAGCCCCTTGCAGCCACCAGATAGCTCAATGTGCCACCATTTTATGCCACTTGAGCCAACCATTGTGTGCCCTCGCCCATCTATTATGATCATATGTTTGAAAGTGGGCCTTCTAACCCTGAAGGTATGACTTTTCATTATGTAATTGGGTGTTTATGCTTGCTTTTCTTTGGCACATTTGGACATATATTAGTGGGGAGATTTGGCAGAAAGAATGGGCTTGAACTGTACTCTTGTTCCCTTGCCCCAAACTAGGGGTTAATTTTGTATCCTAGTCCCATGGGATCTCCTCCATTGGCTACTAGCTTTAGGAGTGGAAATACATGGGAAACCCTAGTTTTGGTTGTGTGTCCCACTTCTTGACACCATATATCTCACACCCCTTTGTTCATTAGAACCCCTTTTCACATCTTTCCCATTCGGGTCCACATTTGTCCATTGGGTCCACAAGGTGTTACCTTCCTCCTCCCCTTGTCCACACTTTGGATTGGGCATGGAAATATGCCCCGAAGGTTGATGCAGCTAAAAATAAAGATAAAAGCATAATTTGGCCACTTTTGATAGGAAATGTACCACAAAATGCAAAAGATGGTCAGGACACAAAAATTTTGCGTGTGGGCAAAGGCCAACCATGAGCTCTACCCCCTATCACTATGGACATCACCCTGGTTCCTAGGGCCCTTATGAGTGCCCCCTGCATCATTAGGGAAAACATGGTTGTCCCAACCCCTAGTGGGCGATGAACTGCCTTACCTTAAATGGGTTAATCATTGCTAAATCATACACATCATGCTCTCATCCCTTGGAGCCCCAAGTAGTAAAATGATGAAAAATCAATAAAAGGAAAAAGGCATGTGAAGAAGCATGGAAAAACAAAGGTCGGGGTACCTCATGTACCATGATTTCTCCCTCCTACATTCATATACCTAAGGTGTGGGCTTCCCTCATTCTAACTTCCCTTGCACCGTGGAATGTGGCTTGGAGCCTTCCCTATTGCTCCAATTTGTTCCATCATCATTTCCCATGACACCTGCCATTTAATGGATGTACCATGGACCTCTCACTCCCTTAGAGTTTGAAACCACCTAATAGAGTCCTTTATTAACCTCTCTTGTCGAGCAAGGTAACACTTTTACATCCTAAAGCCCATGTGGAAGGGCATGCCACTATGAAGTGTCTACTTTTTTCCCGTGATTAGCAAGCTTATTTACTCAATTGCATTAATGATTGGTTGTGCTGGAAGGTGAGAAGACGCTTTGGATCTTATACATGATTGTAGGTGGATATTCATCTTGGAATTGGTCTCCCTATATGGGATCCAAGCCCTTCAAAGGGTCATAATGGCACTTGTAGGGCGAGCGTTGAGAGCCATGGGCCTCCATCATAACAGAGCATTGATTACTATACCATGTCTGAAAATTATGAGATTTAACAATCTCAGGAATCCTACTGCGACCAACTGAATCTACTTCACCTAGATTTTAAATTACATTACAAGATTATTTTAGATTTCTTCTTGAAACATTGAAGTAAATTAATGAAGTAGCCTACACCAGTTAAATATGATTTTGAAAGATAGGAACTGAGCAAGGAAAATAAAAACACATAAGACATAGTTATTTTTGGACAATAGTCCCCCGGAAAAACCCAATGCGGGAAAACTGGTACAACAGCTCTAAGGGTTTATTATTATTAAGCAGTAGCAAATTCTGAATACATCACTGAATACCTCACAAGGTTATTCAGTTACAGAGAGAAATACTGGTAGAATATTTGTGAGTTTACCTCACACAATCGCTGAGAAAAACCCCTGGTTGTTCCGGCAGCTAAATGAGGTGCCCCTGGTAGGTTCTGTGTTGCCTCTACGCTATCCCAGCATCAACCCTCTTAGGCATAGCATCACCCAATTGGGGAATCGACCAATAGCCCAGAGTCACTGCTCTCATCCTCCCGGTCTCACACCTCGGCTTCCGACTGCTGAAACTGACCCTCTGCTCTGACTTTTGACTTTCTCTCTCTCCCTTTGCGCTGCTTCTACGTGGCCATTCTAGCCTTGTGTCATCCTCTGCGTTAAGGCTACTGGATCACTCTCTGCCTCTCTTTGTTGATGATTCTCCGGCTAGGAATCTCTCTCTCTCCAAAAGTTGTTATCCCTGCCCCTCTACTGCAAGAAATCTCCTCCAGCAATTTTTCTCCTGAGAACTTCTCACTTCAAAAAATTCATTTCCTTAATCTCTCTATGTGTTTTCCAAATGACCCTCAAGCCCCTTCTTATATCTTCTTGTTGGACGACCAACAGTCTATATTAAATCATAATCAAAGGCTCAAATCGTTTTGGCTTGATCTGTGTCTTTTTCTAGAAGTTTCACCCATGATTAGATTAATACCCATTAATATTTTAATTTTCCTAAGTTTAGACTTAGGACCCCCATTAAAAATATTAATTATTTTAATAAAATCACTTATGGGTGGAATTTCCCAAAACGCTTTTTGTGTTCTTTGAAATGCATGTGCTCAAGCCTCCCTGCAAAATTTGAGGCCAATGCTACCCCAAATCAACACTCCCTCTTAGCGAGGAATGTGCTCTAGCAATATGCTGCTACTGCATACTGCTTTGATTTTGAAGCATCATCGTCTGCATTGCTAATGTCTGACATGTTGTCCACCAACTACTGTGCTACTACTGTAACTGTATTGTTGCCTTTGACACTGCCACTACCAATGCTACATTTGTACTACATCTCCCTCTCAAATGTTGCATATGTTATGCTACTAGCACTGTCACTGCTAACACTACATTCGTACCGCAACTCAATCGCTGAGAGAAGCAACTGAAAACACCCAAAATTGGATAGGTATCCAGTGGATACACCTCGGTGGTGAAATCCTTATTGCTGCTAGTCCCACGCTATCTTCTGAAGATCTACATTGTGTCTCGCATTGTTGCCTCTCTTCTCTACGCTGCTCACATTCTGGCGCTACTAACTACTACATCTGTCGAATCAACACTCCATGGCACCAACTAAAAACTCCTCCATCTCGCTACTACTGATCATGGGCTCCCGTAGCAAGGTGATGATCCAAGAGGTGGGCTCCTCAAGGATCCTGCCTATCTGTAGCTCTATCGAACTACAGTTCTATATCATCCCACCTCCCTCTTGGAGGTATCTTGGCTATCATGGCAAACTCCTCCTCCTGTTCAATTTTTGTGGCTGCGACCTTAAGATCATGCTTCTCATGCTTGTCCTTTTTCTTCAAAGGACACTGGGATGCATAGTGGCCCATCTCACCACATCTGAAACATTTCACCTTGGAGATGTCTTTCTTTCGTCTTTGTTGCCCCTGTTGTCCCTTCAATGCAAGGGTTGTGTTATCCTCCTCCTCTACTTTAGGCTTCGACCCACTAATGTTGTTGCTCCCATCAAGTTTGACCTTGAGTAGGTCTCTCCTCATCTCTTCTTGTTTCAGAACTGCCCACATCTCATCCCAATTTGGCAATGTTGCTCTGCCCAGGATACTCTAGACAAAGACTTGCCATTCATCCAAGACAGAATTTAGAGCCAGTCTCACTAACTGTGAATCCTTAGGAGTGTGCCCCACAGTCGAAAACTCATCACGGGTCTCCTTTAGTTTCGTGAGGAATGGATCCACACATTCTCCCTTACGCATTTGTGCAAATCTCAACTTTTGTTCCAAGTACATCTTCCACTGCTCGGAAGATCCCTGATACAAAGTGGCCAAGGCATCCCACATCTCCTTAGCAGTTGCTCTACTAGCAACGTGGCATACCACATGATCCTTGACTCCATCCAGGATCATCCTCTTGGATTTTGACATCTCAACCTTGTACTTCTTTAGCGGATCTGCATCCGCGGCTTCAACTACCACGTTATCAACATACGCCTTGAGGGCATGCTCATATAGAAGGAAAGACATTCTAGCCTTCCAAATGACGCAGTTGGAAGCCCCGTCCAACCTATCTTGATCCCTGAAGCCACTAGTTGTCATATCCTTCAAAAAATGTCGAATAGCACCCTCTTTCTCCCTACTGCGTAGCTCCTAGGTTGCCTTATGCACTCCCTGATGGAGCTGGTAAGTTGTTGCTCCTCTGCTGTCCAGCAAATGAGAAATATTGATTTCCTTGGCAAGAAATCACTGAGGAAGTATTCCCTCACTATGTGATCTGCTTCCTTCTTCTGATGACTTTTTTGCCCAACACTCAATTTGCAGAAAACTGCATCCCTCTAGCTCTGAACTGATGCTCTGCATGGTTCCCTCTGCCTTGCAAATTCTCGATCCGGTAGTCTTACCTCTCTTTCGGCTCACTCAAAGAGAGACACCCACAAAAATATAGCCCTCTTGGCTAGAACTGCACAATCCCTCGGGGGATTCGAACCACTGCTTGTTGCAACAAGTTGGCCCTTGCTTCAGTGCTAGATCTTCTCTTCTTGTTTCACATCAAAAACTTTGATACCATGTGAAAATTCCTAGATCTAACAATCTCAGGAATCCTACTGCAACCAACTAAATCTACTTCACCTAGATTGTAAATTACAATACAAGCTTATTTTAGATTTCTTCTTGAAACATTGAAGTAAATTACTGAAGCAACCTGCACCAATTAAATATGATTCTGAAACACAGGAATTGAGCAAGGAAAATAGAAACACTTAGGACACAGTTATTTTTGGACAATAGTCCCCCGAAAAACCCAATGCGGGAAAACTGGTGCAGCAGCTCTAAGGGTTTATTATTTTTAAGTAGTAGCAAATTTGGAATACATCACTGAATACCTCATAGGGTTATTCAGTTACAGAGAGAAATACTGGCAGAAGCTTTGTGAGTTTACCTCACACAATCATTGAGAAAAAGTCTTGGTTGTTCCGGCTACTGGATGAGGTGCCCCTGGCAAGCTCTGTGTTGCCTCTATGTTGTCCTAGCGGCAACCCTCTCAGGCACAGCGTCACCCAACTGGGGAATCGATCAGTAGCCTAGAGTCACTGCTCTCAGCCTCCCAATCTCACACCCCAGCTTCCAGTTGCTGAAACTGACCCTCTTCTCTAACTTTCGACTTTTTGTGTCTCCCTTTGCACTGCTTCTACGTGGCCCTTCTGGCCCTACGTCATCCTTTGTATGAAGGCTACTGGATCATTCTCTGCCTCTCTCTATTGATGATTCTCCAGCTGAGAATCTCTCTCTCCGAAAGCTGCTATCCCTACCCCTCTGCTGCAAGAATTCTCCTCAATTGATTTTCCTCCTAAGAACTTCTCACTTCAGAAAATTGATTTCCTTAATCTCTGTGTGTTTTCCAAATGACCCTCAAGCCCCTTCTTATATCGTCTTGCTGGACAATGAACGACCTAGATTAAATCATAATCAAAGTCTCATGTCATTTTGGCTTGATCCGTGTCTTTTTCTAAAAGTTTCACCCCCGATTAGATTAATACCCATTAATATTTTAATTTTCCCAAGTTTAAACTTAGGAACCCCATTCAAAATATTAATTATTTTAATAAAATCACTTCTGGGTGGAATTTCCCAAAACGCTTTATGGGTTCTTTGGAATGCATGTGCCCAAGCCTCCCTGCAAAATTTGAGGCTTAGAGCACATCTGATGCTACCCCAAATCAACAACATGGGCTTCTTTAGCACCACACATTGCTTGTTTGTGCCCCATCCATATAGAGACGATGATGCACTTGGACCATGTTGCCAAGCCGACCACACATTTACACCCAACACTTGGCAGTTGATCCAAGGCTTGGATTATTCATTTTTGTAGCATCGATGTGTTCTAGCCACGAAATTTGGTGGAGAGGCTAGAATACAAGAGATGTCCAAGAACCATAAATCATTTCTGGAAATTCCACTTGGAAGTGACTTAATTAGATTATTAACAATTTTTTTAATGTTTCCTAAGTCTAAACTTAGGAAAACTAGGTAATTAATCAGTATTAATTAAGTCAAGGTGAGAATCGTCTAGAAACTCACATGGATCGATTCCAAGATTATCCTAGCCATCGATTAAGTTTTAAACTTGGTCATTGGTGCTCCAACAGTGGATTATAAGAAGAAGTCGATGGGCACTTGGAGAACACACTGGAGAACACAAGAAATTCGATTTCCAGAGTAGCTATAGTCAGTTGTCGGAGAGCCAAAGATCGAAGCAGTGAGTCAGCAGAAAGAAGGCCAAAATATTCCCAATGAGGTAGCACAGAGGAATGTACAGTTGCTTCAGATTAGTAGTTTGATTTAGCTAAGGAAAAATTCATTCTCAGTTCCAGAGGCCGAGCAGAGGTTCCAGAGTGTCGGAGAGACGATTTCCTTAGTAGACGCAGGTAGAAAGACTTCATCAAAGACTGGTCGAAGGCTTGACGTCACAGAGACTGCGCAGAGGTTGGCACAAAGGGTCGAGGAGGCCGAGTTTTCTAAAGGAAGGTTGTGTCGGGATTGCTTGTGGAGGAAGGGTAATTCCCTTCAATAATTTAGCCCAGATTTTCTTGCTGTGGAATCTAGTTTTAGGCATCTAGATTGTACTCATATTTTCACTGTTGCATAATAATAAAACCCTCACTGTTGCACTAGTTTTTTCGCATTGGGTTTTTCTGGGGACACTTGTCCAAAAATAACAGTGTTAATTTTTATGTGTGTGTTAGTATTTTCTCAGTTCCAGTGCTATTTATTTCCGCAGTTTTATTTGTGAAGGTTGCAGTGTGTTTATTTCGATGTTGTCATAGCAATAACTGAATAATTAATTTATTAGTTAGAAGAAATAATACCAGTTGCTGCAACAGTATTCTGGTTTTTGGAAGTTTCACATGGTATTGGAGCATTAGTGATCAAGTCGAAGCTCAGAAGTGAAGGAAATAATTTTGCCGCTCAGACGGAGCAGTAGGCCAGAATTCTTGAGGCAGTGCAATTTGTTGCCAGGCAAGCCGAGTTGCTTGGGGAAGTTCTATTTTTTAGTGCAGGAAGCAGAAAAAGTTTGAATTTACCAGATCAGTGATTCCAGCAAGCAAAGGGAGCAGTAGCATCTCATGTTTTTTCTTAGCAGATTCTTGGTTGGATGCAGAGGGTTTTGTTGCAGGTTGAAGAAGCAAAATCCACGTTGGGTGGAAGAGAAAAGCACACATAGTAGAAGGAAAATTTTCCTCTGGGAACTTCAAATCTTGAAAGTTCAAATTTCCAATTGCAGTAGCAGCTTGTAGGACCATGCATTCCAGAAGGGAGTGTGAATAGCAAAGAAACAGTCGAGCACAAGGAAAGAGGGAGTTTTCGACTTGATCAGAGATGGCCACAGTTGGGTTGAGAGATCAGGATAGGTTGGAGGGTTCCTCCAACGATGTCATCTGGAAGGCCAGGATGTCCTTCATGTTGGATGAATATGGCCTGAAGCTCTACATAAATAGCGTTGTGGCAGGTCCCCATGATTCAGATCAATTAAAGGAATATAGGAAGGAAATGGCAAAGGCGAAGCGGTTGATCCTAGATGGAGTCCGGGACCATATAGTCTCACACATAGTTGGTAAGGATGCTGCCGAAGAGATGTGGAATGCTCTCGCCACGCTATATCAGGGCACCTCCGAGTAGCAGAAGATGTTCCTTAAGGAGAAGCTAAGATGAATCGGGATGTAGAAAGGGGAAGGCATAGATCCCTTCCTCACCAAGATTTAGGAGGTCTGGGACTAGCTTGCAGTTGTTGGGGCAGCGCCTCAACCAACAGAGCTAGTGAGGTTGGCACTGAATAGTGTCTCTAAGGAGTGGCAAGTTTTTGTCCAAAGTATATTGGGTAGAGACAAGCTACCAGAATGGGACAGGATGTGGTCAGACTTGCAACAGGAGGAGTTGAGGCGAGCTTTGTTAAAGAGCTCCATCAGTGGCAGCAGTAGCAACGGATTGAAGGTGGTGAAGGAGGAGGAAAATGTGGCCCTTGCATCAAAGGGTCCCAGTCAGGGGCAAGGGGAACAGAGAAGAAAGAAGAAGGACTTGTCAAAGGTCAAGTGCTTCAGGTGTGGTGAGCTTGGTCACTATAGCATGCAGTGTCCTCTCAGGAAGAAGGACAAGTAGGAGAAGCAGGATCAGCAGACAACTTCTGCAAAGATCGACAGGTTGTCCTCCAGGTTGGAGGAAGACTTCGCAATGATGGTAGCCATACCTCCAAGAGTGAGGTGGGGTGACTTGGAGTTGTAGCCCCAGAGAGCTACAAAGATTGGGTAGGGTCCTTGAGGAGTCCACCTCATGGATACTTACCTGGCTACGGGGGCCAACAGTATTCAGTAACAGGATGGATCAATGTTAATGATGCAGTCAGATTACCCGATTGACAGTTGTAGACTAGTGGCAGTTGAGTGCTAAGGAGCATAATGCAGTGTTGACAACAAAGCAGGTGGCTCTGTGCAGAGTTAGCAGTAGCGTAGATTCTTTCGTGACAATGCAGATGCTAGTAGAAGTCGGAGACTCAGGAGACAGATGCATCATACTGAACACAGTTGATTCAGTGTTTTGGAAGCTTTTCACTTGTAGATGTTGCAATTTTAGCAGCAACAGATGAGAGTGAGTTGCAGTGTTGGCAACAGTATGACAGTGTCAGCAGCAGCGCAGATGCAGCATCAGAGTTGTGCAATAGTTGGTGGGCATCATCATCCAAACATCAGCAACGTGACAGGAGATGATACAAAGACAGTGTTGTGACAGGATGTGCAGCACTAGAACACATTCCTTGCTAAGAGGGAGTGTTAGTTTTTGTAGCATCGGATGTGTTCTAGGCACGAAATTTGGTGGAGAAGCTAGAATACATGAGATTTCCAAGACCCATAAATCCTTTTTTGGAATTCCACTTAGAAGTGACTTAATTAGATTATTAACCAATTTTTTAATGTTTCCTAAGTCTAAACTTAGGAAAACTAGTTAATTAATCAATATTAATTAAGTGAAGGTGAGAAACATCTAGAAACTCACACGGATCAATTCCAATATTATCCTAGCCATCAATTAAGTTTTAATCTTGGTCGTTGGTGCTCCAACAGTGGATTATAAGAGGAAGTCAATGGGCACTTGGAGAACACACTAGACAACACTAGAAATTCAATTTCCTTGGCAAATCAATTTCCAGAGTAGCAGCAGTCAATTGTCGGAGAGCCAGAGATCGAAGCAATGAGTGAGGAGCAGGGGCAGTGATCCGGAGGAAGTTTTTCCAACTCCGAAGAGGCAACAGCAAGAGGGACGATTTATTCCTAGTGAGGCAGCGCAAAGGACTGCGCAGTTGCTTCAGATTAGCAATTTGATTTAGCTGAAGAAAAAATCGTTCTCAATTCTAGAGGTCGGGCAAAGGTTCCAGAGTGTCGGAGAGATGATTTCCTTAGCAGAGGCATACATAACGACTTCATCAAAGACTCGTTAGAGGCTTGATGTCACAGAGACTGCGCAAAGGCTGACGCAGAGGGTCTAGGAGGCCGAATTTTTTGAAGGCAGGTTGTGTCGGGATTACTTGTGGAGGAAGGGTAATTCCCTTCAATAATTTAGCTCAGATTTTCTTACTGTGGGTTGCCAGTTTTAAGCATATAGATTGTACTCAGATTTTCACTATTTCATAATAATAAAACCCTCACTGTTGCACCAGTTTTCCCACATTGGGTTTTTCCGGGGACATTTGTCCAAAAATAACGATCTTAATTTTTATGTGTGTGTTAGTATTTTCTCAATTCCAATGCTATTTATTTCTACAATTTTATTTGTGAGAGTTGTTGTGTGTTTATTTCAATGTTGTTGTAGCAATAAACTGAATAATTAATTTATCAGTTAGAAGAAGTAATACTAGTTGTTGTAATAGGATTCCAGTTTTCGGAACATTAACATAGATGAGGTTTTGTCTCATTTAGCGAGACATGCGAGGACATGCATCATCCTCTAGCCCTCACTGATGGAGCATCAACTTGTTATGGAGCCACTAGAGACCCATGAGACCATTGACTGTGCCCCAAATCCACTTGGGAGCACCATAGGATGTTTTGCTTGGAAATCAAAGGGCCACCCCCTTGATAATCATTTTTGGAGCCCTCATTTTCATATGGCACTTTGAGGACTCATTCATGCCTTCCAACAACCCTCTTGACCATTATTCTATCATTTCGACTAGCTTTGGATGGCTTATTTTTTCACTTATTGAGCTTTTTGGTCATTAAAATGTTGTTTGCACTTTAAAATATTATTAGGGTCTTAATTAGGCCAAAATAGATGAATTTGAAATTGAGGAGCCTCATATAAATATAAGAGGCCTCATTTTAGATTTCATGATCACTTGGATTTTGATCTCTCTACTTGAGAAACTCGGACCTGCAATTTTGGATGTTGGGATGCACTTTGACATTTCAAAATTTTCGCTATCTTTTCTTGGAGCTTCTTTTTGCAATGTTGATGGATGGATATATTATCATTGTCTTGTAAGTACCTTTTGGCTATATTTTACATTGATTAATGTCTAATGTATGGAATGTCATTTCATGATCTTTAATGTGCCCTAGTTAATGTGAAATTGTGAGAACATTAAAATTATTGGAAGTATTGCATGCATTACTCATGGACAATGATGAATGAATGTTCCTAGGGGTTAGTCTTGCATATTGCAACCTTGAAACTCCATCAAATATTGGCAACGAAGTATAAAATTCTTTTGTAGTTGTGAAGTTGCCTCCTCTAGGGTTAGTGAAGCTGCATTAGGTCTCCTTGAAGAGCGAAATCATCAAATCTAAGTAATTCTTGACTCCATTTTTCCCAATAGCCAGGCACTGGTCTAGAAATCATTGGTGATCATCTTCTTATTGACAAATCCCTCTTCTTCACCTTTTTGTCTATCTTTTTCCTCTTCCCTCAAGGCTGAGGAAGCCTCTCTAAGGCTTGGTGTGAAATTTTAGGGAGGAGGAATTTTTGGATTCCGTGTGGACTGGACTCTTCCTTAGTGTCTCCTCTAGGAATCCACAAGTTTTGAAAGAATTTTGACTGTGGAATTTCATTTTATTTGATGCCCTAGCTTTCATACCAAGTGGGAACCCTTGAAGCTGCCCTCCAACTTAGGGATTTCTTGAAGGTTCGTAATTTAGTAGCATATCATTCAAAACCTTTTCTCTTGACTCTCTTGACCTTGGATGAATTCTTATCTCGTCAAATATCTCAACCCTAAGTCTCGTACATTATTTATTTCAAGTTGTTTTTCGTGGAAAGCCATCTAGCTTCTACCAAAGCTTACGCCTCAATTGAGCCTTTCCATTGAACGAGCCATCCTTGCCTCACTTTGAACCCTAGTATAGACATATTAATTGCAAGTGAGGGTTATTGGGACTCCTCCCATTGGTGAAAATCAGAGAAGAGAAGTGGACATATGTTGTGGTGACAGTGGTCCTTTGTCCCAAAGTGTTGTTGTGCCCTATAGCTATAGCTTATATACTAGACCTGCTAGTTTGTGCAGCAACATTTTTGGCGTCGTTGTCGGGAACACGAGACGGGTGCCTCGTTCCCAAATGACATTATTGACATATCTTTTGGCAACTCCATTGGAAGAACAAAGCCCTAGTTCTCCATTGAACTTTAAGGTGAAGCAAGCATCTCTCTAGGCACCTCTAATTTCACCCTGGTGACTCCTACATAATTAATATGTGTAAACCTAATAGGAGGCCTTATTTCGATGATTTCCCTGTTCTAGACATCGTTTCCATCCATGGACACCCTAATTATTGTCCAAGTTTCCCTAATTATGAATGCCCAAGTTTGATGGTAATCTGCTTTCTACAATTAATCATGTAGCAAGGTTTGTTGCATATACCTCAAAGGTTGAAGTGGTTCACCATGATGTCCTCATAATTTTATTCATGAGAGCCCTCCATGCTCATGATTCATGGCTTCATAATTGCAAACCTAGGAGCATCTCATCAATTGAAGTGTTCTTTGATAGCTTCCTTGAGTATTTTCAAGCTTGCCAAGCATTAGATATTCAAGGGGAAGCCTTCATTGAGCATGAGGAGGATCACGAAGGAGGTGATTCCCTTGAAAATAACAAGGAAAATGACCCCACTACCCCTTTGGAATTTGATATCAATGATTACTTACATATTGAAGAGAGGAAATGGGAAGTCCATGGGCATCGTTTTGAAAAGGACCCTATCTACGACACTGATGTTGATGACATCACTAGGACCCTGTCTTTCCTCATGATCCCGGGGTTGTAGTTGAGTCACATGTGGAACCTTTCTTCAACCCTTCTTGCATTATTTCTAACGATGAGGAGTCCTCTCTCTCTCTCCTAAGAATGGTCATCATGAGCAACCTTCTTGTTGTATCTCTCCATGTCTGTTGGGTCCCTATAATACTAGTGATTACCCCATTACTATTGTAGTTATACCCCTTATTTATATTGTTGTGCCCCTATTACCCCCATATTGTTATTTCTGTGCCCCATAGAATCCCTCTATTGTTATTTTTGTGGCTTTATATTATTATTGTTAGGTCGGCTGGATTATATTGTGACTCCCTAGACTCCTATATATAGAAAGGAGGTTTTGTCATTTGTATCATCCAAGAATTGTTCATTTATGTAATGTAAAGGAGGTTGCCCCCTCGAAGAGGCTGAATTCTAAGGCGTTGATCTATCTTTTCTATCTTTTCTTGAGCTGGTTTCATAACATTTGGTATCAGAGCTTTGGATTCTAGGGTTTCGCTGCTCCAAACAGGTCATCGTGGAATTTTCGCTATAACTTTTTTTCTGTGACGTTTCAGAAGTCGCAAAAAAAACCCATTTGAGAAGAAATTTCGCTGAACCTTGGGTCCGAATTTCAGAGCTTTTCGCGCGATATTTGCAGAGATATGATCTGAGGAAGTTGGCCTTTTTGCAGACTCCTGAATTACATTCAAAACAGGTGACCTGGGGAAAATCGTCATAACTTTCTCTCTAGGGATCAGATTGAAATTTCGTAAGAAGGTACAGAAAGAGGACGGACTGTAGTTTTTTGTATGTGTGTTTTAGATTCAAAGGTTGAAACAGTGACTCGTGGCACGTCGTACAAGTTCGCTCTACTGAACCAGTCTAAAAACAAGTCACTGTGGGAGATTTCACATAACTCTTCCTTGGAGAATCCAATTTGGCTCAGACTTGTGGCATTGGAAAGAGGACACAGAAGGCTACTACAGGTAGCAATTTCAGAATTGGATGATCCGAAATTACAGAGATACATCAGATTCAATATCAGGCTTCTATAAAGTGAAAAAAGGTGTGTAGTTTTTTTTTTAATTTTTGTGTAAGCTTGGTTTAACGGAATTCAAAGGGCATAGTAAAGCATTATTATCGGTAACTGATGCCCCGAGGAAAGAAAATGCAAACACCTAGTAAGGAACCTGAAAGCTCTAGCATGACTCATGAAGAAGAGGAAGAAATGCTACATGATATATCAAAATTACAAGAACAAGTGCAACAAATGTCACGCTCACAAAAGCTAACAGAAGCTAAGATAAGTGGCGTGGAATCTAAGATAAATGGCGTGGAATCTAAGATAAATGGTGTGGAATCTAAGATAAAGGGCATGGAAGCTAAGATGGATGATTCGAAGACAGATTTGAAGAGAGACATGACAGATTTGAAGATAGATATGAAGACAGACATGGAAGAATTAAAGAAGTTGCTACAAGAAAGGGTCACTAATGGTGAAAAGGTAGTAAAGGAAACTCATGATGAGAACAAAAGAAATGTTAATCATGATTCCATAGACGCTAATGTTGGATCGAAGAATCACCATATTCCAAAAATCGATATGAGGAAGTTTGATGGCAAGGATCCCGCCACATGGATATTACAGATGGAGCAATTCTTCGATCTCAATAATGTGCAAAACACACAAAAGGTACGTATGGCAACTGTATATTTGGAACCAAATCAGTTTGTATGGTATCAATGGCTTTGCTCTCGTAAACAATTTATCACTTGGGCAATTTTTACGGAAGAATTGATAGCACATTATGAAGATACAAAAAGCAACACTTTTTTTAGCCAATTGATAAGTCTCAAACAAAAGGGTTCAATAATGGAGCACATTGAGGAGTTCCAAAAATTGAACATAAGGGTAAAAGATATTCCAGAGGAGCATAGGATTGATGTGTTCATAGGGTCTTTAAAGGATAATATCCAACATGATGTTCGCCTTTGGGAACCTGATTCATTAGAGAAGGCATTCAGGTTAGCAAGAAAAATGGAAAGCAAAATTATGGCAACCAGGAAGCATACCACTCACAACTATAAAGACGGAAGTGTTGTTGCCCTAGTCTTCCACAACCTATAAGGTTGACACCACAACAATTGGAAGAAAAAAGAGCAAAAGGGCTTTGTTACAGTTGTGATAGCAAATACACAAAAGGTCATAAGTGTGCTGAGAAGAAATTATTCTACATAGATTGTGAAGAGGAAGAAGAAAAGGAGCAAGAAAGGTCAAAAGAAGAAGATATACTTCAGGAACAAAGCCTAGATGAAGAACAAATAAATCCGACCATATCTTGTAATGCATTGGCGGGAATTACCACTCCTCAAACCATCAAGATAGAAGGACAAATCAAGAAGAAAAAGGTAATAGTGTTGATTGATTCAGGAAGCACCCACAATTTTATTCATTGTAGGGTAGCAAAAGAATTGAATTGCTTCCTATATCCAGCACCAGAGTGTCAAGTGATGATTGCAAATGGAGGAACAATAAATTGCTCTGGAAAGTGCCATAATATCAAGCTATCCATGGGAGAATATGTATTGACTAGCCCAATGCTTTCCATTCCAATGGGAGGTGCTGATGTTGTACTAGGAGTCCAATGGCTACAATCCTTGGGTACAATAGCTTTTAATTTTCAAGAACTTTTCATCAAATTTTCTACGGAAGGAAAGGAAGTTGAATTAAGGGGTATTGCAGGGAAACCAGGAAAGATAATCAGCTCTAATGGTATGACAAAGCTTCTAAAAAAGGAGCAAAGAGGTGTAATTGCACAATTATGTTCGCTAGATGTTTCCACATTGGAATCATCTATTTCTCCAGATCTCCAAAAAGTCCTGGACAATCATTCCAAGGTATTTGAGACTCCCAAGGGTCTCCCACCTATGCGTGATCATGATCATGCTATTCATCTGATTCCAGGAAGTGTTCCTCCAAACATCAGGCCGTACAGATATCCCTATGTCCAAAAAAGTGAAATTGAACGTATGGTTGCAGAAATGCTAGAGGCTGGTATAATTCAACCGAGTCAAAGTTCTTTCTCAGCTCCAGTAGTATTGGTGCACAAGAAGGATGGATCATGGCGCATGTGTCCGGATTATAGGGAGCTCAACAAGCTCACTATTAAAGATAAGTTCCCCATTCCTGTTATTGATGAATTACTGGATGAATTGCATGGATCAATTTACTTCACCAAGTTGGATCTTCGTTCGGGATATCATCAAATCAGAATGAAGATTGAAGACATTCCGAAAACATCATTTAGAACTCATGAGGGTCATTATGAATTTTTGGTCATGCCTTTTGGCCTTACCAATGCACCTTCAACATTTCAAGGTTTGATGAATTCAATTTTCAAACCATTCCTTAGAAAATTTGTGTTAGTATTTTTTGATGATATACTAATCTACAGCAAGTCTTGGAAGGATCATGTTGAACATGTTGACAGGGTGCTACAACTATTGGAGGAGAAACAATTATATGCAAAAAGATCCAAATGTTTCTTTGGAGTCCAGGAGGTGGAATATTTGGGTCATATTGTATCTCATGAAGGAGTTAAGGTAGACCCTAGCAAAATTAAAGCCATTAAGGAATGGAAAATCCCCACATCCATAAAGCATCTGCGAGGATTTCTTGGGTTGACAGGGTATTATCGCAAGTTTGTTAAGAATTATGGGAGAATAGCAGCACCTCTAACAACATTATTGAAGAAAGATTCATTTTCATGGACTCCGAAAGCAACAAAGGCCTTTGAACATCTTAAAGAGGCAATGTGCCAAGCACCGGTCTTAGCTACACCGGACTTCACAAAAACCTTTATTGTGGAATGTGATGCTTCAGGAAATGGAATTGGTGTTGTTCTAATGCAAGATGAAAGACCCATTGCTTTTGAAAGTCGTCCAATCAAGGGAAAGTTTTTAAGCAAAGCTATTTATGAGAAGGAAATGTTGGCAATACTCCATGCACTTAAGAAATGGCGACCCTACCTAATGGGAAGACACTTCAAGGTAAAAACGGATCATGATAGCCTTAAATACTTTTTAGAACAAAGATTATCCTCTGAAGAGCAACAAAAGTGGGTCACAAAGATGTTGGGTTATGACTTTGAAATCATCTACAAAAAAGGGAAGCAAAATGTGGTGGCAGATGCACTCTCAAGAAAGGATGAGGATGTGGAAGCATTGTTGTGTGCCATTTCTATTATCCAACCAGATTGGATAAACGAAGCAAGGGAGGAATGGAAGAATGACGAAGAAGTGTGGGCACTTATTCGAAAGCTACAACAAGATTCCAGTACTTCTGATACATTTAGCTGGCAAAATGATTCGTTATGGTACAAAGATCGCTTATACCTCTGTAAGAATTCCCAGCTAAAACAAAAGATTCTTATGGAATTGCACACTTCTCCCTTAGGAGGGCACTCAGGATTTTTAAAAACTTACCACAGGGTTAAGAAGGAATTTTTTTGGGATGGCCTTAAATCAGATATTCAAAAGTTTGTGGCGGAATGTTTGGTTTGCCAACAAAATAAAGTTGAAACAATTAAGACACCGGGTCTATTACAACCTTTATCCATTCCAAGCCAACGTTGGGAGGAGGTTTCAATGGATTTTATCACAGGTTTACCCAAGTCTGAGGGAAAGAGTGTCATCATGGTGGTAGTTGACAGACTTACCAAGTATGCACACTTTTGTGCATTATCACATCCATTTAAAGCCAGTACAGTTTCTACTGCATTTATGGAAACAGTTCAAAAGCTACATGGAAACCCAAAGATTATTGTAAGTGACAGAGATCCCATTTTCACTGGAAATTTTTGGACAGAATTATTTTCTTGTCTTGGTACTCAGTTAGCTCATAGCTCATCTTATCATCCTCAATCTGATGGGCAAACTGAGATAGTAAACAAATGTTTGGAAGGATATCTTCGTTGCTTTGTATCTGATAAACAGACACAATGGGTCAAATGGTTGCCTCTAATGGTGGTATAACACTTCCTTCCATACAGCAACAAAAATGACCCCATTTATGGCACTTTATGGGTATCAACCACCATCCATCACATCATATTTAAGAGAAAATTCTAAGGTTCAGGCAGTGGAACATCACATCGAACATCAACAACAAGTCCTCCAACTCTTAAAGGATAACCTCGTGTTGGCACAAAATAGAATGAAACAACAGGCAGATCAACATCGCAGTGAAAGAAGTTTTGATGTAGGTGATTGGGTATTCCTACGGCTACAACCATATAAGCAAATGTCCCTAAAGCAAGCTAAGAAGGATAATAAATTATCACCAAAGTATTATGGTCCGTACAAGGTGTTGCAAAAGATTGGTACTATGGCATACAAATTGGAGCTTCCTGCAGCTTCTCGATTGCACCCAGTTTTCCATGTTTCATGTTTAAAGAAGGTTATAGGTGACAAGCTCCCAATTCAAACAATATTGCCAGAACTTGACGAGGAAGGAAAAATTATATTGGAACCGGAAGCAGTCACAGAAACAAGAACTCGACAGCTACGAAATCGATCAATTTCAGAGTATCTTATCAAGTGGAAGAACTTATCCGCTGAAGATTCCACATGGGAGGATGAGAATTTTATGCAGAAGTATCCAGAACTACTCAAGCGTTGAGGACAACACTTTTTTGAAGGAGAGGGGCATGTTGGGTCCCTATAATACTAGTGATTACCCCATTACTATTGTAGTTATACCCCTTATTTATATTGTTGTGCCCCTATTACCCCCATATTGTTATTTCTGTGCCCCATAGAATCCCTCTATTGTTATTTTTGTGGCTTTATATTATTATTGTTAGGTCGGCTGGATTATATTGTGACTCCCTAGACTCCTATATATAGAAAGGAGGTTTTGTCATTTGTATCATCCAAGAATTGTTCATTTATGTAATGTAAAGGAGGTTTCCCCCTCGAAGAGGCTGAATTCTAAGGCGTTGATCTATCTTTTCTATCTTTTTTTGAGCTGGTTTCATAACAATGTCATCAGTCTCCCTTTCCTTCCGATCATGACCTTATGGTGGCCATGAAGCACGATATAAATGATAAGGACCATGATGAGGATGATATGCCTGAGGTTGCCATTCATCAGAGATTTATGAGCTTAATTGTTGATATCTCTATCTTTTGGTTGAAAGAGAGGATCCTATGGAGTAGGTTGCATCCCTTTATTCCCTCTTCACCCATGATCCTCCATATGTGGTCATTTTATTTTCCCACCTCCCGCCCTTGTGACCTTCCATATGGCCATTCCTACCCTTACCTTTGGATCTATTGCATGAGTAAGCAAAGAAGCAGGTGTTCTCATATTGATTGGATGATATGTTGGTTGCATTGGGTTTATGATTACACTTAGTACTTGCATGATGTAATATGCATGTTAGAGTAGGATGCATTGCATATTGATTTTGCATTAGAAATTAACATCATATTATGTTTTCATGCTAGATTAGGTGCATTTAGAATAAATTTGCATTCTAGAGTAGATTTTATTTCCTCTTGATTTTACAAGACTAACGAAAGCATGGGCAATCAAAAGACGACATAAAAGCATGGTGCCCCATTTGCTTCATCTTTGATGTGCAGGTAATAAGTCTACGGTCCCAAGAGATTGTTGGTGTTCTCAATGCCTCCCTATTCAAATACATGATTCGTGCACTCTACTGAGAACTCATGTCCCAGTTGGAGCCAGATGTTACGCACCACTAGTGGGTGACCCCTATAAGAGAAATTTTTCTCTTAGATTTGTCTTTATCCAACAACCACCAGCCCCTTGCAGCCACCAGATAACTCATTGTGGCACCATTTTTTGCCACCTAAGCCAACCATTGTGTGCCCTTGCCCATCTGTTATGATCATATGTTTGAAGGTGGGCCTTCCAACCCTGAAGGTATGACTTTTCATTATGTAATTGGGTGTTTATGATTGCTTTTCTTTGGCACATTTGGACATACATTAGTGGGAGGATTTGGCAGAAAGAATGGGTTTGGACTATACTCATGTTTTGTTGTCCCAACCTAGGGGTTAATCTTGTATCCTAGTCTCGTGGGATCTCCTCCATTGGCTACTAGCTTTGGCAGTGGAAATACATAAGAAACCATCATTTTGGGTGCATGGTCTTGCTTCCCAACACCATATATCTCACTCTCCTCCATTCATTATAACCGCTTTTCACACCTTTCCCATCTTTGTCCACATTTGTCCATTGGGTCCACAAGGTGTTATCTTCCTCCTTTCCTTGGGTCGGGCCTAGAACGATGCCCCAGAGGTTTGATGTAGCTAAAAAGAAAGATAAAAGCATAATTTGGCCACTTGCGACAAGAAATGTACCACAAAACACAAAAAGATGGCTGGGACACAAAAATTTAGTGTGTGGGAAAAATCCAAGATAAGCTCTACCCCCTATCACTATGGCCATCACTCTAGTTCCTAGGGTCCCTATGAGTGCCCCATGCATCATTAAAGAACCTGTGATTGTCCCAACCCTTGGTGGACGATGAACTACCATACCTTAAAGGGGATAAACATTGCTACATCATACACATCATGCTCTCATCCCCTGGAGCCCCGAGCAATAAAATGAAGAAAATTAAGGCAAAACGCATATGAAGAATGGTGGAAAAACAAATGTCGGGGTACCTCATGTACCACGATTGCTCCCTCCTACCCAAGGTGTGGGCTTCCCTCATTATAGCTTCCCTTGTACCATGGCATGAGGCTTGGAGCCTTCCCTATTACCCGACCTCGTTCCATCATCATTTCAAATGACACCTGCCATTTAATGGATGTACCATGGACCTCTCACTCCCTTAGAGGTTTAAGCCACCTAATAGGATCCTTTATTAACCTCTCTTGTCGAGCAAGGTAACACTTGTACATTTTAAAACCCATTTGGAAGGGCATGCCACTATGAAGTGTCCACTTTTTCCCCTAATTAGCAAGCTTATTTACTCAATTGCACTAATGATTAGTTGTACTGGAAGGTGAGGAGATGCATTGGATCTTATACAGGATTGCAGGTGGGTCTCCATCTTGGACTTGGCCTCCCTATACAGGATCCAAGCCCTTCAGAGGGTCATAATGGCACTTGTAGGGTGAGCGTTGAGAGCCATGGGCCTCCACCACAATAGAGCATTGATTACTATACCATGGGATTCTTCAACACCAAAATTGGTTATTCGTGCACTAGCCATACATAGACGATGATGCACTTGGACCATGTTGCCCAACCGAACACATATTTGTACCCAACACTTTGTAGTTGATCCCGGGCCCATATGAGGTTTTGTCTCATCTAGAGAGACACGGAAGGACATGCATCATCCTTTAACCCTCATTGATGGAGAATCAACTTGTTATTGAGCCAATGGAGACCCATGAGACCATTGATTGTGCCCCAAAGCCACTTAGGAGCACCACAGGATGTTTTGATTGGAAATCAAGGGGCCACCCCCTTGATCATCATTTTTGAAGCCTGCGTCTTCATCATGGCATTTTGAGAGGACTCATTCAAGCCTTCCAACAACCCTCTTGACCACTATTTTATCATTTTAGCTAGCTTTGGATGGATTTTTTTCCCTTATTGAGCTATTTGGTGGGCTTGTCATCAAAAGGGATGTTATTTGCACATTAAAATATAATTAGGGGCTTAATTAGGCCAAATTAGACGAATTTGAACTTGACGAGCCTCATAAATATAAGAGGCATAATTTGTGTTAGACATCATCATTTGGATTTCAATATCTCTACTTGAGAAACTCGAACCTACAATTTTGGACGAAATTTTGGATGTTGGGATGCACTTTGACATTTGGAAATTTTCACTATCTTTTCTTGGAGCTTCTTTTTGCAATATTGATGGATGGATATACTCTCATTGTCTTGTAAGTACATTTTGATGCTATATTTTACAATGACTAATGTCTAATGTATGGAATGTCTTTTCATGATCTTAATGTGCCCTAATTAATGCAAAATTATGAGAACATTAAATTTATTGGAAGTATTGCATGCATACTCGTGGATAATGATGATTGAATGTTCCTAGAGGTTAGTTTTGCATATTGTTGTGAAAATTCCTAAACCGGAATCCTTATTGTAGCAACTGATGATATTTCTCATACTTGTTAATTTACATTAACAAGTTATTTACAGTTTTCTACAGCAAACATTGAAATGCATACACTACAGCCTTCACTTAATTAATTTATATGTGGAAATAAGAAATTGACCAAGAAAGAAAATACAACACAATAACACCGTTATTTTTGGACAAATGTCCCCGGAAAAACCCAATGCAAGAAAATCGGTGCAGTAGCTCTGAGGGTTTTATTATTATGCAGGAGTAAATATAAATACAACTTCTAGATGCCCTCTTGGCAATCCAGTTACAGAGAATATCACTGACAGAGAGATCTGTGAGATTATCTCACACTATCACTGGAAATCCTGGTTGATCCAGCTCCTGAATGATTGCCCCTAGCTACCTTTGGCTGCCTTTGCACAGTGTCTGCATCAGCCCAGCATCAACCCTTCTAGGAATAGCGTCACTCCTCCAACTAATCAATCTTCTACCCAAGAACTTTGATCGCTGCCTCCCGGTCTCACACCACGACTTCCAGCTCAAAAATTGATCTCCCCAGCAAATTTTTGGACTTCCTTTCGGCTTCTTCACTGCCTCTGTGTCAGCCTACGCTACCTATGTGTGGGCTTGTGTAGCTCTACATCAGCCCCTATGGCTCTGCGTTGTCACTGATGGATATCTTTCTGTCTTCTCTACTGAGTATTCTCCGAATGAGAAAGATTTCCCTTCGGATACTATCCCTGCCCCTCACTGCAAAAGCTCACTTCGAATTTCTCTCTGGCAGCTACTCTGCTTCAGAAATTCGATCTTCTGAACTCTCTCGGTGTATTTTCCAAATGACCCTCAAGCCTCCTTAAATAATCTTCTCGTTGACATTCAACGGCCCAGATTAGAAGCTAATCAATGGCTAAGATCATTTATGCTTGATCCTCGTCTTCTTCTAGAAGTTACACCCACAATTAGATTAATACCCATTAATTATTTTAATTTCCTAAGTTTAGACTTAGGGTCCCATTAAAAATAATTAATTATTTTAATAAAATTGTCTCCGGGTGGAATTTCCCAAAACGCTTTTTCGGTCCTTAGGAATACATGTGCCCAAGCCTCCCTGCAAAATTTGAGACTTAGAGCACATCCAATGCTACCAAAAATCAACACTCTCTCTTAGCAAGGAATGTGCTCTAGCAATGCCTCTCACAAAAGCATCGCCCTGACTTCATAACATCGTCCTCTGCGCTGCTGATGTCTGACATGTTGTCCACAAACTATTGCATTGCTACTGACACTACCACTGTCAACACTGCATTCGTCCTACAGCTCCCTCTGAATTTCTGCATCCGTGTTGCTGCTGGCACTACCACTGCCCTTGCACTGCAAACTATTGTTGCTACTGCATCAACAACGGAAAAACATCCCAAATTACTGAACAAGTGTTCAGCATAGATGCATCTCGATGCTAAAGATATGAATGCTGCTAGTCTCACGTTATCCCTTTGAAGCCACTGCACTGCTGCTGCTACTACATTGTGCCTCCCTACACTGCTACAACTATGCACTACGCTACTCAGACTTGGCATTCTAGCCACTGCATCTGTTGGTTCAACACTCCTCTGCACCAACTGACATTGGTCCATCTTGCTACTTCTAGTCTGGGCTCTTGTAGCAAGTAATTGATACGAGAGGTGGGCTCCCCAAGGATCCTGCCCATATGTAGCTCTTTCGAACTATAGCTCTAAATCAACCCACCTCCCCCCTAGAGGTATCTCGGTTGTCATGGAAAACTCCTCCTCATTGATCTTCGCAGGTGCTGCCTTCAAAGTGTGCTTCTCATCTTTGTCCTTCTTCCTGAGAGGACATTGTGTTGCGTAATGACCCATTTCACCACACCTGAAGCATTTGATCTTCGAGATGTCCTTCTTTCGCCTCCTCCTTCTGCCCCTTAGATGCAAGGGTTTCATTCTCTTCATCCTTCTTGGGCTTCGACCCATTGTTGTTGCTTTTGTCAAGCTTACACTTGACTAGATCTCTCCTTAGCTCTTCCTGCTTGAGAGCTGCCCACATACTATCCCAGTCTAGCAAAGTTGCCTTGCCTAGGATGCTCTAGACAAAGACTTGCCACTCTTATGAGACTAATTTTAGGACCAATCTCACTATCTTGGAGCCTTGAGGTGTAGACCCCATAGCTGCTAACTCATCCTGAGTCTCCTGAAGCTTCGTAGGAACAAATCTATGCACTCTCCCTTCTGCATTTGTGCAAATATCAGTTTTTGCTCTAATTACATCTTTCGTTGCTCGGAATATCCTTGATACAACATTGTCGAGGCATCCCACATCTCCTTAGTAGTCCCTTTGCTAGCAATGTGACATACCACATGATACTTTACTGCATCAAGGATCATCCTCTTGGCCTTCGTTATTTCTCCCTTGTACTTCTTTAGTTGATCTGAATTTGCAGGCTCATCCACCACGTTGTCGACATAGACCTTGAGAAAATGCTCATCTAGAAGGCACGACATCTTTGCCTTCCAGATCACATAGTTGGATGCCCCGTCCAACCTGTCATGATCTCTGAATCCACTAGATGCCATCTCTGCCATGAAAATGTCGAACTGCTCCTTTCTATTTCTTACTACTGCTGCTCAGGAAATGAGAAAACGGACTTCTTGGCGGGAAGTCTACTAAGGAAAAAATCCCTTGTTGTGCTTCTCCTCTCCCTTCTGACGTCTTTCAACCCAGTAATCGCTTGCTGAAAAACCGCGTCACACCAGCTCTTTCCTCACGCTAAGGCTGCTGCGTTGTTCCCTTTATCACAACAAGCTTTCGATCTGGAATCCCTTCCTCTCTGTCAACTCACTTAGAGAGAGACTTTCCTCGAAAATTCAGCCCTCCTAGCCTGGACTGCGCAATCCCTCTAAGGATTTGAACTATTGCCTCCTGCAGCTATTTGACCTCATTTTCTGCTCAGTGTTGGGTTCTCTGGCACTGCTCTTCTTGTTTCACCTGCAGCTCTGATACCATGTGAAAAATCCTAAACTGGAATCCCTACTGCAGCAACTAATGATATTTCTCCTACTTGTTAATTTACATGAACAAGTTATTTGCATTTTTCTACGTCAAACATTTAAATACATACAATGCAGCCTTCACTTAATTAATTTATATGTGAAAACAAGAAACTGAGCAAGAAAGAAAATACAACACAATAACACCGTTATTTTTGGACAAATGTCCCCAGAAAAACCCAATGGGGGAAAACCGGTGCAGTAGCTTTGAGGATTTTATTATTATGCAGTAGTAAATCTGAATACAACTTTTGGATGCCTTCCCGACAATCCAATTACAGAGAATATCACTGACAGAGAGATTTGTGAGATCACCTCACATTATCACAAGAAATCTTGGTTGATCCAGCTCCTAAATGACTGCCCCTAGCTACCTCTGGCTGCCTCTACACAGTGTCTGCATCAACCCTTATGGGAACAATGTCACTCCTCTAGTTGATCAATCTTCTCCCCAGGAACTTCAATTTCTGCCTCCCGGTCTCACACCCTGGCTTCTAGCTCAGAATTTGATCTCCCCAGCAAACTTTCGAACTTCCTTTCGGCTTCTGCGCTACCTCTGCATGGGCCTGCGTAGTTCTACGTCAGCCCTTCTAGCTCTGCGCTGCCATTGATGGATCTCCATATGTCTTCTCTGCTGAGTATTCTCCAACTGAGAAATATTTCCCTTTGGATACTATCCCTACCCTCATTGCAAAAGCTCACTTCAAATTTGTCTCCGACAGCTGCTCTGCTTCAGAAATTCGATCTTTTGAACTCTCTCGGTGTATTTTCCAAATGACCCTCAAGCCTCCTTAAATAATCTTCTCGTTGACATTCAACGGCCCATATTAGAAGCTAATCAATGGCTAAGATCATTTCTGCTTGATCTTTGTCTTCTTCTAGAAGTTACACCCACAGTTAGATTAATACCCATTAATTATTTTAATTTCCTAAGTTTAGACTTAGGGTCCCATTAAAAATAATTAATTATTTTAATAAAACTATCTCCGGGTGGAATTTCCCAAAACGCTTTTTGGGTTCTTTGGAATACATGTGCCGAAGCCTCCCTGCAAAATTTGAGACTTAGAGCACATCTGATGCTACCATAAATCAACAATTTCAACCTTGAAGCTCCATCAAATATTTGCAACGAAGTATAAAAATATTTTGTAGCTGCGAAGTTGCCTCCTCTATGGTTAGCGAAGCTGCATTAGGTGTCCTTAAAGAGAAAAATCATCAAATCTAAGTAATTCTTGACTCCATTTTTCCCAATAGGCTGGCACAGGTCTAGAAATCCTTGGTAATCACCTTCTCATTGAAAAATATCTTTTCTTCACCTTTTTCTCTCCCCTTTTCCTTGTCCCTCAAGGCTAAGGGATCCTCTCTAGGGCTTGGTGTGAAATTTTAGGGAGGAGGAATTTTTGGATTTCATGTGGACAAGGCTCTTCCTTAGTGTCTCCTCTAGGCATCCACAAATTTTGAAAGAATTCCAACGATGGAATTTCATTTTATTTGATACCCTAGCTTTTGTACCAAGTGGGAACCCTTGAAGTTACCCTTCAACTTAGGGTTTTCTTGAAGGTTTGTACTTTAGTAGCATATCATTCAAAACATTTTCTCTTGACTATCTTGACCTTGTATGAACTCTTGTCTCATCAAATATATCAACCCTATGTCTCATATAGTATTTATCGCGAGGGGTTTTTCGTGGAAATCCATCCTAGATTCTACCCAAGCTTACGCCTCAATTGATCCTTTCCATTGAAGGAGCCATCCTTGCCTTACTTTGAACCCTGGTATAGGCATATTAATCGCAAGTGAGGGTTACCAGGACTCCTCCCATTGGTGAAAATGTGAGAAGAGAAGGGGACATAGGTTGTGGTGACAGTGGGCCTTTGTCCCAAATTGTTGTTGTGTCCTCTAGCCCTGCTAATTTGTGCAGCAACAAACAATAACTGTAGATTTGACTTGTTGACCATATTTGACTATTGGGATCGTCATTTGGATATTAATTGGTTGGTTTTTTTGGTTATTCAAAGGTTTGACTTTGACTCTTGGTTGATGAATTGGAATATCGTAATCTCTATGTTGAACATTTGATAATAATCTAATAGAAGAAGAATTTGAAAGGGTTTTCTCCCTTGTGGGGTTTTTCCCTGGTCTTTGACGAAATCTTTTGTCTCTTGCCATTGCTCTAATTGTCTTCTAATGTACACTGCATTTATTGTTCTATCTACAATTGCTATTTGTTATTGGAAGATTAAATTGATTTGAAAGTGATTGTTAATTGAAGAAATAATTGGGCTATGTGATTGTACTGAGCATAGAACAGTAGAAAATTAACATGGTATCAGAGTTGAGGTGAAAACGAGCCCAAAGGAATCAAGAGACAAGAGCAATCATATTTGGAAGTAGCTAAAGGAGTCTATTTGACTTGGTCAAGATGTCTACCTATTACTTCAAGGACACCGAGAAGATGGGTGAATTATCAAACTTTACTACTTGGAAGATCAGGTTGGAAGTCATACTGGATGACAATTATGTTTTGAAATATGTGGAATGAAAAGTACCTGAGCCACCAGAAAATTCTCCCACTGCTGCAAAGTCCAAATACAAGAAAGGTGAGCTCAAAGCCAAGAAAATTCTTATTGATTCATTGAAAGAGAATTTGCTTACTTATCTTGGAAAGTATAAGCTAGTTGGGATGTATGAGGTCAACAATTTGAATCATATCCTCTCCTTGAAGAATCAACTCGAGGATATTAAGATGAACAAGGGGGAATCTGTGCAATCCTATGTTATGAGGATATCCCAACTAAGGGATCAATATTAGACTACTGGAGAGCCTATATCTAACAAAGAGCTAGTGTTGGTCACTCTTCAATGTCTTCCTCCTATTTGGGAAACCTTCATTACTATTATAAGCGACAATGATAAGTTCACGACATTTGATGAGCTCTTAGTAAGTGCACTCAAACAAGGATGATATCTAGAGGGAGGATTCAAAAGCATGAAGAAGGAGACCTCATTATATTTGTTGCTCAAGATAAGAAAAGGAAAGGTAGAGGGAGACCATCTAATTCAAGAAAGTCTTCTCCCGAATCCAAATACTCGAAGAGAAGGTATAGAAAAGACAAGCCTCAAGTTGAATGTGTAATGTCCCCAATTTCAATTTTTCCATCTGAGGAGGTCAACGGAGATTTTGTGGGTGGTGCTAGGCATAGCAAAATTTTGAAATTTAGGCATTAGAGGCAATTTTGATATGGGAGGCATGAGGACTTAGGAGAATAGGAGAAATTTCAACCTTGGTGGAATGTGGGGACCACAAAAAAGAGGCAATTCGATTGTTGGGGATAATTCGCACTTGTGAAGGAAGAGAGAGGAAGAAAAGGGGTGTGAGTTAGTGGAAAATGGGGTCCACTAAGAGAGAGAGGACCAACTTCTATAAATAAGGCAAGCATGCCTCCATATGGTATCTTTTGGCAATCTAACTTTTGATCACAAGTTTCCTTGAGTTGTTTAGCCAAGTAAACCAGTGTTGTTTAGCACAAGGAATTCCCAAGCGGGAATTCCACCTCTACCTTCGGTGAACTTCGAGTGTCACCCTAGGAGAGAATTTCAGAGCTTATTGGAGAGGAGATTGTTAGAGTTTGTGGGTCATTTCCAGCCATAATTCAGCTAGTACGAACTTATAGGAGGATGCAATGGCAAAAATCGATTTGCTTGGTTGAGGGGACTTTAAGGGAAAATTCAGGTCGATAATTTAGGAGCAAGTCCCTTGATATTAGACCAGATTTTGTGGAGAGTTTCAGGGCGGGAAATTGTTGCTTTAGTGAGAACCAAATTCAACATTCCTAGGGCCTACTTAGTATTTTGTTGGGAAGAATCTCGAGGAGTTGTTGCTAGCTGAGTTATGCAAGGTTGTGGAAGGAGTTTCCCTCTTACCCTTCAGGAGTAATTTGCAAAGAATTCTACAACCATTTGGGGGAGGAAACGAGGCCAAATTTGCAATAAAAGCTTCAGGGGGACACAGAACCAGTAGAGGAGGGCGTAGCGCCAAATTTGGGTAATTTCAGGAAGTCAGAATTAGCCCAAAACATCTTTGGGTTTTATTAGACTAGCATCAAGGAATTTGATCTTGATTTTGTAGAATTTTTGGAGGAGTTTTGGTACCCCAAGCAACAAAATTATTTGGCAGTCAGTTGGGAGGAGTGAGCTTAAATTTGGGTCTCGGGTGGTCGGTAAAATTTGTCCAAACCCTTTCTGGTTTTTATTTGGAGAGACTCCAGAAAAACTTGCCGAAATGTTTGGGCACTTTTCAGGGGTCAAATATAAGGTTGTTTCCAGTTGCAGCAGTAGTTTACACTAGGAAAGGCGCAGTTTGAAGATTCAAGGAAATTTTTTCTCAAAGTTCTACCATTTTCATATTAAGAAGTTGAGAAAAGTGAAATCGTTTTCCTTTTAGTTGAGAGGTGTCTTGGTTTAAGAAACTGAGTGTTGTCTGTCAAAATAGGCTTCAAAGAATCCTTGTTCCAAACCAAAAGACAAAACAAAGTTGTCCACTCTCTCTCTCATATAGTGATGGGTTTGATGGACATTCAGGTTGGAATTTGCAGTCATGTTGTTGATTGGGCACCAGGATGGCATATATACAATGAAATTCAATCCAACAAGAACACAAATTGCATCTCCATACACATTCCACAAAAACTTTCCCTCGTGTGATTAAAGAATAGAGAAAACACAAGAAGATGGTCAGATACATTGGAAGGGGGTGTAAATGACATAGTTTTAGAAACAATTCCAAAATGTTATTTGTTTGGCATATCGGACATTTTTGGTGGTTATGTGGAGATAAATTGCGAAAAGGATACTATGGAGTACAGCTAGTTAAGGATGGACTTATTTTTATTTTTTGGACTCACAAAGGAAAGGCAAGGCCAAGATACAACCAATAAATCATTATGTTAGTAGGAGGTTTGGTTCCTTTGGACCCTAAGGATCATGGCATATTGGGGCATGTTACCCACCCACATGTATGGGTAACCAGAGGAGAAATTTTTCTTTTATGAGTCAATTTTCAGCCACTTGTCATACATTATTTATTATATGTATCTTTTTCTTTCCATTTGTTTTCACAAGTTATCTACAGCTTGATCTTTTTAGCATGTAACTTAGTTGGCATGATTTTGCCTAAGCTTTTCTTGAAGGTTAAATACTAAGTTCCTAAGGTGTTTTTTTATGGTGACATTTTATTTTCTTTGTTTATACAGGTCATTTGGTGGCATAGTGGTCACTGTCACCTAACTAAAGAAAACTTATTCGAGTTTCTTGTTTTGGGAAGGGGGGGGGGAATGGCATTGACATTGCTGATGTTGAGGTATATGTCGTATAAATCCTTTATAGTCTATTTTAGTTTATATTCCAATGTTCATCATCTTTCGTGTCCTATACTCTACATTGTATCTTCTTTCATTTTTAGAAGAAGGACTCAAGTATTGATGGTAAGAAGCAAGAATTGAAGAAAGATGAGAACAATAGCACTAGAACAAAAAATGCATAAAGAGAGAGAGAAGAGAACCGATTTAGTGATACTTTTAAAGCCAATATTCCGCATGAGACACACATATACAGACTGATGGTCAAGTCTTTAGAGTTGGTGAATTCACTTGCAATGCCTTGGCAACACAATGATAATGTTTTGAAGTGATGAAACAATATTTCATGTGTAAATTGTAGTCCAACCAATATTAAGTTGGAAACTCATATTGTAATACTTGACATTTCATATAATATAATTTATGTGGTTGAAATTATTTATAGTTGTACTTGATATTATTTAGTATTGTAATTAACATATGTAACTTTGTGTTTTCATATTAGATGAACGTGCACATTGTATGGCATTTTTTCATTTAGTCGTGAAATCATACTAATTAATTTATGTTGATTAATAATGAATACTTAAAATCAATCTAAAACTATTAAATTAACAATTTATATTGATTAATGATGACCACAAATAAAATGAATATACATCGACTAAATTAGTTGTTTATAATGATTATTAATAAAAGTAAATGAAATAAATATAAACTACTAAATATGTTGTTTATATAATGAATATGAAACTACCAAAAAATATGAATGACTATTGTAAATGATAAATTTGTAATTACAAATGATGATACGACTATTAGTAGCTAATTTACAGTATCTTATAACATGACCGAAATCTAGTCATATTTCTTTGGTCATTAATTGGTTTCAAACGATAATTAAAATTTGCATATATATGACTATTAGTAGCTAATTTCCAATATTTTATAATGCGATCAACATTTTGGTCATATTCCTTTGGTCATTAATTGGTTTTCGCCGGTGATCATGTAATAGTATATTTTTTTTGTGTATTTGGTCATTAATTATGGCAATTAATGACTAAATATACTAATAGACAATAAAATTGAAACAACCAATTCATAATTAAGCTAAATACGACTAAAAATTGGTCGCATTATAAGTTACTATAAATTAACCACTATTGGTGACTGACTAAAAATGGTCATTTATATGCAAATTTTAGTCTTTTATCAGTGATTAATTAGTCATTTTGTACTAGTGTGTGTATTGGACTGATAAAATCTAATGGAAATTTGTTTTTTTTCCATACTTCAAGTATTGAAGTGATACAATTTTCGCCTATTGTTTGTAATTATTTCCACTATGTGGTCAATAGACCAAATAGAAGTTTTTATTGCATTATCTTTCGATCAAGTATATATTTCTAGATAATTACTTTCAGTGTGACATGTTAATGTTAATAACTTGTTTAGCTCAAACACTTTCATAACTTATGTGTATATTGTCTGATTAATAATTATTTCATTCCAATAGATCTAGTGATAAGTGCCAACACACTTTTAGTCTTCTTACGTATCTTCATATTCTTCTACCCATCATGCTTAAGGACTTAAGAGGAATCCACTCATTGTTCTATATTTTTTGTTCCCTATACATGCCATGGCTAGTTTCCACTTGCCAAAAGTGCAAAACTCGTGTTAACCTATACTACTTAGATATTGAGTATTTATCTTTTATTTAAGTTTATACTTCAATTAAGTCTTGGTTTGTCACTATAATATCAATATTGATCTCCCAAAAATAAGGGCTTATCTCTTAATTGATAAGACCAACCATCCTAGGTTTAGATTTAATAGATTTTTATTTAAGAAATTATACTACAAGTCTTTATTACTAGGAGATTGTCATGGCAATGGTAACATGGAATTGGATACATCGTCATGAATAGACCCCAACTTCTATCCTTGTTTTTACTTTGTTGTTTTGTTAATTACTCTACTGCATTTGTATATTGCATATATAGGCCCTTCATTTTTCCCCAGGGATGACAACTCAATGACCTTTAAAATCATATAGCATATTGGTCCATGCAGTGAATTCCAGGACATTCCATAATGGGATGTTTTATGTTTGTCCAGAACATAGATACCATGTTTATTACAAGCACAACAATCTTTATGATTTATATCATAACCTATACAACACATTAGGGTTATAGTAATGGATCCATCTTTGGATCTTTGCAAATTCAATTTAAATTATCTTTTCATAATGAGACAAACATGCATTATTTGTATATGCATACAAAACCAAACTTTTAATACTTTTGTAATATTCCTAATTAGCCATGGCTAATTGGAATATTCGATTTTGCTCAATTTTGCCTTTTATAGTTATTTATAAATAAAAGGGTGAGGAAAGGGGGGACATAACTCACTTTTTGAATGAATTCACTCCCTAGTAGCACAATGTTGTAACTTAAAGGGGTAGCCAAGGGGGGCAAAAGACCACGTAGAGAAGGGGGCACACGTAGAGACTTGGAGGGGCTATGCAGATGGAGGAGGAGCACGTGGCAAGAGAGAGGCTACGTTGGAGGAGGTGGGCCTTAGGGTTTTGAGAGAGGCCAAAGCTATAAAGGAGAGAGGAACCTCCTCATTTTGTCACTGGATTATGTTGCATTTGAGCTAGTCACTTAGACTTAGAGCACGCTCGCTGTTTAGCCTGTCTACAGCACTGTTTAGTGCATCGAGTGTCTATGTTCGGAGATATCACCCTTAGCCTCGAGGGACTTCGAGTGCCTGCTTGGGAAAGGTAGTTTCATCAATATTTTGCAGGAGGAGCGATTTCTAGAGTTGAGGAGGAACTGAGCATTTTGATGGCTGCGCAGTCTTCAGACGGGAGGACGCAGTTTCTTTTGGTAGGAGCTCCAAATTGGGTTTATGTGGAGGATTTGAGCTTGGAGATTGAGCAAGGGATCAGTCCTTGCAGATTGGAGGATTTTGGCAGAGACTCGGGTAGAGTTTTGGAGGATTCTCTTCAGGGACAGCGTAGAGCCTTGAGGGATAGTGTAGATCCTCAAGGAGGTGATTTTTGGGGGTCAGCTATTTTAGAAAAGCTTTCTAGGCTTTTCTAGGTTTATTGAGCAGAGGTTGATTCCAGAGTTTCAGCATTTTCTGAGGAGGGGAACAACCCCAAATCCTCACTTGATTCCAACAGTAGTAGCAGCACAGCAGTTCTCTGGCAGCTTGGACGCAGTTTAGAGAGAGGCCATTTCCTTACCATTCTGAGTGTATTTCTTCACTTGCCTTATGCAAGTCGAGGTCCTATCTTTCTGATCACCTCTTGTACTCTTTCCATTACTCAGTTTAATAAAATGTCTTAGCATTTCTCAAGTATCTACTTATGTTCCATGTATACATTATTGTATGTTGCACCACTGTTAATTTTATCTCTTTGAGCTTCCCGACTACTATACCACTTGTGTGTTTTTCTCCTATCCTCTTAGACAGAGTCTGGAAAGGGCCATGTAGCCTCCAGATCTCATCCTCTTTTCAGAGGTGACATATCTGGTAAATGCCCTCCCAGTCCATCTCTGGTTGGAGTTTGCTTGTGTTTGAGGGATATCCCTGATAAGGGATATTACAGTGGTATCAGAGCATAGATATGGGTCAGCCTGTGGAGCTACCAGTCTATGACACCGAGGGAGAAGCCCTACATCTGTTACATTGGTAGGAAATACAAAGATATTGAGCGTAGGTTGGAGAACACCTACGGAGAGGGACACTGTGTTCAGGTGGTGGACATAGAACAGGAGGAGCCTATGGTGAACACAGAACAAGAGGAGCCTATGGTGGACGCAGAGCAGGAGGATCTGATGGCAGATGAGGACGGGAAGAGATTTACGGACATGCTCCTCAAATCAGTGCAGGATCTTTCAAGGCAGATCGAGGTGATGGGGCAGAGATTCACGGCGGTGGAGGCTAGACAGTCTGAGAACCTGTTATCACTCAGGTTGTTCCCAAAAAGTTGTGAGAAAAGGGAATACGGCTGAGGTAACCACTAACCAATCTTTTAGATGCAGATTCTAGCCAATCTGTAGCTAGAGAGGGCTCTCTCTTTATGATTTAGCTTTGTTTTGCTATATGTTAGGCTAGTTATGAAGTACAAGTATTTGTTTGATTTTTGGATGGTGACATTTCAATAGAACAGGGGTGCAAAGTATGAGAAGTTCAGACCATTGGGTTAATGGAGTCAATGAAAATAAACTTCTGGGTATGGTTTCTTTGACAGAAGGGGGTACTACAGAGCAAGGTAATTAACCATGGAACAATTTTCAAGCTGGAATCAGGTGAAATGGAGTCAGGGGGTGAAGGGCAACTAAGAATCCTTCATCATGCTAACAGAGGGAAAGTGGGTAAATATTACCAAGGAGCAGTTAAGAATTCCTTAATTATATTCAGGGTGTAAGAACCAGGGAAACAAGAGCAGTTAAGAATTCCTGCTTATGCTAGTCCTGAAGAAAACATAAAAATAACAGGAATTGAACACAGAGTACAGTTAAGTAAGTTCTGAGCTATTCTTTTTCCCTGCAATTTAGAGTATGATATGTAAATGATATATAAAACACAGAAATAGTAAAACATGAGTTAGAAAAGACTTATTGATCCATGAAATAATTCAAGAATTCTGCAACATGGGCTTCTGCCATCAATTCCATAACCAGAGAGTTCATCAGCAAAGCATTCCAGCAACCTTTTATTCAGAAGAGTTCTCAAATTTACAGTGCAGTTCCAGAATGATATCACCAACCCCTAATACTTAGCTTGGGGAGGTATTTGTACAAAAATGTTTACAAAATATCTCAAAGGAGATAATATCTTGCAATAACTTCTTTCACCTACTCTACAGAAGGAGTAAATGCTCTTGGGAACAGAGAGAAATGAATGCAGAAGTAAGAAATGCTGTGCTGGCCGCTCAGTTGGTGAGATGCATTGATTATTTGCTCAGCGAGTCGGCCAATGGATACTTTAGTGAAATTCTGCACTGCTGGCATTGCTTTCTTGGGTGCTTTTTCCTGCGCTTTAATTGACTGCTGCCCAGTGCGATTTTATCTGCTCTTTTCTACACTTTATGATATTTTGTTGCGTTTCTTGGAAAAAATAAACAAAACTTTGAAATTTGCCTATAAAATTTCGAGCATACTCTGCCACCACTGGTCATTTGGTAATTGGTGCCTGCGCATTTTTATCAGAGTTTCATCTGCATCCGTGTACCTGAAAAAAGTGGGCTGGACTGTGAAAATATGCCTCACTTCATGTTCAATAAAAAACAGATTTTCCAAATTGTCATATAGGCTCTGTCCAGATGGGAGTGCCTTTTCTCCTGCAGAACTTGATGATGTTGTGGCTTGGCTATCCACATATGTATTCAACCTGTGAATATAGTCTTCATGTGTCATCAGTCTATAGTCATTAGTTAATAAACTGGGCAGACCCTTTTCCTGCAAAACTGTAAATTTCTGTGTGAAAGCATTTATCTCCACTTGCATTTCCTGGCACTTCCTTTCCAGATTTTGTATGAAGTTCCTCATGGTCAGTACTCTTTTAATTGTTAGGATGCTACTGGTCCTGTCCCTGATATCCAGTTCTGCCAGTTGTTCCTTGGTGTGGGTGTTCAAAAATTGTATTAGCCTATTGGCCTGCTCGGGCATGTGTCCTAATGAATCCCTGGCCTTTTGAATTTCTTCTTGAGCTACTGTCACCAAATCAATATGCTCATGAATTATTTGTATTGATGTCCACATATCAGTGATGGATTGGCCAATGTTGGCCCACAAAATGCTCCTGATTTCTCTCAGAGGCTTGTCTAATAAGAGGTCCTTTTCCAATGCCTTTACTTTGTTTTCCAATGCTTTTACCTCCCTTGTTTTTTCTGCCACAGTCATCTTGGATTTATCATAACTCACTTCCAATTTTGCCAATTGCTCTTTGGCATCCTTTAATTCTGATACTTGGAGTTTTAAATCCTCCATAGCCTTTATCAGTTGCTCAGTAGTCATGGTAGTGTTGTTGCCTGCTGCTGTTGTCGTTGAAGTGCTTGGTGCTGTTGATGCCGGGACAATAGGAGGGACTGTTGTTGTGACTGTAGAAGGAGCAGTTGTAACTATTGGAGCTGTTTGTGATGGCTGAGAGGCCAACTCTCCCTGTTTTCCTTGTAGTGCTTCCTCCAATGCCTTCTCTGTTTCTGCCAATCTCTCATTCATTTTCATCAGCAGGTCCATTGTATCTTCCTGTGATTTTTGTTCAACAATCTCTGTAGTTTTGGGATGCATGGTAATGGGTAGCTTGAGCTGCTTCCTAAGAGTTGCAATGTCTTCTTCCTTCTTTTTTATTAATGCTTGGATGCCTTTGGGATCCTTGGGATCATGTCCCAGCTCTATGATAATCTCTTCCAAGGATTTGATTCTGTTATCCTTGGCTAAGGAGGAAGCTTTTTCCAACTCCAATTGGGCAGAGGTATTATTTAAAGAATTCTGCAATTTGTGGGCCAATAATGCCTTATTTGCCAATGTGGAGTATACCATTTCTCCGGTTTGCTTATGTAATTCAATCTGGTCCATTGGCTGGATGTCTTTGGCTAATACTTCCAGATTGGTCCTGATGTAATCAGCAATGACTGTGGTTGCTGCATTTTGGGCTTGAAGTGACTCAGGATCATCTTTCCTTCCTGAATGTCATATGCTGACATTAACCTTTGTTGATTTGTGGGGGCCATCTTCAGCAAGTGATTATAGAGTTGAATTCTTATTGGCTCATTCTTTGCCTTTATTTCAGTAAATGTCCTCTTAATGTCAGAGCCTTGCTTACTTTGTTGCCTGGCAGAAGAGAATTCCACACTATGTTGTCTTCCAATCTCCTGCCTGTGTGAACTGGCCGATGTTTCTGTGACCGGAGATGTATCCTGACTGACTGCTCTTTCTTCCCTTAGACTGTCTGTGGTCTCCTGAATAAATTCCTCCTCTGATAGGGGGTTCAATCTCTGCCTTTTCTCCCCTGGTTGCTCTTCAGAACCGCTGATCGGTGTGTCTTCTTGCCTGTCCCTTTTCTTGCCTCTTTCCTCATTTAGAGGAGTTTGTAGTATAGGGATTTCTGGGGCCTTTGTCTGAGCTGGGGGGACCTGCCCTTGGCCTTGTTCCTTTGATGTAGCTGGCTGGTCTGTCATTATGTCATGTTCTGAACCTATTACCTCTTTGCCCTTTGCTGACCCTGTGCTGGCTTTTTGTGTGGGCTGCTGAGAAGTCCCGACAAAAGATGTATCACCTCCTGTGTGCTGGGGCAATTTGAAGGATACCTGTCCAAAAGAGTCTAGGTCAAGCGTTTTTTCAAGCTCTTTCATGGCTTTTTCCAATTTCTCTTCCTCAGTAATCTCTTCAACTAATGTGCCTTCTACCCATTCTTGTTGGTTAGCATACTGTTGAATTTCAGGGATTTTGTGGTGAACATATGTTGTTAGCTTATTTTTCACTTTTCTATAACTTATGAAGTGCTCAGGGTCATAAGGTGCCCAATAAAAACTTTGTTTCAGCTTAAGTTGCTCCCCTAAAATCTTGTCAGCCTCTTCCCAGGCTTCCCTTTTATTGAAGATAAAAGGGCCCAATTGATTTCTTATTTTGAGCTGTGCCTTTTTCCTAGCACCATAGAAATGAGTCAAATCTGAACTAATAAATTGCCTAAAGTATTCCAGGGCAAACAGTCTCATAGGTACATATTTTGGCAGCTTATAGGGGCACAACTCATAGCCATAAATCCTGATCTCTGTGTGATTCTGGTAAAAGTACCAGTCACCTATGCTGTAGCCCTTTGAGAGATGTAAAATTTTCTGCATTTCACTAGAGAGTCTGGCAGGAGGAGTTGTCATCAATAAAGAAGAGGCTGGATGTATGAACAGGTCAATGAACTCACAATATGTATAAGGGGAGTTATGGACTTCATGGAATACTGAGGTCCAGAAAATTACAGACCTTCGCTCTCCCTTGAGATCCAATTTTCTGAGGGGAATTTGAAAACTATCTGGTTGATTGTACAGCAGCAAATGATATATGTATGATGTGTATTTGAACACTCTTTCTCTGTCCAGGCTCATGAATTGCTCATGGATTTTATTAGCTATGAAGGTGGAAAAATCATATTTGACAGCAGGGGGCTGTCCTGGAGTAAATATGGACATCAAAACTAAGGTAGTCTCATCAATATACTCACTGGTTTTAAATCCTAAGATGTAGGATATCATGTCTACAATGAATCTCCCTGCTTCAGTGAACCAAGAATGCAGATAAGGAGGAGGTTGTTGGGGCTGGCAATTTGGTTTCATGAATAATTGAGCTATTCTGGTTATCTCTGAACTGGGCAGTTTGGCACCTTGGTCAAGCAAGAATCCCATGGAGAGAGGAGCCAGAGGCTGTGTTGGCTTAAAGTGTAGCATCTCATTTATGGATTGAGGGGTAATGTGAAACAAGACAGTCCCAGATGGAGCCAAAACTGCTCTTTGAGTGGGGTCATAATTGGCACAGCATAAGTGGATGATATCAGGGAGCACATTTACTGAAGGGAGGTAGTAGATGGGCATGTTGGACTCCCAAATTCCATAGACATCAGTATTGTTGCGGTAACTATTCCTAATTTCACAAACTGCTTGGAGGTGAGGCTTGTCACCAATCATATCATTAATTTGGAAATCTCTATCAGCAAGGGGCAACCATTCCAATTCTTTGTGTGGTGCATTAAGGGGGGCAACATTGAGGGCCACTGGAGCCTCCATTATTCAATCTTCTATGATTTTTCAATTTGAAATTTGGGCTTGATGCAGCAACAGTAGGTAAAATAATAGTTTTGGGAGGTTTCTCAGAGAATTTTACAGGCCGAGACCGGCTTGAATTTAGCCTGGTGGGCGAATTTGCAGAGGGAGACAGAGTTCACGGGATTTCTTGGAAAAAATGGGTAAAACAGAGGTTACAGTGCGCGGGTTTGAAGGCAGCACAGCGTTTCTAACTCAAATTTGGGCGTTTTTTGGCGAATTTACAGAGAAAACTAGAAAAAACGGGGTTTAGGAGCAAAGTTCGGGTAAATACCTGCTTCAATGGGCGCCCTGTGCAAAATGTAGGTGGCAGACCGAACTGAGGGGCCGAGCTGTGGACTGAATTAGCTGGGTGGCGGACTGTGTAGTGGAAATGCCGCTTTGAACGTGAAAAAGCATGCAAAAGTCACGCAGAAGAAACAAACAGAAATGAACGAAAAACGACATTTTACGCCTTTTTAACAAAAATTTGATTTTGGCGGGTTTTTGGTGCACTTTGGTCGGGTGACATCAACATGACGTAATCTTTGTCGTGTAGCGGGGGTACGGAAGCTGACTTGGCGGTGACGTGGCAAATGATACAGTGGTGAGGTGGCAGCCGACGTGGGTGATGACGTGGGCGACGACGTCAGCGGTGGGAAGCGGGGGGCGGTATATGGTATTATCGCACCGCTTTTCGACAAAGGCTGTTTTGGGCGGAGGGAACGCGATAAAACCAGGTGGCGACACGTGGATCCTGTATGATGGTAAAACCGCCATTTTCCCGGAGGCTAACGTTCGGTCATCGGAGGGGTTCCGATATTGATATGGGTCGTTGGATCTACGTGTTATGATCCAACGGATGGCAACAAACACAATAGGCAGAGGGCTAGAGTATGGGACCCGCGCGATAATATTTAACGATTTTGTAATGTTTTTGCGGGGTTTTGTAATGTATTTCAACTTTGGGTTTGGGCGGGTTGGTTATTCATTTAACCGAATGTTAAATGAAACCCAATATTTATATGGGTGTGCAGGGAGGGTTGTCCACAAGGTTTCGGATAAACCTTGGACCCCCTTAAAACGTTAACATATGGCTATACATAAGCCCGGGGTGGGATATTAAAAACTTTGGGGTTTTTTTATGTATTTTACATAGTATGGGTGGGGAAAACTTTATATAGGAGTTATATAATAGAGTTAGGATGTTAATATGAAATGGTAGGTTTGATCAAGACACTAAGTTAAAAGAGTAAAACTTAGGCTTAGGGAATAAAAGGGATCCAAGTCATGAACTTGGAGAACTTAGCATAATAGAAGAACAACCTTTTTACACAAGAAATGTGGCTTAGTTCTCTTAAGAAAAACCAAAATTTCACTTAGTCTTTTTCATGAAATGAAGTGAACTAGGAGCACTGAGCAGATCTCAATGTCCTTGAGGGGATGTTAGTAAGTGTTCTTGGAAAAATGGGAAGGGAAATTAGTCATGCTCCATTTGTTTTGCAGCCATCTTGCCATGGCACTAATGATATCCATGAGATAGATCATATTCAAAAAGACAAAACTGCTCATAAACCCTGCTTCTGCAACACCAAAACTGCCTACCCAGCCTAATACACCTAACATTTTTTCTCCTTTTTCCTTGGGTGCATTTGAACTAGCAAACCCTTACTCTCTTGTTTTCTTTTAACTGCCCTCCTATCTAAGTCTGCCCTTATCTCTTCCAGGGGCTCAGATTTAGCTGTTGAGCACCCTTGCTTCTCTACCTAACTACTGATCTGCCAAGCTTAAACTGTTTGAACAGAATTCAATCTCTATCTCTAAAACAAGAAATTTAAACATGGAGAGGCCAAGATTAAGCTGTTTGGCCATCCATCAAGTGTGACAGAAGTCACTGATTGCACATATTAAACTTCTTTGCAAAAATAGGATAGCAGTGGCATTTTGGACTAGCACACTTTCTTGGTCTTTTCTTTGGGGTTCATTTTCTTTCTTTTGACCAATTCATTATTCTTGCCCTTTGATTTTTCTTTTAGGGCATACCCTCTTTTCATTTTTTGAATTTTTAATTTTTTGAAAATATGGAACCTTTGCAGCATGGAAAGGATGAACATATTTGGCATTTTAACAGTCAATCATGAAATATGAAACCTATTGGTATAGGAACCTAACAGAACCCATGGGTTTTCCAGGTTGGTGAGGGATCGGATACATCCCACCATTTTCCAGAGCAGGGAGCCACTCAGCGTGATACTACACAACAGATGGCCTCACTTGCCCCTACACGCTCTATCATGCCCACTTTCCTAGGAGCAGACACGGGGGCCGAAGCCCAGCAGGAGGCAGAGCTCGGTCATATGGGCGATTATTTTGTGGAGTACCAGGCCTATTGGCAGGAGTTCAGGGATGCTCTCTTATTCAGAGACTTTGTTCAGCTCCAGCAGGATAGTAGACCCCGCGACCATCACAGGGGATACCGGCATTATCATGATGGAGACACCCACCGCATAGCTAGTAGATTCCACTTTGTTGGACACCTAATCCTCAATGGGTTAGTGTGGAAGTCGAATGGACAAAAGCAGTCCAAGAGACCTTGGGATGTGAATCCCAACGGTCACATAATGTACTATAAATGTAAATCTCTTGTTAATAAAATTGTATTGCATGTTTTATCTTTCATATCTCTCTTGTTGTCCATGTGTGTTTAACATGGTATCAGAGCAGGCGTATTCCTGCCCTGCATAATTAATTTGAGCCACTAGTTGTGGCCTCTCTGTGCATGTCAGTTCTGCGTTCCTGAAGATAGAACTGTCATTATTGTATGCATCCCTATTTCATGCTGCAAACTGTCTGGCTGATACGCACCTGCACGCCTGCCTATTCTGCCCATGCTCTGCATTTCTGTAGCCTGACACATCTGCCCTCTGCGTGATAATTAGGGTCTGCCCTCTGCGCTATAATCTGGGTAACGCTTGAGACTGCGCACTGCCTGGTTTGAACGCCGTCGGGGATATGGAAACCATTTCCGTTTTCGTCCGCAATTCCCACGCTCTTCCTCCTTCCCCTCTTATGGAGATCATGGAAAAGAGGCAGTAAGGATTTGAATCAAATCACATTTTGAGTGCGGTGAAAGTGGAACTTAGTGTTGAGGAAGAAAAGGAATCGGCCATTCTCACGGCTGTGGTTGTTGTGAGTCTTACGCTCTATACATTCTGGGCAGCAAGGAAGGGGCATCTGCAGCTTATAACAAAGCTGTGACACGGCTACGTGAGTACCAGTTGGTGGATCCTCACTTTGATAACATTGCAAGGCGATACCATGATCTAGTGAAGAAGCTGGAAGGCATCCAACGGACTATCCGTCAAGTGGAAATGGATTTAAATAATGCTGGTGATCAACCAGCATTGTAGATCTGCTTATGAATGTGCTATTGTTTACTTCATTTTGCAAGCCACTGATGTAGTTTTTTGTTGTAACTTTATATGTAACTAATAAGTGAATTTCTCTCTACTCACATTAAAGGAGTTATGAAATCTTGGAAGTTTTCACTTCTGGGAATGTGGAAAACATAAATGTATGAGCTTCTACTGATTTGTAGATGCAACGGGTTAAAGGTGGTAGATGAAATTCTTTGCCTTCATCATAAGAGGCAGTTTTTTCTTTCAGAAGTTCCAGAACAGAGAAGAACACAAAGACGGGAGGCATGAAGATGAGGCGGCACCATGGATGGACTGGTTGAGAAGCCTCTTTGTACGCCGCTGAAAACTGCCTTTACTTTATTGGTTTATTTGTCCGTTTCCAGCTGTGTTATGTTAGCGATAGAATGGGATTTTTAAGACTTTATGACTGCCATAAGCATCTTATTTCTGCTGAGTGTTTTGCACCTGCTCAGTCTCTGTCTAACTGCTGATTGAAATCTATGTCTTAAGTTTCTTCTTCTTCGCCTTTTTTGGAAGAGAGTCCTCTTTTGCAATATTAGATGCATCATTAATTCTTTTTCAAGGAATCTGTGGTCAATACCATTGCTCTGTGAATTGCCATACTGCAATTCTCCATTGACACTATGGCCCAATCCAGATGAGTCAATTTGATCAGAATCTAGGATTGTTGGGAGACAGCAAAGACCTGAACCATAACTGCTTTTGAAGTGATATATATATATATATATATATATACGGTGATATATATTGAATGTGCGCTGTTTTAAATATTGAATGCACGATGTCCATGGTTATATACAGTGGTATATGAAACGATTCAATAATATTGAATGCGCTGTTGAATGTGCCCTGTTTTAAATATTGAATACGCACTGTCCTGGAGCTATGCATTACCTCTTTACAAAGGGCCGATACCGTTGTTTGCCTGGGCCGTGTACCATTCAGTGCTTGAGCGTGGCCACTGAGGAAAGGTTATTCATCTCCATGGGTCAAGTTAGGATCAAGAAGTGGACATGAAGAGACCCTGCATATCAGTCTAAGGCTCCACATATATCTTTGCTGGCTTTGTGTGTTTGCAGTGTTAATTTGGAGACCGTATCAGTGGAGATAACACGCATTATCGTTGGGTTCGGCCACCTGGAGATTGCACTGCTGGAAGTTCCCTTGGAGCGGGTCAAAAATTCTGGAAGACACCTTGCCACTCATATGCCAGAATCCCAAAAAGAATGGACCCATAAAACTCGGAAATATATTGTAGAACAGAGGTATTCTTAAGGAGTGGATTTTACAGGACGAGTCCATATGGCTGTGACAAACCAAGTTTGTACCTGAGTACCATGTGGTTTTTCTGCTGAGTAAATCGAGTTATGTCTACAGCCTATCCACTACCCTAGTGCGAGTTTTCTTCTGTGACTGAGCTGTGTATGTGGACTACCATTGACTGTCTATTTCTCAGGAGTAATATCGGAGAGTACTATCTCTTGATGAGCTTCTTACTGAGGAGAAGAACAATATCAACATAAGAATATTATATGGCAGTATTGAGTATCGAATGAAGTAACTGAGTAAAGGAAAGGAGTTGGAGTTGCACAAATTCACCCCTGGCACAGTTGAGAAACCCTTTGTGTCCATAACCAAATCAGAAAAAGGAATCTGGATGATGTTGTATTCTCTCGGCTAAATATTGAAGGATAATATCCTGGAGATTTTCTGAAAAATCTCAGGATATCCGTGGCTTGCCCTGCGTTTTTCTTTAATCTGCAGGATTTTCTTTGTGTAGCTTGAAGATATTTAGCAGCTGATAGTTTTGCAGCAGTCGAGGGATTTCTTCAAAATATTAGAGGATTTGGGTAACTATCGGCTAAATATAGAAGGACTCGGTGATATTTGTATAATTTTCATAGTTTCAAGATATCTCTGGTTGGTTTTTTCCCTTTAAGCTACAGGGCTTTCTTGTGTAACTTGAAGATATTTAGCAGCTGACATTTTTCTGTGGGATTTTGGAGGATTTTTAAGGTGTAGAAAAATGGCTAAGCTTGAAAGAATATTAGAGTTATTGAGAACTCTAATTGTATCCACTGCTGACAGCGCAATCATAATCAATAAAGACATTATTGCTGACATTCAAAAATGTATACAAAATGCACAAGAAAAGATAGAGTTTTTGCAGCTTGAGACAAAGCTACAGCAGGAAGAACTACAGCAATGGAGTCATCATTCTGAACCTGTTTCTATTCAGAAGATTGAAACAGACTCCCATAAACAACAATTCAATAATGTTACTGTTCATTCAAATAAAGCAGAAGTTGTACATGCAGATGCAGAAACTAAGTCTGCACTTCCCAAGCCCATCATCAGACCTTGGGAACAGCTTGTCCACAACAAGCACAAAACTGGTCTTGGATATGACAAGGACTTGTCCTTTCATATTCCAAACTATGCCAAGCCCATTCAGTTTCAGAGTGCTGGATTCATTCATGACAGTTCACCTGCTCCTCATGACAGTTCACCTTCAGCTGTTCCAGATTCTGCCCCTCTTCCACAGCAACAACAACAACAACAGATTGTGAAATGCCAACGCTGTGACTGAGTTGGCCATATGAAAGATCACTGTTTTGATCTTCAACCATGTAAGCACTGTCATAAAACTAGTCATTCTTCACACAGATGCTTCAGAAACAAACGTCCTGCAAGAACAAAGATTCATCTTGGATGGATCGCTTCTTGGCAATGGGCATCAACAGCCAAGAAGATATTCCAAACACATGTTAGAACTTGTTCCAGAGTATTGAACTGTCTTGCAGCTGAGTTTTCTCCATCATCTCACCTTGTATCTGACAGGGGGGAAATGATGGTCATCTACAAGCTTCAAAGTCACATCAAGCGAGCCTGAGCCACAACCTGCCACACCAGTTTCAGAGTTGTAGCCAACGACAAAGATGCCCCTGAACATGCCTTCAGTTGGCAATCTGGGACACTTCCTCTAGCAGAAGACTTCAGCTTCTTGCCAATTTCGGAAGCATTCCAGGAACACAATTGAGAACACTTCCTCTAGCAGAAGACTCCAGCTTCTTGCCAGTTTTGGAAGAGTTCCAGGAATTGCATTAAGCATTCCAGATTTGTTGGTCATCCTTAAACCATCACAGGTTGAGACTTCCCCTTTCAGGTTGAAGTTTTACCTTTTATGCGGGGTGAGACCTCCCTTTTATGGTTGAAGGTTTCCCTCTTTAAAACAATAGGATCACTTCCTCTAGCAGAAAACTTCAGTTTCTTGCCAGTTTTGGAAGAGTTCCGAGAACTGCACTAAGCGTTCCAGTGTTGGTGGTCATCCTTAAACCACTGCCCTTTATACCAACATTTCAGAGAGCACATTCAGCCTAGTGCTGCTATGCATATTTGCACATTTTGTATTACAGCTCTCTTCTTGGACTCATACATAACCCTTCGGATTAAGGGGGGGAATGTTGGACACCTAATCCTCAATGGGTTAGTGTGGAAGTCGAATGGACAAAAGCAGTCCAAGAGACCTTGGGATGTGAATCCCAACGGTCACATAATGTACTATAAATGTAAATCTCTTGTTAATAAAATTGTATTGCATGTTTTATCTTTCATATCTCTCTTTCTGTCCATGTGTGTTTAACACACTTGCATACGTTTGATGGCTCATCAAACAGTTCGGCAAAGTCTTGGGTGGAGAAGCTAGACATCTATTTCTAGCTTAACCAGATGTCGGAGATAGAGGCCATCAAGGTGGTGACATTACATTTGGATGGTGAGGCCCAGGACTGGTGGTTCCATGAGATGGTTACACTCGGACACTCCACAGTGACGACATATGTCGAGTTCACCAGGAGATTGATAGAGAGGTTTGACCGAGGGGATCCGGAACAACACTTTGTTGAGTTGACGCGGATCAAACAGACCGGGAACCCAGAGACCTACATTGCAGACTTCTTAAGGGTTTTAGTGATGGTGCCAGATCTATCCGCGGCACGGAGGATCTACATGTTTGTTGAGGGGTTAGCAGAGCCACTTCGGGGTCTAGTTAGATCCACTAGACCAGCCACACTCCAGGATTCTATTAGCAGGACCCCGGACTTATAGGATGCCTTACCCAGGACCCAAACATTTCACCCCCAGAGACGGGATTTCCAGCCTAAGGGGAAGGATGTGAGGATTCCGCCTCTAAAGGGGAATCTAGGACGAGCACAGATTGATGATGATGCCAGGAGGGAGTTGAAGAAGAAGAGGTTGTGCTTTACCTATCAGGATCCGTGGGCACTGGGACATAGATGTGCTGCTGGCAAAGCAAATTTTATTGAGGTCTTCTCTTAGAGTAGTAGGTAAGAGGATGAGGAGGATGACGTGGGGGCAGGAGATAGTCATGCTGCACAGGATCCTTTGCCACCTCCACCACCACCAGCAGGTGGTGCAGCTTTTGCACCTACAGGAGGGGTCCTTGCAGCATTGCGAGGAGTTCCCAAGTATTTGACGCTGCGCATACAGGGGACAGTACGTGGCTAGCGAGTATCAATTTTGGTTGACAGTGGGGCAACCCACAACATCATCGATGCAGAGATGGTTGAACGAAGAGGTATACAGACAAAGAGCTTCGATGGCTTTTCAGTTTTGGTCCCAGGAGATCAGGCCATGGTGTGTGCTCGCTATGTCCCAGAGTTATCAGTGACAATGGGTACCTACACGCTGACTGACCACTTTTTGTGGTCAATATTCCGGACACCAACATGATATTGGGTGTTCAGTGGCTTATCACTCTAGGGAAGGTCACGACAGATTGGAAGGCCCTAGAGATGGAGTGGGATGATGAGAAGACAGGGAGGCACGAGAAGATACGAGGACAGCACACATATCTGCCTCAGATTGTTTTGGCTCATCGGATGGAGGCAGTCTTCTAGAAGGGAGACGTAGAGTGGGCAGTGAAGCTGCGTGCATCAGAGGCAGGGACTACAGGGCAGACGGTGCACCCAGAGATACAGTCCATCCTTGACCAGTATGCCACAGTGTTTGGGGAGATTCCACCTGGACAGCCACCGGACCGGGGGTTTTAGCACACCATTGAGCTTGAGCAGGGCATACAGGCAGTGATTACTAAGCCCTCTAGGCATCCCAAGGCCTATCGGGATGAGATTGAGCGGAACATTCAGGAGTCGCTGGCTCTTGGGCACATTCAGCCGAGCACAAGTCCTTTCGCTTCTTCCGTGGTGTTGGTGAAGAAGAAGGACAGCACATTGAGGATGTGCATTGACTACAGGGCCCTGAACAAGAAGACCCTGAAGAACAGGTACCCCATACCCAGGATTGATGAGTTGATGGATGAGTTGAGAGGGGCACGGTTCTTCTCAAAGATTGATTTGAGATCTGAGTACCATCAGATTCACGTGAGGGAGCAGGACATTCCCAAGACCGTCTTCAGGTGTCACTATGGGCACTTTGAGTTTTTGGTGATGCCCTTCGGGCTAACCAACACCCCAGCTACATTCCAGTCCTACATGAATCACATCTTCTGCAATCACTTAAGGAAGTTTGTGTTGGTATTCTTTGATGATATTCTCATTTACAGCAGGACTTGGGAGGAGCATCTCTAGCACATTGAGACAGTGTTGGCATCTTAGAGGAGCAGTAGTTTTATGCCAAGCTCTCCAAGTGTGAGTTTGGGTTGACGAAGATGTTGTACTTGGGACACATCATAGGGGTGGACAGAGTGAGAGTCCACGAGGAGAAGATCAGGGCCATCAAAGATTGGCCGGAGACAAGGAACGTGACAGAACTTCGAGGATTCATTGGCATTTGTACTTACTACTGGAAGTTTGTCAAGAGTTTCTCACAGCTTGCTGCACCCCTGACAGATTTGACGAGGAAGGGGGCATTCAGTTGGTCGGATATAGCGCAGCGAGCCTTTGACAGGCTCAAGGAGGTTATGAGCAGCTGCGTAGTGCTTGCACGGTCGGATTTTTCGCAGCCATTTGTTTTGGAGTGTGATGCGTCGGGAGAGGATCAACGCAGTGCTGATGCAGGGAGGTCACCTTATAGCCTTTGAGAGCCGAAAGCTCCTTCCGCATGAGAGGTTGTATTCTATATACGACAAGGAGATGCTGGCCATTATGCATGCACTGACCAAATTCCGGCAGTATTTAGTGGGTAACAGGTTCAGGATGAGGACTGATCACAATAGCCTCAGGTTCTTTTTGGAGCAGAAACAGCGACAGGAGAGGCCCTTTCACAAGGGTAAGAACAACATGGTAGCAGATGCCCTTTCACGTAGACCAGCCACGTTGTCTCTTATGAGCTTGGACACAGACTGGAAGATACTTCAGGCATCACATGATTCACCATTGGCCGACCATCAGGGGTTTACCAAAACCTATAGGGCCATTAGAGAGAGGTTCTCATGGAAGGGCCTCAAGGAGGACGTACTCCAGCATATCTGGGAGTGCGATATTTGCCAGAGGAACAAGGGGGAGATGAGCCATCCCGCAGGATTATTGCAGCCTCTTCCCATTCCAGAGGGGAAATGGGAGAGTATTTCGATGGACTTCATCACAGGGTTGCCCGTGGTGCAGGGCAAGGATTGTATCTTTGTCGTCATTGATCGACTGACAAAGTACGCACACTTTTTCGCCATATCCGCACACTACACAGTAGCGTAGGTGGCCGAGTTGTTCTTCAGAGAGGTCTTTAGGCTACATGGTCTTCCTAAGACCATCATCAGTGATAGGGACAGCCATTTCATGGGCGGGTTTTGGCAGGAGCTTTTCCTGTTGGTGGGGACGGAGTTGACACCGAGTACCAATTTTCACCCACAGACGGACGGGCAGACATAGATAGTTAACAAGTGGCTAGAGGGCTACTTGGGCTACTTGCGTAACTATGTCAGTGGACAGTAGTGAGCATGGCTGAAGTGGTTGCATCTGGGGGAGTACTGCTACAACACTACACATCACATGTCCATTGGTATGTCACCATTCTATGCTTTGTATGGATATCATCCTTTATCTTTTGCTGATGTGATGTTTGGTGCTAGCAAGGCTCCGAGAGCCAAGATTTGGATCCAAGAGAGTTAGGATATCCTCTAAGCTCTCAAGGATAATATGGCTACAGGGCAGAACCAGCAGAAGTTGTATGTTGACAGGGGTCGGGTGGAGAGACAGTTTGAGGTAGGGGACTTGGTCTACCTACAATTACAGCCATACCAATAATCGTCGCTGAAGCAGAAGGGAGCTGATAAGCTCATGCCCCGCTTTTATGGGCCATATAGGGTGATACGCAGGATTGGACAGGTTGCGTATGAATTGGAGCTACCCCAAGGCAGCAAGATTCATAACTTTTTTCATGTATCATGCCTGAAGAAGGCATTGGGGCGGCAGGTGACAGTGACAGATGAGCTACCACCCACAGATGATGAGGGGCATTTGGTGTTGTAGCCAGAGGCTATTATTGATACCAAGGAGAGGCAGTTGCGGAGCAGGATGGTCCGGGAATTCTTGGTGAGGTGGAAGAATTTACCGGATGAGGATTCCACTTGGGAGAGTGAGAAAATTTTGCAGCATCCATCACTTCAGTTGCTTGAGGACAAGCAACTTTTTGCCGGGGGAGACTGTAATATTCCTAATTAGCCATGGCTAATTGGAATATTCGATTTTGCTCAATTTTGCCTTCTATAGTTATTTATAAATAAAAAGGTGAGGAAAGGGGGGACATAACTCACTTTTTGAATAAAGTCACTCCCTAGTAGCACAACATTGTAACTAAAAGGGGGAGCCAAGGGGGCCAAAACACCACGTAGAGAAGGGGGCCCACGTAGACACTTGGAAGGGCTGCGCAGATGGAGGAGGAGCACGTGGCAAGAGAGAGGCTATGTTGGAGGAGGTGGGCCTTAGGGTTTTGAGAGAGGCCAAAGCTATAAAGGAGAGAGGAGCCTCCTCATTTTGGCATTGGATTATGTTGCATTTGAGCTAGTCACTTCGACTTAGAGCACGTTGGTTGTTTAGCCTATCTGCAACATTGTTTAGTGCATCGAGTGTCTCCATTCGGAGATCTCACCCTTAGCCTTGGGGGACTTAGAATGCCTACTCGGGCAAGGTAGTTTCATCAGTATTTTGTAAGAGGAGCAGTTTTTGGAATTGAGGAGGAACTGAGCATTTTGATGACTGCGCAGTCTTCAGAGGGGAGGACGCAATTTCTTTTGGTAGGAGCTCCGGATTGGGTTTATGTGGAGGATTTGAGCTTGGAGATTGAGCAAGGGATCAGCCCTTGCAGATTGGAGGATTTTGGCAGAGTCTCAGGTAGAGTTTTGGAGGATTCTCTTCAGGGACAACGCAGAGCCTTGAAGGATAGCGTAGATCCTCAAGGGGGTGATTTTCGGGGGTCAGCTATTTTAGAAAAGCTTTCTGGGCTTTTTAGGGTTTATTGAGTAGAGGTTGATTCCAGAGTTTCAACATTTTCTGAGGAGGGGAACAGCCCCAAATCCTCACTTGATTCCAGCAGTAGTAACAACACAGCAGTTCTCTAATAGCTTGGACGCAGTTCAAAGAGAGGCCATTTCCTTACCATTCTGAGTGTATTTCTTCACTTGCCTTGTGCAAGTCGAGGTACTATCTTTCTGATCACCTCTTGTACTCTTTCCATTACTCAGTTTAATAAAATGGCTTAGCATTTCTCTCTGCATTTCTCGAGTATCTGCTTATGTTCCATGTATACATTATTGTATGTTGCACTACTGTTATTTTTATCTCTTTGAGCTTCCTGGCTACTATACCACTTGTGTGTTTTTCTCCTATACTCTTAGACAGAGTCTGGAAAGGGCCAGGCAGTCTCCAGATCTCGTCCTCTTTTCAGAGGCGACATATCTGGTAAATTCCTTCCCAGTCCATCTCTGGTTGGAGTTTGCTTGTGTTTGAGGGATATCCCTGATAAGGGATATTACAACTTTCCATCAATGGAGAGGTTTCTTGGGAACAAGAGTTTATGATTTTTAGCATAACCTACACAAGGGAGAAGGGGTATAATAATGGATCCATCTCTAGCTCTCTGCAAATTCAGTTCAAAGTAACTTCTCATAGTGAAGCAGGGCAGAAATTTACTTGTATAGGGATAGAAATACAAACTTTTGACACTTTCCATCACTGGAGACGTTTTTCAGGAAGATAAGTTTCAGTGTAACATTTTGAGAACCACTACACCTCAGTGAAAAGAAAAATTGTTTGCATCCATGATCTGCAAATGGAGTGGATTAATTAGAATTTTGTCCCATAAGTTCTCATGTGTATTAATCTTTATTGGATGCAATTCAAAATTAATGTTTTCTATTGAATTTATTAAAGATTGTTTTATAAATAATATAAAGCTATTTTGTTGCAGATTAGTTCCAAGGGGTTTTTCTTCCAAGATAGACCTTAAAATCCATACAAAGCCAATAAGAAGCTTGGACATATGTCGTAAAGGGGTGAAAACACTCGAATGGTAGCAGGGTGCGATAGAGACAACATAGAGTTTCATGGATTGAAACCTAGAAGCAACGTATCCCCCTTAAAGCCATATAATTCCTTGTTTGAGGTGTTGACGATGAAGTTTCACTGGCTGAAGGTTCTCAACCAGGGTTAGTAGGGATAGTATGGGACACATTGAATATGCAGTTTTTACATGATGTTAATATATGATAAATGCATTTTGTTTAGGAATCGATATTATCATGTTGTCAATATATGTACATTTATCATTTGAAATGTGAAACCCTAAATTGGAATTCCTAGAAAAATCCTCGGTGTGGCCATAGGGTGAAGTTAATTGTTTGTTTGAATTTTTTATATGAAATAAATATGAGCTATATTCATATTCACATTTGCATTCTTGATCAAGGTGTTGTTGGGATATTGTTACTCATTAATTGTGGCTAGCCTTAGGAATGATATTTTATAGAGTGTATCTTTAGTTGTAGATGTTATTGGCATTAGGAATGCTTTCGTGATAACTAACTTGTTCAATTGTAGAACTAATCATGTGACTGGGGATATTAATCTATGGTTGCAAGATGAGGCCTTGGTAGGTTTGGCTTTGGTAAAATATGCCCCCATTATTGAATGATGGTATAGTCTATTGAACTCTCTTTAAGTATATGTATCTTGGGGTGCTATAAAACATTAGTCAAGGAAATTGAGGCGTAGTCCCCATGCTCCCATTGGACTTAGTTAGACTAGGTATTATAATGGTAATTATATTTTCACTCTGCTTTTCCAATTTCATCCTATATAATTCATGGGAGCTTGGTTACATGTGATCAGCCACCTAAATATGCATTTTATAATTGTAACCTTAGGAGTATTTGTGAAAGATGATTGCTCTCCACCAATTTTGTACCTCTACAAATAGATATTCCAATGAAGAGTGTACCATAGGTGCACCTTGCAACAATCTCCTCTCTGCTTGCATGCTAGGTTTCTTGGGTTTCTCTATTTTTTATATGTGATTATTCACATTTCCATTGTGTACCCATACCAATATTAGGGCCTCTTTAGTGTTTTGCAACTTCAAACTCATTGGGAGTTTTATTGCTTGAAATTCTCCCTAAGCCTACCACTCCGAGTGGTTAGAGAAATTTGTAGGCTTGTTGATACAACCAATTCTTATATTCAAGCCATTAACAACATGCATCATACTTTTTCTTAGGTTTCCCTCCTTTTTTCATATCCACTTTTTTCAACAAAAAAAAAAATTGCAATTTTTCATAACTATTGTTCTTGTTCACAATTGGTGGAATCATTGGTATTTTTTGGCTTATTCTATGTTTTGTTTGTCCATTTTGTTGGTTTTTTGTGTGTTTCACTTATTAAAACTATAAAAAGGGTCCATTCTAGAGTTTAAACAAGTGTAAAGACATTGTTCCATTGATTTACTCTTGCAAAGGGTCCATTCCACTGATCAAACCCACTAGATGATTTAACACTTGCAAATTCTTTTTCCCAAGCATGTTCCATGAATATAACGTCAAATCATTGTTTTCACTCGCAAAAGAAACCTATTTTCGCATACCCTATTATCCTACAAATGATCGAAGAGCCTCTCAAGATGCAAACATTGCTAAAATATTGACAGATTAGATGCGGGAACAATAGGAGTTTTAGACACAAATGATGCAAACTATGGTGATCATGTTCCAACAACCAATGACCACCCAACTATAAACCCTTCAAAAAACCTTGTAGTAAGTCCACCAACCACACAATTGTTGCAAGAAGGTAAGCTAGTGACAACCAATCTCCATTGCTCCCGAGTGTTTCATGTTGGATACAAAGATTTTTGTCCATGTTTTTTATGAATCCCTAAATGGAGACATTCTTGTCTCTTTAATCCGTATTCTCGAAACCTACTTCAAAGCTCATCCCACTCTTACGAAAGCTCAAAAGATACTTGTAGATGAGGTACACATGGAAGAACAAGGTCTCACATGTTGAAAGGCACACATCCAACACATTTCAACCCCCAACCAACCTTTGATTGACACTTGGGATGATTTAAAAGATGTTTTTGAAAGAAATTCTACTTGTTAGAATAACAGGATGCAATCTTTGCATGGTGGTTGCAACTCATGTAGTTTCTTGGACAATGAGTCAATAAGTTCATTAAGTAATTCAACAAACTAAGGTAAGGAATTTTGAAGATACCCTCCACGTGAAGTTCATTTCTATTTCATTTTTCACACTTCATAGGAAAATTGAAAGTAGAACTCTTCCCATCCGCTTCATTGGAACATGCCTTTCAAATAGATTTCAAAATGAGAGTTGAGGCTAATTAACTCATAAAACAACTTCTAAACTCTTGCAGATAACAAGCTTTGCTTCCCTTACTTTCTCAACCACCATTGGTTTTGCTTTAAGACAATGTGTTGTTGGTCAAGGGAATTCTATATAATATTCTTATCATAGATGAAATGGGCATGCCAATGATGATTGTCATCCCTAGCACATAAAAAATGCCAAGGTTGTCCTTCTTTAATTATAACAAGGAATCAAAGAACTTGCCCTCAAATAATAACCATATTGATCTCAAACAAGACGTTGTCTTCACTCATATTTTCCAAATAATACAAAAATGTGGACAACTCATCATGGATAGTGACAACCAAAAGAACTTGATTAGCAATTGGTGGACTCACTCGAGTTATATGCCCTCTAGTCAATTTAACATAATGTGGTGTGAGAATGAAGTGAGTTTTATGGCCCCTTGCATGGCAAGCATATCGACGGCCTTTTCACCTCCATAGCCCATTGGTCATCCAATGTAGACCCATATGAATATATGTCGGTTGATGGGCCTTGTTCGCAGATCGACAGTGAACCAATGGTCTAGATCAAATAGCCAAGGGGTGTCTATGACGTCAGGGGGCAAGGTGGGGTCCGCTATTGTTGTTCCACCTCTACTTTCGGCCCTCGCATCAATGGCTATCATTTGTCTGCCTAAATCGATGGAAAGCTAGGGGTACTCTTTGATGTCACCAATGAGGGGGGGAAGGGGAGGGGTTTGTTATCGTGGTCTACCCCTCCTAAAACCTTGCCTCCACTCCTCGTTCCACTTGTTGGCACAAGGTTACAAAATCACACCACTAGCCCACTTACCTGCTCCTTTTGCATGTTGCACCACAACGTGGCTCATGGTCTCGTAACCCACTAATGAAAACTTGACTAAACTGGGGGGCGAGTGAATCAGCTTTGTACATTCTTGGACATCAAAATTATTTTCTTTCAACTGATTAACTGAAACATTAAATGAGCATATTAACACATAATGACCAACATATTTAATATGCAAACAACAGGTAATAAGTAAACCAAAACATAACATTAGCACATAATATCAATGCATATGGACACCAGATATAAGTGGAAACCCATAAAGGGAGAAAACCACAACTTTGTTATTGTTGTAATGCAAAGGCAAGCTCCTACTATTAAATTTTCGAATTGTTCTATGTTATATCAATTACTTGAGCCCAATTCACTACTTCAATTAGCAATATTTAAAATAACACTTAATATTTCCAATCATCAACAGTGATTAAAGATAGAACAATAAATTCAATGACAAAGGAGACAATCAACACATCAACAAGAGACACCAGGTTTCATCAAAGGCCGGGGAAAAACCCACTATGGGGAAAACCCTTTGAAATTCTTCTTCTATTAGATTTTCATAAAATGTTCAACAGAGAGTACCATGAGCCCAATATAATATCATCCAACAAAACAACCCAATAACATTCAAAAATATGTTTCCATTATCATAATAAATCAGAGACAATGTTTCCTGTCTGTGGTCAACTTCGGTCAAAAGTCAAATTTTAGTCAAACTTCCCGATCGCATGGAGGAGGAATTGTACGAGTGACTGAAGACCTCTAGTCACTCACTTGAGCCTGCAATCTAGCGACTGTGGTCGCATTTGTCTTGTGTCAAGACAACAACTATAACCCAAAACCCTAAAAACAAATGTGAGCCTCAAACCCTGTAATTTTGGACCTTTATGAACTTCTTTTGTCGTCCCAGCCTCATACCTATGTGAACCAATCAATGATGAAGAGAAGAAAAATATTCTTTGTGATGGTCAAATGAGCTTGAGGTCACTTGTATTTATAGGCTTCCAAGGGTGACCGATTTACCATTAGGGTCGACCTGTCCAAATGTGCATATTTGGGCTTTTCTCCATAAGTACACTTTCCCTTATTCAAATTTGATGATCTTTAGGTCGATTTTGGTCCTCTCGGAAACAGGAATTCAATGTAATCATCCTCTCCATCAAATGAGTTGTCTAAAGTGGAATTTGACCCTAGTTGCATAAGTTAACACTCCCCCTCAACTAGGGAGAATTCCACCTCTCAATATCTGACCATTGATCAACATGTCACCCTGTCATCATATCATGTCCCATCTCTGCTCAACTCTATCTGCTAAAACATTCTCGAATCTAAAGAAGAAGAATCAAAAGGGAGTTAATGTTTCCACCCACTACATCATCGGAGAGCATATCTCAATCTGAAATTGCATCAGGGAGTACATCTCAACTCGGAATCTCATGGGGGAGCTAAATATCTCTGAACCCATATCGAGACATAGGTGATATAAGGTAGCACATCTCAACCCGTCTTATTGGGCTAGATACACAACATACCAAAAGGTAGGGATCACATGCCCCAAGCCTCCTCAACCTGTTGTCTAGACAGGGAGGGACAATCCCAACAAGCCTGACTTGTGGGTATGATGCCAACTGGGGTATACTCTGCAAGGACAAAGATTGGGGAGACACATGTCCAACCCTATGGGTAACAGATAGAGGTGATACCCTATTGTCTAAAGACCCCTCAACCCCAGGATCCCTCTATCTCAATTCCACACTGTGGGAGCTCAAACAGGGGAGAAGAATTAGCTCAGTGTCCTTGATCAGCAATGCCCCTTATTACGAGGGGTCACATCCATCAGTCTAAGCTGCCCTCTCAAGACCAAGAACTTCCCTTTCAGCAAAGCCTTGGTGAGAATATTTGCAATCTGCTCATCTATCGATATGTGATGGAGTCTAAAAGCCCCTCTCTAGACCATTTCTTTTATGAAGTGATATCAGATCTCTATGTGCTTGGACTTGTCATGAAATACGGAATTCTCTGCCAGACGGATCCCACTCTTGTCGCAATATATCACTATAGTGTCTAGGACCTACACAATATCTATCCAAAGAGCTTCCTCAACCAAACTGCTTCGCAGCTAGCCATGCTAGCAGCAATATACTCTGCTTTGGTGGTACTCAATGCTACGGACTTCTACTTCCCACTCATCTAAGATATCATGGCAAATCCAAGGCTAAAACAAAATCTATACGTACTCTTCCTATCGACGTTTCCTGCCCAGTCAGCATCGGTGTATCCATGAAGTCGAACATCTTCAACAGAATATCTCATACCAAATGTGATTGCCCCATGCAAATATCTCATAATGTGTTTGGAAATGATCTAATGTGTATGGAGATGCTCGGTCATGAATTGACTCAATGTATTCATAGTGTAGCATATGCCTGGACAAGTGTTCACTAGGAACATTAGAGCCCCAATCAACTCTCTATACGCGGATGGATTCTCAAAACCGGGTCCTGCAACTTCTCCACATAACTTCTTGAGGTTCATTTCCATCGATGTGGGTAGTGACTTTCATTCTGTCATTCCAAATCTTTTCAACAACTTCACAACATATTTTCCTTGTGAAAGGAAAATTTCATCGGCCCTTTGCCACACCTCAAGGCCTAGAAAGTAATGCATAAGTCCAAGGTCCTTCATCTTTAATTCAGGGGCTAGCACCCTCTTACACTCAATCATCAGGGGCTCACTATCGGTAAAGAATAAATCATCAATATATAAAACAAAAATCAAAGACATACCTTAGACTACCATGAAGTAGAGGTTGGGATTGACATTGCTTCTTGTAAATCCCGACTTCACCAAATAACTGTCTATGCGGGCATACCATGCTTTGGGGGCTTGCTTCAATCTGAACACATGTGTCTTTTGATCCTCTACTTCAAATCCTTGTGGTTGCTCAATGTACACTTCTTCTTGTAACATGCCATGGAGGAATGTAGTTTTCATGTCCTTCTAATGAAGGGCCCATCCTTGACTTGCGGCAAGGGAAACTATCGAGAAAATGGTTGTATATCGAGTCACAGGTGAAAATATATCATCATAATCTTCTCCCTCTTTTTGGGAGAATCCTCGAGCCACAAACCTTGCCTTGTATTTCTCAATGCTACCATCAACTCCATGCTTGATCTTGAATAGTCACTTCGAATTTACCATGGATTTCCCCTTTGGTCTCGGCACAACATCCCATACATCATTCTTCATGATTGATTCATATTCTTCGGCCATAGCATCTTTCCAAACTTGTTCTTTACAACTTCTTCAAAGATGGAAGGTTTAGCATAAATCATGGTGCTCATGGCTGCAACATATCCCTCGTACTGGCATGGCTTCTTCCTTTCTCTAAATGATCTTCTAACGGGAACACATCTTTCGTCATCTTGTTGTAGGTTTTAACCCCGTACAAAAATTACCTACATACGAATTCTAAAACACATAAAATAAACAATGTGAGAGCATAACACATAAAACACATATACACAGAGATTTTCCCCTGGATCCCAAAACTGGGACTACCAGCTTCATTTTTCATTATGTTCCTTTCAATGTTATAATACATATTTATACATGCTAAAGCATCCAATACCATGGACTGAAAACCATCACATCCAATACCATGGACCGAAAACCATCGCGTCCAAGAACATGTGTGAAAATCATGCACAAAACCATAGGTGGGTCCACCCAACCTAACATAGTTTCCAAAACCAAAATTTTTCGGGGCGTTGCCCCAGACCCCATAGAGTGGGGTTACTTGCACCCCTCAAACCCCCTATGACCCCCCGCTACGCAATCGTCGCAATGAAGGGGGGGCTCCGCCCCCCCTCTAACCCCTCAGTTAACTATGTGGGCTAGTCGTGGAAAGAATATAACACAACCCAACATTCTCCCACTTGTTGTTTTCTTTCCACAGGGGGCCACAAGAGAGCTTAGTCATTTATCTAGCCTTGCAACGCCAATTGTTTCTCTACACCAAGAGAACTTCTCAGAGCTCACAGATTTTGTTAATGCATCTGCAGTATTCTTCAAAGTGTCTACCTTTACCAGCAACACCTTTTTGTCTTCTATCATATCCCTCACAAAGTGATACTGAACATCAATGTGCTTTGTCTTTGAATGATATGCAGGGTTCTTTGCCAAGAAAATTGCACTTTAGATGTCACAGTCTATCCTTATAGCTCCCTGTACTAACCCCATACTTTAACACAATCTCTGCAACCAAACTGTGTCCTTGCTTGCATGAGTGGCTGCCAGGTATTCTGCCTCTGTAGTTGATAGTGCCACTACAGATTGTTTCTTACTCATCCAATTGACTGCACCTCCAAATAGGTTAAACACATACCCACTTGTATATCTTCTCTGATCCAGATCTCTAGCCCAGTCTGCATCAACAAAGCCACGAATATCCAATACTCTGTCCAATCCTGGTCTTCCTTGGTAGCACAAACCATAATCACTAGTGCCACGCAAATACCTGAAAACCCGCTTCACTGTTGTCCAATGCTCCTTTCCTGGTATTGACATAAACCTACTCAATACTCCCACTACATGTGCAATGTCTGGTCTAGTATAGACCATTGCATACATCAGGTTACCGATTGCACTTGCATATGGAACACAGGACATGTCCTCTTCCTCTTCTTGTGTCTTGAGACATTGTTCAACAGATAACTTTACACCTACAAGAATAGGAATCTTCACCGATTTACTATCCTGCAGATTAAATATCTGCAATATTGTCGACATACTTCCTCTAGTTTAACCAAAGCTTCCTCTTTGCCTGATCTCTTCTAATTTCCATGCCCAAAATATAGTTTGCAGCACCAAGATCTTTCATGTCGAATTTGGAGGACAATTGGGTATTCAAATCCTAGATAATTTTTTTTTCATTTCCAACCAACAACATATCATCTACATACAAGACCAAATAAATAACAAGGTCACCAATTAATTTAAAATACACACAATGTTCTGCTTTGCTTTTGGTGAGTCCCCGTATAAATGTATCAAATTTCTGATACCACATCTTTGGTCACTGTTTTAACCCATACAAAGACTTCTTTAACTTGCATACCAATTCTTTCTTACCCCTCACCGCAAAGCCTTCAGGTTGCTTCATGTAGATTTCCTCTTCCAGATCCCCATGAAGAAATGTTGTCTTCACTTCCATCTATTCTACCTCAAAATCAAAAGCAGCAGCAATAGATAAAAGTAATCTAATAGAAGTTACCTTGGCAACAGGAGAAAAAATATCACCAAAATCAATTCCCGACACCTGGGAATAACCTTTTGATACCAACCAAGCTTTGTATTTCTCCACCTTTCCTTCTGCATTTGTCTTCTTCTTGAACACCCATTTGCTGCCAATGGGTTTCCTTCCAGCCGGCAACTCCACTAGATCCCAAGCCTCATTTTTGTGCAAAGATGCCATTTCATCAACCATGGCATCTTTCCAGAGTTTTCCATCCTTTGAATCTATTGCTTCCTCCACATTTCTGGGATCATCATCACTAATAGATAAAGCAAAATTTGAACAGAAAGCAGATGGACTATGCCTTTCTGGCTACCTTCTTTCTCGAACTGATCTTCTCAAACCCGGAGTTTGTGGCTCTTCATCTTTTGATTCCTCCTCTGCTGTAGACCCTGATTCTTCCTCCTTTAGCTCAAACTCTAACTTCTCATGTTCTTTTGGTTGGACTTCATGTTTAATAACATCTTTCACCTCTCTGAACACCACATCTTGGCTGTACACAACCTTCCTTGTTACTGGGTTCCAAAGCTTATAACCCTTTAAACCATCCTTATACCCAATAAAAATACACTTTTTAGATTTACTATCCAACTTGGTTCGTTTCTCCTTTGGAACATGTACATATGCATTACATCCAAATACCCTCAGATGTGAAAGAGAGGGTTTCTTACCAGTCCATACCTCTTGTGGGGTTTTATCCTCCAACACTGATGAAGGTGATCTGTTGACCAGGTAACATGCTGTCTCCACCATCTCTGCCTAGAATTCCTATCCTAACCCAGCACCACTGAGCATGCTTTTTGCCCTTTCCATCAACGTCTTGTTCATTCTTTCTGCAACTCCATTTTGCTGAGGTGTATATGGAGTAGTCTTATGCCATGCTATACCACACTTCTTACAGAATTCTTCAAATTCCTTACTACAAAACTCTCTACCATTATCTGTCCTCAACACCCTTATCTTCTTCTCTGACTGGTTTTCCACCAGAGCCTTGAATTCTTTAAACCTGTCAAAGACTTCAGATTTCTTCTTAAGGAAATATATCCATGTATTCCCTGAGAAGTCATCTATAAGTGATACATAGTACACAGACTTACCCAGTGATGGAACCTTCACAAGTTCAAACACATCACTATGCATAAGCTCTAATATATGTTTCGCCCTCTTACCACCAAGCGGGGAAACTCACCCAATTCTGCTTCCCATATTCACAATTTTCACAGAAATCAAAATCCAAAGAGCTATTACTCATACCTTCTACCATACCTTTACCATGAAGTATTTGAAGGCCCTTCTCTCCAATATGTCCAAGCCTTTGATGCCACAGCATGGTCTTCTCTCTAGAGACCACTAGATTTTCTGCTCCACTTTCAGGAACCACAGAATTGTTGCACCCATCAACAACTATGCTACCTTGCAGCTTGTACAGAGTTCCAATCCGAACTCCCCGCATCAATACCAGTGCTCCCCGAACCATCTTGCAGGTATCCTTCTCGAACACTGTTTTTACACCTGCATCATCCAACTTGCTTACAGAAATCAGATTTCTGGCCAATGCAGAAATATGCAAAACACCCAGAAATGTTCTAACCCTTCCACCTTGCAACTTCAACTTTACTTTTCCGCGACCAACGATTCTAGCCTTCCTATCATCCCCTAAGAAGACATCATCACTATCGTATTTCTCACACTCGCAGAACCAATTTCTATGGGGAGTGAAGTGAAAGGATGCACCTGAGTCAATCAACCATGCCTCATGATCTACATGTGTACTTGAAGAAGCCAAGTACACATCCCCACCTTCATTTGAGGTGTTTTTTGCCTCTGCAGAAGGAGCATCATCAGATCCCTTTCCTTTATCAAGAGCTTTAGATTTACAATCCATTTTGTAGTGCCCTTCCTTTCCGCATTTCTAGCACACCACCTTTACAGGTTTTCCTGGAGATTTAGATCTCCCTCTAGATTTAGATCTCCCACTCGATGAATTATTTTTGTTTCTTTTCTGTGACCGTCCTCGTACAAGCAAGGCATCACCATTCTGGCTCTCCATATTTTTCTGTCTCATCTCCTCCGTCAGCAAGGATGAGACTATTTCATCCCACTGCAAGGCAGTTGCATTGCTACCTATTGCAATAACCAGACTATCACACGAACCTGGTAGAGAACAGAACAAACTGATGCACTTATCTTCATCTGAAATTTTAATATCAACAGATGCTAACTGACTTACCACAGTATTAAATGCATTCAGATGCTCTGTCACCGAGTCTCCATGCTTCATCCTCAGGTTATACATTTTTTTTCGCAGGAACAGTGTATTCACCAGAGACTTAGATTGGTACAAAGTCCCTAACTTGTCCCACAAAGCCTTCATCGTAGCTTCCCTTGATACATTCAGCAATATTGAATCTAAGACACACAATCGTATTGTGCTCTTTGCCTTCTGATCCTACTTCTTCTATTCTTCATCGGACACTCCCATTGGTTTAGTACCCGGATCTACCGCAATCCACTGATCTTTATCCACCAACAAATCCTCCATCTTGAGTTTCCACAACTCAAAAATCTGACCATTAAATTTCTCAATCTCTATCTTTCCACTGCTCGCCATCTTCTTTCACCACCAAAATCAATCTTGCAGATCTCCCACTGAACAAGGTCTACCACAGGGCCGAGCGAAACCCCTCAGCAACAAAGGCGTCCCCTTGAAGCCAAAACTTGGCTTTGATACCAAATGTAGGTTTTAACCCCGTACAGAAATTACTCGCATACGAATTCTAAAACACATAAAATAAACAATAAGAGAGCATAACACATATACACAGATATTTTCCCCTGGATCCCAAAACCGGGACTACCAGCTTGATTTTTCATTATGTTCCTTTCAATGTTATAATACATATTTATACATGCCAAAGCATCCAATACCATGGACTGAAAACCATCGCGTCCAAGAACATGTGCGAAAATCATGCACAAAACCATAGGTGGGTCCGCCCAACCTAACATAGGTTCCAAAACCAAAATTTTCCGGGGCGTTGCCTCGGACCCCATAGAATGGGGTTACCTGCACCCCTCAAACCTCCTGTGACCCCCCCACTATGCAATCAGCACAACGAAGGGGGGGGCTCCGCCCCCCCTCTAACCCCCCGGTTAACTACATGGCCTATTCGTGGAAAGAATATAACACAACCCAACACCTATAACATATCATGAAGCCAAAGTGCTCTCTTCTTGGTGGGAGCATCACATGGAGGAGGATCTAGGGAATCCATGGGATCCATGGGATCATCAACAATGTATGTCTCGGTTTCGAGCATGGGAGGACCATTTAAAATATCCATATCATCATTCTTCTCAGGAGGAAGAGGCGAAGGAAGGTCCCTTGCTTTTCCAAGCGCGACATCTTCATCGAATGTAACATCCCTGCTAATTTCAACCTTTCTTTGACCAGGAATATATATTCTAAATGCTTTAGAATTTTCACAATATCCAACAAACGTACATTTTCTTCCCATGGCCTCCAACTTGTTTCTTTTGTCCTTCGGCACATGAAAGTATACGGGGCAGCCAAAGATACAGAGATGACCAACATCGGGCTTGACACTTGTGAATACTTCTTCAGGGGTCTTGTTGTATAATGCTTAATGAGGCACTCTATTTTGAACATATACGGTGGCATTTGTTGCTTCTCCCCAAACAAACTTTTGCAACTTTTTATCATGGGGCACGGCATGGGTAGCTTCTATAATGGACCTATTCTTTCTTTTAGCCACTCCATTTTGTTCGGGAGTATAGGGAACAATGGTCTCTTTCTTGATAACTTCCTTCTTGAAAAAATCAATGAAGTCCTTTTATATGTGCTCTCCATCATTGTCAAACCTGAATATTTTTATTTTCTTCCTTGTTTGATTTTCGATCAAAGCTTTGAACTCCTTGAACATTTCGAAGGCTTCATCCTTTTGCTTCAAATAATATATCCATTTCTTTTTTGGGAAGTCATCAATGAAGGTGATATAATAGAGATGGCCACCAATAAAATGCACGGGAATTGGACCACATATATCAGAATGAATGAGATGGAGGATGTCATTTGTCTTGTTCTTGCTAGAGGGGAATGGTCCCCTTGTCTTCTTTCCACTAGCACAACCTCGACGTACTCCATCATGATGGGCTTGAACCTTGTAGATCCCTAAGACCAGTTTCTCCAATTTCAAAAGAGCATCATAATGCATATGGGCCAATCTTCGGTGCCATAACTCACTTAGATGATTATTATCATGGACCAATGCTAGAAGTTTTCTTCTAGTAACCCTATAGAGTCCTTGATATCTTGATCCCATTGTGAAGGCATTTCTCATAGGTGATCCAACAGGCCAAGAAAGAACATTTCCCTTCATCAACGCAACCCTCATCCCTTTGTATTCCAAAGCGGATATTGATACCAAATTCTTCTTCAATCCCGACACATACATCACATCATGGAGCAAAATAGATTCCTGGAATTCAAATGAAATTTGATAGACCCAAAACCTTCAACGGGATGAGTGGAGTTGTCTCCAAGAATAATTTAAATTTGACTCCCTCTCTACCATATTAGAGAACTTCCTTATAACCAGAGAAGTGATGATTGGGCCTGTTGTCGCGCGGATTGACACGACAACGCTCAGACCGGGGGCTGTCACCCTGATCCCCGATCCCTCCGTTTAAGCCTGTCTCCCGCGGCTAAGGGGGGTAGTCCCTGTGAGATGATGAAGACCAACTGTCGACCAGCTGGTTGAGAGACACGAGATACGATATAAAAGCACTTGATGGATTTGATTAATTTAACAGACCAGTGCCTTAAGAGATTGTTATTAAAATGATTACTTGTTAGATGATATAGAAGCATAAAACGTGAAAAACAATCATTTGTCATCAAAAGGAATCAGCTAAATCACAATGCTCTTAGAATGACCAAAACGATATCCAGCACTTAAAAATTTAGAAAAGATGAATGCTTTAAACCACCATGAGAATCATTAGCCAGATATCATATTCGTATCTCGACTTGAAAATTCTAGATCTCAGCATGAAAGATGATAATTCCCGAAAATGATTGGATCTGACGAAGAGAATTTTCCACAAAAAACTTTTTATACTTTTTCAAAAAAATTTAAATCTTTTTTTTTTTTTTTTTTTTCAATATTATAAAAATGAAAATTAAAAATCTAAAAATTTAAAATTTAAAATCTATTCTAAAACTAAACTATAAATAAAAAAAAATTAAACTAAACCAAAAATCTTTTTATTTTTTATTTTTTTTAATAAAAAAAATTCTAAATCTAAAATTTATGAAAAGAACTTTAAACATAAAATCTAATTAAAACAAAATTTAAATCAAAATCTAATTAAAAATAAGCTTAATCCTAAACTAAACTTAAAAATAAATTAAAAGATAACCTAAAGTTAAATCTAAAACATAAATAAATTAAAATCTAAGTTAAAACTAAACTAAAAATTAAGATTAAAATTTAAAATCTAAACCCTAACTATAACATATGTAAATAAAACAAAGAGAAACGAATGCGTCTAATTAACACTGAACACAGAATTGTCGAGACAAAGAATTCTAGCAAAGGAAAATTGCAGGATGCTCTCGCTGGAGGAAACAATACGTAAGGGAATACCTGGGCCAGAAACGAAAATGATGGAAACCTTGAGCCGCAAATCGCAGAACTGGACACCGAGATGAAGGCAAATTGCTTCGGTGAGAACCCGTCAAAGAAGGGAAAGCGTGGATCGAAAAACTGGCTGTCAATCACATGCAATCACGCCAGAAATCATTTACGACAGGTGATGGCGGCAATCTGTTCGTAGATATCTCGTCAGTCGCCCTAAATGCGTTGTTCCCCACACTGTCTCTTTCTTTCCTTTTCTTTAAAATTATATCGACGGTGTGACAGCTGATCTGTGCATTCAGCAGTTTTGTTTGATGGCAGATGGGAATGATTCTTCGTGCATACGCAGAGAGAACCTTCCTCTGTTGACAGGAATTGCTCAGCCAATGCACCTATATATGAATGGATCGCCCCAAAAATTTCACCCAGGATTAATGCATGCTTTGCAGCCACTGCAAAACCCTTGCTACAGAAGAGCAAATCCTATACCTGCAATGGACAAGATCACCCAAAGAAAAAATATGCCTGAAACCAGAACTGGAAAAACCTAATTAAACCTGTATATAAACAAAAAATAAAAAATAAAACCCTAGATCAGAAAATTTTGAAAAAGTATAAAAAGTTTTTTGTGGAAAATTCTCTTCGTCAGATCCAGTCATTTTCGGGAATTATCATCTTTCATGCTGAGATCTAGAATTTTCAAGTCGAGATACGAATATGATATCTGGCTAATGATTCTCATGGTGGTTTAAAGCATTCATCTTTCTAAATTTTCAATTGCTGGATATCGTTTTGATCATTTTAAGAGCATTGTGATTTAGCTGATTCCTTTTGATGACAAATGATTGTTGTTCACGTTTTATGTTTCTATGTCATCTAACTAATAATCGTTTTAATAACAATCTCTTAAGGCACTGGTCTGCTAAGTTAATCAAATCCATCGAGTGCTTTTTACATCGTATCTAGTGTCTCCCAACCAACTGGTCGACAGTTGGTCTTCATCATCTCACAGGGACTACCCCCCTTAGCCGCGGGAGACAGGCTTAAACGGAGGGATCGGGGATCAGGGTGACAGCCCCCGGTCTGAGCGTTGTCGTGTCAATCCGCGTGACAACATTTTTTGGCTCCGTTGCCGGGGATAGAGTTTTTCTGTCCTTGGTGTTTCAACATCTTTTCATCATTCATCGTTCATCTGTCTATCTTTCGTTTGAGCCGGCAACGCCAACATTTTTTGGCGCCGTTGCCGGGAAGTCTTTGTTCTCGGTGTTTCAACGACAATCATCCTTCTCTTTTTAATCTTTTCATCTGGCCCGGCAACGCCAACATTTTTTGGCGCCGTTGCCGGGGACAGAGTTTTCCTGTTCCTGGAGTTTCATCGACATTCATCTTCTCATCTCTCATCTCTCAGTTGAGCTGGCAGATTCAATATTTTTGGCATCTTTTCATCCCATATCAGCAGCATCTCTTGGGGTTGTTTCTTGTTTGGGTGGCGACTCCATTTTCTCATTTTTCCCAGACAAAAAGCCTTCCTCACATCTGCTTGTGATTCCTTTTTGGATCTTAGAATCAAATTCATTGTTCAAGTGGCGACTCCACTTCTTTCATCTCTTGATTTTCTTGAGCAGAGATCTAGTTCTATCATTCATCTAATCCCTTATCATTCATCATGGATTATTCATTTAAGCCATGTCGTTTTACTGAACGTCTCCATGATTTTCCGGAAGATGCCATTCCTAAGTTACCTATTTTCTCGGGTGGTGATCCAATCGCTGTTAGAAGGCAACTAGTCTTGTTTACTCGCATCATGATCATATACTGTAGATCCCCCAGTTTAATCATGAAGATATCAAAATGCGTCTATTTGTCCTTTCTTTAGAAGATGATGCTTTGAATTGGTTTAACAATTTTCCAAAGGAATCTTTCACTTCTTTAGAAGACATTGTCGATGCTTTTAAAAATAGATATGGTTATCCAAACAGCTTGCCTTCTGCCTCTAAAATTGTGCAACAAAATGAAAGTAATTTGATAAGCGGTCCAGCTGAAAGATTCCAAGACAATTCATCATGTCAGAATGTGTCATCCACCGGAAATATTGCAGATCAAGTTCATGATAGTGAAAAATCAGGGACAAATGACAATGAAAGGGAAGAGCAAAAGCAAATTTTACGAGATCTAATGATGCTGGTGAGAAATATGGAAATCAATCAAACTAATTATGTCAATGATGCGAAAACTTTATGCACCCACCTGGAAAAACATAATAGGGAGATTGAGGTCACGCAAAATCAGCATGCTAAAGAAATTGAGGCCATGAAAACTAAATATGAAACATAAATCGGAAACATGCATAGCAAGATGTCAGTCTTAGATGAAAATATGGTGACCATGAAAGCTGATCATGATAAGGAAATTGACGCTATGCAAAACAAGTTACTAACTATGGAAGAGGAAATGACTATCATGACGTTCAATCATAATAATCAGTTGGCTGACATGCAAGCGAATCATAAAGAAGAAATAAATTTCATGCAGCATTACTTGATGAACATAAAGGAAAAGAACAATAAAATGATAAAAGACATGGAAGAACACCATGTCAGACAAATCAATGCTATAAAGGTTGAACACTCTAATCAGATGGATTCCATTAGAATACAGGTTCAAAGGTTTCAGCAATTGGAAGATGAAAGAAACCAGGTGACATCAACAAATCAGGAGCCTTCTCATTTGCTGCAACAAGCTCCATCTTATTATGAGGAGGTTATTGATTCGATTGAAAGATGGTTAATTGAAGGTGATCCGGATAGACTTAAGAATGATAAAGATCAGATGCAGGCTAAATAAAGACATATCACGCATACTTCATCTGATAGTTTTGAAACAGAAAGTTCCAGGTCATCAGTAATTCAACCATCCAGAAAGAAAAAACGTAAGAGAAAGAAAATAAGAAGAAGATTTGATGCATCAGACGGCCGTGAGCAGCTTGATTTTCGGATAGGAAGGAGTCCTACCATATGCAAAATTGGACATGGTACATCCGACAAGTAGCCGACAGATTTGCCTGAAAGCAGGAAAATGCTCAGTATGCACTTTATTGAACACATCTGATGCCATGGGGCATCTTTTGTATCATATTTCTAACCCTACTCCTTGTTTTTCCGCATTTTCATTTCTGCTTTAGATAGTTAATAAATGAAGAGCTTTTTTCTTTTCTGTGCTTAATGTATATGCTGATTTTTTGGATGGATGCTACTTATTCTTGTGTTGTATGGATGCAGATTCTGGATTCTCACATTCCTGCAAGTAGCAACGTGTCCCCAAGTAGAGCCAGATGTTGACCTCTACTGGTCAACTACCCATGCAGTACACCCCCTTTTCTTGGCAGAAAGGGGCAGCACCTGATCTACGTGTCCGTGCCAGCCTGCAGTCATCAGCAGCTTAATCATTTTGATTGTAAACCCAGTCTGCATGTATGAATTGTAAATAATCTTAGCAGATATGAGTCGTTTATGTGAATTGCCTAGGTGGACCTAACTTTCTAGTGGTAATCTACGTCCCGGAAGGTTTTTCGTCTCACAGATCCATGGATCGGCAGAGTTTTCCTTCAAATCTGACCCCAAAGCCGAGATGGATTTTGTCATTAGAACTTTAGGAGAATCCTAGTGTGTTGATCTGCTAGATTATAGTTGTGTCGCAGAACTGGGTGTTTTGTGAGGGTCTGTATTAAGTGGGTTTGTCCCCTTGAGATGTAAATTGTAAAAAGTCATCATGAAATGTGTCTTGAGGGTTGAAAATGTTTTAAATCCCGTCGTGAGTCCTAAGTCCTAGGTCCTAGGTGATGTTTCCGAAGGCTTAGTTCGATGATCCATTTAAAAAATGAAATAAAATAATAAACTAAATAAAAATTTAAAAGTTTAAAAAATGAAATAAATAAAATAAAAAATAAAAAATTTAAAAATTTAAAAAATGAAATAAAATAATAAAAAATTTAAAAATTTAAAAAATGAAATAAATAAAATAAATAAATAAATAAAAAATAAAGCAAAAACCCTAACTAATATGAATAAATCGACGGATGAGATCAAGAGATGTCTTGATCCTCATCAACGGTCAAGATCATTTCTACATGGATCATTCGAACTAGCCGTTGGGATCATTTCCTTTATATAGGGTCTTAGGTGGTCATTTCAGATCATAGGAATCTGTGAGTCTGATACTGAAGAAGCTCTCTTGTAAATCTGTTTCTGGTTAATAAAGGAAGACTTTGGGGTCCATATCTTGCTGGTGTTACTCTCTTGGAATGCTGTGAGATCATTTCATTTTCTGCATATGTTATTTTCAGCCATTAATAATAGCTTTTTGTAGAGTATTGTGAGCACAGGTATCTTGTTCACTTGCTGGGGTTTGAGTGCTGTTAGGGTTTCTGAAGTAATGGCAGGTATCTCCATTACTGTTTGAGATCTAGCAGCATTTTTGCCCTCTTTGTTGACGGTTGTTTTGAGCTGTGCAGAAAACATTTTCTGAAGGAATTTTGTGGGCGTTCGGGGAAGTTCTCGGCTGAACCAGCCAACTCCCGCAAGCATTTTTTGTTGAGCCCAGTTGGATTTGATCCTGGGTCTATCATTCAGTTTTATTTTTCTGATCTGCATGAGAGATTTTCTGAATTTTTTTTCACAGTGACAATCTGAAATTTCTTTTCTTTAAAATATTTTTGTGCTTACTGCTAAATCTGGCTGTTAAGGGGCCAAATCTGTACATTAATCAGCGGTTTAGGGTTTTAAATTTCTGCTTTATACAGTTTTCATTAGGGTTTTCAGTTTTGATTTTATGTATATATTATTTTTGGATGATCAGGTCTATTTCAGGTTGCAGGATTGTTAAAGTTTTCCGAAAAACCCCTCGTCCGTATCCAATTTCGCTAGCAGCTGCAGTCCTTCCGCGCTCAGGGAATCAGGCTTCTTGCAAAACCCTTGCTGCTGATTTCTTTAAAATCGATTTCGAAATTTTTTTGGGCCGTTGACAGACATTGATATCGAAACGCCCTTTTATTCACGTGTCTTGGCTCCTAGCCTTCTGGCGTAAAAAGAAATCTGTATATTGATGCAGCAAAACGATTCAAAGCCGTCTCAAACAAGCAAAAATCAAAACCCTGCGTCAGGCAGCAGGCCATCACGCAGTCAGACGAATTCATAGAGTGCTGAGAGCGTAAGGGTTCGTCGATTTCAATCCAAATCGAAATTTTTCAAACGCTGGATTGCTAAAGGCCGTGCGTGGAGGGTTTCATTGCGTTTTAATGACTGCGGGTCAAACGATTCATGAACCGATCTCAGTCGAAATCCTCAGGTATCTTCAAATCCGGTTTCAAAATCTTTGTCCGCTGCCAAATCGAATTTTTTTTTATCTGCGTGGGTCAGCTCATCATAGTCAGGCATCGATCTGAGGTCTTCATCATAAATCCATTATCGATTTTTCATAGCCACCTGAGCTGGTATATTTTCAATCCAGTCTTTTCTTTCGATCTTTCCATGTCTTCAAGAAATCGATTCGGAAATCACCACCTGCTCACGCGACGGAATCATGTCTATATACGCGTTAATCTTTCTTGATCAGCGTCCAGCATTCGATGATTTTCCTTTTTGCTGTAGGTTTTAATGATATACGGTTACGTAGGGTTGCTGCGTTTCCTTTTTTTTACTATTTTAGATTTTCACATTTTTTATATCACGTGATTCGTAGGTTAGTTTTAGGCAGGGTTAGCATAGATTATAGTTTAGATTTCATTTTTTGTTTTATTTTGAATACGTTTAGTTTTAATATAGTTAGGTTTTAGCGTTGATTTGTAATTTAGATTTTTATGTAGTGTTTTTTTAGTTTTGTATAATTACGTATTTCATTTTTATTTTAATTTTTTTTAGTTGCATTTTGTTAAATTTAAATTTATAAAAAAATCAAAAAATATTTATTTATGTTTTAGAATTTAGATTTAGCAATTAGTTTTAAATTAAAAAAAAATTATCTTAATTAGATTTTTGATTTTTTTTGGTTTTAAAAAAAAAGAAATAATAAAAAAAAAAAAAAAAAAAAAATATCTTTATTCAGTTTTTAGACTTAGATTTAGTTTTTTTTGTAAAATGTTTTAGATCTTTTTTTTAGATTTTTTTTTTTTAATTTTCATTTTTTGAAAAATTAAAAAAAATTAAAAAAAGATTAAATTTTTTTTTTTTTTTTGAAAAAAGTATAAAAAAAATTTGTGGAAAATTTTCTTCGTCAGATCCAGTCATTTTCGGGATTCATCATCTTTCATGCTGAGATCTAAATTTTCAAAGTCGAGATGCGAAATTGATATCTGGTTAATGGTTTATGATTCGTGGTGGTTTAAAGCATTTATTTTTTTTGAAAATTCTCAATTGCTGGATATCGTTTTGGTCATTCTAAGAGCATTGTGATTTAGCTTATGATAGATGATTGTTGTTCATGGTCCATATTTTTTATATCATTTAACAAGTAATCGTTTTAACCACAATCTCTTAAGGCACTGGTCTGCTAAATTAATCAAATCCATCAAGTGCTTTTTATATCGTGTCTCGTGTCTCCCAACCAACTGGTCGACAGTTGGTCTTCGTCATCTCATAGGGACTACCCCCCTTAGCCGTGGGAGACAGGCTTAAACAGAGGGATCGGGGATCAGAGTGACAGCCCCCGGTCTGAGGGTTGTCGTGTCAATCTGCGCGACAACAGGGCCCACTATCAACCAAGCTACTATCCCACAAATACGAAGGAGATGAACTATTAAGGGCAGAAATAAGAATATATGCATATTGATTTGCAACATTACTTTCATAACTAGAGAATCTTGATTTAGTTTGTGGACGACAATCTTCTTCATGATCACTTGGAGCATCTCTTCTTCTTCTTTCATCTCTTCCATTGTGATCATTCCTTCGGCCATATCTCCTTCTTTTATCATTGAACCTGTTATTGTTGCTTCTAGTATTGTAGTGTGGTTCGTTGTTCTTCCCAGGGAAATCTCAAGCATAGTGGCCTTTTTTATGACAATTGTAGCATTCAATGTGCAATAATTCCTTCCTTATATTTGGATTTCAAGGAGGAGGATTTCTTGAATTTGATGGACCTTATTTTCCTTTCTTCTTCTTCTTGTCATGAGTGATTAATGTTGCAAGCTCTCCTTCTTCGTGCTTTTGAATCCTTCCACTTGATATCATCCTTGATTCTTCTTGAGTGAGATTTCCAACAATTTCATCAAATGATGGGATGACATTGTTGTTGCTTATAGTAGTAATAAAGGTTTCCCAAATAGGAGGGAGACCTCTTAGAGTCACGTCACCAATTCCCTGTCAAGCACAGATTCCCAACTCTTTGCAATTGATCTCTAAGATAAGATATCCTCATAATGTAGGATTGCAAAGATTCTCCTTTGTTCATCTCTGTGTCTTTGAGTTGATCTTTCAAGGAGATGGTTTCATTCAAATTGTTGAATTCATACGTGCTAGCTATCTTATCATACATGTCCTTAGACTTCCTCAACTTTCCAACATATGCAAGTAAATTATCTTGTAAACCATCAGCTATAATTTGATTTTCTTTCAACTCACCTTTCTTGTACTTGTTCTTGGCAATTGCGAAAGCATTTTATGGAAGCTCAGGTACTCTTCCTTGAATGTATTCCAAAACATCAATGTTGTCAGCTATGATCTCCAACTTGACTTGCCATGCAGCAAAATTGGATGAGTCACCCAACTTCTCATTTTCCTTGAAGAAGGAAGACAGCTTGACTTGACTAGATTGGCTCCTTCAACTTTCCCAAAGATGATTGCTACAATGCTTGTCTCGTTTTGGCTTTTCCTTCACCCTAGCTTTGATACCATATTAAATTTTCAGATTGTTCTATGTTGTATCAATTACTTTAACCCAATTTAATACTTCAATTAGCAATCTTTCAAATAACAATTAGTCTTTCCAATCATCAACAGTAATTGAAGATAGAATAATAAATGCAATGATAAAGGAGACAATCAATACATCAACAAGAGACACTAGGTTTGGTAAAAAACCAGGGGAAAACCCTTTGAAATTCTTCTTCTATTTGATTGTCATAAAATTTTCAACAAAGTGTACAATGAGCCCTATACAATATCATCTAGAAAAACAACCCAATAACATTCATCAATGTGTTTCCAGTATCATAATATATCAGAGACAACTTTTCCTACATGTGGTCAACTACGGTCAACGGTTAAATTTCAGTCAAGCTTCTTGGTCACATGGAGGAGGTGTGTGAGAGAATGAAGGCTTCTAGTCACTCCCTTCAGCTTGAAAACCAATGATTGTGGTCGAATTTGTCTTGTGACAAGCCAACGACTGTAACCGAAAACCCTAAAAATAGATTTGAGCCTTAGACCCTATAATTCCAGACCTTTGTGAACTTCTTTTGTTGTCCCAGCCTCAGACCTATGCGATCCAATCAATGTAGAATAGAAGAAGAATATTTTTCGTGATGGTCAAATGAGCTTGAGGTCACTTGTATTTATAGGCTTCCAAGGGTGACCAATTTACCATTAGCATCGACCTATCCAAATGTGCATATGTGGAATTTTCTCCATAAGTACAATTTCCCTTGTCCAAATTTGATGATATTTAAGTCGATTTTGGTCCTCTCGAAAAGAGGAATTCAATGCAATCATCGTCTCCATCAAATGAGTTGTACAAAGTGGAATTTGACCCTAGTTTCATAATTTAACACTCTCTCTCAGCTAGGTAGAATTCCACCTCTCAATATCTAACCATCGATCAACATGTCATCCTGTCATCATATCTTGTCCCATCTTTGCTCAACTCTATCTGCTGAAAAATTCTTGAATCTAAAGAAGAATAATCATCAGGGATCTAACGCTACCGCCCTCTACATCGTTGAAGAGCATATCTCAATCTGAAACTGCATTAGGGAGTACATCTCTACCCGGAATCTCATGGGGGAGCTAAATATCTTTGACCTCATATCGAGAAATAGGTGATATAGTGGAGCACATCTCAACCCATCATATTGCCTAATGACCTTCCCAACAATGATCCTCAAAATTCATGTGGTAGAACACCTATATCATAATTCGAACTTGGGATTGATATCCGACTTACCAAAACGTAAGGATAACATGCCCCAAGCCTCCTCAACTAGTTGGCCAAACGGTGAGGGACAATCCCAAAAAGCTCGACTTGTGGGTATGATTCGAACTAGGGTATACCCTACAAAGACCAAGAGAGGGGAGCAACATCTCCAACCTTATGGGTAACAAATAAGGGTGATACCATATTGTCCAGAGATCCCTCAGCCCCAGGAGCCCTCTATCTCAATTCCACACCCTAGGAGCTCAAACAGAGGGGAAGAGTTGGCTCAGTGTCCTTGACCAATGATGCCCCTTATCAAGAGGGTTCACATCCATCAATCCAAGTTTCTCTCTGAAGACCAAGAACTTCCCTTTCGGAAAAGCCTCGGTGATAATATATGTAATCTGCTTATTTGTCGATATGTGATGGGGTCTAATGGCTCCTCTCTGCACCATGTCTTGAATGAAGTGATATCAGATCTCTATGTGCTTAGACTTTTCATGAAATATGGGATTCTCTACTAGCAAAATCCCACTCTTGTTTATCGCAATATATCACTGTAGTGTCTAGGACTTTCTCAAATAGCTCTCCAAAGAGCTTCCTCAACCAAACTGCTTTGTAACTAGCCATACTAGCGGCAATATACTCTACTTCAGCGGTACTTAATGCTACGAACTTATGCTTCCTGCTCATCCAAGATATCATGGTAGATCCAAGGCTAAAACAACATCCAGATGTACTCTTCCTATCAACAACGTTTCCTACCCAGACAACATCGGTGTATCCATGAAGTTGAACATCTCCGGCAGAATATCTGAGACCATAATTTCAAATTTAAAAATTTATTAAAAAATAAAAATTAAAAATTAAAAAAAAAAAAAATTAACGCATTTTTCAAAAATCAAATTTAAAAATTTATTAAAAAAAAAAATTAACGCATTTTTTTGGTTTGTTTTTTATTAAAAAAAAATTTCATTTCGGGCCCTCGCCCCTCAGCCACCTGTGGTGGCGCGGCCGTGGGCGGAGGGCCTGCGCGCAGGCCCCTCCGCCCACGGCGGCGCCACCACGAGCGGTCGGGGGGCGGGGGCTCGGTCCGCGCTGGCCGCTCCGCCCACGGCCGCGCCACCACGGGTGGCCGGGGGGCGGGGGCTCAATCCGTGCAGACCCCTCCGCCCACGGCCGCGCCACCACGGGCGGCCGGGGGGCGGGGGCTCGATTCCGCGTAGGCCCCTCCTACAGCCGCGCCACCACGGGCGGTCGGGGGGCGGGGGCTCGATTCCTGAATCGAGCCCCCGGCCGCCTGTGGTGGCGCGGCCGTGGGCAGAGGGGCCTGCGCGCAGGCCCTCCGCCCACGGCCGCGGCACCACGGGCGTCCGAGGGGCGGGGGCCCGAAACGAAATTTTTTTTTTAATAAAAAACAAACCAAAAAAAATGCGTTAATTTTTTTTTTAATTTTAATTTTTTTTTTTTTAATAAATTTTTAAATTTGATTTTTGAAAAATGCCTTAACTTTTTTTTTAATTTTAAATTTTTATTTTTTAATAAATTTTTAAATTTGAAACTAAAAATTTAAATTTTTTTGAAAAAAATTTATTTTTTTTTAATTATTTGTATTTATAAATTTAAAAAAAAAAAGTGTTAAAAAAAAATTATAATTCTTTTAAATAAAAAAAAAGGGTTTATTTAAAAAAAAAAAAAAAAAAATTAATTTCCTTTAAATAAAATTTTTAGGTTCAATAAAAATAATTATTATTAACTTTAAAAAAAATAAAAATAAAAAATTTGCATTTTTGGGGTTTTTTTTTTCATATAATTTTAATTTGTTTTATGGTTTTTTTTTTTAATTTGAATTTAAAAAAAAATATATATATATATATATATATTGTAAATGTTTTTTATTTTTTTATTTATTTTCTCATTTGAAAAGACATATTTTCCGCCATATTCATATTTTTTTGGGTTTTTTTTTTATAATTTGATTTTTTTAATATCAATTTTACTACTTTTTTAATTTTTTCCATTAATTTTCTATTTATTTTTTTAAACTAGTTTGTTTTGAATTTCTTTTATTTTTTTTTCCTAGTTTTTGCTAATGTTTTTTCTTAACTTCTCTATCTTTACTTACTTAATTATATATATATATATATATATATTTAATTTTTGTTTTTTTCCAAATTCTTTTAGGGTTTTTGAGATAAATTTTTTTTAACATTTTTTTTTTTTTGTCTTTTTATATATTTTTTTATATTTGTTTTTTAAAGACAATTATTTCATGTGGATTGAAAAATTAATTAAGGATGTATAAATATGTAAATTATCTAAAATTCAAACTATCGACTTTCTAATTTAAAAACGCAAAACAATAAAAACCCCACTAAAAAAAAAAAAAAAATTAAGATAGAGAACAAGAAAATATGAATAAAATGACCACTTCAAAAACTATCAAATTTAGAAAATGATTTTTTACATTTCACACACTAAAAAATTTAAAGTCAAAAAATAGGTTTTTTAAAAAAAGGGTGTGATGCAGAATACTCACTTTTTAAAATCAGCATGAAAATCACTACCATTCTAAAACTTGATTTCATCCTTGAACATGAAAAAAAATTAAAGTTCCAAAAACCATGTTCTAAAAAAAACATGTGTATTCTGCATCACCACTTTTGAAAATCGGGTCATTTTTTTTCTCTCTACGAAACGGGTAACAGTATCAGTTCTCGTTTCAAAGTTTACATTGTTTAGTGTAACAGTAGACACTTCTATACCTAAAACAGCTCCATCTAGAGTTGATCCAGAGACTGAAGTTCATTTACCTAAACATCTGGAAGTTGAGTTTCAGAATTCAGAAGGTGTCACCCCTCCAGTATCTGTCACTGCAGAAGCTATACCTTCTTTGGCTCCAGAAATATTTTACGGACCTGACGGTCTACCTCTTCCACCTGGTCTGATTGCTATAGAGGAGATAGTAGAGGATCCTCCATCCAATACCCCATTACATTTTGGAAATGGGATTCATTTGTATCCTTCTACTCCTGAGTTTGGTTCTTTTAATCATCCTTCATCGCAAGTTCCTGTCGAATCGCTAGGAAATCTTTTGGATAGACTAAACATGTCTAAGCAACCATCAACATCTAGGACTGTGTCATCTAATACAGCTACAACAGAACTTCTTGCTGCCATTCCTGCAATGTTTGCTGGTATACCATATGTTCCAGCTAGTTATCAATCACTAGTGGGAATCCACTTAGAAGCTGCTTTAGCGACATCGTCTGCTCCTATTTATTCATCCGGAGTTCCATCTGGTATTTCTTATGTTGAAACTCAACAAATTGATCCTGCATGCAAGTATCAATTTGGATAGACCAGTATTCAAAGGGCGATATATCCTTTAAACACTAGACTGCCACCATATGGAGGGCAGTACGCTTTTTCATTGTTCCCTCCTGGGGAACAACCATATAAGAGTTTACAACAAAATTCAAGTCAAATTGGAATTACATCCAGTGATTGGGTACTAATACTGCCACAGCAACCAAGGGTTGTATATTCAATGCAACCGATCCAACCTGTGTCGAATATTCCCACTACACCTGCTATTGTGACTGTGTCACAAGTACAAGCACTGCATGTTGTGTCTCAAACTCAAGTCTCTCAGGTTGCAATACAACAGCCTCTTGTCTCTACGGCTCAATCGTAACCTCGGGTTAGTGCTTCCTTACCTAGAACGACTCAGGCTCAAACAGGTATTACCACTCCGCGTCTTGGTCAATCTTCCAGTATTGAGCAACAGCAAATGGTCCAACAACCATGGCTGGTACAATACCAACAACTGCAATTCTAGCAAACCCAACCTCAGTTTGGGCTTGGTCAATATCAAACCTACCGAGGACTTGAGCAACAAGGCTTTGTAGGTAATGGACAGCCGCATTTTCAAAACGGTTATCAACAACCACACTATACTTGTTACTTCCAACAACCTTATCAAAGTTACTAGCATTAGATACATTATGTTGGTATGCAAATACCTACTGCTCAAGCAATTCCATCTTATTCTGGGTATGCTTCACCTAACCTGAATCAACAGTTGCCTTTTGTAGCAACTCTAGAATTACCAGATTTGAACCAATTGACAAATGATCCAATTGCATACGCCCCTTGGTGGCCAACGATTTCTCATAAACTTCCCTCCGATATTCCTAAATTCAATGGAAATCCAGGTGAATATCCATCGAATCACGTAATGACTTTTCATTTGTGGTGCTCATCTAACACCCTGAATGATAATTCGATTAGGCTTCACCTCTTTCAAAGAACGCTCACTGGTCTGGCAGCGAAATGGTATATTGAATTGCCTAAAACTTCATTTGATAACTTCAACACCCTTGCCACTACTTTTCTAACCCACTTTTAGTTACCCATTAGGTACAAAATGGGAACAGAACTCCTTACCAACTTTAAACAAACCACGGCCACTCACATATCTAATCATATTCATGAGTGGCGACGTCGTCGTCGAATGGTAAAGACGTATGTTCCTGATCAGCTGTTAACTTAGTGGTTTATTAAATCCTTATTTTCATCTATCACTAAGGACGTGGCGAAAGGAGGAGTTGTCATTGAATATCAAGTCATTGCTCGTGCCCAATATTTAGACTTGATCTATATTCAGTCCGATACGCTCTACGACAAAATTCCTGATGCTCCAAGACCAGAATTTTTTGTTCCACCTCCTCCTCAATCGAATAGAGATTCTCATGCCGGTGACAGCGTGATCGATGCCTCAAGCATGCAAACCGCAAAGGCTCCATCTAGTAAAGCTCTTGCAGTTTCTAGTCAAAATGAAAATGACAAACCTCTTACCTCGGAGATTAATGTCATGTCATCTAAAAAGGGCAAGAATCCAAAGCAACCAGGGGGCAAGAAGAAAGGGAAAAATAATAAGAAGAAATAGGAGAATTCAACTCCTGAAAAATCTTCTGAGAACCCTACTGGGCCAAAGAAACATCCTCGTTTTCCATGTTACATATGTAACGAGGAGCACTATACGAGACATTGTCCACATCGAGCTGAGGTTACGAAATTTTTAAAGACTTCAAGTACCTCAGCGGTGTTGACTAATCCATTTCCGAACCCAGAAACTAATCTAGTTGCTATTGATCATGTTTCCACATCCCAAGTGCTTATGTTATCCATCTCAAAATAGCAAAACGATGCTTTGATATCGACAAGGAATAAAGATTATGGGAATCCATCATCGTCAAACAACCATGCTACAAATCAACCTAGTGGTTCGACAACAACTTTGCCAGAAGTTGTTCCACCCATTATTCCTAAATTAACTATAAAGCCGCCAAAGGGAGTCATAAATAAATCGACATTTAATCCTCATGCTTGAGCATCACAGAATTATAATATAGTGGAGGATCTGGCTCAATCGCCATCTGCTATATCGACACTTGAGGTACTGCAAAATTGCCCCTCCAAAAAGCAGGCTCTGTTATAGCAATAAGTGGGATTGATCCATTGGATTCCAATCTTGTGGCCTTTAATCATAAAGGATGTACACCTCAGTTACCAGCCCAACTCGCTTTCCTTATACAGGTAAAAGCCCTCAATAAAACTATTCATCGAATAATCATTGATGAGGGGGCATCTACCTGTATTATGTCAATGAGCTGCTGGAAAACTCTTGGTTCACCACCCTTGTCACGATCATCAACAACATTAAAAGCATTCGATGGAAGAACATACACTCCGTATGGTATTCTAAGTGGCTTGCAAGTTGAACTGGGGGGCAAGACGGTAGAAATTGAAGTCGAGGTCATTGAAGGAAACCTTGATTACAATATCTTACTAGGAAGGCCTTGGATTTATGCTATGGCTGTCGTTGTGTCTACATACTTTAGAAAGATTGCATTTCCCTTCCAAGGTGGAATTACAATCGTTGACCAACTAACCTTTTTTCCCAACAGTTCACAAGCTACTGGAAGCATTCCATTGATCCATGGAAGTTCTCAATCGCTTCAAAATGTCGAAGTAGGTCTCCTGAAAGACCCATCCTTAATGGGTACTTTTGCCCTCCCACCTCCATCTGGTCTCGCGGAAGTGGCCACAGTGGAAACCTATCATATGATATCTTCTACATCATCTAAGATTAAGAAGAACTCTGACCATTTTGATAGTATGGATCACCAAGAGGTGTTGCCCCCAAGCCCCATAGAATCTTTGTAGCAATCAATCTTCTGGGCCTAGGCGGCAAACCCAAATCAGCACTCAATGAGTGTTTGGACAAATAGGTCTTTAGAGTATGGTACCTTTTCCGATCCTTGGTCTCATACACATTCTACAGATGAAGGAATCATCCAATCAATGGTGATAAGAGAGATGTTGTGGGAAGATTACCACCATCGTTCCCACCTTCAAGATAACAATGAAGATTATTCAAACGACCTAAATCATCCTTCAGTTTTTTATTTTTCATCAAATACTGTAAATACAGTAGATTCTGAGCGAAATCTGTCCAACTTTGAAGAAACTATAGCCATTAATATTTCGACCAAACCTAATCTTGTAGAAAACATTCACATTGGAAAATCTTGTTCTCCATCAGAACTAGAAATTTACTGCGCTCTTTTTCATGACTTCAGAGATGTCTTTGCATGGTCATATGAAGAAATGCCAGGTATTGACTCGAGAATTATTGAACATGAAATAAAGATGTATCCAGATTTCAAACTAGTACGATAACGGCTTCGACCTGTTCATCCAAAGAAAGCAGTTGCCATTAAAGCAGAATTTGAAAAACTTTTGCATGATGGTTTCATTTACCTTGTTCCTCTCACTGATTGGGTATCAAATATTGTTCCTGTTGTTATCACTCAGGTTGTCCCTAAAGCTCCTTAAAGGGATACAGCCGAGGTAACCACAAACCAATCTTTGGACTACAGGTCCTAGCCTACCTGCAGTCAGAGAGGGCTCTCTCTTTATGATTTAGCTTTGTTGAAGATGATATTAGGCTAGCTAATGAGTTCAAGGGGGTTTTGTTTATGTTTGGTGGGATGGGGGATTCTTTCAAACAGAGTTGGGATGCATAGTGTGAGAAGTTCAAACCATTGGGCATGGAGTCGTGGATTAGGCTTGTTGTTGCGTTTTCTTGGTCATAAGAGGAATACAGAGTAGGATAGCTACACATAAAACAATATCAAGATGGAATAAGGATGGAATGAAGGTCAGTGAATGAAAGGCAACTAAGTAGCTCTCATTATGCTAACAGAGGGAAGGTGAATGAACATTTATATAGGAGCAATCAAGGATTCCTAAACAACATTCATATATGAAGGAACTAGTGTAAATATGAGCCAATCAGTATTCATATTCAGGACTAATTCAGAGGAAAACATAGATAAATCACAGAAATTGAGAACATAATACAACTAAGTGAGCTCTGAACTATTCTTTCTTTCTGCTATTTAGATAGTGAAACAATGATGGCATAAAACATATAAACTGTAAACAGAGATAAGAAACACTTATTGGGCTATGTAGAAGCGTTAGGATTCCATAGTCACTCTTTAGTCATTAAAACACAACAGCCAGTTCATCTCCCAAACATTCCAGCGATCTTTGATTATAGAGACTCTCAGAAAATACAGTGCAAGTCTAGGGAGGAAGTTATCGACCAACCAACCCTTTAAACAATGCTCAGGGTGGTTTATATAGGCAAAATATCTACAATAAACAGATCTCAGATAGATCTGATGAAATAACTGCTTCTAACCTAAACTGTACTGAAATAAATGCACAAAATATCTATCTAAGCTGCGCTAGAGGCAGCAGCATTCAACATGAGTAAATATGGTGTCCTTTGAGCTCTGCGTTGGCCAATTTATCATAATTGTGCTTTAACACTTGTTCTGCTTCTTTATATTCGGCTTTGCTGCTCTTGGGTGGCCTTAACGTGCATTAACTGTGATCTGGTGAGCTTTGAATGGCCTTTGCCGCCTTCTTTGACTTTGATGGAGGCTTTTCAATGTTCATCTGCCTTGGAAATAAAGATTTCCACTAAAAAACATTAACTGATACACTTTGCCGCAACACCGATACTCTTTTACTAAATGTGGGATCTTTCTCACCGCTGATATACTTTGCCGCATCAAAATCGCCCTTTTATGGCCACTTATGGCAAGATTTGACTGTTGTTGTGTTGTCTGCGGGCTTCTGGAGGCTTTGGAGGAGTTTCGACGCTGGCCGATCAAACTATCAACCAAAATGAAGAAATATTGCAAAAATGGTAGAGATCTGCAAAAAGATAATTGTGCTTAGGCCGTGCTCGTTGTCTGGAGCAAAATCTGGGCTTGGAGCGATCAAAAATGGCTTAAGAATGCATGCTTTTCCTTTGACTGGCGCGCGCAGGCGCTGGAAGAAATCCTGTGAAAACTGGCCATTTTCCTTTTACACAGCCAAAAAAAAACCCATTTACACGCAAAAATCCGGAGCGGGAGCAGCACTGTAGCAAAGATTAAATCTAGGCCGTTGGATCACGCAAAGGCAGATCCAACGGCTGGCGCTAAATCGGCGATCGGCGGATCCCAAACTGTAATACCTTCGATGAGCGATGAACCTGGCAGACCCGATATACTATAGGCCCTTTCTTTTATGGATTTCGGGTCCGCCCATCGGAGCTTTCATATCGGCGGATTTGGTAAAAATGGGTAAGCGGACCCGATATACTATATGATGTGCTTTAATTTATTTCGGCTCCGTCAGTAGGACATGGGGAGAGCCGCGAACAAATCATGGCCGTTGATCTGGGAGGGCGATGGACGGCAGAGATTACGTCGGCAATTCGCTATTGGCGGGGCGAAGGGTTTATACATATATGGGCGGAGCGAAATGGAAATGCGCGACAAGATCAGGGCCGTTGATCCGAGGGCCTGATCCAACGGCTCCCGATAAGTCGGCGATATCGCGTCGGGGCGGACATGGGGCACAGCTTTATTATTGTGCGATCGCCGAAATGGGGCGATCGCAGACAAGATCTGGGCTGTCAGATGGGCGGGGCGATCGGACGGCAGCGATTTAATCGATATATCGCAATCGGGGAAACCCGGGGGCGGGGCCTTATATGTATAATGCGATGCGATATGCGATAAAGCGGGGTTTACGTTATAACTAAGTTTTATGAAAAACTTTAGTTTAATATGATAAAGCAGGTTTTTTACAAAAATGCGGAGATATATATATATATAAAAGGGAAATATGATGGGGGCACCTCCCGACAGCGATATCGCTTCGGAGGGGGATCCAAAGGGATCGGAAGAATGTATATGTAATCGGACAAGGGACATTGCGATCGGGGGAAAGCCTCTCCGATCAGAGGAGGGTTTTTGCCTTGAAAAAGGTAACAACAAGGTTAATGAAGGGATTTTTACATCGGAGGAAGGGTTTTTATGCAAATGGAAGAAGTCCAAATGCATTTAGAAGATGGTTTGGGGGGGCAATGAGGGTTCTTGCTAAGTTTAAGGTAAACTTAGCAATTCCCAAGCGAACTTATGGTTATTTTTCAACCAGAGGGAGGGGATAAGTATATAGGGGAGTTATATACATAGTTTTAGTAGGGGAGGGGTAAAGAGATAGGGAGTTACATAATAAAATTAGTAGTTAATATGATAATGATGAGAAAAAGCGCTAAGAATGATGTCTTAGGCTATCAATGGGGGAAAATGACTGATAGAAGAAGTATGAACATTCCTTGAGTGAAGCAGATCTTCACCAAGGCAAATGGTATGGAGAATGATGAAATTAAGAGGTATCAAGCAGATCTTGACCTCTTTTAGGGGAAATTAATGAGTGATTTGGGGAAAGAGGAAGAAGGGGAAGTTAGACATGCCTCGCTTGAAGTCCTCCGACTGAACAACTGCCTTCAACTTGTGATATGATAGATATAACACTTGACAATATGAAATGGATCACAAGCCATGATTCTGCAACCACAAAGCTACCTACCCGACCTACTCACCTAGCATTTTCTCTTCTTTTTGGTTTGGGTACACTTGAACTAGCATACCCAGCTTTTTCTTCTTTTCTTCTTGCTGTGCTCCTATCTACAACTACACTTATTGCATCCAGTGGCTCAGATTAAGCTGTTGAGCGCCCTTGTTTCTCTACCTATCTACAAATCTGCCAAGATTAAGCTGTTTGGACAGATATTTATTCTCTATATTCTACAACAAGAAATTGAAACCTAGGGAGGCCAAGATTAAGCTGTTTAGCCTTCCTATACTTAAAAACTGATCAAAATGGATTACTCATCAAAACTGGAACAAAGCAGTAGCATTAAAACTGGCACACCTTCATGGATACTTCTCTGGTCATCTGTAGCAAATATGGAGCATTGCAGCATGCATAGTACGACATATTTGGCATGTAAAAATGTCGATCATGAAAGATGATTAACCTGCTGCAGCAGGAGGCTAACAGTGGCTCCACTTGGGGATGGCGTTTCCTTGTGAAAACCCGCGTGTACACGCTACTGTGTCTAAAGCAACTAGCGTATATCCAGAAATCTTATGATTCAGTTAGCTTATCTTCAGTAAATGCATCAGAACATTATTAACCACATTGACAGTAAACAGGTGCAGTATAACATAACAGATCATCACATAAAAGCCACACACATGAACACCATGATATAAGGTGGAAACCCAATGTGGGTGAAAACCACCTGCTGCAATTCGTCTCTTTCTTCTTTAATAAGAAACTTCTTTTACAATGTACTGGTGCAGTCCTTTACCAGTACGCAGGCTACAACCTGCAAAGGGCTACAACCCTCTCTCGTTTTCCAACTACTTCTGGAAGGGAGCTACAACTCCCTCAGCTCTTGTACTAGCCGATCCATTTACTAGTACGTAGGTGCTGACCTTACAGAAGGCTACAACCTTTTTTCCTACAGGGACCACGTTTCATCAATTTTCAGACTGGATCCATGAGTACAAAACAAACACTGCTGCAATACAATCATCAACTTATACTTGCATCATAATTCTCTAAATCACCCAATACTGAATCACTGAAACCCTGTCATCAAGAACACAGAACACAAACCAGAGCCCAGAACTCTGCAACAACCACCAGAATCAACAGCAACCTGAAATATCAAATCTTATTATGCATACGCTACTTTGCTATACCAAAACCGCGTGTATACGCGCTTTCTCCAAAGGCAACCCGCATGCAGATCTAGAAATAATTACTTATACCTTCGCTGTCAGATCCAACCCTTGCCAAGCGTCCCGAACAGATAACCAGCAATACCAGATCTTCTCACTTCGTCAGACACACCTTGCTTGCCTCACTTTGCCTAATGATATTCTCCTTATATAGCCTTAGGCCCTTCACAATACCACGGTCCAAAACCATAGTAACACAATACCATCAACTTCAAAACTAGGGATCGACACGTCTGTCGAGACACCATGGTCCAAAACCATAGGCACAACTTCCAAGGACTAACCGCCACGGACCAAAGGTACGTTTTCACATGTACGCGCTTTTACTGAAACCAACCTGCGTGTATACACTGATTTTACACGTCTGTCGAGACACCATGGTCCAAAACCATAGGCACAACTTCCAAGGACTAACCACCATGAACCAAAGGTACGTTTTCACATGTACGCGCTTTTACTAAAACCAACCTGCGTGTATATGCTGATTTTCCTTAATGAACCTGCGTATATCTCTTTCTTGTCCTACTGTACTAAGATCTGTCCTCTGATTAAGTTGCCATCACTTGTACCTGCTTCTAAGTGAGTTGCCATCAAGGATAACACTTGTATCATAATGCCAACAATCTCCCCCTTTGGACTTGATGGCAACCACCACACCAAGTCACTCTCCCCCTTTGACATCAAGGGCAAAGGGCGGACCAAGATATTCTCTTCTTTGGTATACCTTCTGTTGTCCATACTCCCCCTGAGTACATGTTGAAGTTTCTGATTTGGCTCCCCTTTGTATATGCCAAGTTGTATCAATCCATCCATGCTCCCCCTGAGCAGATGCAGGTTCTAAGACCAGCAATAACTATCATTTATCATATATGATCTGTACCATACGCATAAGCCTGCAATACCATTCCTTTGATCAAACAACAAGATGTATCATTTAGTTTCATCAGCAACTTCTAACCATAATGCCAACAATGAATTATTTGAAGTATATGCTCCCCCTGAGCGTGAGCCAACCATGACCATTTCCTGAGTCTGTTCTGCTACCCTTTATGCTCCCCCTGAGCCTGAGCCAACCATGACTGAAACATTTCCTGGGTCTGTTCTGCTGCCCTTTCTACATATACGCGACTTTGCAGCCTGTAACTCGCGTATATACGCGACTTGTCTTCATTATATCAGCGTATGCAAGATGGAATACTGAAATTCATCACTTTCAAATTCCCCTTGTGTCTGTTGTGTCAGCTGACTAAGTTATGCCACACCTTTCTGTCTCTAATTCTGTCTTCTTCAATTCCTGGAACTGTGATGATGTATGGTCCTCTTGTTTTGAATTTTGAAATCTGCTCCTGCATTCCCTTGCTTTATGCCCATATTTGTTGCATGTATAACATCTTACATATTTCACGTTCCTTCTATTGCAATCAATTGCTTTGTGTCCATATTCATTGCAGGCAAAGCAATATCCTCTGAAATACCTGGGATGCGATGATCTTTTGTAATGGTCTTGAACCATTATACTTCTACATCTGGCTGCAACATGTCCAAGATTATGACATACATAACATTCAACATTATTCAGAGGAGGAAATAATCGTCTATCACTTCCATAGTTAGGAGTAAAGGATCTTCCTTGAGGAATTTCTTTCCTTGGTTGTTCCTTGTTCAGCATTTCAGATTTCTCATTAGAGTTTCTTGCCTCACCTTGTGAACTAGATTCACCTTCAACATATTCATGAAAACCAAGACCAGTTTTGATAGCAGGAGACCTTTGACTATTAAGAATATCGTCCAAGACTTTAGTACTATCTTGAAATCGTAAAAGCTTATCCTTTTCTTCTAATTTACCTTTCAAGATATTTACCTCAACTTGATGTTGTTCTTCCTTTTCCAGATATTGATTCCTTAGGTCTTCTTCAGCTTTTCTTCCTTCTTCCACTTGTCGCTTTAGTTTGATCACTTCATGTTCTTGATCTTCAAGAGCTTCTCTGTTCTGTTCTCTTGATTTTTTAAGATCTTCTTTTAGAGAGAGGATCTTTGATTCAAGTCTCTGAATAGTTATGCTCTGATCCTTTACTATATCCTGCAATTGCTCCCTTACCCTGGTTTCTGTCTCCAATTGTTCATTTAATCTGGTAACTTCTTCAGTTTCTGCATTCTTCTTTTCATGTGCCATGAGACTTTTAATATCTTTGCTATTATTGGATGAAGCATTCTTCTTTTCATGTGCCATGAGACTTCTAATATCTTCACTATCATTGAATGAACTTTTAATATGGGTATAATAGCTTCTACCATCTTCTTCAGATATCTTTCCTTTGTTATGAGGGCATCTAGCAGCATAGTGACCAACTCTACCACATAGAAAGCATTTGAAAGGTAGCTTACCTTTGCACCGTCCAGTTCCCCGTGAAGTTGTGACATGGTGATTTTCTGCACGTTCTCTTTTTCTTCTATGGCAGACACTGATCATCTCCTCCGTAGCTTGTAACGATTTTGTCCCATATTTCCTTAGCTGATTTGAAATGCATGACCTTCATAAATTCTGATTGTGTCAAACTACTCAATAAGATAGTAACAGCTTTGGCATTGAGCTCATATTGCTTTTTCTCTGCTGGATCTGTAGGAGTTGCTGATGGAAACTTGTATCCTCCTTCTACGATTCCCCAAACTTCTGCTCCAAGTGATTGTAGATATGCAGTGGTTCTTATCTTCCAGTGGGTAAAATTGTTCTTGTCAAAGACTGGTGGCCTGATGTGTGCCTCTCTTTCTGGATTAGCCATTCTGATGGATCTTTTCCTTCAAGTGATCAAGCTTCCTCTGAAGGACCTGCCTGATTGTTGGCATTATGATACAAGTGTTGTCCTTGATGGCAACTCACTCAGAAGCAGGTACAAGTGATGGAAACTTAATCAGAGGACAGATCTTAGTACAGTAGGACAAGAAAGAGATATACGCAGGTTCATTAAGGAAAATCAGCGTATACACGCAGGTTGGTTTCAGTAAAAGCGCGTACATGTGAAAACGTACCTTTGGTCCGTGGCGATTAGTCCTTGGAAGTTGTGCCTATGGTTTTGGACCATGGTGTCTCGACAGACGTGTCGATCCCTAGTTTTGAAGTTGATGGTATTGTGTCACTATGGTTTTGGACCGTGGTATTGTGAAGGGCCTAAGGCTATATAAGGAGAAGATCATTAGGCAAAGTGAGGCAAGCAAGGTGTGTCTGACGAAGTGAGAAGATCTGGTATTGCTGGTTATCTGTTCGGGACGCTTGGCAAGGGTCGGATCTAACAGCGAAGGTATAAGTAATTATTTCTAGATCTGCACGCGGGTTGCCTTTGGAGAAAGCGCGTATACACGCAGTTTTGGTATAGCGAAGTAGCGTATGCATAATAAGATCTGATATTTCAGGTTGCTGTTGATTCTGGTGGTTGTTGCAGAGTTATGGGCTCTGGTTTGTGTTCTGTGTTCTTGATGACAGGGTTTCAGTGATTCAGTATTGGGTGATTTAGAGAATTATGATGCAAGTATAAGTTGATGATTGTATTGCAGCAGTGTTTGTTTTGTACTCATGGATCCAGTCTGAAAATTGATGAAACGTGGTCCCTGTAGGAAAGAAGGTTGTAGCCTTCTGTAGGGTCAGCACCTACGTACTATTAAATGGATCGGCTAGTACAAGAGCTGAGGGGGTTGTAGCTCCCTTCCAGAAGTAGTTGGAGAACGAGAGAGGGTTGTAGCCCTCTGCAGGTTGTAGCCTGCGTACTGGTAAAGGACTGCACTAGTACATTGTAAAAGAAGTTTCTTATTAAAGAAGAAAGAGACGAATTGCAGCAGGTGATTTTCACCCACATTGGGTTTCCACCTTATATCATGGTGTTCATGTGTGTGGCTTTTATGTGATGATCTGTTCTATTATACTGCACCTATTTACTGTCAATGTGGTTAATAATGTTCTGATGCATTTACTGAAGATAAGCTAACTGAATCATAAGATTTCTGGATATACGCTAGTTGCTTTAGACACAGTAGCGTGTACACGCGGGTTCACTTAACTGAAGTAGCGTATATGTTTCTGAGCATGAAATTTGAAAAGTTTTATTGATCTGATAATACTGATTCACCCCCCCTCTCAGTATTATTTCCAACAATTGGTATCAGAGTAGGTCCTTCAGAGGAAGCTTGATCGCTTGAAGGAAAAGATCCATCAGAATGGCTAATCCAGAAAGAGAGGCACACATCAGGCCACCAGTCTTTGACGGGAACAATTTTACCCACTGGAAGATAAGAACCACTGCATATCTACAATCACTTGGAGCAGAAGTTTGGGGAATCGTAGAAGGAGGATACAAATTCCCATCAGCAACTCCTACAGATCCAGCAGAGAAAAAGCAATATGAGCTCAATGCCAAAGTTGTTACTGTCTTATTGAGTAGTTTGACACAATCAGAATTAATGAAGGTCATGCATTTCAAATCAGCTAAGGAAATATGGGACAAAATCGTTACAAGCTGCGAAGGAGATGATCAGGTAAAAAGAGCAAAGCTTCAAACTCTCAGAATCCGGTATGAAAATCTTAAGATGCATAGTAATGAAAGCATAGCTAATTATTTCCTGCGTATGGATGAGATTGTAAATTGTATGAGGGATCTGGGTGAAGAATTTAAGGAAGTTGTCTTAGTTGAAAAGGTTTTGAGATCTTTGTCTTCTAAATTTGATTCCAAAGTGTCTGCCATAGAAGAAAAAGAGAACGTGCAGAAAATCACCATGTCACAGCTTCACGGGATCTTAACTGCTTTTGAAATGCGAATAGAGGTACCATCGGAAGCCGCATTCGAAGCATCAGAGGAAGAAGATGAGGTAAATTTTGTCAAGAATCTTGAACGGGGAACTGGACGGTTCAAAGGTAAGCTACCTTTCAAATGCTTTCTATGTGGTAGAGTTGGTCACTATGCTGCTAGATGCCCTCATAACAAAGGAAAGATATCTGAAGAAGATGGTAGAAGCTATTATACCCATATTAAAAGTTCATTCAATGATAGTGAAGATATTAGAAGTCTCATGGCACATGAAAAGAAGAATGCTTCATCCAATAATAGAGAATATATTAAAAGTCTCATGGCACATGAAAAGAAGAATGCAGAAACTGAAGAAGTTACCAAATTAAACGAACAATTGGAGACAGAAACCAGGGTAAGGGAGCAATTGCAGGATATAGTAAAGGATCAGAGCATAACTATTCAGAGACTTGAATCAAAGATCCTCTCTCTAAAAGAAGATCTTAAAAAATCAAGAGAACAGAACAGAGAAGCTCTTGAAGATCAAGAACATGAAGTGATCAAACTAAAGCGACAAGTGGAAGAAGGAAGAAAAGTTGAAGAAGACCTAAGGAATCAGTATCTGGAAGAGGAAGAACAACATCAAGTTGAGGTAAATATCTTGAAAGGTAAATTAGAATAAAAGGATAAGATTTTACGATTTCAAGATAGTACTAAAGTCTTGGACGATATTCTTAATAGTCAAAGGTCTCCTGCTATCAAAACTGGTCTTGGTTTTCATGAATATGTTGAAGGTGAATCTAGTTCACAAGGTGAGGCAAGAAACTCTAATGAGAAATCTGAAATGCTGAACAAGGAACAACCAAGGAAAGAAATTCCTCAAGGAAGATCCTTTACTCCTAACTATGGAAAGTGATAGACGATTATTTCCTCCTCTGAATAATGTTGAATGTTATGTATGTCATAATCTTGGACATGTTGCAGCCAGATGTAGAAGTAGAATGGTTCAAGACCATTACAAAAGATCATCGCATCCCAGGTATTTCAGAGGATATTGCTTTGCCTGCAATGAATATGGACACAAAGCAATTGATTGCAATAGAAGGAACGTGAAATATGTAAGATGTTATACATGCAACAAATATGGGCATAAAGCAAGGGAATGCAGGAGCAGATTTCAAAATTCAAAACAAGAGGACCATACATCATCACAGTTCTAGGAATTGAAGAAGACAGAATTAGAGACAGAAAGGTGTGGCATAACTCAGTCAGCTGACACAACAGACACAGGGGAATCTGAAAGTGATGAATTTCAATATTCCATCTTGCATACGCTGATATAATGAAGACAAGTCGCGTATATACGCGAGTTACAAGCTGCAAAGTCGCGTATATGTAGAAATGGCAGCAGAACAGACCCAGGAAATGTTTCAGTCATGGTTGGCTCAGGCTCAGGGGGAGCATAAAGGGCAGCAGAACGGACTCAGGAAATGGTCATGGTTGGCTCACGCTTAGGAGGAGCATATACTTCAAATAATTCATTGTTGGCATTATGGTTAGAAGTTGCTGATGAAACTAAATGATACATCTTGTTGTTTGATCAAAGGAATGGTATTGCAGGCTTATGCGTATGGTATAGATCATATATGATAAATGATAGTTATTGTTGGTCTTAGAACCTGCATCTGCTCAGGGGGAGCATGGATGGATTGATACAACTTGGCATATACAAAGGGGAGCCAAATCAGAAACTTCAGCATGTACTCAGGGGGAGTATGGACAGCAGAAGGTATACCAAAGAAGAGAATATCTTGGTCCGCCCTTTGCCCTTGATGTCAAAGGGGGAGAGTGACTTGGTGTGGTGGTTGCCATCAAGTCCAAAGGGGGAGATTGTTGGCATTATGATACAAGTGTTGTCCTTGATGGCAACTCACTCAGAAGCAGGTACAAGTGATGGCAACTTAATCAGAGGACAGATCTTAGTACAGCAGGACAAGAAAGAGATATACGCAGGTTCATTAAGGAAAATCAGCGTATACACGCAGGTTGGTTTCAGTAAAAGCGCGTACATGTGAAAACGTACCTTTGGTTCGTGGTGGTTAGTCCTTGGAAGTTGTGCCTATGGTTTTGGACCATGGTGTCTCGACAGACGTGTCGATCCCTAGTTTTGAAGTTGATGGTATTGTGTTACTATGGTTTTGGACCGTGGTATTGTGAAGGGCCTAAGGCTATATAAGGAGAAGATCATTAGGCAAAGTGAGGCAAGCAAGGTGTGTCTGACGAAGTGAGAAGATCTGGTATTGTTGGTTATCTGTTCGGGATGCTTGGCAAGGGTCAGATCTGACAGTGAAGGTATAAGTAATTATTTATAGATCTGCACGCGGGTTGCCTTTGGAGAAAGCGCGTATACATGCGGTTTTGGTATAGCGAAGTAGCGTATGAATAATAAGATTTGATATTTCAGGTTGTTGTTGATTCTGGTGGTTGTTGCAGAGTTCTGGGCTCTGGTTTGTGTTCTGTGTTCTTGATGACAGGGTTTCAGTGATTCAGTATTGGGTGATTTAGAGAATTATGATGCAAGTATAAGTTGATGATTGTATTGCAGCAGTGTTTGTTTTGTACTCATGGATCCAGTCTGAAAATTGATGAAACGTGGTCCCTGTAGGAAAGAAGGTTGTAGCCTTCTGTAGGGTCAGCACCTACGTACTAGTAAATGGATCGGCTAGTACAAGAGCTGAGGGGGTTGTAGCTCCCTTCCAGAAGTAGTTGGAAAACGAGAGAGGGTTGTAGCCCTCTGCAGGTTGTAGCCTGCGTACTGGTAAAGGACTGCACCAGTACATTGTAAAAGAAGTTTCTTATTAAAGAAGAAAGAGACGAATTGCAGCAGGTGGTTTTCACCCACATTGGGTTTCCACCTTATATCATGGTGTTCATGTGTGTGGCTTTTATGTGATGATCTGTTCTATTATACTGCACCTGTTTACTGTCAATGTGGTTAATAATGTTCTGATGCATTTACTGAAGATAAGCTAACTGAATCATAAGATTTCTGGATATATGCTAGTTGCTTTAGACACAGTAGCGTGTACACGCGGGTTCACTTAACTGAAGTAGCATATATGTTTCTGAGCATGAAATTTGAAAAGTTTTATTGATCTGATAATACTGATTCACCCCCCCTCTCAGTATTATTTCCAACACTTGGGGATGGCGTTTCCTTGTGAAAAGCCAAGAACAGCAGGTCAAAATGCCTTGTATTCAATTGTTGTTGTGCTCTGCAAAATTCCCTTAGCTGGCTGCCTTATTGATCCTACCAACCTACCTACCCTAACCAGCACTTACTTTGCTGTTAGGTGAAGTGAAATAGCCAATGCAGCCACTTAAGCAATAAAAACATGAGTGGGCTTTGCTGCTTGTGCTTGCTGGTGAGACCAACTGAGATCTTGCAATCTGATGTGGCTTTGTTAATCTTTGAGAAGATCAGGAAGCTACTGATCTCCTTCGCTGAACCTAAAGACTGTACAAAAGGGTCCTGCAACATATATACAATAGTGCTGAGCTGAAATAAACAACTGTACAAAGGTTTAGGATTGTTATCATGCCTTGGAATGTGGAAACCATCAACATTTTGATACTGAGCCTTGCAGCCTGCTAATGGAGAAGAGCACTGACTTATTTCATCACTCAGCCTGCCATCTAATGGATTGCACAAAACTTGGAGCGATACTTGCAACTCATTACAAACAGGCTCAGATGGCACTTGACAGATTTGCACTTGCTGCTCCTCCTTTTCTTTAAATAATTCAGATGATTCAAAACAAAGTGGCAGAGAATCATCTGGGACTTCTTGATCACATGTTGCTGCTTCCGAGTCTTCTTCTTCAATCTGACATTCAATGGCACTCTGGGGCTGCAAATCTAGAGGTAATGCATCAGGAGCAAGGATTTGACTCTCCTCTAGATGGCCAATATCAACACTTGATGATACTTGGTTACAAACTGCATGATAATTATCCTTGATAAACTGAAAAGATTCAAAACAAAAAGGTAAATTTCAATGTTGCACAAAGCGCGATCGGGATTTAATCGGCGCCGGGAAAAAAGCGGAAAAATCGTTAAAAGCGGGAAAAAAGCGGGAAAAAAGCGTTTGGCACAAAAATATTCATTTTTTTTCATTTTTTTTCAATTTTTTTAATATCTAAACCATCTACAACATAAAATAAATACATTGACACATAAATATGATAAAAAAACTAATATATAAGATGTTTAATATCATTTCTAGCGCTAAAATCACACATAACATTGAATCATGTCCTGAATAGTAAGTCCTGAGTCCCAACTCAGCCTCAAAATATCAACAAAAAATATGATAATGTATCTCATTATGTCATAATGTCATATACAATAAAATGAAAGTCTAATCCTATTGATTTCCTCCAGCTCCTCTCCCTCACCTCTTCTCCTCCTCCTCCGCGCGCAAACAGCAAAATGACATAAAAAAAATCGATTTTCGCCTATTAAAAGCCCGCTGCCCCGTGCCTCTGCGATTTTTTCTGTAAAAATTGCGATTTTTTCCAAAAAATCGCGATTTTTTCCGAAAAAATCGCTATAAAAAAAGTCCGCGATTTTTTGGTATAAAAATCGCGATTTGATCGAGCAGAGGAAAAAATCGCGATTTTCCGATAAAATCGCGATTTTATCGCGATTTTAACAACACTGCTAAATTTCCTTCGCTGAAATCAAAATTCTCTGTTTTTTCCACCTCCTCTTCATAGCTGAAACAGGCAAGCTGACCACTGTGTTCAAGCTGCTGATCCTGAACTGTGCTTTCTGCCAAAATAGGCTCTGACTCCTCTGCAAGGCTGATTTGGACATTGGGCGCATAATCTTCATCATATTGGTGATATTTGGGCAGACAACTGAAAGAAGGAGAGCAATTATCCTCATACAATAGATTGGGAGATTCATCCATATATTGCTCAGAAACTGAAGTTTCATCTTTGCAAGTAGTTTTTCTCTCAGCTCTTGCTCTGTTTCGCTTGGCAATCAGATTTGCCTCCACACTAGCAGCTATATTCTGCATGTCTGCTAAGCTTTGAGGGGCTCTTTCCCTCAGTTGATATGCCATGTCGGTATCAAAACCATCTGGGAATTTATACATAGCAAGATCAGGTGGAGGTCTGAGGTTCTGTGGGATTGCATTATAAACATTATTAAATCTTGCACAATAGTCGAAGACAGCCTCTTGAGGGCCTCTTTTGATAGTATCATATTCTGATAATATGTGCAGGGGATCCTTCTTTTTCTCCCATCTGTTAAGGAATGTTTGGTAAAGAGCCTCTGGATCAGCTATGGAATTTGCAGGAAGAGCTCTAAACCAGGGCCTAACATCACCTCTGAGACTTTGGACAAAAATCTTCATTCTTATAGCATCATCATCTATTTCATAAATCTCAAAATAGTCCTGCATTTTTTTGGTATGTTGCAGGGTTGTGTAAGAACCAGTTCCCTCAAAATAAGTGATTTTAGTTTGGTAATCCTGAGGCATAGCTCCAGGATTAGCAGGTAATTGTAAAGGTGTATAACGATTTGCCATATTTGCCAGGAAAAATAGAACAGCAGGAAGAAACAGAACAGTTGGAACAGCAGGGATGGAAGAGGAAATAATAGAAGGAGTTGGAATATAGCTTTGCTGAACTGTTTCAGAGGAAACTTAAAGATTTTCTCTTTCAGGTTCGTTCCTCCAGTGGAGTCTTGATTGAAAATGATGTGGAGTCACCAGGTGGATGACTTAACTTTGAAGTACCTGATCTCTGTCCACCATCAAAGATCAAAACTAAACATGAAAAAGTTCTGAAGAAAAGGAGCACTTTCTCCAGAAAACGAGATTTGTCCCCAGCGGAGTCGCCATTATGTTATCACTCAGGTTGTCCCTAAAGCTCCTTAAAGGGATACGGTCGAGGTAACCACAAACTAATATTTGGACTACAGGTCCTAGCCTACCTGCAGTCAGAGAGGGCTCTCTCTTTATGATTTATCTTTTTTGAAGATGATATTAGGCTAGCTAATGAGTTCAAGGGGGTTTTGTTTATGTTTGGTGGGATGGGGGATTCTTTCAAACAGAGTTGGGATGCACAGTGTGAGAAGTTCAAACCATTGGGCATGGAGTCGTGGATTAGGCTTGCTGTTGCGTTTTCTTGGTCATAAGAGGAATATAGAGCAGGATAGCTACACATAAAACAATATCAAGCTGGAATAAGGATGGAATGAAGGTCAGTGAATGAAAGGCAACTAAGTAGCTCTCATTATGCTAACAGAGGGAAGGTGAATGAACATTTATATAGGAGCAATCAAGGATTACTAAACAGCATTCATATATGAAGGAACTAGTGTAAATATGAGCCAATTAGTATTCATATTCAGGACTAATTCGGAGGAAAACATAGATAAATCACAGAAATTGAGAACAGAATACAACTAAGTGAGCTCTGAACTATTCTTTCTTTCTGCTATTTAGATAGTGAAACAATGATGGCATAAAACATATAAACTGTAAACAGAGTTAAGAAACACTTATTGGGCTATGTAGAAGCGTTAGGATTCCATAATCACTCTTTAGTCATTAAAACACAACAGCCAGTTCATCTCCCAAACATTCCTGCGATCTTTGATTATAGAGACTCTCAGAAAATACAGTGCAAGTCTAGGGAGGAAGTTATCGACCAACCAACCCTTTAAACAATGCTCAGGGTGGTTTATATAGGCAAAATATCTACAATAAACAGATCTCAGACAGATCTGATGAAATAACTGCTTCTAACCTAATCTGTACTGAAATAAATGCACAAAATATCTATCTAAGCTGCGCTGGAGGCAGCAGCATTCAACATGAGTAAATATGGTGTCCTTTGAGCTCTGCGCTGGCCAATTTATCATAACTGTGCTTTAACACTTGTTCTGCTTCTTTATATTCGGCTTTGCTGCTCTTGGGTGGCCTTAACGCGCATTAACTGTGATCTGGTGAGCTTTGAATGGCCTTTGCCACTTTCTTTGACTTTGATGGAGGCTTTTCAATGTTCATCTGCCTTGGAAATAAAGATTTCCACTAAAAAACATTAACTGATACACTTTGCTGCAACACTGATACTCTTTTACTGAATGTGGGCTCTTTCTCACCGCTGATACACTTTGCCGCATCAAAATCGCCCTTTTATGGCCACTTATGGCAAGATTTGACTGTTGTTGTGCTGTCTGCGGGCTTCTGGAGGCTTTGGAGGAGTTTCGGCGCTGGCCGATCAAACTATCAACCAAAATGAAGAAATATTGCAAAAATGGCAGAGATCTGCAAAAAGATAATTGTGCTTAGGCCGTGCTCGTTGTCCGGAGCAAAATCTGGGCTTGGAGCGATCAAAAATGGCTTAAGAATGCATGCTTTTCCTTTGACTGGGCGCGCGCGGGCGCTGGAAGAAATCCTGTGAAAACCGGCCATTTTCCTTTTACACAGCCAAAAAAACCCATTTACACGCAAAAATCCGGAGCGGGAGCGGCACTGTAGCAAAGATTAAATCCAGGCCGTTGGATCGCGCGAAGGCAGATCCAACGGCTGGCGCTAAATCGGCGATCGGCGGATCGGCGGATCCCAAACTGTAATACCTCCGATGAGCGATGAACCTGGCGGACCCGATATACTATAGGCCCTTTCTTTTATGGATTTCGGGTCCGCCCATCGGAGCTTTCATATCGGCGGATTTGGTAAAAATGGGTAAGCGGACCCGATATACTATATGTTGCGCTTTAATTTATTTCGGCTCCGTCAGTAGGACATGGGGAGAGCCGCGAACAAATCATGGCCGTTGATCTAGGAGGGCGATGGACAGCAGAGATTACGTCGGCAATTCACTATCGGCGGGGCGGAGGGTTTATACATATATGGGCGGAGCGAAATGGAAATGCGCGACAAGATCAGGGCCGTTGATCCGAGGGCCCGATCCAACGGTTCCCGATAAGTCTGTGATATCGCGTCGGGGCGGACATGGGGCACAGCTTTATTATTGTGCGATCGCCGAAATGGGGCGATCGCCGACAAGATTTGGGCCGTCGGATGGGCGGGGCGATCAGACGGCAGCGATTTAATCGCTATATCGCAATCGGGGAAACCCGGGGGCGGGGCCTTATATGTATAATGCGATGCGATATGCGATAAAGCGGGGTTTACGTTATAACTAAGTTTTATGAAAAACTTTAGTTTAATACGATAAAGCGGGTTTTTTACAAAAATGCGGAGATATATATATATAAAAGGGAAATAGGATGGGGGCACCTCCCGACAGCGATATCACTTTGGAGGGGGATCCAAAGGGATCGGAAGAATGTATATGTAATCGGACAAAGGACATTGCGATCGGGGGAAAGCCTCTCTGATCGGAGGAGGGCTTTTGCCTTGAAAAAGGTAACAACAAGGTTAATGAAGGGATTTTTACATCGGAGGAAGGGTTTTTATGCAAATGGAAGAAGTCCAAATGCATTTAGAAGATGGTTTGGGGGGGCAATGAGGGTTCTTGCTAAGTTTCAGGTAAACTTAGCAATTCCCAAGCGAACTTATGGTTATTTTTCAACCAGAGGGAGGGGATAAGTATATAGGGGAGTTATATACATAGTTTTAGTAGGGGAGGGGTAAAGAGATAGGGAGTTACATAATAAAGTTAGTAGTTAATATGATAATGATGAGAAAAAGTGCTAAGAATGATGTCTTAGGCTATCAATGGGGGAAAATGATTGATAGAAGAAGTGTGAACATTCCTTGAGTGAAGCAGATCTTCACCAAGGCAAATGATATGGAAAATGATGAAATTAAGAGGTATCAAGTAGATCTTCACCTCTTTTAGGGGAAATTAATGAGTGATTTGGGGAAAGAGGAAGAAGGGGAAGTTAGACATGCCTCGCTTGAAGTCCTCCGACTGAACAACTGCCTTCAACTTGTGATATGATAGACATAACACTTGACAATATGAAATGGATCACAAGCCATGATTCTACAACCACAAAGCTACCTACCCGACCTACTCACCTAGCATTTTCTCTTCTTTTTGGTTTGGGTGCACTGGAACTAGCATACCCAGCTTTTTGTTCTTTTCTTCTTGCTGTGCTCCTATCTAGAACTACACTTATTGCATCCAGGGGCTCAGATTAAGCTGTTGAGCACCCTTGTTTCTCTACCTATCTACAAATCTGCCAAGATTAAGCTGTTTGGACAGATATTTATTCTCTATATTCTACAACAAGAAATTGAAACCTAGGGAGGCCAAGATTAAGCTGTTTTTCCTTCCTATACTTGAAAACTGATCAAAATGGATTACTCATCAAAACTGGAACAAAGCAGTAGCATTAAAACTGGCACACCTTCATGGATACTTCTCTGGTCATCTGTAGCAAATATGGAGCATTGCAGCATGCATAGTACGACATATTTGGCATGTAAAAATGTCGATCATGAAAGATGATTAACCTGCTGCAGCAGGAGGCTAACACCTGTAATGAAAAAACAAGGAATAATTACAGTGTGCGTCAATTATAGGGATGTAAATCAAGCATGTCCAAAGGAAAACTATCCTACACCCTTTATCGACTAGATTATTGATGAATGTGCCGGATGCGAAATCTTTTCGTTCATGGATGTATTTTCCGGATACAATCAAATCAATATCCGCCCACAAGACTAGTCAAAAATGGCATTTATATGTCAGTGGGGCACATTCACATATCGTAAATTACCATTCGGTCTGAAAAACGCAGGGGCAACTTTTCAGAGGGCAATGAATTATGCCTTCCTTGACATCAAACACATCGTTCAACCTTATCTCGACGATCTACCAGCTCATTCACGAAAGTAGACTCATCATCCACAACATTTGAGAGCCATATTTCTACGTTGCCGACACTACAAGATACGACTCAATCCGCACAAGTGTGTGTTTTGCGTTGGTTTTGGTCGATTACTTGGTTTTGTAGTTTCTAAAGACAAAATTTGACTCGACCCATTTAAGGTTCAGGCAATCCTTGACATGCCTCCACCTTCAAATTTACTTCAGATTCAAGAGACTCCAAGGCAAAGCTAACTTTCTGAGGAGGTTCATTCCACATTATGCTAAACTCGATAAAGGTTATATGAGTTTTTTGAAAAAAGGAGTACCCTTCCACTAGGATCAGGTTGTGCAAGCTTCCTTTGATGCTTTAAAAGATTCCCTGATAAAAGCATCATTAATGTACGCTCCTGACTATCAAAAAGACTTTAACCTGTATCTCACTGCTGCAGATACGACCATCGCCATGGTTTTAGTGCAAGAAGATAGTGGAATTGAACATCCTATATATTATTTAAGTCGAAATCTTAATGATACAGAAAGAAAGTACTCTTATGTTGAAAAATTGGCTTTAGCAGCTGTTCAAGCAGTACAGAGATTTCGACACTACGTTCTCTTTCGCAAAACTACCATTGTGTTAGATTGCAACCCTATGACCTACATTATGTCGCGTCAATTGCTGGGGGAAAAATATTCCAAATGGATAGCCATTTTGCAGGAGTTTGATCTAGAATTCACCAAATCCAAATCAAATAAATCTCTCGTCTTTGCGGAGTTACTTTGTGACCTTCCCTCATCATCCAACGATTTAACATCCAAAGCATCAATCGTGGATGAGACTTTGTTTCTGATATCGTCAAGCGATCCGTGGTATGGGGATATACTGGTCTATCTCCAAACCCAAACTTTTAGGCCTAACACCTCTTGCTCTAAACAACGGCGTACTTGATACCAAGCCAAGGATTATTTGATCATTGGTGATACACTTTACCGTCATGGTGTCGATACAGTTCTACGAAGGTGCCTCACACATGAGGAGGCCGAAAAAGTTTTGAATGATTATCATTCAGGTGCTTTTGGGGGGCATCTATCTGGTTACGCTACTACACAAAAGATCTTACGAGCTGGTTACTTCTGGCCCACCATATTCAAAGATTACATAATTGCAGTCAGAAGTTGCCATGCTTGTCAAATTTTTTATCGCAAAACCAGATTACCACCTACACCACTGCATCCAGTAGTTGTTGTTGGGCCATTCGCTAAATGGGGCATTGATTTCATGACATGTAACCCCACCTCGGCCGGGGGGCATGGGTATATTATAGTTGCAGTCAACTATTTTACAAAATGGGCCGAGGCGATGCCTACATTAAACAACAGCGACGAAACGACTGCTCTTTTATTTTCAATCATGTAGTTTCTAGATTTTGTGTCCCAAAGGCTATAGTCACAGATCATGGGTTGCATTTTCGCAATCACATGATGATCGAATTGACTGCCAAATTAGGACTATCCCACGATAGTTCTACTCCATATTATCCATAGGCTAACGGACAAGTTGAGGCAATCAACAAAGTCCTTAAGCGCATGCTGTAGAGAATGATTGGAGTCCACAAAAGGAATTGGCATTTAATCTTGTACTCAGCTCTGTGGGCATATAGGACTTCGGTGAGAAATGCGACCGGATTTACACCCTTTCAGTTGGTGTATGGTCTGGAAGTAGTCTTACCAATTCAGTGCGAAATCTCATCCCTCAGGCTTGCAATTGATCTGCTTCCCGAAACTTCTGAAGAAGAGGCTCGTTTCTTGGAACTAATCCACCTGGATGAAACCCATCGTGATGCCACGCTGGCTAACGAAGCACATAAGAAACGTGTCAAGGCACAATATGACAAAAATGCCAAGCCTCTTTTCTTCTCAAAAGGTGACATGGTCTTACTTTATGATCAGATCTCTGACAAATTAGGAGCAGGTAAATTCGAACCATTATGGATGGGCCCCTACATTGTTAAAAGAATATTGACAAAAGGAGCCTACGAGCTGGTCGATTATGATGGCATTCTACTGTCACAGCCCTGAAACGGGTTGTATATTAAACGTCACTATGCTTGATTGAGCGTAGTAAACTCATTTTGCATATGTTGTTATTGCATTTATGAGTGTTTTATTTTTAGAGTTGTCAGTTTGGTTGAATAATCCAATTCACATTTGTTGCAGACGTCGTACTTTTTGGAACCATTTATTGGATATGCTGACGGAGCTAGTCGTAGTACACAGAACCTGTCTTCTACGGCCTGGGCCATTTTCGCTCCAAGCGGCGAGTTAGTGAGTTTCAGGGGGATATGTATTGGTCGATCGACGAACAACATCGCTGAGTATAGCGCATTGATCGAACTTCTCTCTGATGCCATTTCACATGGTGTATGCTGACTCGTTGTCAAACTAGATTCACAACTAGTCATTCTACAGCTTACTGGCGTTTATTCTGTTCGGAACCCAGCTATTTATCGCATGTTCCTAAGAGTCAGGATTTTGGAAAGTCAGTTTAATTCCATTCAATATCAACACATTTCCATAAACTTAAACACATTAACTGATTCATTAGCAAACTATGTGTTAGATAGATATTTGCAGCATTTGTAAAAAAAAAAAAAAAAAAAACATTTCACATCAACATTCGCATTAGGATTGCATAGCTTAACCAAAATAAAACTCCAAAAAAACAAAAATAGATAGTTGTTTATAGTTTTTACAAAATGTTTTGTGTCCAAGAAAAAATCGGTCATCTGACCAAGAAACACAAAATGAATGCAGAAAAGCATCCTAGACTAGTGATGTTGGTGATAACATGTCACCGCCTGTGCGATCATGCGCAGGAGCCTAGTCCATCGACTCGGCACGCCAGTAGTATGGCGTTGTAACCTCAAAGGTAACTCATCGGTCCTAACATCCCGAATACTAGGAGTGAGGCCCTCGATCTAATCCTGCAGCACTGCCAAGGTCTCCGTTATGTCCAGATCCCGAAGAACGGCCCTCCCTATAGCCTCTCTTGCTGGAGCGTCATCTGCTGCCCGTGGGCGTGCCACTGGTCGCACTGGTCCAATGTCTACACGCACATATAAGTTTGATTAGTCTTGGTAACATCAAAAACACAAAAACATTAAAAAAAACTAAAAAACAAAGATGTGGTCAAATCATTTTACCTATAGCACTCCACTGCTTGCCAGTTGGTAATGCCAAATCCAGGTCGCCTCGGAAATCCATCCCGACGTATGGATACTCTGCAAATACCATCTCCTGGCAGTTGAACCACTCGAAAAAGGCATCAAAGAAGGAAATCTGTGACTGGCCGGCATGTCTAGCCATAAGATCAACCCATCTCTACATCCGTGGTTCCCTCGGGGCTGGCAATCCCAGTGAAATGTTCTGAGGTTGCATCAGTGGAATCCTATCCAAAGAAAAAGCAGTCAATATGGATCCATAGCCAAAATTCTTGGTTCTTCCATTCTTTACTTTGGAGAGTTGTTCTTTTATGACAGGAAGTATCGCCTCACACCAGTTGAACACCTTCGGTTCCAGGCATTCTAGGGCATACTGCATGTAAGATCTGTTTGCCAAGTGTAAGGCCGCGCTACCAGCCAATCTAGCAAAGGTAAATAAAATGGTCCTCAAGGGCTGATCAGTGACATCCCAGATATTGATCTTGTCGTCTCTACTGGGCTAAGATCCATCCCTGCAGAACTGACGAATGTAATCTTTCATGGATTCACCCCCATGAGCGAATCCTGATAGTGAAAGAGGGGCACCATGCCTCGACAATCCCGTCAGAAAGTAAATGTCCTCAACTGTCAAAGGAATAGATTTACCTCTGATCTGGAATACCTGGTCAATCGGATCCCAAGCATCGAGAAAGTACTGCAACAAGCTAATCTGTTGCCTCATGCTGGATATGCGGAAGAACTTCAGCAAGCCACAGTTTCTTAATGCATCAACTATGCCCTGGTCATGTAAAGCAATCATGTCCTCCTCTTCATGTTCTCATTCACGCCATGTGACAACCATCTTGATCCAACAAATATCTGAAATGCAGACAAAAGATGAGTTAGGGTCCAAATTTGGGCAAAAACAGGCAAAAATTTGATGAAAAATCATTGTGTAAAGTTGCCTTTCTGCGCCCATCGCACCCTACCTTTGAGCAAGGTGGGATGCATACTGACTGGCCTATTGGTAGCTCAGTATGAATCGCACCTTTCGATACAGGCTAGGTGCGATGATTGGGGAACAAGATCTTTGAACCCCAAGGGCCCAAAAAAGTGGAAAAACTAGCTCAGAATCAAGAAAAGATGGAATGAAAATGAAGAGCTCAGGGTTAGCTCCTACCTGGTCCTGATGGCGCAGAGAATAGTCCACCGGATCTCCCGAAATCAACTGGTGAAATTTGAGGGGGGAAACCACTCCAGAGCTCCAAAATCCCAAATTTGAAATGAAATGATGAAAATGAAAGGTAAAACTACTTTTTGTATTTACTATTCACGTACTTCAAGTAAGATGTTAGTTTTAGTTCATTTTTCCTACATATATATGTATTTCTAATCAATTTGATGGAGTGATTGAGCAAGTTGAACGACCGTCGAAAGAATCTAATGTGCTAAACAGTGAATTGAACATCTTTGACCACTTATTCAAGCATATCTTTCCGTTTTAAGCTTGTAAAAAAATGAAACTGAAAACCAAGCATAGTTCCCCCACGGTTCAAGCTCGTTAAAAAATGAACCCACCTTCAGTAAATACCGTTTGTGATTGTTGTTCTATCAGCGTTTTGAGCCTTGGTCATGTACCTCTCACCACCTCCATTCTTTTGGCTGATCATACACTTCCACTTGGTTGTTTACCATTTTGAGGAACAGCTGCGATGAGTGGTCTTGTTAGCCAACCTCTTCCCAGAAACGACCATGTTTTGAGAAGTTCCAAGCTTACCCGGAACCAGTTGCTACCCTAGACACCACTCGTTCCTCAAAATCGAGTCTCCTTTAAACCCTTTTCAGACTCGTTAAATATGAAAAGATTGTCGAGCACCGGCCTTTCCAGCTCGTTAAAGTGATTGGAAATGTCATCCCTCCTGTATATTTTAATCTTTTTCGGACCTGAGGGATTATCTCACGAAAAAGTTCGAGCGCTTGTCTTTTTCGGCTCATTAAAGTGATCGGAAAAGTCATCCCTTTGGTATTATTTTAATCTTTTTCGGACCTAAGGGATTATTCTACAAAAAATAATCTCTGGAGTTCCCTTTTCATCCCTTTTCAAACTCTCTAAACATGAAAAGGACCGAGTTATCCTTGCCGTTAAACTCGTTAAAACAATAGCGACAAACTTTTCCACCTAAACAAGAACGAGCTTCATTATTGCTAGACTCGTTAAAACATAGCGACAAGTTTGCCCGAAGGGAAAATTATAGAACAAGCATATGTTATCCTCCTCAAGCTTGACAAAAATAAAGAGGTATTGGTCAGCAATGACTGGGTAAAAAGGGAAGAAAACTTTATGGTAGTAGGTCGCTCTTGAACATGACACTTTCACTTCATCTTCGTGATTAAGTTGGGTTGGGTTATTATGTTCACCGATCGTCTCACCATTGGTCTTTCACACCATCCATCTTTTGGGGTTAACACTACCAATTCATCTCAGTGTTGCCGATATGTTCACAAGAAGTCATTCAGTTTAGAATTCACCATCCAGTTAATGTCTCATCCACTGCAATACCTTCGACCTTCATTTTTCATGACCGCCATTCCTGAACCTTGTGTCGTCAAATCATTTTCACCTCCATAAAATCATTTGCTTCGTTTCGTGTTGTAGATGTGGGATACATCAAGGCCCTCCTACGATGAGTCACTTCTTGTCGACATCAGCTCATTATCCAAGAAGTTGACTTAGAAACAACCCTTTCATTGCTTTGAAGCTTGCATGCCTCAATGGCAAGTTTCTCACTTCCGGTGACATGTTGACATCAATGGCCTTTGACCGAAATATTTTGCGTGGTATTCGACATCATATCATATATTCACACCACGTGAATTGTACTGTAGTACCTTGAGGGTCATCATCATTATTTATGATTCCTCTCGCATTTGTTAACAACTCACATTATTGGCTGGTAATCAGGGGATGTCTTTCCATGTTTGACTTCATAACATCTTTTCACATGGATCGACTTGTACATCGGGCGAAGATTGAACGAGCTTGAAGACCCCGGATCTAGTCTCATCCATTCGGGTTGCGATATATTCAGGAATATAAAAACATAAAATGAATAAATATGTTGTACAGATGGTCATCTGAACCAAGGATGATGACCCTACCTCTGAAGAATCACCAGTCTGCATCTGCAGACGACTATCTGATCTATGTACATGAAATGAATTTATAAAGCTGAGCATGGGAATGCCCGCCTCAACTAGATCATGAAAATTATATTATGATGATGTATTGTATTGTATCTTATACAGGTCACATTCCAGTTTCGAAACCTCGGATCCTCATGATAAAGAATTTCACCTGACATCAAGATTTATGACTTCATGCTTTAAGGAGAAACTGTTATAGACATATTTGGGAACTTCAACCCCAATCTTATATGTCGATAAACTAGGGCTCATAAACCCCTAAGAGAGTTGTTTCATACCCTAAAAGAACGTGGTCATCTAATTAGATCATTCCCCAAAAGTTCCACCTGAAAAACCATCCAGAAATGGCCTAAACTGAACCATACTGACTGCTACACTGGCCAGGTGTGATGCATACTGAGTGATACACTGCTCAGGTGCAATGCATACTGTTTGGGCCTTCTATAGGGTGCAATGGGCGAGGATGGACAAATGTCCGAGACAGTTTTCTAGGTGGTTGCTCATGGAATCTTCTAGAAACTTCTCCTATGACACTTGCCTCTCTGAATTCGCCCAAGGATGAGTAAGAGATCTAAACTTTAGTTATCTCTCCTCTTGTGGAACCAAATGTAACAAGTGGAATGACACTAATCAAAAACCCAAAGATGACTCACACCCTTGCACACATCTATAAATGGATCCCCCATCTAAGAGATTTGGAGGCTAGAATGTTGTGAATTGCAAGTGTTGATAGTTTGTAATTGAGGAAAGAGCATTGTATTGTTGGTGTGATCTTGCTATTTCATGAGGTGAAGAGGGCTTGATGCTGGGAGGATGATGCTGGATTAGACAACTGGGTTGTAATTCTCCTTTCTATTTAATAAAGTTCTTCAAGTTTTCTTCCATATGATTGTGCAATTGTGAATGTTATCATTTGTGAATGCTATTATATGTTCATTATATATCTGATTCTGTAATGTGTATGTTGTAATAGATTAAGATGCTTTGACGGTTCTTTGTTACTATGTTTCTACAAGTACTCTCCAAGTGGGATAAGTATGGGGAGGAGTTGCAAGCACTGTCAAGGGGGAGAGAGATCAAACAAAGGATTAAGCAGAAGTTCCAGGTTGATCCTACTATCTTTCTCTTATCCATTACACATAGAATAAGTCGTTGAATTGCTTTAAACTATTATTTCTGGGTAGCTGCCAAACCTAGAGGGCTAGTCGCTCGAAAAGACACTAGTTTTCCCAGAAACAGATAGCATCCAACATGAGGTTCGTCTTTGGAACCTGATTCATTAGAGAAGGAATTCAGGTTGGAAATAAAAATTATGGCAACAAGGAAGCCTACCAATCACAACTATAAAGATGGAAGTGTTGTTGCCCCTAGCCTTCCACAACCTACAAGGTTGACACCACAACAATTGGAAGAAAAAAGATCAAAAGGGATTTGTTATAGTTGTGATAGTAAATACACTAAAGGTCATAAGTGTGCTGAGAAAAAATTATTTTACATATATTGTGAAGAGGAAGAAGAAGGGAACAAGAAACATCAAAAGAAGAGGATACACACCAAGAACAAACCATAGAGAAAGAATAAATGAATCTGACCATATCTTGTAATGCATTGGCCGAAATTACCATTCCTCAAACTATCAAGATAGAAGGAAATATCAAGAAGGAAAAGGTAATAGTGTTGATTGATTCAGGTAGTACCCATAATTTTATTCATTGTAAGATAGTGAAGGAATTGAATTGCTTCCTATATCCAGCACCAGAGTGTCAAGTGATGGTTGCAAATGGAGGAATCATAAATTTCTTTGGAAAGTGCCATAATATCAAGCTATCCATGGGATAATATGTGTTGAATAGTCTAATGCTTTCCATTCCAATTGGTGTTGTTGATGTTATACTAGGAGTCCAATGGCTACAATCTTTGGGTACGATAGCTTTTAATTTTCAAGAACTTTTCTTGAACTTTTTTTTAGAAGAAAAGGAAGTTGAATTAAGGGGTATCGCAGGGAAACCGGGAAAGATAATCATCTCTAATGACATGACAAATCTTCTAAATATAGAACAATGTGGCGTAATCGCACAATTATGTTTGCTAGAGGTTCCCACGTCGAAATCATTTATTTCTCCGGATATCCAAAAAGTCTTGGACAATCATTCCAACGTATTTGAGACTCCCAAAGGCCACCCACCAATTCATGATCATGATCATGCTATTCATTTTATTCCAGGAATTGTTCCTCCAAACATCAGGCCTTACAGATACCCTATGCCCAAAAGAGTGAAATTAAACGTATGGTTGCAGAAATGCTAGAGGCTGGTATAATTCAACCTTGTCAAAGTTCTTTCTCAGCACTCATAGTATTGGTGGACAAGAAGAATGGATCATGGCACATGTCTCTGGATTATAGGGAGCTCAACAAGCTCACTATTAAAGATAAATTTCCCATTCCTGTCGTTGATGAATTATTGGATGAACTGCATGGAGCAATTTACTTCACCAAGTTGGATATTCGTTCAGGATATCATCAAATCAGAATGAAGATTGAATACATTCCAAAAACAACATTTAGAACTCAAGAGGGTCATTATGAATTTTTGGTCATGTCGTTTGGCCTTACCATTGCACCTTCTACATTTCAAGGTTTGATGAATTCCATTTTCAAACCCTTCCTTAGAAAGTTTGTGTTAGTATTTTTTGATGATATACTAATCTACAGCAAGTCTAGGAAGGATCATGTTCAACATGTTTATAGAGTGCTCAAACTATTGGAGGAGAAACAATTATATGGAAAAACCTCCAAATGTTTCTTTGGAGTACAAGAGGTGGAATATTTGGGTCATATTGTATCTCATGAAGGTGTTAAGGTAGACCCTAGCAAAATTAAAGTCATTAAGGAATGGAAAATCCCCACATCCATAAAGCATATATGAGGATTTCTCGTGTTGACAAGGTATTATTGCAAGTTTGTTAAGGATTATGGGAAAATAGAAGCACCTCTAACAACATTACTGAAGAAAGATGCATTTTCTTGGGCTCCAGAAGCAACGAAAGCCTTTGAACATCTTAAAGAGGAAATGTGTCGAGCACTGGTCTTAGCTACACCATACTTCACAAAAACCTTTATTGTGGAATGTGATGCCTCAGGAAATGGAATTGGTGTTGTTTTAATGCAAGAAGAAAGACCCATTGCTTTTGAAAGTCATCCAATTCAAGGAAAGTATTTACAAAAAGCTATTATGAGAAGGAAATGTTGGCAATACTACATGCACTTAAGAAATGGCAACCTTACCTAATGGGAAGACACTTCAAGGTAAAAATGGATCACGATAGTCTTAAATACTTTTTAGAACAAATATTATCTTCAAAAGAGCAGAAAAAATGGGTGAAAAAGATGTTGGATTATGACTTTGAAATCATCTACAAAAAAGGGAAGAAAAATGTTGTTGCAGATGCACTCTCAAGAAAGGATGAGGATGTGGAAGCATTGCTTTATGCCATTTCTATTATCCAACCAGATTGGATAAACGAAGCAAGGGATGAATAGAAGAATGATGAAGAAGTGTGGGGACTCATTCAAAAGTTTCAGCAAGATCCCAATACATCTGATACATTTCGCTGGAAAAATGATTCGTTATGGTACAAAGATCGCTTATACATCTGTAAGAATTCCCAAATCAAACAAAAGATTCTTGTGGAATTGCACACATGTCCCTTAGGAGGGATTCGGGATTTTTAAAAACTTACCATAGGGTTAAGAAGGAATTTTTTGGGATGGCCTTAAATCTGATATTCAAAAGTTTGTGGCGGAATGTTTGGTTTTCCTACAAAATAAAGTCGAGACAATTAAGACCCCATGTCTATTACAACCTTTATACGTTCCAAATCAATGTTGGGAGGAGGTTTCAATGGATTTTATCATAAGTTTACCTAATTCCAAAGGAAAGAGTGTCATCATGGTGGTAGTTGATAGACTTACCAAGTATGCACACTTTTGTGCATTATATCATCCATTTAAATCTAGTACAGTTGCTACTTCATTTATGGAAACAATTCAAAAACTACATGGAAACCCAAAGATTATTATAAGCGACAAAGACCCTATTTTCACTGGAAATTTTTGGACATAATTATTTTCTTGTCTCGGTACTTAGTTAGCTCATAGCTCATCTAATCATCCTCAATCTGATGGGCAAACTGAGATAGTGAACAAATGTTTGGAAGGATATTTTTTTGCTTTGTATCTGATAAATAGACACAATGGGTCAAATGGTTGCCTCTCGCTGAATGGTGGTATAACACTTTCTTCCATACTACAGCAAAAATGACCCCATTTATGGCACTTTATGGATATCATCCATCGTCCATCACATCATATTTAAGAGAAAAATCTAAGGTTCAAGCAATGGAAAATCACATCGAGCATCAACAAAAAGATCTCCAACTCTTAAAGGATAACCTGACTATGGCACAGACTAGAATGAAACAACAGGTAGATCAACATCGCAACGAAAGAAGTTTTGATGTAGGTGACTGGGTATTTCTACGACTACAACCATAACAAATGTCCCTCAAGCAAGCTAAGAAGGATAAAAAATTATAACCAAAGTATTATGGTCTGTACAAGGTGTTGCAAAATATTGGTACTATGGCATACAAAATGGAACTTCCTGCATCTTCTCGAGTGTGTTAGCGCTTGAGATTTCACCCTAGGCTGAGGAAGGTAAACCTTCAAGGCAACATCAAACCATTTCACCTCGTAGCTAGCCCTACGGGGTATGAGAAGGCTCTCTCCGGTCAATCTCAGTAAAATATTCAATGGACAGAGATGACCAAAACAGTGACACTGATATTAGGCTAGTAAACTGATAAGGATGATTGATTTAAAGTTTTTGGGGTTTTTGGTGGCAATTGGAGGGAGTGCAATTCAGGGTGTGGGGATTGAGCTTAGTTTTTGCAGGTGGGTCTTTGGGGCAAGGTAGGAGTTTGTGCTGATGCCTTAAGCTAAGATGGATGATCAAGGAAGAAAGATAGGGAGCTAAAGAGGGCAAACAATGACTTTGAATCCTCTCTAGACAATGGAAAACATAAACATTAAACAAATTTGAAAGCTGAGCATGGCAAGCATGAATTCAAACTTTATCACTTCATTTGTTTAATAAGCTGCAGTAAAGAAAGAGATGGAACACATAAACACACTTACAATTACAATAAGAGAACACCACATCAACACAAGAGTCCACAAGAATCCCAATGATGTCTGCAAAACCCTGGTCTTCCTTTTCCTCAAATTGCAGAGATACAAGTAAATATACAATAGGAGCTTCTCCCTCAAGAGTCCAACCATGAAAATGAGCCAGAGAAGGCATAATATAGATGATCTAACTCCTTTCCCCACCTCTAGGGGTCGAGCTCAGCTTCCTAGGAGTTGTTTCAACTAATTCTAAACTGAGCACTAGATAATAGGCAGTCAAAACAACTTGCCTCTAAAACTTAGGTAATCTATCCATGCATTAAATATTTACCATTTACATCAAAGAATCTTCTAGAAGTGATGAAGGAGAGTAAAAGTATCTAAGTGCCATGAAAATTACACAAAAATCCATCATTTACATGCCTCAAAAGTCAACCAAGATGAAAACAGTGTTTTGCTGGCCGAACTGGTCAAAACAGGGAAATTTCCCTGACTGGTCGCGCACATCACTCTGACTGGTCGCGCACATTCACAGCTCTGTTTGAGGGCCTTCCCAGTGTCCAAATCAGGTGCAAGATAGCTCGTTGGAAAGGTCTGTGAGTCTACTTTCCAACCCCACTGGAATTTCTGAATTTGGAGTTGATTTGACCCCTCAAAAGTCATTTCTCCCAAGACAGATTTCTGCAACTCAAAATAGGGGCAGAAAGTCAAAATTTGCATGTATTTTGAGCTTTTGGAAGCCCAAATCTCCATAAAATCTGAAACCCATCCATAGGAAAGTGTATTTTTGTATGAAAATTCCAAAAATGCAAAGTTTTCCCCGTTCTGAGTTGCCCCCATGACTGGTCGCGCGCGGGGTGAGACCAGTCAAATGGCCAAAACCTCTAAAATTCCCAAAAATGCTAAAAATGCCTCAAAACTCTCAAAATTTCTTGGGCTCCTCTCTTTTATGATGACCACCTTTTCCTCCCCTACGAGGCCTCCGCTGTACCTCAACCTCTGTGGAAGAAGATCGGTCATCACCTTGCTCATAGGTTTCAGTGGTTGACATGGTGCTTTTGAGCAAAGTGAAGCAAATAGATAGAGTAAACTGCTGCCCTTGCCTGCAAAAATGCTGAGAAGTATGCTGTTTTCAAGGGGAAAAAATCATAAGGGAAATGTTAGGGGAGGGATTTTTAATAAGGAATGGGAAAATATGTAAAAACAGGGATTTTTAAGGGATAATTCACAAAATGTCATGCATATAGAATCTCATTTTCATCATTGGGAAATCATTTGCAAAGAACATCTTGTAAGGGAAAAAACATGTATGATAATGACCATGGAAGGAGCATACATGTGTGAATAGGGACATAGGAAACCATACACAATTTACTTATTGGATTTTCATGTGCATCATAAGGCAAACTTTTGGTCATGTACATTTTTGACATAGGGGGAAGGGTTTTATTAAGCAAAGGATGTCAAATGGATACAAGGGGAAAACAGTATGTACATGTGTTTTTACAATATACACAGCAACATGTTTTGTAATTTTATTGTCACATTACTCTTTTCTTCATTGCACATATATCTTTTCTTTTGGCTTTGTTTTTTTATATGTGTAGGGTGTTGGTGTAGGGAATTAGGGTTTGCATATGCTTGGGGGAGGGATAGGGTTTTAGGAATTTGGGATGAGAGATTTAGTATTTATTGCAATTGAGATAAGATATATATGACATTTGTGAATTTAATAGGAAACAAGGAGGGAATAAATAGGGATTTAAAGCCTTGAAAAAACATCAACCCTAGCATAATGCCTACATGAACAAGCAATCACCCAAATCCATTTCTCCTTACATTTCTTGGTGATAAACATATATATGCAAGCCCATCATTTCATGTTCCAAGCATTCAAACGCACTAGAAGACCCTACCTCGATCAGTTGAGCAAGCAAGAGGGCGATTTGAGAAAATTTGAAGTGGTTCTGTAGAAGACAGCTTGAGTGGTCGCGCCCCTGCTCTGAGTGGTCGCGCCCTGCCTGAGTGGTTGCGCCCTTTAGAAAAATACACTGCAGAGGGGTCGCTAAGTGGTCGCGCCCCACCCAACTGGTCGCGCACTGAGCCTGAGTGGTCGCGCCCCTGAGAATGACTCCAACTTTCTGCAAATCGCCTCTTTTGACCTCTCACTTGTTTTTGCAAGCTCTCAAATGCATAATGAGGCTGTTTAGAGGGAAATTTACTCTTTATAGGCCCAATTTGAAAAAATTAACTTACCAAACCCACTTTATAATGTTTTTGTTTTGACATTCACTTTTAACACTATTTTGAGTTCACTTTGTCCTGAATTTGATCTTTTGAGTGCTTTAACTCTGTTCTTTTTGCAGGTTGACCATCTGATGGACTCTGGCGAGGAGACCAGGGTTATTGCCGGCATTTTGAAGAATTTTGAAAATTTTCCTTATTTTTTGCAAAATTGACATGACCTTGGCTTTAAAAACATGGTTTTTAAATCCAAGGTATAAATGAGTTGTACCTGATGAAAATATCCATGAAACATATTTACATACCTCCTTCCGGCTTGCTGGGGACCCATGGACCTCTGACTCATGATCTTGCAATGACATTTGACCGAAACCCTAGACCTAAGACTTTGGACTTCAAGACAAAACAAAACAAGCGTGACACAAGTTCATTAACTGATATGACCTGATCCAGCAAAGCCAAGAAGGGAACAAGGACCAACTCCTCCATCAGTTTTATGGCATGCCTAATGGAATGCAAAACTGACATCGATGAGACACCTACTTAGGCATATGCAAAGAGTTTTTTGATCACTGATGGAGGGCATCATGACCGACACTAACATTGGCTCCAATGGGGATGGTAGCTCCTTGGAGGTGCCAAGAACCGCAGACCTCTGGGAGAGCAGACCAGTGCCTTACAATCATTGGGCAATGGAGTCATTATTTTGAACGGAGAACACAAAACCTTTGACACATTTATTGAATGAAAACTTGACTGAAAACTGACTGAAACTTGACTCAAACCGACTCGATGACAAATTGAAATGATGGAAAAACTTGACTCTAACAAACTAACTCAAGACCTGAACTTAAAATTTAAAACTTGATGGCAGTACATAACCGCCTATGTTTCTTACAAGACAACCTACCATCAAACTATATCATAATGCCAATGTAACCAACCAAGCAGATGCGCAGATGCCTTATCAGATCTTCTGGTCAACAGTACAAACCTATAACTGAGCATCCAAAAACATAGCTGACCATATTCTCCTTCATCACTGACTACTGCAATAAATACTATCACTGCTGGCTGCAACAAATCTGCCATTGGATCTTGGAAAGCATGAAGACTTGACATTGCCACCTCCTGCTGAAAGAACAAGGTTTCCTTTGCTTCAAATTCTAATCTACCTTCATCATGTGCTTCAGTAAAAGTATGCTCATGGGCTTCAAAAATCTCTGAACAAATGGATGAGCAGATCTCTTCTTGGAAAAACATTTCAGCACATGAAACATATGAAGAATATGAAAGGTAATCCTGTATGCTATGATCTTCGGTAGTCAGACAATATGGTAGGTGATCTTCATATGATATGACAGCGGGATTATCATCTTTGTGAAGGACAACATTATCGGTTTGCTGATCTACAAGACACTCATCTTCTTCAACAAAGGAAGAAGTTTCCCCAACACTTTCCTGACTATGTGTGCATTGCAAATCTGCTGTAGCTTGACCTTTCAAAAGCTGATCGATCTCCTCTTCAGACAAAGGAGATAAGGCTTTCTGTTTCCCTTTGCTCAAACAAGTCTTGTCTTCTTGAAATAACATTTCAAAACATGAAAAATCTGAATGACAGTCCTGATCTTCTGAAACTTGGAAACATTGTTGATCATCTTCATATGACATGGCAATCAAACTATCCAAATTATGATTGAAAGAAGAATTTTCACTTACTTGAACAAAAATCTCATCTTGTTGTTCATGAGCTGGCTGAATTACCTCCTCATGCAGGCTCTGTTCTGATGGCATAAGGACATTTGGATCAAGAACTTTGTCTATGATCTCAACAACAAAACTCTCCTTTTCAGGATTCAGCACAAGGTATGCTTGGTTATCACAATCTGAATGTAGTTCTGAAGTAGATGTCCTTACATTATCACATTCTGCAATCTGGTTTTCTTCTGTGGGCAGATCTGAAGCAAGCTCTTCTCTTTCATCAATTACAGCCATATGACCATCTTCAACCTGCTGATCTTGACAAATATCCTCTAAGATTTTTGTGTGTTGCTGAAATGGATTCTCATACAAAGCCTCCATGATCTCAACATCCATAAAATTATCATCTTCATAATATGTCTCAAGGCTTTCAATAAAAGTTGAAGCATGTTGGCAACAATCATGAACTAAATTTAATGATGGATAAGATGCTTGATATCTTTCAATGAACAAGGCATGAAAATCCTTTAAACAGTAAATACAAGCAGGCGGCAAACTTTCATACCACGATTGGGCTTTACCTTCTAGAGTGGCCAAGAATATCTTCATCAAGCAATCTTCAGGAAAATCCACCTTCAACTTGCGAATATGCATGTGAAATCTAACTAGATGTAAAGCAGCATCCTTCTTACCATCATCATTAAATGTAGGCAGATTCCTTGACCAATCTACCTTCAGAATTTTATTCGGAAAACCTGGAATGTGATCTCGGCTCAAGGGAGCATATCTTCTTGCAATCCGATCCATCTTGAAAATCTCACAGCTACTGATCTCTCTGCAGTGAAGTCACCATGAAGCATTGATCTCTGAAGTTTTCAGTGAAGGAGTCGCCAGTGAATGATTTCAGCCTTTCAAGTGTCTAATCGTTGTTCACCATCAACAATCAGATCTGAACTTGATACATGTACTGGGGTAAAGTGTCAATGAAGCACTACGTTCACAAGCTCACGGAGATTGACTGAAGCAGCGTTTATCTACTAACGCTGATGTAAAACAAGAGCGTTTTCGAAGGCTACCTGGCGTAACTTCAGGCTCCGTCTAAGACTTATGAAATAACACGTCAATGAGAAAAGGATTAGATGTTCTCCCCAGTATGGTCGCCACTATGTTAGCGCTTGAGATTTCACCCTAGGCTGAGGAAGGTAAACCTTCAAGGCAACATCAAACCATTTCACCTCGTAGCTAGCCCTACGGGGTATGAGAAGGCTCTCTCCGGTCAATCTCAGTAAAATATTCAATGGACAGAGATGACCAAAACAGTGACACTGATATTAGGCTAGTAAACTGATAAGGATGATTGATTTAAAGTTTTTGGGGTTTTTGGTGGCAATTGGAGGGAGTGCAATTCAGGGTGTGGGGATTGAGCTCAGTTTTTGCAGGTAGGTCTTTGGGGCAAGGTAGGAGTTTGTGCTGATGCCTTAAGCTGAGATGGATGATCAACGAAGAAAGAGAGGGAGCTAAAGAGGGCAAACAATGACTTTGAATCCTCTCTAGACAGTGGAAAACATAAACATTAAACAAATTTGAAAGCTGAGCATGGCAAGCATGAATTCAAACTTTATCATTTCATTTGTTTAATAAGCTGCAGTAAAGAAAGAGATGGAACACATAAACACACTTACAATTACAATAAGAGAACACACCATCAACACAAGAGTCCAAAAGAATCCCAATGATGTCTGCAAAACCCTGGTCTTCCTTTTCCTCAAATTGCAGAGATACAAGTAAAATATACAATAGGAGCTTCTCCCTCAAGAGTCCAACCATGAAAATGAGCAAGAGAAGGCATAATATAGATGATCTAACTCCTTTCCCCACCTCTAGGGGTCGAGCTCAGCTTCCTAGGAGCTGTTTCAACTAATTCTAAACTGAGCACTAGATAATAGGTAGTCAAAACAACTTGCCTCTAAAACTTAGGTAATCTATCCATGCATTAAATATTTACCATTTACATCAAAGAATCTTCTAGAAGTGATGAAGGAGAGTAAAATTATCTAAGTGCCATGAAAATTACACAAAAGTCCATCATTTACATGCCTCAAAAGTCAACCAAGATGAAAATAGTGTTTTGCTGGCCGAACTGGTCAAAACAGGGAAATTTCCCTGACTGGTCGCACACATCACTCTGACTGGTCGCGCACATTCACAGCTCTATTTGAGGGCCTTCCCGATGTCCAAATCAGGTGCAAGATAGCTCGTTGGAAAGGTCTGCGAGTCTACTTTCCAACCCCACTAAAATTTCTGAATTTGGAGTTGATTTGACCCCTAAAAAGTCATTTCTCCCAAGACAGATTTCTGCAACTCAAAATAGGGGCAGAAAGTCAAAATTTGCATGTATTTTGAGCTTTTGGAAGCCCAAATCTCCATAAAATCTGAAACCCATCCATAGGAAAGTGTATTTTTGTATGACAATTCCAAAAATGCAAAGTTTTCCCCGTTCTGAGTTGCCCCCATGACTGGTCGCGCGCGGGGTGAGACCAGTCAAATGGCCAAAACCTCTAAAATTCCCAAAAATGCTAAAAATGCCTCAAAACTCTCAAAATTTCTTGGGCTCCTCTCTTTTATGATGACCACCTTTGCCTCCTCTACGAGGCCTCCGTTGTACCTCAACCTCTGTGGAAGAAGACCGGTCATCACCTTGCTCATAGATTTCAGTGGTTGACATGGTGCTTTTGAGCAAAGTGAAGCAAATAGATAGAGTAAACTGTTGCCCTTGCCTGCAAAAATGCTGAGAAGTATGCTGTTTTCAAGGGGAAAAAATCATAAGGGAAATGTTAGGGGAGGGATTTTTAATAAGGAATGGGAAAATATGTAAAAACAGGGATTTTTAAGGGATAATTCACAAAATTTCATGCATATAGAATCTCATTTTCATCATTGGGAAATCATTTGTAAAGAACATCTTGTAAGGGAAAAAACATGTATGATAATGACCATGGAAGGAGCATACATGTGTGAATAGGGACATAGGAAACCATACACAATTTACTTATTGGATTTTCATGTGCATCATAAGGCAAACTTTTGGTCATGTACATTTTTGACATAGGGGGAAGGGTTTTATTAAGCAAAGGATGTCAAATGGATACAAGGGGAAAACAGTATGTACATGTGTTTTTACAATATACACAGCAACATGTTTTGTAATTTTATTGTCACATTACTCTTTTCTTCATTGCACATATATCTTTTCTTTTGGCTTTGTTTTTTTATATGTGTAGGGTGTTGGTGTAGGGAATTAGGGTTTGCATATGCTTGGGGGAGGGATAGGGTTTTAGGAATTTGGGATGAGAGATTTAGTATTTATTGCAATTGAGATAAGATATATATGACATTTGTGAATTTAATAGGAAACAAGGAGGGAATAAATAGGGATTTAAAGCCTTGAAAAAACATCAACCCTAGCATAATGCCTACATGAACAAGCAATCACCCAAATCCATTTCTCCTTACATTTCTTGGTGATAAACATATATATGCAAGCCCATCATTTCATGTTCCAAGCATTCAAACGCACTAGAAGACCCTACCTCGATCAGTTGAGCAAGCAAGAGGGCGATTTGAGAAAATTTGAAGTGGTTCTGTAGAAGACAGCTTGAGTGGTCGCGCCCCTGCTCTGAGTGGTCGCGCCCTGCCTGAGTGGTCGCGCCCTTTAGAAAAATACACTGCAGAGGGGTCGTTGAGTGGTCGCGCCCCACCCAACTGGTCACGCACTGAGCCTGAGTGGTCGCGCCCCTGAGAATGACTCCAACTTTCTGCAAATCGCCTCTTTTGACCTCTCACTTGTTTTTGCAAGCTCTCAAATGCATAATGAGGCTGTTTAGAGGGAAATTTACTCTTTATAGGCCCAATTTGAAAAAATTAACTTACCAAACCCACTTTCTAATGTTTTTGTTTTGACATTCACTTTTAACACTGTTTTGAGTTCACTTTGTCCTGAATTTGATCTTTTGAGTGCTTTAACTCCGTTCTTTTTGCAGGTTGACCATCTGATGGACTCTGGCGAGGAGACCAGGGTTATTGCCGGCATTTTGAAGAATTTTGAAAATTTTCCTTATTTTTTGCAAAATTGACATGACCTTGGCTTTAAAAACATGGTTTTTAAATCCAAGGTATAAATGAGCTGTACCTGATGAAAATATCCATGAAACATATTTACATACCTCCTTCTGGCTTGCTGGGGACCCATGGACCTCTGACTCATGATCTTGCAATGACATTTGACCGAAACCCTAGACCTAAGACTTTGGACTTCAAGACAAAACAAAACAAGCGTGACACAAGTTCATTAACTGATATGACCTGATCCAGCAAAGCCAAGAAGGGAACAAGGACCAACTCCTCCATCAATTTTATGGCATGCCTAATGGAATGCAAAACTGACATCGATGAGACACCTACTTATGCATATGCAAAGAGTTTTTTTATCACTGATGGAGGGCATCATGACCGACACTAACAGAGTGCACCTAGTTTTCCATGTTTCATGCTTAAAGAAGTTTATAGGTGACAAGCTCCCAATTCAAACAATATTTCCAGAACTTGACGAGGAAGGAAAATCATATTGGAACCTGAAGCAGTCACTAAAACAATAACTCAAAAACTATTAAATTGATCAATTTTAGAGTATCCAGAACTACTCAAGCATTGAAGACAACACTTTTTTGAAGGAGAGGGGCATGTTAGGTCCCTATAATACTAGTGTATTCCGTTATTATTATTGTCATTGTAACCCCTTATTGTTATTTTTGTGCCCATGTTGTCCCCATATTGTTATTATTGTGCCCCATAAAAGCCCACTATTGTTATTTTTGTGCCCTTACATTATTATTGTTATCTTGGCTCTGATTATATTATGGCCCCTTAGAATCCTATATATAGAAAGGAGGTCTTGTCATTTGTATCAGCCAAGAATTGTTCATTTGTGTAATGTAAAGGAGGTTGGCCCCTCGAAGAGGCTGATTTTAAAGTTGTTGATCTCTCTTTTCTTATATTTTGTGAGTTCGTTGCATAACAAATAATGTGAATCCAGAATCAGCTATGAATTTGCAACATGAAATAAAAATGTTTGTATGTGTGTGGGTAGGTCTTCAAATAACTTTAAAGGACTATGAATCAAACTAGTTTATAAAGCCTCAAACACACAATATTCCAATGATACATCAACATATAGACTCATGCCTACAACATGAAACTTGAATATCTGTTTGTGAAAGAAATTAACAATAATATCTTAATGTGACAAGTCTAACATTGTCTGAAAACTAAAACGGCCTCCTAAGTGACAAATAGATAAATTGTAATCAAACAACATTTTCTTTATTACAAGCAAGGATCTTGCTCTATTCGACCTAAAAAAATACAATAAGAATTGCTAAGCAGATATGAGAAGACATCATCGGACCTAGATATTCATGTTGTTGAGCATATATGGAATCCCTAATGGAAAGAAAAATGCCGAAGAATGGATGAGAGAGAGTTAAGCAGGCTAATTCACAAAATATTCTAGAAAGGAAAATTCATCTTCAGCAAGAACCCTAATCACCCTTTCTAAATGTGATTTTCTCCCTTTATAATATTATCTTCATATTTTCAAGTACTTGATGGTTAGGTTTTTCCTCTCTGTATTAACTGAATTAAATCCAAACTTAGATGTTTTTCCTCCAAACTTGGTTCCACATTTAGAATTTCAAAAATTCCTTTTAATGATTCTTTTTTTCAAAGTAAGTTTCCACCAAGCTATAAATATTATGACTATATTTTTATTTTATAGGCATCATGGATGCCATTTCATCTACATAATCTATTTTCAAATTTTCTCCATGTCTTCATCTTTCTAACGAGCCCTTGATTGCCTAATTTCAATATCAGGAACCCAAGTTATGGCCTCTAAAATATAGTGACGTAGTAGTCATTGATATGCTCCACGTCAATCTTGGTATTTGATTTATATATCTTCACTATTCATTCCACATGTATTGTCGGAGCACATTTATTATGATTTATAAAGAAATTATTTCCCTATATTGTTTGCATATGAAGTAGAAACAATCATGGAACCATGTGTAGCTATATGTAATGTAGTTTTTGGTTACCATCTCATTACCTAGTCATCGTTTTAAGTCATTGCCTAGTCATCTATGTCCAACCAATACCTTTAAAATGTCACCCTGGGACATGTCTAATTGGCTTCCATGTATCATAGGGATATATTCTAAAGGAACTTAGGATAAAAAAGATAGGATAAATAATAATAACATGGAGGTGAGATACAGCAATTTGGACAATATTCTAAGTGTGAATAAGTAAAAGTAAATAAAGGCAAAATTTGACTAAGTAAGAAGTGGATTGTAGGAATGGAGTGTGAGGTGTGAAAAGAAAGGGTTTGTGTGGAGGTTAAGTGATATGTGTTGGAAACTAAGAAAATAATGATAAGGGAATGAATCAGTATTTTAAATCTTTTAACAATATTTGGAAAATTTTAACAATGAGGAGTGTTATTTAAATATTCAACAATTAACCATGAAGTCAATGCACATAATACCATCAACACCATACACATAAACAACACATATAGACACAATATATACGTGGAAACCCATAAAGGGAGAAAACCACCAATCTTTTTGTTTTGATGTAAATGCAAGCACCAACTTATTTTTACATCATATTATGTAGGCACCAACCTACAATAGGCTCCAACCTCTCTTTTCTTTGCAAACACCCATTTTCTAGAAACACCAACTCCCATTGTTCATAGGCACTAACCTAGTGATTTTTCAGGAACCTACCTGAAGGAGACTTCAATCCCTTGATAAAAGATATCAAAATTTGTTCTTATTGGCTTACCTTGACCTTCTCTTTGTTGTACCTTTTAAGTTTTTTATCCTTTTGACTTTCTTTTTTGCAACTAATTCTCATACAAAAACCTTTTATCCTACAGTTCTTTTTATGCTTCAAATATTTTTCGTTTAGTAGGTTTTAAATCTCTTTGCTTATCATCTCTCTCACTTTCTCTCTGATACTAATAATTTTATCAAAATTAGTGCCAAATTCTTCTATTTCAATTTGAAGTACCTATTTTTATATACTTTGTTATGTCTTTTTACAGTCTCATACATTAGGAGTCAAAACTCTTTAGATTTTTCCCTTCGCTGGTATCTTTTCAAATTTATGGGATGCAACACTAGATTTAAATTGTTGAAACGAACCGCCAAAATATTTGTAACTTCAAAATTTCATAATCACACCAAAAGAGTCAATTTTCTCTGCCAAATTATGTGATCGCCAAAATGTTTAACCACATGCTAATTTACGCAAACGCATGTGTTGTAGCACCTTTCGCAAACAAAAAATCATGTCCGTGACATGTTTTTTTACTTCGGAGGCTAAACGTGTTTGTTTGGGTTTGGGAGTCTTCCCCCCTGTATCCCTGAACACTTTATGGACCTGAACAACCGAACTGGGTCCCACCCTAATTTGTGGGTTCGAGTTTTGGGACCCTTTCTCATGCACACTTTGGATATTCATTTGAATCCCCAAAGGCCCAAATTCCCTATGGGGCCTATTCCATATTTCATGTCTGTTGCCAATGTCCTAGAGGTCTAAACTACCATTTTTCATTTTAAAAAAAATTAAGACAAAAAATATTCAAAACACATCCCCCTAGCACAAACTCCAAAGCCTTGGCATATCATCATATTATCGTCATGTTGATGTCATATAGGCCATGTGGTGCTCCTTCGATTTGCCACATATCACCTAGTGTATGACATGTGCCACGTCACTTTGTTGATGTCACCCTACCACATCATCATTCTATAGAGAGGGAAAAGGTTCAGGTTCAGCTGAAAAAATTCATTTTTCCTTTATAAATTGTTTGAAAGTTCAAATGCTCAAAATACATATGAAGTCTTGAATGGCCCAAATAGTCTGAATTTAGGATGGGTCCCACATAGGTTAGGGAGTTCAGGGGTCTGGGGAGTTTTCTTTGTGCACTTTTCGATATTCACCCAAATGGCCCAAATGATTGGGTCCCCCATGTGTTCGGGGGTTTTAGGCCAGATCGGCCTCCACTAGCTCTTTGCTTTAACTAATTGCCATACTTTAAAATGAATTTTCTCATCAATCCTTAGGAGTTCCTTCTAAGTGACATATACCATTGGAAAGGTCATTATGAGGCCTATCCATCTTAGCACTTTGTAGGAGTATTTGAGTTGATCCACTACACCCAAAATCTCTTCGAAACAAACATCAAACACACATCAATGATTGTTTGACATCAATGATAACCAACTTTGGATATTTTTCTGAATGGAAGAAGGCCCAAAGGCCCTTTGGGCCCTATGTCCTATTTCTGGCCCATTGTTAAAGGCCTAAACTATTATTTTTCATAGAAAAAAAAAATTAACACAAAAATTCTCCAAAACACATCCCCCTATCACAAAATCAAAAGCGTTATTGACATTATCTGGACCACATGGAACTCCTAAGATGTGCCACGTTTCACTTGGATTTCATCCACTTGGACACCTAAAAACACGAAACTAACATGCCATATGTCACATGTACAGCATGTGCCATGTCACTTTGTTGGCATCACCCTGCCATGTCATCAAATTGTATGGAGGGAAGAGCTTCATGTTCGGGTGAAAATTTCATTTTTCCTTCGTAAATTTCTTTAAAGATCGAATGCTTGAAATACATCTGACAGCCCAAATAGCCTAAATGGCCTGAATATCCTGAATCTGGGATGGGTCCCACACTGGTTCGATAGTTTGGCGATCTGGGGCATTTTCTTTGTGAACTTTTTTATATATGCCCGAACTGGCATTGGCCGAATGACTAAGTACCACACTTGTTCAAGGGTTTTGGGCCTGAATGGCCCAACCTATCTCTTTGCTTTAACTAACTTCCATACTTTAAAATGCATTTTCTCGTCAATCCTTGGGAGTTTTCCTTAGTGCCATATACCATTGGAAAGGCCCTTCTAAGGCATATCCATCTGAGCACTTTACAGGAGTATTTGAGCTAATCCACTACACCCAAAATGCCTTCAAAGAAAATATCAAACACACATCAATGACTATTTAACATCAATGCTAACCAACTATGACTCTCCAATAGGCTCCCCCTAAGCTTGATACTTCTTGACACCAACCATTCCTCCTTTAATATCAATGTCGACACTTTGCCCAACAATGTGCAGAGTAATGTGATGTGCATAGTAAAGTATCTTACATGGAGAAATATATAGTGGGGTATGTTCCGCACAACTTGGAAAATGACTAAGTAAAAGGGGAAGAAGAGTTAAGATAATTTTGCATGAAAATAACACTTAGTTGGAAAATGGAAAATAAATAAATGAAATGGATAGTTATAAAAGTGTAAGCAATGGAGATAATTATAATTAAATTTTTAAATGGAATAAGGGAAAAATTTGATATCTTTGGCATATGACCTTCATTTTTTTATTACATAATATTTTGGCCAAAGTTGAGACATAAGGCTATCCAATAAGAGGATGAGCACAACCAATTCATTCCTTACTAACACTTTAATTTTCTCATGTAAAAACCATCATGGTTAGCCTTATGTAAGGAAGCACCTCATCTTAAAACTTTTCTAAAACTTTTTTGGTTCTTCATGAGGTTCATCTCACACATTCAAAAGAGAAAAATTTGACCTTCAATTTGATCAAGGAATATTGATCGACATGTAGTTCCAACTACAAGATAATGACCTCATTTTCACTACTAAGAACCCCATAATTAGATCAGCTACCTTCTCCATTGGGATTTGGAGTCATCGCAAATAATTATATTGATTCTAGCAAATGTTTATCAAGAAAACTTGATGAAGTAAAAATATTATATGCAAGATTTACTTAACCTAACATACTTGGAGAGAATGGTCACTCTCAAGTATAAGTAGACTTCCAATAGAGCCACGTAAATAAAAATGTATATGCTTGCTCCCAACCATGTTCTGGCCTTCAATAAATCACCAGAACATCTTTGTACTTGAATTTCCATAATCAAAAGACCATCTAATGTTCTTTGAGCAAGGTTTTCAAGAACCCAATTCATCTTCCACTATGTGAATATAAAATTTATCAAAAAATAATAATAATAATAAATAAACTTGAACCAAATAGCTTCTAGTTTCTCAATAATTTGTTATCCTTAAAAGAATATCAAATTTCTTGAAAAGGAATCATCTCCCCAGTATGGTTGTCAAATCAAATATTGATCAACATTCCTTGATCAAATAGAAAATCATTCTTCTCTCTTTTGAATATGCAAGATGACCATCATGAAGACCCAAAATAAGTATAACAATAGTTTCAAGATGAGGTGTTTCCTTATAGAAGTCTAACTAGAATGGTTTTTCTTTGGGAAAATTAAGGGATTACTAAGAAAGGAATCAGTTATGTTCATCCCATCACCATATAGCCCTATGTCTCAACTTCATCCAACATTTTATGAAATAAAAAATAGAGGTCATATGCCAAAGATATCACCATTTTCCTTTCATCCATTTAAAATTTTAATTGTCATTATCTTGGTTACTTCCATTTTTATCGTTATCCTACTCATTTACTTGTTTCCATTTTCCCAACTAAGTTTTATTTTTGTGCAAAATATCTTATGTCCTCTTCCCTTTTCACTTAGTCATTTTATATTTTTTATCATCTTTATCTTAAGTTCCTTTAGCATATCTCCTTATGTCACATGGTAGCCAACTAGACATATCCTACAAGGACAATTGGAAGTTATTGGTTGGATACATATGACTAGGCAATGACTTATCATGATGGCTTGGCGATGATATGGTAACCAAAAACTAGATTACATATAAGCTACACAAGGTTTTCTGATTGTTTCTACTTCATACACAATTAATATGAGAAATCATCCTTCCTTGTAATAAAGAAAATTCATTTAAATTATAATTTATCTATTTGTCATTTAGGATGTTGCTTCTGTTTTTAGACAATGTTAAACTTGCCACATTGGGATATTATTTTCAATTTCTAACACAAAAAAGTTATCCAAGTTTCACGTTGCAAGCATGATTCTATATGGTAGTGTATCTTTGGATTCTTATGTAATTCAGGATTTATAAATTCATTTAATTCTAACATGTGTAATCCTTTAAATTTCTTAAAGACTTATCCATATTTTTGCTTTTTATTTTATCTTGCAAATTCATACTTAATTCTAGATTCACATTATTTCAAAGAAGAAAGGATCCTAATACATAAAAAGATCTTTATTTTCATATTAATTTCGTGTGTGCTTAATGATAAATGTGTTATATAAGAGCTTTGTTGGAAGATTAGTTTTGGTTTGTTGTTTAGCACTCTCACATTTCATTCGTTTAATACTATAATAAAAATCTCCCACACCTCAAAATAGAATACCACATCTATAAAAAAAATGAAGGGGGGATCTCAAATTTTCCGTAGGAGGTTGACACTTGTCCCTGACAAGAAAAGAGATCAAGAAAGACATAGTAATTAGAAAATATTTCAACTAGTAGCTTCATCCAATCCCTACACAAAAATCTCTCACTCCTATTGACCAATTTCCATGGCTTCAAAGAGGTTTTGGACAGAGTCTTCTTCCATGGGTTCTTCTTGCACTAAATTGTCTAGATTAATTTGATTTGAAACCCCTATATGAACATTTCTACTCAACTAAATAATCATATTCCTTAACATAACACATATTTCTCCAAATTAATTTCCTAATGATTTAATTATGTCAATTACCCCATGGTGGAAGCTACTTGAAAAACTACGTGTTGTTTATTATCCTAGACCTTCATTGAGATTGTACATATAGTGAATATGTTGTCATTGATCATCTCCTTGCATGCGTATAGAATTTGTTTCATTTATTTTTTCTCCTAATATTCCATATCTTTAAATGATCATTCAAATGAAATCCAAGAGAATGAAGCCTAACACACAAGGTAGAAGGGTTGTTGCAAACTACTAAAATCATCTGAATTAATAGAGCACCAAAACTAGAGACTACCACAACTAATTCACCTACCAAAACACAAAGACTTGAAAAAGATTGCCTCCAACACTATACTAGGGTACCACAAAGAGAAGTGCACACAACCCAAAGAAACCCAATGCCAAAGTGAATTAAACACCAAATATATAGATTCAACAAAAATTCAAACTAGATACAAAGAAATAGACAAAAGAAGGAAATTAAATAATCCAACCTAAATTCAAAACATCTCCTCAAAATGTTTGAAGTGTTGTCCCAAAGCTTCATGACAACAATCTAGAAAATGCCACTAAATTCTCTCGAACACATTACTATTATCCCACTTTCACAATGATATAAACCTCTAATAAGTTCAATACCACACTTGTGCAACAAACTAAACATGTGTAAGAGGAAGAAGAGTTTCAAAGTGTTTAGAAATTAGCTTGGGAATATGGGTTTCCTCATTATTAACATACGTCTTAATAATTTTTTGGTACTTGTTAAATATTGGACCAATTTTCTAAGGTATGGCATGGTATGACAATGATCCATTGATCCTTAGAACCCAAGTTTTTTTGTAGTAGTAATTTTCCAACTTGTTCGTTTCTATAATTTTCTCCCACAAAATCATATATATATTAAAAAAAAAAAAAAAAAACTTGCCAACCACTTGAAATATTCTGAATATTTTATAAAGAGTTTCAAAGTGTTTATAAATTAGCTTGGGAATATGGTTTCCTCATTATTAACATACATCTTAATAATTTTTTGGTACTTGTTAAATATTGGACCAATTTTTAAGGTATGGCATGGTATGACAATGATCCATTGATCCTTAGAACCCCAAGTTTTTTTGTAGTAGTAATTTTCCAACTTGTTCTTTTCTATAATTTTCTCCCATAAAAAAAAAAAAAAAAAAAAAAAAAAAAAGACTTGCCAACCACTTGAAATATTCTGAATATTTTATAAAGTGATTTTGTGGTAGGTTGGTCCAATAGTTTGAATAATGATTGAAAAGTCTCCCATCACAGTGATAAAGGAAATTTAGTGAGCTAATCTTAATTTCAGTCATTAGTCATTGCAAAAGAGATTAATCCTATGCTTGATTTTTGGTGCATATTCCAAGACTCCAAGCATATTATAGTTCTTTGTGTCCCATTGGATCATAGATAATCCACCCCGCACTTGCCACCCTTTATTTTAAATTTCCTTGTTATATTATACTATTATAGTGACTAAATAAATTAATATTTATAGATGTTTTTTTCTTTTTAATTAATTTATTTTCATTAATCTTTTAGTTTAATTAATCAAGTCCAAAATTGCAATTTTGATAAATATTTCCCAGCTAGATTTTCATGATGGAAAAATAAAAAAGAAATAATAAATAAATTATACTAGAAGAATGATGAACCATGCCAATATTGATGATGATGATGATGACGGTTAACGTCCACTGAGACCAAATTACATGGGTGATGCAGGGAGTTTAACTAAGAATTCATTTAATCATGATGGGTATCATAAGTGTTAAATTTATGATATGTGAATGCAAAGATGTGATTGATACCCATGTGGGGTATGGTAAAGGCAAGAAACCTTGGATATAACCTTGTCAAAACGTTTTGATAAGTTCATGAAAGAGAAAAATTGTGTTGATTTGGTTATGATATGATAAGAAATGAAAGTGCATACTTATACACATGCTTTGGAAATAAGTACCATGTGAGACAACCATGTGTGAGACCATGATTGTTGTTGGACTTAGGATAGTCTATGTTATTGCATAGATATCCAATGGCCCACCTAGATTGTATCAATATCTTGGGAAATGACTTTATTGCCTAAATTATAGAGCATTGAAAGGGAAGGAATCGTGAGGGACTGTTTAGCAAAGAAAGGAAATGATCTGGATTTATGAAGGGAAAAAATGAAATACAGATTTAAACAGAGCACAGAGATATAGTGAAAGAATAGAACTTCAATTAATTAATAACAAGTACAGAAAATTGTTTACATGCAAAAGGGAACAAACTAGCTCGAGTGATGGTAGGTTATCTCTGAGAAGATATGTGACAGCTACATGTCTTACGAATTGTGTTACAATGAGGCTCGAAGGCATTTTTATCATAAAGAAGAAGTGTGAAACCCTGACCCTAGGTGATGAAGCGCCAACAGTTTTGGGCCTCGTTGGGGTAAGTTGGACCGCCAACTTCCCGAGGTTGTAAATTTGACATACAATATTTTTTTAGCTAGCATAATACCTCATTTCGAAGATATCCATGAGAAGGAAAAACAAGAATGTGTAAAACAAATCTTAACACTTTTTTGGTCTCTCCGTTTTCCAAGAAAATGTCTTTTAGGACTTCAAAATGGCTCCAGAAGTTTAGGACCCGAAAAACTATCAAAAATTGAAAGTTGTGCTAGAATTAAGTAAACTGAAAGAAAATAGTGTTGGGGGTCCAAGTGGAATAGGCATATGGACACCAATATGCACCTGGATTAGTCCTCCCCCCTTAGGAAGCAATGGTCCCCATTGTGTTGAGTGTCTCCATGAGATGGGGAAACTTCTATTAAACTTGGTCCCTGGTGAGCCACTTGCCTTGGTGTAGGATCTGGCCAGCTTTGACAACCCGATATAGTTGGATCCTCTGTTGACGAGTGTGCTTAATCTATATTTCCATGATCCAGTCAGTCGTGGCTTCTTCAATGCAATCTGGGTAGAGATATGTTTGTGTCAATTGCTTAACAATGTTTGATGTGTCCAACAATGGTGGAAAGTATGGTTTAAGGTGGTCCACATTGAACACATGGTGCAAACCAAGGAATGGAGGAATGTTGAGCTCGAAATCATTGTCACCCACAACCTTGGTGATGGTGTAGTCCCATATCGAAGTGGTCAAAGCTTCTGGTGGGCTCCAATAAGGCGTGCCTTTTACAAATGTAACCAAACTTTATCACCCACTTAAAACTTATGTGGCACCCGATGTTGATAATGATGTTGTTTGTAACTGGAATTGGCTTTATCCAAGATATCATGGATCTGTTGGTTGTTAGAAAAATAGAAAGGCAGAAATATTCTCATACATTGATAACTACTTGTGATATTCCTGCAGTTTTATTATCTTCTATTTATGATCTGAAATGTAGCAAATTAGTAATGTTGTGCTAATTCCCCATTCAGAATAAAACCCAAGATGCTTATCATTTGCTTATCAAGTGCTTAAGGATTCACCATGTTTTCTTAATTAATTGATTCCCATGAGAGTTTCTTATGTAAATTTTATAAACAAATTAATGTAAAACATATGGTGAAAAGCAGAAAAATATCAACAAAGATCATCAAAATACAACACACAACACGGAGATTTGATGAGGAGTTCACCCCTCCTGGGCTATGTCTCCTTGGTCCAGCTTCCAATGCTTGGACCTCTCTATTATGCTCAAAATTACAACAAAAGTGTGTCTTCAATGCTCAAATGACTCTGAAACCTATCTCAATGAGTTGAGAATTCTCAAAAATGGCTTTCTAGCCTCTCTTTGCATCCAATTTGGATAAGAACTGAAGAAGTTATGAATTCTCCTAGTTCTCCCACTATTTGTTCCACAAATTACTCGAAAACCAACATAATCCTACAAATTCACCCAAAAATCGACTAATTGAGCAATAATTTGGCCGCGTCGCGGGCCATAACATGTGGTCGTATCACAAATCACAATCGGTGAGGTTTGGCGGGCTGAAGGTCTTGTTAACACAGGGGAATGGTACGATAGCGATATCGCAGAGCCGACAGGGATATAAACTGGAATTCATAACATCTCGCATCTAGGCAGTCTATCGTTCATCGCAATTGGCGCAGGAACGTAATCAGTGGTATCGATGGACCTGACGGCATATAAACTACAACACATAAACATATCGCGTCCGGGGTCTTATCGTTATTGGAACTCGTTGCATTTCACTATCCACGGATAATCCTTGTATTATATATATATATATATATATATATATATATATAAGATATATATATATATATATATAGATATATATTATATATATATATATATATCTTATATATATATATAGATATAGATATATATATATATCTTATATATATATATATATATATTTTATATATATATATCTTATATATATATATATATATCTTATATATATATATATATATATATATATATATATATATATATATATATATAATATATATATATATATATATATATATATATATGTATGTGGGTACTAGGTGCGATATTGCAAATCGCAATCGGCACTGCATGGGGGCCGATTCTTAACCCAATCCACCTGTGACCTGCAATATGTGATATACGAGGGCCAATGGTAGCTTGCCACTTAGTGCCTCCTCATTCGTTGGGACCTTTGCCATGCAGACAAGTCAAACTTGAAATTTGACTTTCTCTAACTTTTGCATACGAGCTCGGGTTTGAGTGTCATTCTAATCGTTGGATTTAGAATTACGATATCTTCGATCTGAAGCTAAGTTTAACAAGATTTTGACACTTTGATTTTTGAGCATAAACTTGAACACTTGATCACTCCTCCCCACTAGAAGCCTTTTGGACCCAAAAATATTATTCAGTGATTGAACAAATAAGGGTATTGTTCCCTCACCTTCCCCTCTTCAATCCATTTGTCCTTTTCTGGATTTGTACCTTTGAGACCCACTCAAAGATAATCAACATTTCCCCTCTTTGATGACCTTGTTCTTTTGCCAAGTATGGTGTCTTGTTGAAGCTCATCAAGAAATTCTGGAGAAAAATGTTCAATTGATGGAATTTGTACACTTCCTCCTTGATATTCAATCAAAGGAGGCTCATACAATCTCAAATTTTCAACATTAACAACGGAATAAATTTGCATACATGAAGGCAAATCAAGCTTGAAAGCATTATCACCAATCTTCTCTAGAATTTTAATTGGACCATAACAGATTGGTTTCAGCTTTTTACCTTCACCTTGAAGCCTTTCCTTGCTAATGTATAGCCAAACTTCATCACCTACTTGAAATTGATGATCCACACGATGCTTATCATTCCTTGTCTTATACTTGCCTTGACTCTTTTCTAGTTGTTCTTGAATTGTTTGGTGAATCAACTGAATTTTCTCAATGAATTTATTTTCTCTGTCTATGTTGTTATGTCCATCTACAGCTACATCTTTCTCAAAGATGAATTCAAAAGGTGATTTAGGCAAATAACCAAGACATGCCTCAAAAGGCGAAGTTAGAGTAGAAGAGTGCTTTTCTCGGTTGTAAGTATGTTGAATATAATGCAACCGTTCATCCCACAACTTAGGATGTTCACTACAATATCCTCTTAGCAAATGAATAATTGTCTTGTTAACCACTTTAGTTGAACCATTGGTTTGTAGATGGAAGGTTGTACTTTTCTTCAACTTGGTGTTCATCAAGTTCCATAAACTTGACCAAAAATTCCCAACAAATTTGGAATCACGATCACTTACAATAGAAGTAGGTAATCCAAAATGAACCCATACATTTTGAAAGAAAAGTTGAGTTGTTTGTTCAGCTGTAATTTTTTTACAAGGAATTAGTATGCAAATCTTGCTGAACCTATCCACAATTACATACAAATAATCATGACCTTTTCTTGATAAAGGAAGACCTCCTACAAAATCCATAGAAACACTCTCCCATGGATGTGAAGGCACTGAAAGTGGTGTGTACAATCCTAGTTTCCTATTACTAGGCTTACTGACTGCACACAATGAACAACCTTTGATAAGACGTGACACAATTTTAAGCATATGAGGCCAATAAAAATATCTTTGAAGATTTTCCATTGTTTTACATACACCGAAATTTCCAGCAATAAGAGAAGTGTGTGCTTCCCTTGTGACATTTACTCTCTCTCCCTGTGGAACACAAAGTTTTCCCAAATGATACAACAGATTATCATGTACATGGTAGTCTAATTCCTCAACTTGGTGGCCTTGACTCAAGTTTGAATATACCTCTTGAAAGTCAGCATCATGTGCATATTTCTCAACATAACTTTCAGGAAAAACAGAATTATTCTTGAGTAAAATGGCTACATTAACAATCAGTCTAGAAAGCATATCAGCAACTTTGTTATAAATACCTTTCTTGTACCTGATTGCCAAGTGGAATTGCTATAAGAATCCCATCCATCGAAAGTGCCTTGATTACTGCAATTTTGTCTGAGATTTCAAATATTGGAAAGGTTGATGATCGGTGTGAATAATGGTTTCTTTTCCCATCAAGTAATGTTGTCATTTCTTCACACTTTTCACCAATGTGTAAAGCTATTTATCATATGTAGGATAGTTAATAACAGCACCATTAAAAATCTCAAAATGAAATGAAATGGGCTTACCATGCTGTAAAATAATTGCACCCATGGCATAGTCACTTGCATCTGTTTGTATTTCAAATGGTTGTTTCAAATCCGCTAATGCTAAAACTGGGGCTAAACTGATCTTTGGTTTTAAAGCATCGAATATTTTTTTTTTGTTTTCCTCCCCACTGGAAGACAACATCCACGTTGATCAAAGCATGTAGTGGAGCTTCTAGGGAAGAGAAATTGGAAATGAACATCCTCCAGTATTGTGTTGCTCCTATAAAACTCCTTACTTATGTGACTGATTTGGGTATTGGCCAATTCACAATGACTGAAAATTTTGAGGGGTCAATCTTCATCTCACCTCTTCCAACTATGTGGCCCAAATACACTAAGGAAGTTTTCCCAAATTCACATTTAGACATCTTCAGAAATCATTGTTCTTTTCTCAAGACATCCAACACTTTCCCCACATGCTTGACATGCTCTTCTCGTTATTTTCTTAATATCAAAATATCATATAAATAGACAACTTAAAACTCATCAAGGAAGGATCTTAAAATAGCATTCATAACTCATGAATGTAGCTAGAGCATTGCAAAGACCGAAAGGCATAACCAGCCACTCAAACAATCCATGTTTGGTTTTAAAAGCAGTCTTCCAAATATCCTCCTTAGCTATTCTAACTTGATGATATCCACTTCTCAAGTCTAATTTAGTGAAATATTTTGCATTCTTCAACTGATCTAGCAAATCATCTATTATGGGCAGTGGGTATCGATTATTTATGGTAATTTTATTCAAAGCTTAATAATATACACACATGCCAAGTTCCATCTTTCTTGGGTACCAAAACAATTAGTGAACCACATGGCGAAGTAGAGGGACGAATTACACTTTTATCTAACAATTCCTGGACTTGTTTCTTAATTTCTACACTTTCCAGAATTCACATTCGATACGTATCGATGTTTGGGAGTGGATAGCCTTGCTATAGCTGAATTGTATGCTGAATTCCCCTTTTTGGTGGAAATCCCTTTGGTTCTTGAAACATGTATCCATATTGATTGAACACATCAACCAATTCAGCTTTCATATTCATGTCGTAGCCTACAAATGGTTCATGCTTCATGTCATTCTTCTACTTGACCATAAGGAGCATGAGATTCTTACTGGAATTGACCAGTCGCTTCATTTTCCCTGCGCTTGCCAAAGATAGATTAAGCTTCCTAGGATGGGCTCTCACAATATACTCCACTCCGTCTTTGAAAAACTGATGTTTGTTCTCCAATCTATGGAAAGCGTCTTTCCTGTCATACAGATATGGACTTCCCAACACAATTCCAGAAATATTCAGCGGCACTACATCTAATTCAACTTCATCAATGAAATTGGCAGTAATAGAAAACCTGAAAGCACATTTTCTTGTGACCTGAATATTTGCATATTTGGTTATCCAACTCAACAGATACGCTTTATGATGAGGCACGTTTTCCAGATTCAATTTCTTGACCAAGTATGTATAAATTAAATTTGCCTGAGATCCATTGTCAAACAATGTATCAATCTTGGTGTGTTTGGAAATAACTCGGATGTGGAACAGCTCAATTCTGTTTTCCTCATTTGAAATGTTGTTGGAGTTATTTTTTGCGCTGGTGCTTGCCACAACTTCCTCTTTTCTTGTTTTTTCCACGGCTTTTCCCTTAGTGATTGTTGCTGCAATCTTTGATTCATCACCTGAGTCATAACCCAAGTCTTGTTGTACAACAGCGTTTGTCTTCTGTTTCCCTTTATTGTTAAATTTCTTTACTCGTAATTCAGGATGAAGCTTCCAACAATGTGCTTCATCTTGTCCCTCTTTGGAACAATTATTTCACATGGGTTTCTCCCCTTCTTTCTTAACAAAAGCATTTTTTTTCTGCTTTCCTTTAGATTTTTTCCCTTTTTCACCACTCTGAAATGGATTCTTCTTACCTTCTTCTTGTACATTTTTCCCTCTTGCTTCGAGATGTGTAGCTTGAACACATACCTCATCAAGATTCATGGGATTAAACATAAGAATGGTATGTCGAAGATAGCTATGCAAACCTCCTATATATTTCAGCAAAGTATCTTGTGACTGCAAGTCTACTCCTAGCATAAGAGATCTTCTCCTAAACTCTTGAGTATACTCTTGCACATTTTGACCTTTTAACTGTCTGAAATTTTGCCAATTCATGATAGCTTTTTTCATATGTGCTAAAGGGTAGAATTTTCTTTTTATATCAGCAATGAAATCAGACCAAGTAATAGAGATCTTACCATGATTTTTTATCTATCTTGAGTCCTTGCTTCCCACCAAATGATTGTTTCACCCTCCATTCTCAATGAATCCAACTGAATTTTGATATCATGCTCTTGAAGGTTCTGAATTCTACAATACACCTCCAACTGATGAATCCAGTTATCTGGGTTTTCTGCATTAACTTCTCCATTGTACCTAGGCAACTCGAATTTAACATCAAGCTTTAGAAAAGGTGATTTACTAGTTATTTTTTTAGAATGGTGATGAGTATTAGTAAGGGTTGTATTAGTGGAAGAGTGTGAAGATTCTTGTGAAGTAGAAGATGAAGAAGAGGGTGGAGGCTTGTCTCCATTCCCATTACCCCATTTTCCATTACCTCCTCCTGAAGAGCCTTCTCCTTTGGGAGGTTTGGAACTTTCTCCTTGCAACCTTCTATTTCTCTCTTCATAGAGGACCTTCACCATCTCTTGCATATCAAATAAATCATTTTTGAAGGTCTTCTCATCTTTTGTCATGATAGTTTCTCCTTCATGAGACATGGTCTCTGAAAACTCAACAGCAACTTCTACAACTTGAGGATGTACTAGTGTAGAAGACTTTGGCAACCTTGCTCTTCTTCCACTTGACCCAACTTCAGGGCTTCCAACCAGCTTTCCTTCACCTATTTTTATCTTTAACCTTGTAAGCATGAAATAAACTTGCAAACAATTAAATCCTTCTTTCACAAAGAAAAAACCAGTGCTTTGTTACCAACTTGATCTGAAATAGAGCAGATTAGCAATGTTGTGCTAATTCCCCATTCAGAATAAAACCCAATATGATAATAATTTTCCTATCTAGTGCTTAAGGATTCACCATGTTTGCTTAATTAATTGATTCCCATGAGATTTTATTATGTAAATGTTATAAACAATTTAACATAAGACATATTTTGAATAGCAGCAAAATATCAGCAAAGAACGTCAAAATACAACACACAACACATAGATTGGATGAGGAGTTCACCCCTCCTAGGCTGCGTCTCCTTGGTCCAACTTCCAATGCTTGGGCCTCTCTATTATGCTCAAAATTACAACAAAATTGTGTTTTCAATGCTCAAATGACTTTGAAACTTGTCTCAATGAGTTCAGAATACTCAAAAATGGCTATCTAGCCTCTTTTTGCATCCAATTTGGATAAGAATTGAAGACGTTATGGCTTCTCCTAGTTTTCCCACTATTTGTTCCACAAATTGTTCCAAAAGCGACATAATCCTACAAATTCACTCCAAAATCTACTAACTGAGCGAGAATTTGGCCGCGACGCGGGCCATAACCTGTCAGTCGTATCGCAAATCGCAATCGGCAGCTGAAGATCTTGTTAACACAACGGAATGTTGCGATAGTAGTATCACGAACCTGATGGGGATATAAACTAGAATTCATAACATCTTGCATCCGAGCAGTCTATCGCTCATAGTAATCGGCAATCTACATGGGAACATAGTCGGCAATATCGGTGGACCCGATGGCATATAAACTGCAACACATAAACGTATCGCGTCCGAGGTCTTATCGTTATTGGAACTCGTCGCATTTTTCTATCTGCGGATAATCACTGTATAATATATATATCGGCAGGTACTGGGTACGACATGCAATTGTGATATATCGCATTGCAACCCTGACTTTGTCGAGGGCCGATTCTATAACTCCCTCTTTCCTTCGATTGCGATATGTGATATCGTAAATCGCAATCGGCACTGCCTGGGGCATGATTCTTAACCCAATCCACCTACGATATGTGATATATGAGGGAAAATGGATGTCTACCACTTCGCGCCTCCTCATTCACTGGGACCTTTGCCACGTCATCCAATCCTGCCATGTAGACAAGTCAAACTTGAACTTTGACTTGTTCTAACTTTTGCATACAAGCTCGGATTTGAGTGTCGTTCACACCGTTGGATTCAGAATGACGAGCTCTTCAATTTGAAGTTGACTTTAATAAGATTCTAACACTTTGATTTTTGAGCATAAACTTGAGCACCTAATCAGTTTATGTTTTTATTTTATCTTTGTTTCATCCAGCAATCATCAAATCAAAACATGAAGATCAATGACACTAGATTTAGGCACTCAGTCAGGGCTAAAATCCCTCTATAGAGGAAAACCCATTCAAACTCTTCCACTAGTAAATCAAATTGAGATAGACGAAGACCTTAGACCCAAAATACCTTCTTCCTCCACCAAGTCAGCCTTCTGAGATAATTCAAAAAACTCCAGTAGTCGCATCTTGTCCACTGGCAGCTTTATCCCAACAAAAATCCAGAATTTTGACCCCCAACTACTTTAGAATCTTGGTCCAGCTAAAGTACTACAATTTGGGCCCTTCCAGAAACCCAGCAAATTCACACGTGTGAGACAAAGAGAGATAAAAATTGACTTCTTATGCCTGACAAAGAATTCCTTCTCCTTCGCTAGGCTTTCCTTCCTCTTCCTTGAATGTTTCACCCATATTCTATCTTCAACAACTACATATCAATGTTTTTATGAATGTGTTCCAAATGAGTCGTGTTGTTGCCCTTTATAGTGGTTTTTGCCTCTATCATTAGGCCAACTTGTCCAGGTTGAGGCTGACTTGGTGGAGGAGACCTAAATGACCTATTTTACATAAAAATAAATTTATTTCTTGATTAACAAAGCCCAAAAAGGGTCTCTTACATTATGACATGGACAAGGACACTTGACATAAACCCTAGAATCCTACAATGGAGGCTTTGACCTAAGAACCATTGACCTAAGCATGAAACCCATGCTTTAATAAGTCAATTTCTTTTATAATAAAATTTAATTTTCTTTCTTTTGACAAATACATTACATCATGACTCAAATACAATTATGAAGACCGATACTAGTTACATTTTTCAACAATTCCTCTTAACTAGGGAGGTATTCATAATTACATATATGCAGAGGTAGACAAAAGATTTCAAAGTGATATACTCTATGAAGATTCACAACACACGTAGTGCTACAGATTATATACCTGGCAAGGGTACTCTAATCGAGTGGGACTCAGGTGTACTCAATATTTAGCCACTTTAGGTACCATCAGGATTTTAAGCTATAACACTAACCCGGGGATCTAGGTGTGTATCCAAGGTCGAAGCTCAAGGACCAATTCCACCCTCCCTACTTCAGGATCTAGACATCAACACATAGGTTGACCATATTTCCTCCCAAGCATAATATTGCCACAAGATGCTTCATATCTCCTTATCAACTAAATTAGATATATATCCTCCACTCCAAGCATGCTTAAAATGTTCAACATTTTTTACATAGAGATCATGTACCTTCACAACCCCAATTAGTAATAAGCCTTCAAATATATATACAAGTAAACACAAACCTTAGAGCTCCTTAATCATTTTGACACTACTTATATCATCATCAAGTTATCTAAATACAACTTGTCAGAAACTTTCTTCTTTCACTTCTTTAGTAGCACCAAATATTGCTTGAACATCCATATGTAGTTCTTTTATTCATTCTTTGGTTTCATTCTTTCTTCAAGGTATTTACTTATGACTGTCATAATATTCCTTCCCTCTCAACTGGGGAGATATACCTATTCTTCTATCCAAGCTCCCTCTCAACGTAGGGAGAACAATAGCATCAGATATACTTCATGTCATCGAGTTCATCTTGATCATCATCATTCTTATAGCTTCCTTCATCATGCTCATCATTGTTGTCGTCTCCAATTATGAAAATATCTTGAAGATTATGTACCTGCAAAACTTTAATAGAAAGTACAACCAGATACAAATATATAGAAGTATGAAGTCAACTAAATCAAAATTATGGAAGCATCAAAACATTCAAGCTTTAGACATAAAATACCTAAACCTAGTTAGGTTCATAATCAACAAGTGTTGGAGCTTTTTACATATTATACTTCAACTTCTTGCTAGGGTTTTGTCATAAACCCTGGACTCCATCTTCGAGACACAAAGCCTTAGATAACAATCCAATCATAGTATTATACATCTAATATTTCAACAATATGCCTTTTTTAATTTACATGTCAAACTATACTAGGGTTTGCTGCAAACCCTAGATTTTATCATCAAAGCTAAATTATATCAATAATCAAAAACAATATACTTCTAGGGTCTTATTACCATACCCTAGAATATCAATATCTACCATGGTTTTGTTATATACCCTAGATTTCATCAACTATCAAGATAGAACACTTACATATGATATCTAGGATTTCATTATCATGCACTAGCATCTCATATCAATATCCATACCTACTAGGTAAACCCAAGACACAAACATCAATACATCTAGATATACAACAATTTTGACCAAACTAGTTTTTCGATCATACAGATGAATATACACCTAGGTTTCATTCATAGGACCTTACTTTATATATTACAAGGGTTTTTGCTCATAAACCTAATTCTCCAACCCTAAAAATCTAGGGTGTCATTATATAAACTAGACATTAACAGAAAACCCTAAAGAACTAGGGTTTTTACCATGACATTATCAAAACCCTGAACTTTAAAAGAATAGGAAAACCCTAAGAAGGCTAGGGTTTCATAATTAACATCGACGTGCCCTTAGCATCAAGAGGTTATGGTTTTGTGGTGAATCCTAAGGGTTAGGGTTCACAAGAATGATCAAATGAAAAGGAAATATAATGAGGGTAGATTCAATCTAATGATTAATCACACTAACAAGTATTCAAAATACTAGACATAACGATGTCAGTAATGTAAAGCAAATTTCAAAAGAGAATGATCATACTTGTTGTATGGAGAAATCCTTGCAACAAATCTTGTAATAAGTGACATACCTTGAGTTTTCGTTAACAAACCTTGTAAGACATCAATTCTTGAAGGGCTTACTTTGCAACAAAACTTCTTCCATGCTTCAAGTCTATCCTTTTAAGTTTCCTCCATAACTTTTGTGTATTCTGCAAGCTTTCCTATCGAGGAAAATGTAAAGAAAGGTTATTAGTATACAATACAAGCAAATATTGATATGAGGAGGAAACCAATCATGAAAGATAAAACAAAGAACAATATGCTTATCTTTTGGTAAAATGGTGAAGGCTCCCTCTTAATCTAGTCTTTCTAAGGGATACCTACAACTTATCAAAACAACTTCAAGAATTTCTAACTAGACATATTAGATCTATGAATCCTAAAAATAAAACATAAAACATTACAAAACTGAAAGTAGGTTATGCAAGGGATAGTATCCCTAAGAGTCTCTATCAAATAAGTCTTTGACTTCGGATTCTTTTGCCTTGTTCTTCTTAAGTGGAGCTTCATCAACAGCATTTGCATGTTCTATTTCTCTCTTCTTATTCCTTGAATTCTCAGGACATTGACTTTTGTAATGTCCCATTTTTGTGACAATTGTAGCACTCAATCTTTAATAAATCAACCTTCTTCTTTAGCCCTTTGAAATTTTTGAATTTTCCCTTCTTCTTGTGATGGGCAGAGTGTTGATAAATCTATAGGTAAATTATTATAGTGATTTCTCTTTGCTTGATAACTACTTGTGGTGTATTTTTGCTTATTAGCTTTGTTACTTATTATTAAATGTGTGTATCATCAAACAGCTACCCAAAAACAAGAAGAACAAGAACACAAAATATAGGTTGCAAGCCAAGGCCAAAACCTCTCCACTTGAGAGGAAAACCCACAAATCTCTTCTCTTCCTTATAGATTCTTCAATTGAAGAATTCCAAGACCTTAATACTAACTTTAAAACCCTCCAAAATGAATACTAGCCTCTCTAAATGATGTGCTAACCTTGATCTAGTCAAACCTAGTCAAATATCTTCCAGTATCACTTCTTTGACCTTAGTTGTAGAATTTCGGCCTCCACTACAAATATGAAATTTTGGCCCCCCCAACAGTTGTCGGTTCCACACATGTGAGCTTTGATCTACCTTCTGGGCCTTCCTTTGACCTTCACTTGCATTTCCCTCACTTTTGGAGCTTGAGGATGACCCTTGGTGACCTTGGCTTAACCTACTTACCTTCTTTTCTCCAAGATCAAACTTGTAGATAGAAACCCTAGATCTGTTGTAGAAACCCTAGTTCTGCTTCGCACATGTGAGAGAGAGATATCCCAAACAAATATATTCTTCATCCTCTTCCTTCTTCGTTTCCTTCTTCTTCCTTCTTCTTCACTAGAATGAGAGATTAGTGAATGTGTCTCAAGGAAGACTAGTTCCCTCCTATATATAGTCTCTTCAAGGTGGACATGGCTCTTCCTTTTAGGCTGAATTTCCAGCTGCTAGGTCGACTTGGTCTTGGAGGTTATTTGGAGTCCTTTTAAGACAAAAATAATTTTCTTTACAGGTTATAATGTGCCCGATGGGGTTTTCAACTTATGACAATGACTCTTTTGACTTATTGACATAGGACAAACCCTAGAAGCACTCAATGGGTGGTTGACCTATAAAATAAAAGACCTTAAGCATGAAACCCATGCTCCCAAAATAATAATAATAATTTCCTTTCATTTTACACTTTATAAGAATCAAAAGTACATGTCATCTTTATGAAGACCAAACCTAGTTACACATTTTTCAACACTCCTTCTTAACTATGGAGGTATTCATATATGGTACATGGACATTCTCAATCTGAAGAGATCTCATAAAAAGAGTCAGATTGGTAACCCATTTATTTTATGATCATACCAACCAGCATTGTCACATAGCAAGGCCTTGACTAAAAGCTCTACCTCTCCATGAGATCATAGCACAATGCTGGTGAGACCAATGATTTATAGACACCATCATCATTGTCTCTCAAGGTACATACTCCACCCGAGTGTTCACAGATTATGACCTTCTTTGGATTATTCTTATCTTGGATAGCCATTCCTCAAAGAATATTGGTCCATGACTACTCTCATCTTAGATTTCCTACCACATCCTTAGAGAGTATCGGATGCCAGATGCTTATCCAATCCTTCATTTTATCTTCCCAAGTGAAGATAAGAATGATGTGCCTATCTCTCCCTCTCAACTAGGGAGGATAGATTAACCAAACTAAGTGTGTCCCTCAAATACACAAGCTTTTTATTAGGAATATATTTTTTCAATATGTTAACTGCCTGCTCATCAGTGTAGATATAGTGTAGCTGCAATACACCATCTTGTACTAGCTTCCGAATATAGTGATACTTGTTGTTGATATGCTTTATGTTTTCATGAAATACTGGGTCTTCAGACAATTGTATACAACTGGTGTTATCACAATGTATCATTGTAGCGTCCATAGGTCCTACAAATAGGTCGGATAGCAGCTTCCTTAACCAAACCACTTCTCTTCTTACTTCACAGGAAGCAATATACTCATCCTCAGCACTACTCAAAGTAATAGTATCTTGCTTTCTACTCATCCATGAGACCATGGAGGATCCAAAACTAAAACATCCTCCTGTAGTGCTCCTTCCATCTTGCTCGCTGCCTCCCCAATCTGTATATCAGATTAGGTGGTGTTGAAGCCCCGAAAATCGGGTCGACAACAAGGGGGATACCCGCCCGGTCCGGACCTTGGTTGGCAGCTCCTTATCTGTTTGGTATAGCGGGTCCGACTGGGGATAATGGGACCAGTTTCCCAATCTATGGGTGTGTGTGTGTAGAATTGGATGTTGTTGATCTAACAGTTCCTATCTAAGCTATTCTAATTCAAACTTTAATCTAATTCTATGCTATTTTAATCTAATAAACAGCACATCTAATCTATGCTAACCCGGGATGTAATTCTTCTATTATGCGATCTAAAGAGATTTCAAATAACAACTGGTAATAAATATCATTCAGCGATTATAAGAAAGGAAATCAATTAAGATGAACCACTTCGCCTAAAAAGTTAGACGAAACAGTTGTGAACAGCATATCGCATAATAAGTTATTCATACATTAAACATAAATAAATAGCTACCACCGTACAAAAGTGCCAAATGATAACTCAAGCATTCATGCAATAACATATAAACAACTAAAAACTGTATATCACTTTAACATATAAGCAGAAATGGTCAAGAGATAAAAGTACCATTTATGACTGGTCCTACCCATAAGCTTCAAGCAACAATGATTTATCTCTCCTTGCTCTAACATCTACTAAGAGTACAGAAGTGCAACATCAGTAGCAGATATCAAATGCAAACATCAACAAATCTTGATCCATTCATTCAGAAAAACCTCCTCTGAGGGTGCAAAAGTGCATGTTCAGAGGACAAGTTTTTGATAAATTTCTGGACCCTTCTCTAAATGCATGAGAAGGGTTTAAATACTACTAACTAAATAACTTAATTACACAGATTCAGGATACGGTTTAAATGACCGCCCTTTTTCTAAGCAAAACTATTTCTAAAATCTAACTATTTCTGCATTTGCTCCTTAATGTTGTGAGCATTCAATATTTGCCTGGGTAGAGTCGACTGACTGTCCTCCGCTCTTGGTTGAGCTAAGCAAACAAAATTGGCAAGTCTGGCACCATCTTTTCAGCAAAATAGAAGATATACTTGAGAATCATCCTCTAGCTATGTGGATTTACTGTGTATGCTTAGTAATAATCCAAATTCCACTGGGTTAATCCTCCAATTGCCTCTACCTTTGCTTTCTTGCGTTTTTCGGGCTTATGAGTGACTAAGCAGTTAGGGACTTTGCTTTTTGAGCAATTTTCTCAGCGAATCGCGCATCGGAAACTGCCTCCGTTCTTTGATCCGGGCCTTTCTGGTGCGTTTTTCGCCTTTAGCGCCTTTTCCTTCACCGGGTATAAGCTTCAAAATTTTGTAAACATACTGCTTTCATGAGCTTCTGACCTTGAGCGTTAAATCGCCTGTTGATATCAGCATTGTTCAACTACCCATTCAACCATGGCTCTGACTGAAAGATCTGTAATGGATAGCTCAGCAGCGCTCTGGAATTTGCGGCTCTGTTGCATGCGATATCCATTCATGAGGGCATCTCTTCTCTGTTTTCTGAGCATTTGGAGCTTTACCCTTTTCCTTAATTGCTTCCTGCACATTGCTTCATGTTGTTTCTGTTTTTCATTCCTGCAGTTCACACATGAGGAGAGAGTAATGATAATAAAAATCGACAAGAAAGCTCTGAGCTCTATGGATGTACAAAAACATGCCACCTGACGTGAACTAACTCTTTGAAAAACACAAAACTGTCTTTCATTAACACTTGGCGTATGATTCATTAATTTTCATTAAAGCGCGTATCCAATTTTTGGTTTATGGACAGCTTTTCTTGAATGTTGAGCCGGGGAAAAATTGCGATGGACAATTTCTGCGATTCGCATCGCATCATCGCAGTATCACGTTATCGTATTTTCATTAAGATGTGTTATCGCAGGGTTGCCCGATCGCGCTTATCGCAAAATCGCAGATTGTTGTATCGCGCGATCGCAAGATCGCGCTTATCGCACTGTCGCGTGATCGCAAGATCGCAGATTGTTACAATCGTTAAATGGTTGTGTTTTTAATGCGATTTTGCGATATCGCATATTGCATATCAGCCATTGGTGATTTTTTAAGGTTATTCCAATATGAGTGTTTCTTCATGTATGCGATGCGATGGAATTCGCGTCGCACTTTCGCAGTTTATCATTTTACTCATAAGGAAATATCCTATCTTCTTTGCGCGATGCGATGTTTTCTTAAGGAGTAGAATACATAAGCCTTAATTGAATTTTTTGAATTTTTTACTAAGGGTCCCCACTTACTTAGTGTTATTGCTAATACTAAATAAGGAGGGGGGTTGTTGGTGGCCACAACAATTGGCGATTCACTTGGAAGAACCAGTTATCTCTGTTTTTCTATTGAATTTTTCAAACTTCCAAAACAGAAAATTTTTCAGAAAATTAATCTTTGTTATGGAAAGATAGAGTATATTATGCTTTAAACTGTCAATGATATTTTGTTTCAACCTCTTTCTACTCTAATTATTTGCTTCCTTAGGCTAGTCCTTGTATTTACATCAGCCATTACTTGGTCTTGTAAAGATAAAATAAAGTCTCTTCTGTAAACTAGTTTTAAATATGCTCATTTGTCGTAGGTAGGGCCTCTGCTGCCAGCAGGCGTTTATAGCCTCAACAGGGTTACCTGTTACCCAGCAATGATCCTGGATCCTACTTAAGGTAACCTACAATTTTCAAAGAAAAATCCATATCCACACTTATTGCTTTGATTTTATTTTTTATTCTTAAAGAACAATGTCTTGGTTTGGTAGCCAAATTATGACATAGTCACTCACTCGATTCATAAATTTGCTGAACAAGCTGGCTCGTGATGAGACCCCTTGTCTTTTGATTGCAACAATCTTGATTCATTGCCCTGTTGTGGTAGACAGTATTGGCAAAGTCAGCAAGTTATAATATATGTGATCATGATAAGCCGGCTCGTGATGAGACCTCTTATTCTTCAAGATATAGTGTATCCTTGGATTATCCCTCTGAAAGCTGTGATTTTCCTTAGCAGGGAGGAAGTCATTGTTTCCTTAAGATAGCTCTGGACGATAATAATAGAGTTTTTTGGAAACAGCTGTTCTACAGAGAATCTTTATTTTGTTATTGATACCTTTCATTGTACTGATATAAAACAATTTCTTCACTAAATGTTGCTTTCATCAAATTTTTTGAAGTTGAAACTAGTACCATATCTAGGCTAGAGTTTTTAACTGTATCTGTCAATAATAAAGATCAGTTTTCAAAAAGATTTTCTATTTATACAAGCGAAAAGTTCAAAATCTAAAAGAGAATTGGTGTCTTTTTCGTAAATACCTAATGTAACCACTCACAACTGGTTTTATTATGAAAAGAAAAACTATTCTAAAAAAATAGAAGAATAATCTTCTATGGAAAATATTTCTTGATGATTTGTCAATTAACAGGGAAAGGATCCCTCTTGCCTGCTAAATCCTGTAACACAAATGTTGATGGACCTATGACTTCAACAATCTGAAAAGGACCAAGCCACATCTTTTGAAATTTTGTATGTTTGCCCTTTTCTTCATGAGCCTTATCCCACTTTAAAACTAAATCTCCCATCTGAAAATCTTTTCTGGTCATTATGTTTGGATCAAAAAAGGATTTTACTAGCGCTTGATGATGAGCATGCGTTTTCTTAGCTTGTTCTCGTTGTTCTTCTAATTTAATTATTTCCATTTGTCTTAGCTATAAGGAGGAAGTGGGTACTTCATCAATGTATTGTACTAAAGACAAGGAGGGAATGGCTAAGTGAGTCGGAAGAACCACTTCTTTCCCATAAACTAAATTAAAGGGAGAAGTGCCGATAGAAGCTTTTTGCGTTATCCTGTCTGCCCATAAAGCATATATCAAAGCCTTGTGCCAATTCTTTTGATTCTGGTCAACTGTTCTTTTAATAATCCTGATTAGGTTTTTATTTGTTGATTCAGCTAACCCATTACCTTGCGGATAGTAATTGGCTGAATATTTAAGTTTGAATCCTCTTTTAAGTGCAAATTCAGTCATTGCATTCCCAAAAAAGTATGATGCATTATCAAACATTAAAGCGGATGGCAATCCGAACCTAGTGATTATAAATTGATCTATGAATTCAATAATATTTTCAGAATTAGTCGTCTTGAGCGGAACTGCTTCTACCCATTTAGTAAAATAATTTGTTGTCGTGAGGATGTATCTATGCTACTTAGAAGAGTGAGGAACGATCTCACCTATTATGTCCAAGCCCCACTGACTGAAAGGTTGCTCGATTTTTACCGGCTGTAGTGGCAGGGATGGCTTCTTTTGTCTTCCAGCAGTAGTTTGGCAGACTTGACATCTTCTCACGTAACTGTGCAAGTCTTTGAACAGCGTGGGCCAGTAATATCCTGCGCGTAAGATTTTATGTGCAGTAGCATCTCCAACATAGTGTCCACCTGTTGGCCCATCATGGAGTTCCTGCAAAACTTTTTCAGCTTCAGCTTTCTCAAGACACCTAAGAAGAATAGAATCATAATTTTTTCTAAAAAGAATATCATTTATGAGCTGATATTGTTTAGCTTTCAATCTTAGAGCTCTTTTCTTAGTATGATCAAGGTGTGAAGGAGCATACCCGTTCTTAAGATAATAAATGATATCAGCATATAGTGATTCTGCATCGTTTAGGCTTACCTCACACATTTGTACCTCTTCAGATGGAATTTCAGAAATTTGCGATGCTCCAGCCAGCATTTTGCAGAAGCCTTGACCTCTCACAATGTTTGCTGGTTTGATCTCAAGGTCATATTCCTGTAAGGCAGTAACCCAATTGGCCCTTTTCTCACCCACATCCTTCTGTACTAGAAGATTCCTTACCGCTGGAAACGGTACTATGATCTTAGTATGGGTTTTAAGTAAGAAAGGTTTGAAGTATTTGACCGCTTTGAAAACAGCATAAGCCTGCTTCTCCACGTCTGAATAATTGAGTTCAGCACCCTATAAATTTGAGCTAAAAAACGCAATTGGAGCTTCCGCTTTTTCTTGATTTGCTTGAGTTAGAATCGCAGCATATGACTTATCTGAGGCAAATGTGTATAAAATAAAAGATTCTAAAAAATTCGGGGTTGCTAAAGATGGAGCATTAATAATAGCTTGCTTGATCAGGTTGAATGCTTCATGTTCATCTTGACCCCATTTAAAATTTGAATTCTTTTTAATCATGGTTTGCAAAGGAGACACGATCCGTGAAAAATTTGGAACGAATCTCTTTACAAAATTGATTTGACCAAGGAAAGATTGCATGGTTGTTATGAGGTAGGGATATTTCATAAATTTCTTTGATTCTGTCGGGATCAATGTGAATACCGGATTTTGACACTATGAATCCTAGAAGTTTCCCTTCACTTAGTGCGAAAAAAGATTTCTTTGGGTTAAGTGAAATTCCATACCTTAAACACCGTTGAAAGATTTGTTTCAGGTCTTTGAGATGGTCGCTTCGCTTGTTCGAGTACACTGTTATATCATCCAAATAAATTACTACAGATTTATTGACTAAACCTTTGAATGCGATGTCCATGGCTCTCTGAAATGTGGCACCAGCATTAATCAAACCAAATGGCATCTTCCGATATGCGTATGTGCCCCATTTAGTTCTGAATGTGGTTTTCAACTGATCGTCAGGATGTACCAACACTTGATTATATCCTGAAAATCCATCCAAGAAAGACATTAATTCTGAGCCCGCCACTGCCTGCAGTATCTACTCCATAGGTGGAAGAGGAAAATTGGCTTTTTGACAGGCTTTGTTAAGGTTCCGAAAGTCAATGCAAATCCTAATATCTCTGTTTTTCTTTCTAACAGGTACCATATTGAAGACCCATTTGGAATGTCTGACGGGAAAGATTATCCTGGATTTCAGTGACTTATTGAGCTCAGTTTTTATCTGATTTTCTAAATTGGGGTGGATTTTTCTCAGCGTTTGTTGGACAGGTTTTTCGTTATCGATCATGGGAATAGTATGCTAAATGATAGAAGTGTCATATGTTTTCAACTCATCATAATTCCAGGAAAAAACATTTTTATATTGTCTCAAAAGACGAATATACGCTAGTTTCTCTTCAGGGCTAGGTCGAGGCCTAGATTAATGTTTTGTGCTTTAGCATCGGTCCCTAGGTTTACTAATTCGTATTTCAAAGTTGAACTGTTGAGTTTTGAATTGGTAGACCTCTTAAACCGATCTTTCAAATCGTATAAGTCTTCTAACTTGACCACCGACTTAGGTATAGCATTATTAGTGCTATTTTGTTGCAATTGTCGATCGTGCTGGTCTTCGTCAATTATTTGATTGGAGTAGGATCCTTCAGACGTGAGGAAATTTACGATATCAGGATCGTCATTGAATACTCTCCAATTTGTGATGTTGTCAGGAATGGACGGTCTAAAGATTAATTCTATTGAGAATCTATCTGGACTAAAATCTTCGGAGGGAATAAGCTTAGAAGCTATGTTAGCCAAAAGGTCTGCACTTGCGTTTTGGAGTCTGGGGATTGAAGAAATATTAAACACTATGAAATGCTTAGTCAGATCTTGTACTAAGGATTGATAGTGTTTTAAATGACCTGATAAGCAATGTATAGTGTTACGTACCTGCTTGACCACAATCTTAGAGTCTCCAAAAACTTGAAGATACTTGACGTCTAACCCGATTGCTTTGTACAGGCCTTGAACCAAAGCCTCGTATTCTGCTGTATTGTTTGTGCAATCGAATTCGAGTCTGCATGTGAGCATGATTTTATCTCCTTCTGGACTAATCAGAATGCATCCTGCTCCTGCTCCTTCGTTAGATCTAGAGCCATCAAAAAATAATTTCCAAAACACAGATTTATTTACAGGTTTATCTAAAAAATTGATACATTTAGAACTATCAGTTCGATAAAAAATTTCGACTTGGGACAAAACAGAGTTTTCTAAATAGGGTGACGCATGAGCATTGAAATTGCCGAGGAAAGAATCTACCGAGTAATTGCCAATAATGCTGTTGTTATACGCTACCGGTTCATTTTCTCCCTCTAACTCCGTTACTATGTACTTCTGGTGTAGCTCTCGTTCAACTTTTATTTGATTCGGTTTACCGTTGTAGGGCAGCCACATATGCGACCAGTCGGTTGCGAAGTATCCATGGAGTTTCTCTGACCAATCCCTGCTAAGAATTAAGCCATAGAATTCTGGGATATCGGCAACTAGAATGTCAATAACCTAACATACCTTCGGGTTGGATGACAATCTTATGGTTACTTGATTTAGTTCGTCGATCACTTCGACTTGAGATCGATCTAGTTGAACTATGCGCACTGCGGATTTCTGTGGTTGAACATTTAACTTGGCACATATAGATTTGGGTAAAATATTCAATGAAGCACCGGAATCTACCAAACAATTGTGCACATTTTTATTGAAGATTTCATAAGTAAGGAGAAACGGGGGAGTGTGAGATCTTGATCTTCCTCCAATTAAGGTGATGTCATTTGGATCAATCTCACTGATCGCGTTAGTTGGAGGTCTTCCCATGATATGGGAAGCTTGAGAAAGTACAGCGGCAGGCAAAGGTGCAACTGGCATGGCATGTAATTCTTTCATCATTATCTTCTGTTGATGTTTCAACTTGCTCAATTCATAAAGGGTGATATTAGCCCTAGTCTTCTTCATGTCATCAATAATATTGTACTCCATTTCATCCGACACTATCAGTGTTTTCGATGGAGTCATTTCATCTGCTTGGACTGGGCTAGTTTGAGTCGCTTTAGATGTCGTTTTCTTTGTTGCGACTTTATCCTTTGTTGCAGAGCTTGCGCTCTTTGGCTTAGGGGTAGTTTGGGGAGGATCAAGCTGATTTTTGCTTCGTGTGCTAACTGGAAATACTTCTTGATCTTCTTCTTGTGGGAGGATGAAATCCCACATTCCTTGTAATTCCACAACTTCTTCGTCATTGGTCTGCCCTTCAATGGCAATTTCCTCTTCCTCTTCCTCGGATTCAGCGTTTGAAATGGCATTGGGCGGCTTTGCGTCCGTTGAAGGACCTCTTTTAAAAGCTCTGTAGGGATTTTTCGAAGAAGTTTCTGCTACTTGTTTTTTTATGTCAACCATCTCATTGGACATGGTCTTTAGAACTTTCTGCAATCCTTCCAAATCAAAAGGATCTTTTGCTTGTTTTTTCTTGGAGTCTTCCTTGAAGGTGACTTTTTTGGACTTCTGTTCCTCTATCGCGGATCTCTTTTCCAGGGCTATTATACTGCTATCGCCGCTTTCATGTTATCAGCTAAGGTTATTTTATTTGCCCTGTCCACAAAGATTGCTATGTTCGATGGCAGAGCGGTAATATACCATTCACCTCGTACTTCTTCGCTGGGTTGGGAAGCAGTAGGAATTTTGTAGAAAATTTTGTTGAACCGTAGATTGAAATCCTTGATAGGCTCTCTAGCTTCGGCTTTAAGATTGGATAGGTCATTGATTAACGTTGCCGTCGACCTGTCATCACCAAACTTGGTTAGGAATTGGTCCTGGAAGATGTCCCAACTTGTGATGGATCCGGAGGGTAATGAAAAGTACCATGACCCGGCTGTCCCTTGCAGTGTATAGGGAAAAAGCCGAACGACAACATCTTCATTAGTAACTCCATTGAGATTAATGGAAAGCATGAAGTTGTTTATGTGCTCTTCTGCTAGCATGCCTGCCTCGGGATTGAATTTAGGCAGCCATTTCTCAGGATGGGCCGGTATTTGACTCAAGGGTGTAGGCATTAAGACTGCCCCAGGGTTATTCCATGAAGATTGGGCCATTGTTGAACTGCTAAAAGAGGAAAGTGCAGAAGATGATCCCTATGGCTGGGAGGATGAGGATACTACGATCATAGATGATTGAAGAGGGGTTGTGGGGGTTCCAGTGGACGGATGGACGATGATCTGGAGTGGAGGTGTGGATGGTTGACTTCGCGATGAAGTAGTTGAGATGGATGATGCAGACGAAAGAGTCTCACTGTCAGACTCTTGCGGTGATTTCCTCGCTCTTTTCCTGGTGGGAAGAGGTAATTCGGTTGGCTGGACGCCAAAATTTTCACTCTTTAGCCTGGTCAGGGGATGAGCAGGGTTGTACTGCGAAGTCACGCTGCCTTGAGATTTATCAGACCTCTGAGGAGAAATGAAAAATCGCTGAAGTTTGTGGATCAGGGATTCGACTTTAGGAATATCAACGGTAGATTGTTCTGAAATATCCGGGTGTGTAGCAGCAGTTGATACTCGAGCAACTTCCGACTCTAGATTTAAATGTAATGGGGAAGTTGGGGGAGATGATGAGGGCGATTTACTCTCGGAATGGTATTCAGATTTAGATTTACTTGCCATTCATAGTTCAGGCCCTCCTTCTAGTGCCAAATATGTTGAAACCCCGAAAATCGGGTCGACAACAAGGGGGATACCCGCCCGGTCCAGACCTTGGTTGGTAGCTCCTTATCCGTTTGGTATAGCGGGTCCGACTGGGGATAATGGGACCAGTTTCCCAATCTATGGTTGTGTGTGTGTAGAATTGGATGTTGTTGATCTAACAGTTCCTATCAAAGCTATTCTAATTCAAACTTTAATCTAATTCTATGCTATTTTAATCTAATAAACAACACATCTAATCTATGCTAACCCGGGGTGTAATTCTTCTATTATGTGATCTAAAGAGATTTCAAATAACAACTGGTAATAAAGATCATTCAGCGACTATGAGAAAGGAAATCAATTAAGATGAACCACTTCGCCTAAAAAGTTAGACGAAACAGTTGTGAATAGCATATCGCATTAATAAGTTATTCATACATTAAACATAAATAAATAGCTACCACCGTACAAAAGTGCCAAATGATAACTCAAGCATTCATGCAATAACATATAAACAACTAAAAACTGTATATCACTTTAACATATAAGCAGAAATGGTCAAGAGATAAAAGTACCATTTATGACTGGTCCTACTCATAAGCTTTAAGCAACAATGATTTATCTCTCCTTGCTCTAACATCTACTAAGAGTACAGAAGTGCAACATCAGTAGCAGATATCAAATGCAAACATCAACAAATCTTGATCCATTCATTCACCAAAACCTCCTCTGAGGGTGCAAAATTGCATGTTCTGAGGACAAGTTTTTGATAAATTTCTGGACCCTTCTCTAAATGCATGAGAAGGGTTTAAATACTACTAACTAAATAACTTAATTACACAGATTCAGGATATGGTTTAAATGACCGCCCTTTTTCTAAGCAAAACTATTTCTAAAATCTGACTATTTCTGCATTTGCTCCTTAATGTTGCGAGCATTCAATATTTGCCTAGGTAGAGTCGGCTGACTGTCTTCCGCTTTTGGTTGAGCTAAGCAAACAGAATTGGCAAGAGTTGGCACCATCTTTTCAGCAAAATAGAATATATACTTGAGAATCATCCTCTGGCTATGTGGATTTACTGTGTATGCTTAGTAATAATCCAAATTCTGCTGGGTTAATCCTCCAATTGCCTCTGCCTTTGCTTTCTTGCATTTTCCGGGCTTATGAGTGACTAACCAGTTAGGGACTTTGCTTTTTGAGCAATTTTCTCAGCGAATCGCGCATCGGAAACTGCCTCCGTTCTTTGATCCGGGCCTTTCTGGTGCGTTTTTCGCCTTTAGTGCCTTTTCCTTCACCAGGTATAAGCTTCAAAATTTTGTAAACATACTGCTTTCGTGAGCTTCTGACCTTGAGCGAAAAAATCGCCTGTTGATATCAGCATTGTTCAACTACCCATTCAACCATGGCTCTGACTGAAAGATCTGTAATGGATAGCTCAGCAGCGCTCTGGAATTTGCAGCTCTGTTGCATGCAATATCCGTTCATGAGGGCATCTCTTCTCTGTTTTCTAAGCATTTGGAGCTTTACCCTTTTCCTTAATTGCTTCCTGCACATTGCTTCATGTTGTTTCTGTTTTTCATTCCTGCAGTTCACACATGAGGAGAGAGTAATGATAATAAAAATCGACAAGAAAGCTCTGAGCTCTACGGATGTACAAAAACATGCCACCTGACGTGAACTAACTCTTCGAAAAACACAAAACTGTCTTTCATTAACACTTGGCGTATGATTCATTAATTTTCATTAAAGCGCGTATCCAATTTTTGGTTTATGGACAGCTTTTCTTGAATGTTGAGCCGGGGAAAAATTGCGATGGACAATTTCTGCGATTCGCATCACAGCATCGCATCATCGCAGTATCACATTATCGTATTTTCATTAAGATGTGTTATCGCAGGGTTGCCCGATCGCGCTTATCGCAAAATCGCAGATTGTTGTATCGCGCGATCGCAAGATCGTGCTTATCGCACTGTCGCGTGATCGCAAGATCGCAGATTGTTACAATCGTTAAATGGTTCTGTGTTATTTAATGCGATTTTGCGATATGCGATATCGCATATCGGCCATCGGCAATTTTTTAAGGTTATTCCAGTATGAGTGTTTCTTCATGTATGCGATGCGATGGAATTCGCGTCGCATGCAGTTTATCATTTTACTCATAAGGAAATATCCTATCTTCTTTGCACAATGCGATGTTTTCTTAAGGAGTAGAATACATAAGCCTTAATTGAATTTTTTGAATTATTTACTAAGGGTCCTCACTTACTTAGTGTTATTGCTAATACTAAATAAGGAGGGGGGTTGTTGGTGGCCACAACAGGTGGACATCATTCCTTCTATAGTACTTTAGCCATTAGTGGATGGTTCCTTGCAGATATCTCAAAATATGTATTTTTGTTATCCAATGATCATGCTTCGGCTCCACTTGGAATTGGATGAGAACATATATTGGAAAGCATATTTATGGTCGAGTATTCACCAACTACGTTAGTGAGCCAATCATTTCTCTATACTTAGAAGGATCTACTGGCATCGATTCATAACTCCTTAGCCTTTTCAAGTTTGTGATCATCGGAGTTGTCATTGGTTTGTAATCCATCATGTCAAACCTATTCAAGATCTTGATCACATACTTCCCTTGATCTAGATAAATATCATCAGGTCCTTGCTAGACTTCTAGTCCCAAATAGTAACGCATCATCCCTAGATCCTTCATGTCAAATTTTTCTAATAATTGCTTCTTATATTCTTCAATTCGACCTTCTACACCTATCAAGAGAATATCATCTACATACAGAAGATGTTAAAATTATTAAAAAACGGTCAAATTCCACTTTGGATGGTTCATATGATGAATATAATAATTGCAATAGATTCCTGTTTTCGAGATGACCAAAATCAAATTAAAGATCGCCTTATTTGGACAAGCAAAAGTTGGTTTTTGAATTTATTTATTTATTCATGTATATTGGTTTAGGTCAGCCCTAAGCACATGTACAATTGGACAGCTCGGCCTCAACATCAAGTGGACCCTTATGAAAGCCTATATATAGAAGATGCCTCAAGCTCATTTAGACACAATCATCAAGCACTCTCTTCTCTCTTCTATTTTTTGCATAGTGTTTGGTCAATTTAGAGTGTCCTAAATTGCTATATTAATTGTCAATTCGGGAGTCGTAAACTGTTGAAGTGTGCCACACTATATGTGCAAGATAACCTATTTCTTACTTTTTGTTGTTTTTGATTTTTTTTATTTTGTTTTGGGGGTTTTTATCTTTGTTTATCTCCTAATGTGAAATGGAAATTCTAAAAGACAAGTATGGATATAAATGTTCAAGGCAATTATGTCCTTTATAATGATTTCCAAAACTTCAAACTTCAGAAGGTCTTAGAACATGCTAATGATGAAATTAATTCCTAAAAGAAAATGAAAATGTGCCACTATTCTAATCAAACAAACAGTGAACTATTGATCATGAAACCATTATCCCTACTGCTATCTAAATACAAAAGAAATGAATTAAGCTACTGCACTCAAAGAAATCCAAAAATTGCAATTAAAGTAAAGCTAAAATCAAATTACATCAATTCATATTCTGATCCCTCGCCAGTTAGTCCCGCTATGGCTTTCGGAGGTAATCATCAACAACTTGAGCAATCTGATATCTAATTGCAAAAAAGTAAAACTTAAAATCAAATCACATCAATTCATAGTCTGACCCCTCACCAGTTAGTGCAGCTATGGCCTGTGGAGGTAATCATCAACAACTTGAGTAATCTGATATCTAATTGCAGAAAAATAAAACTAAAATCAAATTACACACTCATACTTCAATCCCTCGCCAGTAGTCCAGCTATGGATTTCGAAGGTAACTGACAATGATATAAGCAATTTAATATCTAAGCTAACTAATAAAGCAAGGAAGCAAAACTGAAATCAACAAAGTAGAACTGAAATTAAAAACTAGGAAAAGCGAAGACAGCAGAGAATTAATCCCATGTCATTAGTCATTGTGAAAATTATATGCAAATTCCCGGGCTGCCTACTGTAATCTGGAACATACACACTGATCAACGTTAACAACAATGTACAAAGCATGTAAAATTATGAACAAGAATGAAACATTAGTACCATAGTAACCGAAATATACATAAGTGAATAACTATGGCATAATAAACATAAAGAAACACAGCATGAAACAAACTGTACAGCAATAAGAAACAAAACCTCGACGTGTGCAGGGGCCCTCTGCACAACCTCGGGCAACAGCTACCAATCAAGAATTACGCTCAGAAATAGAGTCTTCTCATATATTTCAGAACGCAGTCACAAGAATGAAAACTAATGTCACGGCACAGTGGGCTTTTTATCAGCGAAATTATATTCAAAAAGACAACTACTATGCGTATAGAAACATATTATTTATAACAAAAGGTTACATAATTGTTTTCCTATTAAACTACGCTGACAGAGGACACGTAAACGACAGCGTCCATGGATTTAGCATCATGCTGCCGAGATTATGCAATCTATTGAAAACAACTTGTTGGATTCACATCGTGGGTAGCCCATAGGTGTCAGCGTGCCTCCAAAAATCTAGAAACGGCCACGAAAATCTTTCACGTGCTTGGAAATGGAGACCTGTTGCCGTAAGACTCTTCTGTTTGACCACCGCTTGACCACCGTTGACCATGACTTCCTCTGATGAATCTGACTGAGCCAATAGGACTCGATCCATGTCCAAGTCATTTCCAACTTGCCCATGTGGCTCGCTTTGCCTGATGACACTTGCAATGTAAACTTTAACAAAAACAGTTGCGGAAAGTTGAAGCAGCTGCGAAAAGTGACAGGATTCCGCAGCTCAATGAGCAAAAATCTAGTTCAAACAGCAAACACAAAACATAGTTAAAGACCACTTTAAATGCTCTTTTATGATTAATATGCAATGATGTTGATAGCTTAGGAGGTCCAGGTGAATGGAAAGAGTCTAGGAAAGTGTATAGGAAAGATGCAAGTTCAGGGCTCAACACATAGGTATGTCGAAGGATCGCGCAAAGGGTCTGAAACTACAGGGTCGAAGCTCGCACGTGTCTAGGGTTTCTAAAACTTGGATGCTCGCACATAACTAAGGTTTTTCGTCCCTAGACGTTGGCACAGTATGGTCCTGAGAGCATCTGGAAAGTGTCATACACTCACACATAATGTCTAATGGAGCGTCTAGGATGTTATGGCTTCCACAGTTCAGTTTGGTCCCGAGACGCTTGCATCCAATTCTCCAAAGAGCATCCAGATCAGTCTTAGACGCTCGCCCACAATATATATGCATGCATCTAGGAACAAAATATGAAGTATCAGTATTCTGAATAGTCTGCTTAGTGACAGCCATATTCATTTGTTGACTATAGTCAGTGACAGTGCATTATAGTCCTCAGAATCAGGATCTTTGAGTATAAGCATGTTTAAGGTCATTTTATGCATGTTCTAGTTGTTTTTTTTGCATTGATGAAGATATGGATCATTATACTCTCTTTTTTTAATCATTTGATGGGAATCTAAGAAGAAGAATAATTTACAAGGGTTTTTCCCTACTCTCCGACCAATCTTGGTGTCTCTATGTATGCATGATTTTCTTCTACTATTCCTTTATATTTTTTTGCATAGATGATGATGATATTGTTCTTTCTACATAGTTTCATATGTTTATGAATAATAATGTAAATCTAAATAATTTTATAATGTTATGGGGTGAACTCAATGTGTTAATGAATAAATTCAATTATTAAAGCAAAGAACAATGTAGCCCTATGAAAAATTAACATGGTATCAAAGTTGGGCTGAAGAAAATCCATGGAGATCACCCCCGATGTTGACATCATTGATGGAAGAAAGAAGAGGATGGTGGAGACCTAAAAGAATTCTAGGGTTTCAACAAAACCTAGGTAACTTTATTATTAGGGTTTGATGGATTTTGTGAGGTTAGGGTCAGAAAGAAAACCATAGTTTATGGAAAAGACATAAGATATAGCATGGTCAATGTGAGGAGGCTCAAGCACTTGTGAAATATTTGATGAAGCCTTAGATGGGATAATCCCTAGTAGGCTCGGTTGGTTGATTTAAGGTAATAGTGTTATGCAGACTATGGATGGTGATGGTTGGTTCAAGCGAGAGAGGATCACCTCTAATTGAAGATAAGTATTTCTTGACTTATGATGCCTCTTACTTTTGTTTAGACTTATGGATCTGACTAATTTGTTTATTGGTTATACTTCCTACATATGTATTTGAGTATATGGATGTTTCTAACCTCCTAATTGAGATGTCATGAGAGGATCCTTCTTAAGGATCATTTGAAATGCAGGAAAGATGACTAGAGTTGGGAAAGGTTAAGAGGTACTATATGAAAGGATGACAAAGTGCTTCAAGTTGCCCATGTCTAATGAAAATGTGCACAGGTATTCAAATACCATAAGGTATGCATGGTATGTTGTATTTCATATGTAACATTGATGGCTAGGTAAACCCTAAGGTATGATGAGAGTCTATCTTTCTTTAATGGCTCATACATGCAGATGAAAGTGACTTGGATCTATGTTTCCCATGATGAAATGATGCTGCATCTGGTGTTGAACATTTTGATCTCCTTGAATTTTATGAGGCTATCTAATGTTGATATATTGATATACTTTATGTTTGTCTAACATTTATCTGTTGGATATATTGATCCTATAAAGAAGGCTAGCACCTTGACTCTAGTAGATGATACTCTTGTTACTTTTCGTGCATAAGATATGATGGATTTCACATAAAAGGTTATCTCATTAGTTCTTATACATGATACTATTGATAATTCTTGTGATAAGAATGATGAAAGCTAATGGAAAGAGAGATTGACACTCTTGGTAAAGTTTTATTAAATGACCTAACTTGATATTATTGATAATGATAACCAATGTAACCATGATGATATAGGTATAACTATTTTAGATCTCTTACTACCTGTGGTCATGTCTTGATATGATGTCACATCTATCTGTTGCCTTGAGTCTAACCTTTGATAAAAGATTGATGTCATGATGCTGATAACCATTATATATATATGGTTATGATCTAATAGATCTATTGTTGCATGACTCTAGTAGAGACAGGTTGGTGACATGAATGAAGATGAATGGAGTAGATTCCCAGTCAGAGGGAGAATCTCTTCTCAAGATTCTTACTCATATTACTATCTACATTATGTATTGTTGAAGTATGATTTTTGTGCATCTTAACTGCAATGAGTCACAGATCTGAAGCCCATACAAAAATTATGGTTTCTAAGGTAGATAAGATTGTATTGGTCCCCGAACGCCAGCATACAGTCTTCTTGGGAGCATCTGGTTCATACACAGTGGCTTAGAGAGCATCCATGATGCTAAATATGCTCCCATGCTAACCTGAAGGGAGCGTCCAAGGGTTTGTCTATAGTTTACCATCATCTGAAGTTTTATAAAGTTGTCTAATGTCTAAATCTAGGTGTCTATGACATATTTTGCCACTATAAAATGATTTCTGAAGTTGTTGGGTTAATTTTAAAATCAATGAAGTATTGTGCATGAAATCAGATGTTCACCTGGAAGATGTATGTATTACAGATGTGTTGTAGATATCAGTAAGATATGAAAGAAGGAAAGCTTGAATGTTTGCCTTAATATGAACTTGAACATTGAACTTGTGTTTGCAAGTGACCGGGACATACATATCAATATGTCATTATAATGATAATTATAATAAAAATTATAAGTTTTCAATTTTCAATTTTCTAATTATAAATATAATAATAATAATAAATTAATATAATGGAGAGAGATTTTATATTTTATGTTTGGCATGATTTGGTTGATTGATATAGATGAGTTGTGTTTGGAGCTTTGACATGATGCTTGACAATGACTTAGAACTTTGAATTGATGATTGAGATATGTTTTGGACTATAGATCTCTCTATGATAACAAATTTGGACTTGACCTGATGACTAATGATTTGATTTGATGATTGTTGATTTTCCCTGATATCAATGTTATGTGGGCATAGTAACCTTCAATGACTTATGTGAGTATTCAGAAAAATGGTTTTGTATTGGCCTCCTTGTTCCTAGCACAATGGTTGAAGTATTGATAGTTGTGATTCAGTATGAAGATGGAACCTACATAACTTATCCTTGGTGTATGCATTTGCATCTAGTGATAGAAATTACTTGTATTATGATTATAAGAATGACTTGATGAAGTTTTGGATTGATATTGCATGATATATGATAGACTTTTTGGCATGATAATAAATTAAGTCAAGACTTGATATGAGCTCTACCTGTCACCTGGTTGAAATAATTGATACTGTGATATTAATGACTTTGATAATAGTCTTGGTCTAACTTATAAACTTTGATGAGCTTATTTTGTTGATACAACATTGATTTATGTAAGGCTGATTATGGTGGCTTAGTAAGGAATTATGCTTGCAAATATATTTTCATGAAGCAAGCTCCCCGATCTAGATATGTCCATATTTGACAGTTATCTGATGAAGTCGGGATGATCAGTTCCAAGTTATGGCTTTGAATTTTGATTATGGTTTTATTATTACATACCGATGGTCTACTCTTGATAGGTGATGAACCTATGATGAACTAAGTAAGAGGGAGATGGATTTTGAAGCTTGAAATGATGTATCATGGCATGATGAATCAATTTCTGAAATTTGGGAAAGAAATTCTATATTGCAAAATTGTTGAAAAATGTTTTTGAATAATGGAAATGCAAATCCTTGGACACTCTGATGTGAAGTTCAAGATGTTGTTGAACTTGACATAGCATCTGATTTTTTATTGAAGCATTGATGTTCAGCTTTGAACATCCATCCGTATATATATATATATACACACACACACACTTGATCTGCATAGAACCTGAACAAATTTATGATTGAGTTGCTTCATTCACATAGAGTTTCCACCAAACATCCTTTGAAATGTTTGCATGAGATGTTCTATTGTTTAGGCTGACATATTTTTCCTATGATATGTGGCAACATGGATGTATTGTTGTTAATAGAGATTATTGTTAATGAGCACATATGAGTGATGCCTCAATATGATATACGCCATGATATTATTGATAGGTCCATAGTTTTACACTCGACAAAGATTGAGTATGAAGTTGCTAGCATGGCTAGTTGCGAGGCAGGATGTAGAAGCTCCTTAGAGATCCATCTGATCAGGATCTGAACATGACATGGATACACAGTGATGAAAGAGAATCCCATATTTATAGTTGGGACTAAGAAACTTCCATATATTGAGACGGTGCATCTGTTGGAGACAAGCTTAGGCTTGTGACTGACAACTCCTTGAGAGGGAGGATGATTGTGGTATCCTTTTGTGATTTGTATGATTATTTATGATCTAATATGATATTTTATTTGATTTCATGTATAAATAGGAAACAGTCGTTATTGATACAATTAGATACAAGATTTGACTACGATGAGAGTAGCATTGATCGAGGGCACTGAGCCAACTCTTCCTTCCTGCCTGAGCTCCCAGGGTGAGGAATTGAGATAGAGGGCTCTTGGGGTTGATGGAACTCTAGAAAATAGGGTATGACACCTATCTGTTACCCATAGGGTTAGATATGTTGCTCCCCTATCTTCATAGGGTCAGAGAATATTGCTCCCTTGTCTAGTCATTGTAGAGTATACCCCAGCTGGAATCATACCCACAAGCAGGACTTGTCGTAAATACCGCTCCTTATTTTGCCAACGAGTTGAGAGTGTACTTTGGGTGTACAACCCAAGTCAATTATGATGCAAGTGTTCTACCACATGACTATTCAGGGTCATCGATGGGAAGATCAGTAGGCAATAGGATGGGTTGAGATAACCATATGTAGTTCCAGGTTGATATTGAGCTCCCTAATGTGATCTCAGGGTCGATAGGTGCTCCCCTGCATGTTTGGATATCCTAATTCTTGATAGGGGGTCTATATGTATAGCTTCCCCATGAGATTTTGGGTCGAGATGTGCTCCCCGATGTGGTTACGGGTTGATATGTGTTCCTTGATAATATGCTCTCTGATTATGATTGATGATGAAATTTAGGGTAGTATCCTAATGGATAAAGGGTGGTAGCTTATGCTCCCCTCTGGTAACAAATTATTCTTCTTCTAGATTCGATAATGTTCAACATACAAGCAAAAACAATCAAGAGATAAGCAATAATAAGCAAGGGATAGATCGAGATGTACATTAATGATTTGTGATGATGATATTCTTGAGATGGTCATGGCATGATGACTACATGATAGAGATTATCAGTGATGATGCGTGATGACACTTGAAGATACCATAATGGCATATTGATCGATGGACAGATATTGGCAGGTGGAATTCTCCCTAGTTGAGAGGGAGTGTTAAAATTATGAAACTGCAGTCAAATTCCACTTTGGATAGCTCATATGATGAATATAATAATTTAAATATATTCCTCTTTTCGAGAGGACCAAAATCGACCTAAATATCACCTTATTTGGACAAGCAGAAGTTGGTTTTTGAATTTATTTATTTACTCATGTATATTGGATTAGGTCGGCCTTAAGAACATGTACAGTTGGATAGGTTGGCCTCAACATCAAGTATACCCTCATGAAATCCTATCTATATAAAATACCTCAATCTCATTTGGACACAATCATCAAGCACTCTCTTCTCTCTTCTATTGTTTGGTTTGCACAAGTGTGTCGGAGGAAAGTTTGCGCAAAGGGTCTGAAACTACAAGGTTCAAGCTCGCACGTGTCTAGGGTTTCTGCGACTCGAACACTCACACGTGACTAAGGTGTTTCATCCCTAGATTCTAGCATAGTATGTTCTTGAGAGCGTCAGTGAATTATCAAATGCTCGCACATAGACTATAAGGGAGAATTCGAGAGGCTAGGGCTTACGCAGTTCAGTTTGATCCCCAGACACTCGCATCTAGTTCTCCAGAGAGCATACAGATTAGACTTAGACACTCGCAACAACATCTTTGCATGCATCCACGAAAAAAATATGAAGTATCAGTATTCTGAATATTCTACTCATTGACAGCCATATTCAGCAATTGACTATAGTTAGTGACAGTGCATTACAGTCCTCAGAATCAGGATCTTTGATTATACGCATGTTTAAGGTCATGTTACGGATGTTCTAGTTGTTTGGTTACATTGATGAAGATATGGATGATTTTACTCTCTTTTTCTAAATCATTTGATGATGATCTAAGAAGAAGAATAATTTACAAGGGTTTTCCCCATAGTGGGTTTTTCACTGGTCTCTAACCAATCCTAGTGTCTATGTGTGTGCATGCTTTTCATCTATTGTTTCTTTATATTTCGTTGCATAGATGATGATGATATTATTCTTTCTACATAGTTTCATATGTCGATGAATAATAATGTAAATTTTAATAATGTTATAATTTTATGGGGTGAACTCAATGTGTTAATGAAGAAATGCAATTATCAAGCAAAGAACAATGTGGCCCTATGAAAAAATAACAAAAGAATGATTACCGGTTCACCCTTCACAACCTTAATACAAATGTTTGGATCAAAAGAACTCTTTGTGAATCCTAACCTCTGAAGGTATGCATCCATTCTATCATACCATGCCTTTGGTGCTCGTTTGAAGCCATATAATGCCTTCTTCAATCTGCAAACATATGCCCTTTTGTCTTTAACTTCAAGTCCCAAGGGTTTTTCTATATAGACTTCCTCATCAATTGTGTCATTCAAAAATGTAGTCTTGAAATCCATTTGGTGGATGTTCCATCCTATCGATGCTACCAAAGAGACTAATGAATGTATAGTTGTATACTTTGTTGTTGGAGCAATGTCTCTTCATAGTCGATGCCTTCAACTTGAGAGAAACCCCTAGCCACAAATATTGCCTTATACTTGTCACTACTTCCATCTGCTACATGTTTGATCTTATAGATCCATTTTTAAGTTACCAAATATTTGTCATTGGTCATAGGCATGATCTCCCAAACTCCATTCTTCATTATAGATTGATATTCTTCATTCATGGCATCCTTCCATTCTTGATTATTGAAAGCTTCTTCAAAATTGGATGGCTTTGCTTCTATTAGTTTTGTCACGTAGGTTGCATACCCTGAATATCGTTTGGGCTCCTTGCTTTCCCTGACTGTGCCCTGATTTTCTCCATGACCTTCTGCATCTAGTGTTGACTTCAATCAATTAGGTCTCTTTCTTGATTTGAGGATGACCACAAGTTGAATAGGTTCACTAGTACCTTCATCATCGTTGTGAGGTTATTCTTCTTCCCTGTCAACTTCTTCTTCAAATATTGGAATCTCTTCATCATCAGAGTCCATGGGAAGTTCCTTTGACTTATTGAATGCAATACTTTCATCAAATATGACATCTTGACTGACTTCTATATGATGTCCTTCTTTTACATAGATTTTATAAGCCTTAGAGGAGTTGTAGCCAAAAAATGTTCCTCTCAAGCCTGATGGATCCAGTGTCTTTCTTTTGTCCTTCGATATATGAATATATACAGGACAACCAAAGATTCGTAAATTATCTATAGTTTGTTTCTTCCCAGAGAATACTTCTTCAAGACTTCTATTATCCAGTGACCTATGGGGACTTTAATTTTGAATATATACAGTTATCTTCGTGCCTTCTCCCCATCGAAGTTTTGGTAGATCTTGATCATACAACATTTTTTTTACACTTTCTTCAATGGATCGGTTCTTTTGCTCTATAACTCCATATTTTTCTAGATTATATGGGATTATCATCTCCCTCTTAATCCTAGACTCCTTACAGAAAGCTATAATTTCCTTGGATGTATACTCTCCTCCATTATCGGATCTTAGTATCTTGATTTTCTTTTCTGTAAGGTTCTCATCTTCAGCTTTGAATTCTTGAAATTTTGTAAATACTTTGTCCTTGGATTTCATCAAGTAAACCCAAGTTTTCCTTGAATGATCATCTATAAATGTGACATAATATCGATGACCTCCAAGTGATTTAGGAGTCATAGGACCTTTGACATCGGAATGAATAATATACAAGATCTCTTTTGATTGTGAAGCACTGCTTCCAAATGGTCTCTTTGTATTCTTACCCGATTCACATCCTTTGCATATCCTTCATGATCTTATTTCAATTCGGGGATTCCTTATACTATAGAACTTATAGTTGGAAGGATTGTGAAATGAAGGTGGCAAAATATTCTATGACAGAGTTTACATGGGTTGATTTCAATGTGAACCAAAGCATGTGCAAGAGGAGATATCAACCTGTAAAGTCTTCCTTCACGAATACCAATTACTATAGCATTATCTATGCTTGAGTTCGTACTCCATACTACAACTCTTCCATCAATGAAAGTTACTCTATCACCCTTATAACTTGAAATAGAAATTAAGTTCTTATCCAAACCTGGAACAAATAGGATGTTGTTGAGATGAATGTTGCTTCCATTTTCCAACTCTATAGAGGTAGATCCATTTCCTATTATAGGATATCTCTTATTATCTCCAAGTTCCACTGAGTAAGAATATTTTCCCTTCGATAATTTCTTCATTTATTTGTGATGACCAATCATGTGTCTAGATTCACCATTATCAATCACCCAAATATTCTCGTCTTGGAATGTGCCAGTCAGTGTTGAGAATATTCCTTCATCATTTATCTTGGTTACTTCTTTCTTTGTAGTGAATAGAAGATTCCATGCTTCCTTGATTCCTTTCTTGAGGTTGATTTCTACCTTTGAACACTTATTGAAGAGCTTCCTCAATGCAGTAGAGATCTTCATAATTCCCGTAGTCAACCTTAGTTCTCATACCATGTTGAGAAATCTATAGGGAAATGATTATAATGATTTCTCTTTACTTGATAATTGCTTATGATGTTTTTTTTTACTTATTAGATTTTTTACTTATTATTATATGTGTGTATCATCAAACAGCTACCAAAAAACAAGAAGAACAAGAACACAGAATATAGGTTGCAATCTAAGGCCAAAACCTCTCCACTTGAGCGGAAAACCCGCAAACCTCTTCTCTTCCTTATAGATTCTTCAATTCATGAATTCCAAGACCTTAAGACTGACTTCATAACCCTCCAAGACCAATACCAACCTGTTCGGATGATGTTCTAACCTTGATCTATTTAAACCCAGTTAAATCTCTTCAAGTAGCACTTCTTCAACCTACAACTGTAGAATTTTAGCCTCCACTGAAAATTTGAAATTTCACCCCCCCCATCTATTGTTGCTACCACACATGTGAGCTTCAATCTGCCTTATGAGCCTTCCTTTGACCTTATCTTTCCTTTCCCTCACTTCTGGAGCTTGAGGATGACCCTTGGTGACCTTCATTTGACCTACTTGCCTTCATTTCTCCAAGATCGAACTTGTAAATAGAAACCCTAGATTTTTTGTAAAAACCCTAGTTCTCCTTAGCATGTGTGAGGGAGAAATATCCAAACAAATATCTTCTTCATCCTCTTCCTTCTTCTTCCTTCTTCTTCCTTCTTCTTTGCTAGAATGAGATATTAGTGAATGTGTCTCAAGGAGGACAAGTTCCCTCTTATATATAGGCTCTTCAAGGTGGATGTGGCTCTTCCTTTTAGGCTGACTTGTTAACTGTCAAGTCAACTTGGTCTTTGAGGGTATCTGGACATCTTTTAAGACAAAAATAATTTTATTTACAAGTTACAATGTGCTCGATGGGGTCTTCAAATTATGACAATGCCTTTTTTGACTTCTTGACCTAGGAAAAACCCTAGAAGCACTCAATGGGTGCTTGACCTATAAAATAAAAGACCTTCAACATAAAATCCATGCTCCAAAAATAATAATAATAATTTTCTTTCATTTTACACTTTATAGGAATCAAAAGTACATTTCATCTTTATGAAGACCAAACCTAGTTACACATTTTTCAACACATAATAGGCATTAGAATTGTTGTTTTCTTCATTATCCTTTTTTTCACTTACTAATAACATGTGGGCTTCTTATTGACTCAGTGCATTCCACATTTGTTCAAAATTTGGAGTATCTTTCCAACTGGTAATTCCTGAGGAAAAAGAGCTCCAGGATTTCGGTAGACCTAGTAGTGCAGCAATCACATGTTCTTTCTCTGGAAAAACTTCATCAATAGCTTGTAGTTAATTTCTTACTCTAGAGATCCTTACCAAATATGATGAAACAGTATCATCTTTTTTCATCTTAATTTTTCTTGTTTCATTCTTGAGACTAGTTATCTGACCGATATTCTTGATGGTGAACAACTTAGAGAGGGCTTCATAGATTTCTTAAGCAGAATATATATTGGATATGTATGGGATTAGATTTCCCCTCACTCCATTTACTTAGGTTCATTTCCAAGAAGTCAGTTTCCTGGAATTTCTCCTTTCCTGCATCATTTGTAGGTTTCTTAACTTTTCTTTGAATAAGATCCAAAACTTTATACTTAGCGAGAATAAGATATATCCTCTTTTTCCATGCCCTATAGTTGGAGGCTCCTTCTAGCTTGTTTCCATACTTCATTGTCATGTCTTCTATTGTTAAGTTATGGTATGTTCTATGCTTATAACAGTTTACTTCTTTTTCTTATTATATTCCACCGATTAGCAATCACATGTACATAAAGTAAAGTGCAGATAGAACATTAAACGATCGACAGAAAACAAGCCAAGACAAGAGACACAAGATGTGGCGGCTAGCCAGGGACAAACCCCACAATGTGTGGGGAAACCCTTTGATCAAATCTTCTTTTATCTTCAATAATTCAGTAGAGAGAAATAGTACAATAAATCTGATTCATATCAGCAGTAGAAAACCCTAGATCAGCAGCATCATCATTAGCGGCTTCATTATCAAACTAGGGCAGACGATATCTCACAAACCGACCGTCGGATTGACTTCATTCCACCACCAAAAGTTTCGGCTTCCAGAGGAGGTTCAGATGAACCTACAGCACAGTTCAGATGAGGAGATCTTCTAGGCCACGCAAGTCAATCTTTACTTCTGCAGTTGCAGCTTTAGTTTCAGCAGTTTCCAGCTTCAAACTAGGGCAGTCGATATCTTGCAAACCGTTCGTCGGATTGACTTCATTCCACCACCAAAAGTTGCGGCTTTCAAAGGAGATTCAGATGAACCTACAGTGTGGTTCCAAAGAGGAGATCTTCTAGGCCACGCAAGTCAATCTTTACTTCTGCAGTTGCAGCTTCAGTTTCAGCAGCTTTCGGCTTCACATGTGTGAGAGAGAGAGACCCATTTCAGCGCAGTAGAGAAGAGACTCATATATGTGCAGTAGAGAGAGAGAGATGTGATGAGATGAGTGAGTCCAAATGAGGAAAAGTCTTCTTATATTTATACACAACGTTGGTGGGTGAATAGATGCGACTGTTGGGCTTCTGAGCCTACGTGAGTTGTAGGTCGGGTTGATAATAATTCCATAATCAAAATAAATTCATATCTCCATGAATACTTATCGGAATCGGATGATATTTATATCAATCCTACACCTCTCGACGAGAGGAATCTAATACAAATATTATCAGCCATGAATAAGATGACCCACATGAAGTTTTGCCCTGGTTGCCAATTTTAACATCTATAGTATACATTCCTCTTATTATATGATCCTTATCCTTAATGATATTTCTTTGTTCCTTCCTTCTTAACCCTTCTTTCAATAGATTTTCAAGTTGCCCTTTTCTTTCCTCCTTTACCTTAGCTCTGATACCATGTTAGAAAATCAGAAAAGAAGAATGATTATCTTGTATTGATAATTACTTGTCAGATATTATTGTAGTCTTATTATCTTCTCTTTATATTCTTCTTTTATCTCTGTTACATCAAGAAATCATCAAATCAAAACATGAAGATCAACGACACCAGATGTAGGCACTCATCTAGGGCTCAAACCCCTCTATAGGGGAAAACCCGATCAAACTCTTCCACTAGTAAATAAAATTGAGATAGACCAAGACCTTAGACCCAAAAGACCTTCCTCCACGAAGTTAGCCTTTCGAGATGATTTAGAACACTCTAGTATTCTCTTCTTGTCCAGCAGCTTCAGCCCAACAACAATCCAGAATTTCGACCCCCAACTAGTTCATAATTTCGGCCCAGCTAAATTACTACAATTTCGGCCCTTCCAACAACCCAGAAAATTTTCACGTGTGAGATAAAGAGAGAGAAAATTCGACTTCTTATGCTTGACAAAGACTTCCTTCTCCTTCACTAGGGTTTTCTTCCTCTTCCTTGAATTTTGCACCATTTTTTTGTCTCCAGCAACTGCAGATCAAACTTGTTGTGAATGTGTTCCTAATGAGTCGAGTTGTTTCCCTTTTATAGCAATTCATGCCTCTCTAATTAGGACAAATTTTCCAGGTTAAGGCCGACTTGGTGGAGGAGGCCTAAATGACCTATTTTACATATGAAAAAAAAAAACTTGATTGACAAAGACCAAGTAGGGTATTTTACATTATGATATGGATAAGGACACTTGAAATAAATCCTAGAAGCCTACAATGGAGGGTTTTACCTAAGAACCATTAAACCAAGCATGAAACCCATGGTTTAATAAGTCAATTTCTTTTATCATATTTTTCTTTCTTTTGAAAAATACATTATATCATGACTCAAATAAAATTATGAAGACCGATACTAGTTACATTTTTCAACACTTTTGGATGTGTTGTATGTGTTCAATAAATTTGGTTGCTTTATCAACTTTGGAATGAACAAGTGTGGATTCTTCTTGTGTAGTTGCAAGAGTCATTGTGACATCAATAGGACAGAATGGTTGAAATCCCATGCCCACTTAAAAGGGGTTGTGGCCAGTCGAGCTATGGAGAGCTCTATTATGGTTTTGTTTCACATAGGCAAGACTCCCGTCCCATGTTCATGGATGCTTGGAGTTGTACATGCGTAGGATGTGCATTATCATGTTGTTGAAAACCTTTGTATGGCCATCAGTCTGCGGATGGAATGCATTTGACTTGGTGATCATAGTGTCCAACAACTACCAAAGGCTTGACCAGGATGTGCTCAAGAATATGTTATCCTGATCTAACATAATGGTCTGTGGGATCCAAAAATGAACCCACACTTGTTCGAAGAATATTTTGGCAGTGTCTTCTACTATCATACTCTTCTTGCAAGCCATCAATATAGCCATCTTAGAAAATCTATCGACGACCACAAATATACAGTCATTCCCATGCTTGGTAGAAGGGAGGCCATACATATAATCCATGGAGATGGATTCCCAAGGTCGGCTAGGAGTAGGAAGAGGAATGTACAGGAATTTCTCCTTAATGATCTTGGTGATGGCATAGGCAGTGCAAGATCTAATATATTTTCCAACGCCATGTCAAAGTTTTGGTTAATACAAATATTTTTGTAGGTATGCCATTGTCTTCTCGACACCAAAGTGCCTTGCAACCCTGTTGTAATGTGTCTCCAAAATCATCTTGGGATGCTCACTTGAAGGAAAACAAATATGTCCCAAATAGCACAACAGTCCATCCTAAAGGTGGAAGTCTGGAATTGGTTTTCCATCCATCAGCATCTTGCAGGTGGCAGCAAACTTTGAGTCACTTTCATATAGTTGTGTCCATCTATAGGTATAGTGCCCGCAAGAATTGAGAATTGTACTCAATTCCACAATCGGGGGTCAAATGAGGCAGTATGTGACATGATTGGTGCTTCCCTTCTTGTACTTTATTTTCATATGGAATTGTTGCAGGTATGTGGACCATTTCTAATGGAAATCATTCTGCAAATTCCCCTATGTCTACATAAATTGAAGATGCTATGCAACCAACTTACAAAAAAAAAGAAAAGATATATCAACGACTTAAAAAAGAGCCTCTTCGAGGGGGAAACCTATAAGTTTACATCACATAAATGAAAAATTCCTGGATGATCCAAATGACAAGACCTCCTTGGTATATATAGGAGTACAAAGGGTCAAAATATAATCAGATCCTACATAACAATAATAATTTAAGGGCGCAAAAATAAGAATAGTGGCTTCTATGGGGCACAACAATAACACTATAGAGGCTACATGGACACAACAATAACAATAGGGGGTTACACTAATAATAACAATAAGGGGGATACACTAATAATATCAATAAGGGGGCTGCGATAGTATTATAGGGACCTAACATGCCCCTCTCCTTCAAAAAAGTGTTGTCCTCAACGCTTGAGTAGTTTTAGATGCTTCTGTATAAAATTCTCATCCTCCCATGTGGAATATTCAACGAGTAAGCTCTTCCACTTAATGAGACACTCTGAAATTGATCAATTTCGTAGTTGTGGGGTTCTTGTTTCTGTGACTGCTTCATGCTCCAATATGAGTTTTCCTTCTTTGTCAAGTTCTATAAATACTATTTGAACTGGGAGCTTGTCACCAACAACATTCTTGAAGCTTGAAACATGGAAAATTGTGTGCACTCAGGAAGGTGTAGGCAAATCCAATTTGTATGTCATAGTACCAATCTTTTGCAACACTTTGTAAGGACCATAATACTTGGGTGATAATTTATTATCCTTCTTAGCTTGCTTGAGGGACATTTGTTTGTATGGTTGTAGCCTTAAAAATACCCAGTCACCTACATCAAAACTTATTTCACTACTATGTTGATCCACCTATTGTTTCATTCGATTATGCGCCAGAGTGAGGTTATTCTTTAAGAGTTGAATAACTTCTTGTTGATGCTCAATGTGATCTTCCATTGCTTGAACCTTAGAATTTTCTCTTAAATATGATGTGATGGATGGTGGATGATATCCATAAAGTGCCATAAATGGGGTCATTTTTGCTACATTATGAAAGTGTTATACCACCATTCAGCCAGAGGTAACCACTTGACCCATTGTGTTTGTTTATCAGATACAAAGCAACGAAGATATCCTTGCAAACATTTGTTCACTATCTCAGTTTTCCCATCAAATTGAGGACGATAAGATGACATATGAGCTAATTGAGTACCAAGATAAGAAAACAATTTCGTCCAAAAATTTTCAGTGAAAATGGGATCTCTATCACTTACAATAATCTTTGGGTTTCCATGTAGATTTTGAATGGCTTCCATAAATGCAGTAGCAATTGTACTAGATTTAATATGATGAGATAATTCACAAAAGTGTGCATATTTGGTAAGTTTATCAACTACCACCGTGGTGACACTCTTTCCTTCAAACTTCGGTAAACCTTTAATAAAATCCATTGAGACCTCCTCCCAACGCTGACTTAGAATGGTTAAAGGTTGTAACAGACCCAGGGCCTTAATTGTATCAACTTTATTTTCTTGGAAAACCAAAAATTTTGCCACAAAATTTTGAATATCATATTTAAGGCCATCTCAAAAAAATTCCTACTTGGCCTTGTGGTAAGATTTTAAAAATCATGAGTGCCCTCCTAAGGGGGAGGTGTGCAATTCCAAAAGAATCTTTTGTTTGAGTTGGGAATTCTTACAGAGATATAAGCGATCTTTGTACCATAATGAATCATTTTTCCAGATAAATGTATCATATGTACTGGGATCTTTCTGCAACTTTTGAATGTGTGTCCACACCTCTTCGTCATTCTTCCATTCATCCCTTGCTTCGATTATCCAATCAAGTTGGATAATAGAAATGGCACAGAGCAATGCTTCCACATCCTCATCTTTTCTTGAGAGTGCATCTGCAACAACATTTTGCTTCCCTTTTTTGTATATGATTTTGAAGTCATAACTCAATATCTTTATGAACCATTTTTGTTGCTCTTTTGAAGATAATATTTGTTCTAAAAAGTATTTAATATTATCATGATCTGTTTTTACTTTTAAGTGTCTTCTCATCAGGTAAGGTCACCATTGCGTTAGTGCATGTAGTATTGCCAACATTTCCTTCTCATAAATAGGTTTGTGTAAATAATTTCCCTTGATTAGACGACTTTCAAAAGCAATAGGTCTTCCTTTTTCATTAAAATAGCACCAATTCCACTTCCTGAGGCATCACATTCCACAATAAAGGTTTTTGTGAAGTTTGGTGTAGCTAAGACCGGTGTTTGTCACATTGCCTCTTTAAGATGTTCAAATGCATTAATTTCTTCCTAGGTCCAAGAAAATGCATATTTCTTCAGTAATGTTGTTAGAGGCATTTCTATCCTCCCATAATTCTTAACAAACTTGCGATAATACCCTGTCAATCCGAGAAATCCTCGAAGATGATTTAGGGTTGTGGGGATTTTCCATTCCTTAATGGCTTTAATATTGTTAGGGTCTACCTTAACACCCTCATGAGATACAATATGACCCAAATATTTCACCTCATGTACTCCCAAGAAACATTTGGAGGTTTTTGCATATAATTATTTCTCCTCCAATAGTTTGAGCACCCTGTCAACATGTTGAACATGATCCTTCCAAGACTTGTTGTAGATTAGTATATCATATAAAAATACTAACATAATTTTTTTAAGAAATGGTTTGAAAATAGAATTCATCAAACCTTGAGATGTGGAAGGTGCATTAGTAAGGCCAAAAGCCATGACCAAAATTAATAATGATGTTCATGAGTTCTGAATGTTGTTTTTAGAATGTATTCAGTCTTCATTCTAATTTGATGATATCTTGAACGAAGGTACAACTTTGTGAAGTAAATTGTTCCATTTGTAGTATCCATGTTACCGGATCCTTGCCATCAAACTTCCTCATATTGATCTTTGGAATGTGGTTGGTATTCCATCCAAAGTTAGAGTCTCTAAAACCATGATTAACATTCCTTTTGTTCTCATCATGAGTTTCATGGAATACCTTTTCACCATTAGGAAGCATTTCTTGTAGCAACTTTTTCAAACCCTCCATGCCTGCTTTTAATTCATCCTTCAAACCTTCCATGTATTCTTTTTAACCATTCTATAAACCATCCATATTAGCTTCCATTTCATTTTTGGTATCTTTGTGAGAGAAAAATTTGTCGCATTTGGTCGCATAATTTTGATATATCATGTTGCATTTATTTCTCTTCTCCATGTGTCATAGTAGATCTTTTTGGTTGCTTACTTGGAGTATCCATTTTTTCGTTTTGAGGCATATTGGAACCAAATAATGATATCTATGCTTTACTATGCCCTATTAATTACATCAAAATTATTTTTCAAACAAAACTTATGCAAATTTAAAAAAATACACACCCTTTTCTTCTTTCTTTTTGGAGCTCAATATTGAAATTGTTGTATCTCTAAAATTTCAACCTCCCAAGGTCTGAAATTCAATCTTGTAGTAGATCTCATATTCTTGTTTCCAATGCCAAAAGTCATATCAATATTGGATTCTTCAATATAAAGTTATGTCAAATCTCCCACAATGGCCTGATTATGGATTGGTTCAGTGGAGCGAACTTGTATGGGATTCCACGTGTCATTATTTCAACCTTCAACCATGAAATTGATACATGAAAAACTACATTACATGCACTTTTAGTCACTTCTTATATAATTCAAATCTGATCCCTGAGAAGAAATTTATGACGATTTTCCCTAGGTCACATGTTTGAGACTGAATTTTGGAGCATGCAGAAACCCTAACTTCTTCAAACCCTATCTCAAAAATTATGGCGAACCAAGATCTGAAATTTCTATACAAAGTTCACCAAGATTGTGGCTCCACTTAGTTGAAATTCCAACTTCTTAAGCTTCGTATAAATAATTTTATAGAAAAAATTCCAAGATGGCCTATTTGAAGTAGCGAAACCCTAGAATCCAAATCTCTGATACCAAATGTTATGCAACCAGCTTACAAAACAGAAGAAAAGATAGATCGACAAATTGAAAAATAGCCTCTTCAAGGGGGAAATATCCTTTACATCACATAAATGAACAATTATTAGAATATCCAAATGACAAGACCTCCTTGGTATATATAGGAGTCTAAGGGGTCACAATATAATCAGAGCCTACATAACAATAATAAGGCACAACAATAACAATAGTGCCTTCTATGGGGCACAATAATAACAATATAGGGGCTACATGGACACAACAATAACAATAGGGGGATACACTAACAATAACAATAATGGGGCTACACTAATAATATCAATAAGGGGGATACACTAGTATTATAGGGACCTAACATAAGAGATCGGTGATCTGTGTGGAAAATCGTCTCCTTCCCCAGAATATAATGCTTCCATTGTTGGTAGGTCTACACGATATAGTACATATCCTTATCATAGGTGGGGTAACTACAAACATTATCAAAGAGTGTCTCACTATGATAGGTCACTAAGTGCCCTTATTGAGTGAGGACTACACCAATAGCATAATTTGAGGCATTGGTCTCAATCTCAAATGTTTGTTATAGGCCTAGAAAGGTGAGGATTGATGCAAAGAAAAGGAGGTGTTTCAGTTCAACGAATGCCTTCTACTATGCCTTGAACCCAAAAAAACTTTTCTTTTTCTCTGCCCTTGGTAACTTGACTCAAGGGCCAGTAATATGAGAGAACCCCAACACGAATCTCCAGTAGAAATTAGCAAGGCCCAAGAAGTTGCGAAGCTCTGTAATAGTTGTCAGGGTTGGCCAATCCCGAATGACTTGGATCTTATCCAGATCCACATGCATGCCTTGCTTGTTGATTATGTAACCCAAATATGATTCAGACCTAGTCCATGCTAAAGGAGCACTTCTCCAGGTTGGCACATAGCTTGTGTTTCTGTAGGGTTTGAAGGACCTGTCGAATATGTTTCAAGTGCTCTGCCTAACTCTTGCTGAAGATGAGGATGTCATCTAAATATACAACCATGAACGAGTTGGTGAAAGGTTGCAAGATGTCATCCAACAGCCTCATAAAAGTTGCAGGGGAATTTGTATACCTGAAGGGCATGACCAACCACTCAAAAAGGCCCTCCTTGGATTTGAAGGCAGTCTTCCATATATTTGTGGGCTCTACTAGAACTTGGTGTTATCCATACTTAAAATCAATCTTATTGAAGTACTTGGCCCCCTTGAGCTTTTCAAGAAGGTCATCAATTTGTGGGATCATGTACCTTTTCATGAAAAATATTTTATTCAGTGCCTTATAATCAATGCAAAGTCTTTAGGTCCCATCCTTCTTTTGTACAAGTACAATTTGGCTCCCACAAGGTGAGGATATTGGTTGGATGTGCCCTTTTTGTAGCAACTCCTATATCTACCACTTGATTTCCTCATTTTTCAGAAGAGAGTGGTGGTATATTGGCCCATTGAGTAGAGGAGCTCCAGGAGTTATATTGATCAAGTACTTGACCTGACATTTCAAGGGTACTCTTGTGCGCGAGGAGAAGATGTCCCTATATTTTTCCACGACCTTATCAACTTTCTTTTTCTATGCTGAGGGACCCTTTCCAGGGGCCACAGATGGCGCCACAATCTTCCCCTTACTTTGAGAGCGAATTAGAAAGAAAACAAATTTCCTGGTCTTGGAGATGATATTACTGCATTGCTTCACATATATCAAGTAGATGGTGGTAGGCGGGGCTACCTTCAATATCCTATATAGTTTCCTTCCCAAAATAATAATAATAGTTTGAGGCCTGGACTCATACATAGCATGGAGCTTCCACAAATATGGTCGACCTAATAAAACATCACAAACTTCAAGAGGAGCAACATCATGTAGTACCTCATTCATGAAGGGTTTGATGTTGTAGGGAATGCGGCATTGTTGGCTGACACAGAGATATCGTCCTTGGTGGAGCCACCCGATGGTATATGGTTGTCAGTGTGGTGTGGTTGTCAGGCCCAACAACTTAACGACCTTTGCCAAGATGAGTTTCTTTTGGCTCCCATTGTTGACAATGAACTGCAACAGGGAACCCTTCACCAACATTTGTGAGTTGAAGAGACGCTCCCCATCCTCTGGATCTTTGGGCTCATTCGTATGGACCTTAGTGGTGGAAATGATGCCATTGGGTTCTACATCAATAAAATGCTTCCCCTTTTCTTTCCCCTTGTCGAGTTTTGGCTCAGAACCAAACTCTGAAGCTTTTATCTTAGCCACCAATTATTGTTTGGTGCGACACTCATTTGTGTTTTGGGTGGGGCTCTTATGGAACTCACACCACTTTCTTGTGTCCTTCTTCTTCTTCTTTGTGCTATTATTTTCTTGTGGTTTCGATGGATTTTCCTAGGTCGTTCCACCTTGGCTTTGTCCTTTGTTCTAAAATTTGGGGGTGCTCTTGCCCTGATTCAGATTCGCAAATCCAAAGTCTCGCTTCTTTTGTTTAAATGTGTGTTCAATCTTGGCAGCATATCGTATGTTGCACCAAGCGAGGAGATGTCCAGGAATCCCATTTATTCTTGAATTTATTTGTGTAGACAGTCGTGGTACTTGTGCACTAGATGTCGCTCAGAGTCTTTGATACCCAGCTTTGTGCATAGAGTATGAAAAAAAATGTGATTTCATGCACATCTTGGTCCCTTTGTTGTCGAAGTGTGGTCCATTGTATGTACTTGTCTTCATAGCTCCCAATAGGGTAATATTGTTCCTTGATAGCATCTTGGAAAGAGCTCCAAGAAGATGTGATTATAAACAAAAAGGGTTCCTCGACCCTTTTCTTACAATAATTTTCCCACCAACCCTTGACATGGGGTGCAACCTTAAGCAATGCAAGAGTAATCTTTTCCCTATCAGAGAAACTATGGACCGAAAAATAACCTTCCAGCAGACTTAGCCATTTATCTACAACATCTACATCTATCCAACCTTGAATATTGAGATATCAAAGTTAACTTGTACCTTGAAGGGGGTGGCACCTCGAAAGTGACTATTGGATGAAGATGTGTCACGTGTTGGCATCCACGGAAGAATCTAGGAAAATTTATGCATCATCTCGTTCCTTTCTCACTTGAAGGTTTCTTCGAGCAATAATTTGATAAGATCTCATGCTCCCTCATCTTTCTTTTCTTCCACCATGGGAGGCCATCGATATCGATGGGGATGACCTTGCAAGGGCTCAACCAATTCAAGTCCCAAGTCCTTATACCCCGACCTTGTTGGGGACATGCACAAAAAAACAAAGAAAGAGTTTACCGCTCTAATACCACTGATCCGGATTTATGGAGGAACAAAATGAAATACAAAATTTAAACAGAAAATAGAGATACAACGAAAGAACATAACTTCAATTAATTAAAAAAAAAATACTAAATTTTGTTTAGAAACTAGCTTAGGTGATGGTAGGTTATCTATAAGAATAGATGTGATGGATACATGCCTTATAAGTTGTTGCAATGAGGTCTGGAGGTCTTCTCATCATAAAGAAGAAGTGTGAAACCCTAACCCTATGAGATGAAGCGCCAACAGTTTTGGGCCCCGTTGGGGTAAGTTGGATCACCAACTTCACAAGGTCGTAACTTTGGCATACGATCTATTTTTGGCTATCATAAAATGAGTAAAAAAAATACTAACACTTTTATGGTCTCTCTGTTTTCCCATAAAAAGTCTTTTAGGACCTTGAAATGACTCTGGAAGTTTAGGACCCAAAAAACTGCCAAAAATTGAAATTTGTGCTAGAGTTAAGGAAACTAAAAGAAAATAGTGTTGGAGTTCCAACTAGAATAGGCAGGTGGCCACCAATATCCACTTGGATCAAGAAAGGTCTTTCCTTGTGTTGTTCCTTGTTGAAGAGGAAGGTGTCCAGATGGTCAAGTAAGCATCAATGAGGTGCTTAGGTTATGTTTTGAGACATTTTCTAATCCTTGTAGCTTGTCATGGTGGATTGCATGACATGATGCTATGGTAATTGGTGTAATGACAAATTACATATGGATTATTCTTGGATAGGGCCATGAGAGTGAGCTAATAATGAAGATGGATTGCTACCAAATTCAAAGGCAAACATTATATCATATATATTAATTGTGGTTTTTGTATAGGATAATGTCAAAATATTGATTGAAATTTTGATGATAATATTTCATGGTCATTATATGTGTATGATATAGATTACATGACAGATCTATCTTGTGAGATGATAATTGTTATAAGCCTGAAAACATGGGGAGGATGTTAATATGATGACAAAATCCCTATGCCATATCTTAATCCTTTGGAGCTAATGATTGGCTTGAGGTTTCAAACACCTTGGCAGTAAATCTATGGAATTCTATGTTATTCGGACATGTAAAAGCTTGGTAAATAATCATGGATACCCAAGGCATTGTTTAGCAAAGAATGGGACTAGTGAGCCTATAATGTTGAGTTGGTGCAAGGAAGACGTGACCTTAATGAACCTACTATGTGAAATTACTAACATACAATTGACGTAATATATTTTAGGTTAGAGAAGACAACAAGTTGAATCTTTCCCAATGTAAAGGACACATATTTATATAAATAAGTATTATGTTGAAGTTGTATACAATTTCTTGTATTGTGGCCAGATGTGTTTATGTGATGAATTGAAATTTCTATGTATGGAATAATTGTTGTATAGAAATGGTTATGACATATATGTTTCTTTTGGTAATTTCTATAGGTATATGCAGAAGTGTTAAGGCCTTGGAAACATCCCAAGGCAGTGAAAAAAAATGTGATAGACCATTGTTCAAGATAACCAAAATAGACAAGTTTGAAAGAGGATAACATTATAGATTCATTTGAAGAATGAATTTGTTATCTTATCACTCGAATGAAAGGTTGATTGAGAAGTGTATTATTTCAATATGTTAAATCATGTTTCATTGAGGAGGTTCATTGAGTGGGATGTTATATCTTGATTTTGACCCTTGGAATATAATATGTTAAATCGTGTACTATTTGAATGATAAGGTTATGTGACGAAAACGAAGCCATATGCCTTGTGTTATAATTTCCCCATGTGTGAATGATGCAATTGCATTGTAAGTGTTCTTAATGATGAGCTCAAGGACAATTCCCAACTAAAGATTGTGTATGAGTTCTTGTTGTGGGTTAGGACTATGGCATGATTTTTATGTTTTCCATGGTGTGCTTATGTATGTAAAATCATAAACAAAAGAAAATACATAATAATGAAATATCCACCAAAAAGGTTGCTTGAGAAGTAACAAGGGGTCCATGACTCCACAAAGGGGAAAGAGCAAAGGGGTGCATGAGTAATTTGACTTGAAACTTGTCCTTTGAAGAACAATCTTCCTTTCACATGCTTCCTTACAAGCATTTCCCATCAAGATGGGTATAGTGTCACATTATCATTTTATAAGCTTCTCTTGTCCTTAATGATGGGCAGAGTGTCTACCCGAAACATTGAAAGTTTCAATTTTCTTACACAGTTCAACTCTAGAAGGATATCTACAATATGAACAGCTGTGAAAATCTACATTCAAAAACTCCCCATTAATCTTTGACTTAGGTGGTCCTTTGAACATTTCCCCATGCTTCATGGAAGGCAAACACGTGTCCTATGCAAACTCTTGGGAGAAAACCAATATTCATATTCATTGATGAATCATTCATCCACTCCTCCATTTGAATAATGAGAATTTTCCCTCTTCTTGCACATGAAGAACCTACAGGAAACTATGGTTGTTTATACCTAGAAAATAATATATATATATATATATATATATATATATATATACATCCATGAAATTATTATTGGTAATACCCTGCGTAAGGTTGTAACTTCCTATTGAGAATTTGAAGAGGTAATAATATGACTTTGGAGGGGTAAACCATGGCTATAATATCTACAATCGCTAAAGTAAACACCACAAACCTACAACCGTACTACATTTTCCCATTGACTTATTTGGCTAAGTGGTTATTGCCTAGGTTATTCTCAGTAGGAAAATAGAAATTTGGACCCTTCTAATTACATGGGAAGAGAAGAAGATTCCTAAGGGGATATGAAGAAAGAAAAGGGGAGATTTTTCTTGTGTTGTGAAAGGGAAGAAAGTGTCAAGGCTTATTAATCACTAAATGAGGCTCTTGGGTGCTCAATAGTGAAGAAGTTATCTTCAAAATTAGTTAAATAGGTTTTGTTGAGTGATATTAGAGTCCTATAGGATCTTCCTTCATGTTAGTGGTACCATGCTCTAACTTGGGTGGAGTCTATAATTGATAAATACAATTGCGCAATGAATTGCTCCTCAATGAACAATGTTAAAAATTAATTAACGGAGCAATGAAATACACAAAATATTACAAAAACACAAACACATAAATGCATAAAACAAGAGAGACATGGATATATGTGGTTCACCCAATTTGGGTTACGTCCACGGAGAAACAGCTAGTCTTTCCTTTTATCCAACAAAATGAAGAGATACAACCTACATCAGATCCACTGTAATTTCCTCTTTTCTCTCACATAGTCTCCTCTCTCTTTATCACTCAAAATAATAATAAAAAGTTGTAATGTAATCCCCTCATATAAACTGAGGGCTTCCTTCCAGGGAAAAAAAACCCTAAATTAAACATAACTTCTACCGTCAGATCATTTTCCTAATGAGCGGCCCAGATTGACTACGCAATTACAATATTTTACAAGGCAATTTTTCATCTATTTTTAGCTTCGGGGGCACTTCCCCCGAACTCCGCCAAGGGGGGACTCATAAAAGTCATTGTTGCCCCCTAGACCCCCCTGACATGGATATATGTGGTTCCCCCAATTTGGGTTACGTCCACGGAGAAACAGCTAGTCTTTCCTTTTATCCAACAAAATGAAGAGATACAACCTACATCAGATCCACTGTAATTTCCTCTTTTCTCTCACACAATCTCCTCTCTCTTTATCGCTCAGAATAATAATAAACAGTTGTAATGTAATCCCCTCATATAAACCAAGGGCTTCCTTCTAGGGAAAAAAACCCTAAATTAAACATAACTTCTACCGTCAGATCATTTGCCTAATGAGCGGCCCAGATTGACTACGAAATTACAATATTTTACAAGGCAATTTTTCATCTACTTTTGGCTTCAGGGGCACTTCCCCCGAACCCCGCCAAGGGGGGGACTCATAAAATTCATTGTCGCCCCCCTGGACCCCCCTGATGATGATTAAACAGGCGATGTTGCCGCCTCGTTAGGAATATGGATCCAACTGGCTAAAACAAAAAAACCTTTGAACAATTAGGAAGATAATCAGGCTCCACACCCAACAACCAACTTAGTGTATTTGCACCAATTTACATATAAGTATTCATTATTAACTTGTGTGGGATATTTCAAGTTTGCAATATGTCATGTGGAGCCTTGAATTCAATTTGTAAAGAATGAATTTGAAATATGAATGGTTGTTTCCACTATTATTCATTTGTATGTATGAATTTGAAATTATATTGTTATTAGAGGTAGAACTATGATAATAGTTTGTTATTACAAATAATAAATACACATGGAGTACCTTATGTCCATAGCAAGGACATGACATACATGTATAGTTATCATGTTAGGTCCACACACACTAATAAAGCAAATATTGCAACAAACCTAACCTGTTACATGCTTTTCATAATGCAAGATGGTAATGTTGGACATAGCTTCAAGTCAATCATGATCATATAAACAACAACAAAATTATAACAAAAGCAATGGTTCATACATAATAATCACGAAATAATAACACAATCAATGAATCATACATACTCCCTCACTACAACCAATGTGTGTATGCACCCATCATCTATTCACAACCACTAGCTAATCCCCCTTGATGCTCAAATGGTCCCAATAACAATGGCATGGGTCTCTCTATTGAGACTAATCATATATCATGTGGCATGAAAAGGAAATAACAACTCATCCCACTCAAGAATGCAGTGAGCATCAAAAGATGTCATCACAACTTTGGGGAAATCACAGTAAAACTCTAGCCCTCTCTTTAACTCTTGGGAAACCCACTACCTCACAACTCTCATCATTTGAAAAGGTCCCAAGTCTCTAGAAATCTAAGGTGACCCAAGGCTCCAAGTACCAGAAAACCTTAAGGTTTCACACGAGTATAAAGAAGTTTGTAGAGAATTAATGATTGTGTCATCCCTACACCCAACCAATATAATGGTATCTTTATTGGGATATGGACTCCAACAATATCTATAAATAAAACAACAATCAAAATCCATGGATCAATTATCATGTCAAGCTCTCACTCACATCATAATTATAAGACATCAAGTGATGACATGCATTCAGGTCATAAACCAAGTGTATCAAATCATTGTGATGTTGTAACTAATAAATGGCTATCATAAATCACATGTATTTAATCTATAAAATCAACAACATATATCATGTTATAGAGTATATCATTCAAAACATGAACATCAAACACATATCTTACTAGTACTAAATTTTAATGAAATAGTGAAATCATACATATGTTATACATCAAGATTCACTCATAATTCATTGTGGCAATGTGCATCAATAACATGTAGAATTATATTCATGGTACATTTATTTATAAATTAGCTAAATCATTATATCCTACCCATACCTTATATCACATTCCTCTATGTAAAATGACATTTACAATTTCACATACAAATAAGCATTCGTCATTACAAAGAACTCATTTGATACCATAAAAAATATCAAAGTATCATAATCATTAGAACATTGATTCAAATAGTACAAATCCTAAGTGAAAAAGTTATAATAACAAGATACCTCAATCCCAATACCCAGTAAATCTCTTTTTTCCTTTTGCAGCACCTCATTGGTCACTGGAAATAGTGAAAGAGTTCATCAGCTATCTAAATATATGTAGTATTAGATAAATAAATAAAATCTTATTAAATTTGGTTCTTTACCCCTTCAAGTTAACTTAGTGAAACCTTCAAATGTAAATTTATCTATCAATTTTATGTTTTCTTGACATCCATCCTATCATAAATCAATTTATAAGAACACAATCTATCATAAACCTATTATAAGGTGTCAATCAAAAAAAATAGATACATGTGTTTTTTAATATTTTCCTACTATTATTCCCTAGTGGTGAGACCATAATAGTGCATGAGATCAACTTAGAGATTCTCAAAAAATGTTACCATTTCAAATTTATTTGCAATGATAGGCTTATATAATGTTTGAGTGCGTGCTTATTTTTGGTTGCAAATCCATGGGAGTAGGAACCCTAACCTATGAGTAAGTTGAAAGGATCAATCCTAGTTATGAAAATTGAAAATTCAAAATAATAAGATAGGAATAATATGACCACTTAAAAATCAACAACTTGATTTATAAATTCAAATACTCAAAGTAAAAAATTATTCAAAAAAAAACACCCTAGGTGTTTAAAGATATCGAACAAAACAAGGTTCTAAATATCCCTGGGGTTAAGGCTAACATGGCAAACAAATTTTGACTCCTCCCATTGTTCTTATTCTAATGTAGAGTAACCTAACTTAATGAATCATGCTTGGAAATACTTTACCATACCAACATGCCCTCTACTACTAGAAAAGTAAAACGTTAGCGCGTGACTAGGTGGGTAATAATTGCAACATATAGTTGTAACATTCTCATCTTAGATTTTGCACAAAATTCTAAAGCTCAAAGTTCTCTTAAAGTTCTAAGTGTTCAAAACTTGGATGGAAACTAATATTTTGATTTATTATTTGGTTTCAGTACTAAACTTACCACTTCCCACTTCAATAATGTTGATGTAGATTGCTAATATGCAAAATTGTTTTAATAAATCTTTTTTAGGAAGATGGTTTTACATATGAAAATGTGGAGAAAATTTCACAATAATGAAAAAGAGTGTGCATATTGATCCATTAGATGATGCAATGTCTCATTTCACAATGACGTAATTCTGAAATCCTTAAATATTAATTATTACATTAAATTCCTTATTATTACATCACGTTATTAGTGAATAGTTATTATTCATTTTCTAAATTTTAATACAACTAAGTTTTAAATACGACCATTAACTCCAACACCATTTGATAATGGTCATTTTACATGATGGCTCAAAATACAAAAGAAAAATCTTTAGACAAGCAAAATGTTTGCAATGCACAAGATAAGATATCCAAAATAGCAATTGGATGTGAAATGCATTTAGCACAGTTGATAAAATTCAATTTACGTCACCATCCCTCTATCTAACCATTGATTCACCAGCCATATGCAAGACAATTATGGTTGAATAACAAGTATTTCCACCATTGACAAGGGACTTTGCTTGTTCACTAAACTGGCCTCCTCCGCATCTTTGTAATCCAACATATCATAATGATGTGTTTGTTTCTCTAAGAAAGCACCATCACATTCACACTCCATATGAATCTTCTTCTTTACCATTTCATCTTCACCTTCACTAAGGGTCTTCTTCGAGGGAATTACAATAGATAAGGTGTAATATATTTGTTGTTTTCCTTCTATTCTTTGTCTATTCTTATCAATTTCAACAACAATGTCATATAGAACTCCCTCTTGATTTGTGTATCCCCTAACACATCTCTAGCCTATGCATTATGGTTGAATGTTTGGGGAAATTACAACCATATTATTGTGGAAACTAACCATGCATTCTCAACTTCTAATTCTTCCTCACGAATAGCAATCATCCTTTTTTTATTCTTATCAATAATAAAATACTTATATTGTTGACATTTGTGTCCAAGTGTGATCTATGCTTTATTACACCAATGGGCGTGTCTATTTTGGAATAGGGCTTCCATAATTTTAATTTAATCATCAATAATTTTAAGGTGGATGGTAGGGATATAACCTCTACCGAATATCCAGGGAATAGTTTTAGTAGCAAACAGAATAAAGGGTTAATATTTATCATAAAGTTAGTTACGTCTTTTTATTTTCAATTTAATCAAAATAATGTCATGTCCACAAGTGTCAGAGTCCACTCAGTTTTTATTTATGGTATTGAACTCTTATTTTTTATTGTTGCTTACTATGTTTTTCTTATTACATCTCTTTTTAAATGGATATATGTTTAACTCATACATCAATTCATTTTTATAAATAAATAAAAAATTGTAAGCTTGGTGGGACTACATCTTCATCATGTCCAATATATCACCCTGATCAGGGTGGGGAATTGAACCGGTGACTTCCAAGACCCATGGACAATTCATTTTTATAATTATTATTATTAATAATTTAAAATAAATTGTACTTTAGTTAACTTTTATGATTTTTTTAATCTTTGGCAATGTGAGATGTATCATGAAGTAAGTGGCTTGATGCTTACTATGGATTAATGCCTATCAGCATTTACCAACTATTTAGTTTATATGGTTGTGCTAGTTATACCACTCACTGAAAGTAGACTACTTACATTATTTCCTCTACATCTTCCTTTTCCTCCAACCCAATATTCTTCTCTACTACTTAACACAACAATAATCAAATTGAGATTTACCCTTTATAACACATACCAAACAATATTACTAGTAAAATATCCAAATGCCCATCAATCAACATACTAACCAACCTTGCCAATCTTTGAATCATTGTTTATCTACCATAAACACATGGAACTCTTCATCATCCTTATGTTAATCACATTAATACGTTTATTTCCTTATTGATCACTGAAAGAATGCTCTTTGTTGTGATTTTCATCCCATGATTGCTTCGTACAAACTCTCCCTATATGCCTTAATTTTCAACAATAAAAACATTTAATCACATTTCTACTCTTAACTAACTTGAAAGAGTTATCTCCATCATTATACCCCCTCTATTTGTTATCCATGTTTTTAAACTTCCCTATAATTTGCTAAAAAACGTAGTGTTCAACTACTCCAAGTATCATATCTTTATTAATACTAATAATGTTCAAGGTCTCAATCAAACTTACAAAGGAATAGGTAAATTTTTCAAAGTTATAATAATCATATCTTCTTCCATTTCCATATAATTTATTTCAATTAATCTACTCTCCTCGATTTTGAGGAAGTGATTTTGCACAAAGTCAATCCTCTACGTTTGAAGTCTTATGCATCTCAAATAGATTCCCCATATGATAAATGCATTTTACCACCTACTTTGGAAAGCACCTCATTTGATTCCTTTTATTTTGAATCTCTGTAAGTTTGTCCAAATATTTATATGTAAGGTTGTCCAAATATTTGTATCCAAATAAGGTAAACATCTTTTAAATATTTTCATTATTTAAAACTCTGACTTTAAACTGTTTAAACAATGTAAACTTTGAAACGGGAACCCATACTGTTACTCATTTTGTAGAGATAGCAAAAAAGTGATCCGATTTTGAAAATGGGTTATGCAGAACACACGTGTTTTTTAAAGCTTAGTTTTTGGCATTGTAAAAAATTTTATGTACATTGCGTTTTATAATGGTAGTGTTTTTTATGCTGAATTAAAAACGTGGTAATTCTACATCAGGCCCTTTTTTTAAAAGGTTCTTTTTTTAATTTTTTTAATTTTCTAATGTATGAAATGTAAATAATTATTTTGTAAATTTAATAATTTTTGAAGTGGTCTTTTTCTTCATATTTTCTTGTTTTTCAGTCACATTGAGAAGGAAGGAAGTTGGGAGCTTGCCATCATTAATTGAATGTATTAAGAAATCATACATGCCAGAGCCTACTTTTGATGTGTTGGAGGAAACTATTGACATGCGAAGGTTTATTATGGGATCATATGGTGAGGGGAAATGCATTGAACAACTTAATGACATTAGCTTCCAACATCAATTTCGTATCAAAAAAATTGATGGAAAAACACTAATATGGGGCAAGAAGTATTCAACCACTGTAGAATGGGCACCGTCATCAAGTTTGCAATTTTTGAAGTTCATTCCAGATCATCCAATATTTGCATCAAAAATATTGTTATTACAATCAGTTGGTGAAGTTCATAATGCACGCAAACAAAATAGAGATATAAATTATTCTGATTGCCTAGAAAAAATCAAAAAATGTATTAGATATACATATGAGTACTTTGACATTGTTGATTCAGTTTGGTGGGAGTCATTTTTCAATAATCAAAGTGATATCATTTCAACAAGAACAAATAAAGATATACCTTTGAAAAATCCATTTGTTTTGCCACAAAATGTGTCGAATGCACATGAGGAAATAAACATTGTTGAACAACAAAAATCTCAAGGTATTATTAATTCTTCACAGGCAGAGGAAAGAGAGATGTATATTGGTTCCAGAAGATCTCGTGCACAATGTGAAGCCATGGAAGACCTTTACAGGGGTTCAGTACAAGATATTAAGGAGGGTTGCATGATCGCAATGCTAGCAGATGGAGATCCCAATGGCTATCCATTCTGAGTTGCTAAAGTTATAAAGGTCTTTACAGAAAACGAGGATGTTACAAGTGTTGAAGTACATTGGTATGCCACAAATACACACCCATTCAATGGTGTGTATAAGCCAAAGATGGTAGTTGACAAAAAAATGGTGGAAAGAGAAAAAGAAAGGGTACGAATATAAATCGTCACAGCACGGACATATTGAAATTGGAGGATGTTGACATACTTGTTTATGACTTCAATTTAACAAAGAGAAGAACTCTTCGCTTCAAGACGATAGAGATTCTGAAAAGGTTGTTACCAGAAGGAACAGTGTTGAGATGGGAGTCTACTGAAACCAGTCGTAGATCAAGAAGAATTTTGAAACCTGAAATGATGGGCATGCATGTGGACTCAGATGGGGCACTAGTTGATGAAAGAGAAGAATATGGAACATCTTCGTCAGCATCCAATCACTCATTTGAAGATGTGAATTCTAATGGTGTGCAAGAAAATATGAGTGATTTTGAATAATTGTTTAACACAGTTTATCTAATTGATGTATGCATCGTATCTTGAAATAAAATTTTTGATTTCCATATGGTGTTTAATGAGAAGTTATGAGTCATTTTTATGTTGTTGGATCATTTTACTAGCATTTTTTTTAAATTTTGAAGATTGACCCTAAAATAAAATCATCATTCCAGTATAATCACTTTTTCGTTTTCAAGCTATATTTTGCACGAAAATTTTGTTTTCACTGCCATTTCTAAAACACGTTCAAAATTGTCCCTAAAAAAAAACCATTGTTCCAGTATTCACACTTTTCGTTTTTAGCATTGTTTTTGATGTTTTTTTGGCGTTTTTTTACCAGAGTTCCCGTTTTGAATTTATAGTTCACGTTTCAAAATTTACGTTGTTTTTATTTCAATCTAATAATAAATTATCAATTTTTTTTTAATTCAAGACAACCATGACAGCAAATTTAATAGGGAATAATGAAACCCTATTACAATCCATTATTTGTTTCAAGAAAATCTCAAAACCCAATTGCAATTTAAAAGTGTTTTTTCATGGAATCAACAAATATCACAAATTTAAAAATATGTTTGGAAAATCTTTTACAACTTCTCTCCCTTGTGGAGTTTTTTCACATAGAACTCTAACCAATAATCAATAGCAAACTTACAAACTTGTAGGTATGTGAAATCTTTACCAAATCAGCTAGATCTCTTACACAGCTTGCTTATCAAATTTGTATGGTTATTAATTGTACCATATTCATATGTAAACATTAATAATACCAAAACTCATAATCATTAGGCCACTTTTTATTTAAAGGAATTTCAAGGTGTTAAAATGACTATAAAACTTTAAACATAATCCCATAATCAAAAAAGAATTAAAAACATTAATATAAGAGAGATCGTAATCTATGTATCCCATATAATATATGTATCTATATGAATCATGAGAAATGCATCATATGTTCAAATTTTTGTGTCTAAGAGGCGCTCTAATATAGGGCAGATGTTGTAGTCAAACGTTAGATGAAGCATTAGATCAAAAAATAGTAATAATAAAACATAATATATTGTAATTTTGTGCTTATTGATAAATTATAACAAAAATTCAAAAATAAAAATTACAATATGCATATCAGATTAAAAGAAAATTAAATATATTGATTCATATTTATTTCAGAACGTATAACTAATAAACAAAGAAAAACATTATATATATATATATCTGTGTGTGTGAGAGAGATTTATATAGTATTATTAAGAATTAGCATAGATCCATCTTAAACTGAGAAAAAACAAATCTCTCAAGGTGAAAATGTTAATTTTAAGTATGTTCTATGCTTAGAGCAATTTATTTCAATTTTCACAGTTAGCTCAATATATTTTGCAGATTAGCAATCACATCAACATTAAAATAAACTGCAAATAGAACATAAACATAAATCCCAGAAGACAAGTCAAGACAAGAGGACACAAGCTATGGCGCTAGCCAGGGACAAACCCCAATGTGGGGAAACCCTTGATCAATTCTTCTTATATGTTCTTCAATAGTTCAGTAGAAAGAGAGAGAAAGAGAGAACATTTACAACAAAAGTCAACATTTTGACTTATCTAGATAAGAGCATAGATCATCTCTAAGAAGATGATACATGAGATCAGTTGAAGACATGCTGCTTCAACTGATTCTCCAAGGTGACTCCTTCACCTATCATTGTGTTGCATCTCGTCATCATGTTGCACCTCACCGTGTTGCACCATGTTGCACCCATCATCACAATGTTGGACCTCATGACCATGTTGTACACATCATACTGTTGCACCTTATGCTGCATTGTTGTCCCATGTGCCATTGTTGCACCATGCTAGCCATTGTTGTCCTATGTGACATAATGTTGTCCCACTATTAGTGACATAGCCATTCCATGTTAGTTTGTTGTCCCATTGTTTTTGTTGTTGTCCCATCATAGTATGTTGTTGTCCCATCACTGTCATCGTTGTTCCAATTGCTATTGCAGCACCATGCCTTGATGGTGTCCCAATTGCTATTGCAGCACCATGTCTTGTTACTGTCCGAATTATTAGCATTGTTGTCCTGAGCATGTTTGAGTCCTCAAACTCTCATGACGTCCCTGTTTTGAGGGTCACTTACAGCCCACCTTTTCATCTGTATTAGGCTTGCATATAGGGCACCGTAGGTTAGCGTTAGGGCTGCCTTTAGACTGTGTTAGGGCTGCCTTTAGACAGCGTTTAGGGCTGCCCTTTAGACTGCATTTAGGGCTTCTCTTAGACTGCTTCTAGGGCTGCCTTTTGGACAGCGTTTAGGGTTGCTCTTAGACTGCATCTAGGGTTGCCTTTTGGACAACGTTAAGGCCTCTCTTAAACTACGGCTAGGGCTACTTTTTGGACAGCGTTAGGGCCTCTCTTAACTGTGATAAGATTCCTCCAAGACTGCAGCTAGGGCATGCTTCCTTGACAACGTTTTTGACTTCTTCTTTGATAATGTCTAGGGCTAGGGCATCTCCTCTACGGCAGCTCCCTTAGTCTTCTTTCCTCCAACGTCTAGGGCTTCCACTCCTAGATTTCCCTTCCACTAAAACCCAAGACAAGTGGAGAGAAATCAAGATAGAAGTGTGTGTGAGAAATGACTCTCAAGTCATCTCCTTTTATACTAAAACGTTGAGCACTTGTGGGGTTTATTTGGTTGTTGGCCGACCTTGACGAATTGTCTTATAACACAAATAAATTCATATCTCCATGAATACTTATCGAAATCGGATGATCTTTAGATCAATCCTACACCTCTCAATGAGAGGGATCCAAGAAAAATATCAGCTGCCATAAATAAGATGACCCACATGGAGTTTGTCCCTAGTTGCCAATTTAACACTCCCTCTCAACTAGGGAGAACTCCATCCGCTAATCCATCTATCTGACTGTACTATCTCTGCCATCAGTGCCTTGCACTGCGCGGCTCTGCTCTGTTGAACCATGAAGAAGAAGAATTGATCGAGAATGTCTCATACCATTCTCTGCTGACCCAAAGTCAGTTTCATATGAGGAGAGTGTGTCCTACCACTCTTACTAACCCGAAGTCAGTTTCATTAATCCCAGATCAATATCATAAGAGAGTGTCTCAAACCACTCATACTGATCCCAAGTCAGTTTCATTGATCCCAGATCAGTGGAGGTCATCCTAGCATAGGGAGTACGGTAGTTACAACGATGCATCCATCGATAGTACTACTATGGTCCCTAACCCCATTTCCTTGCCCATTGATTAGATGAGAGGTACTTCCCATGAGTCCCAGACTGCATGGGTAGGATGCCTCGACAAGAGAACTAATCATCCTGTCCACAGGAGAACGAATCATCCTGTCCATTGGTCGCCACAGGAGAACTAATCATCCTGGCCCACAAGAGAACTAATCATCCTAGCTCACAGTCACCACGGGAGAACTAATCATCCCGGCCCACAGGAGAACTAATCATCATGTTCCATAGTTGCCACAAGAGAACTAATCATCCCAGCCCACAAGAGAACTAATCATCATGTTCCATAGTCACCACGAGATATCACAGGGAAAGGTTGAACCTGTGACCTTGTACATAGCACACCACCAGGGGAGGGTGAGTCGCCCTGTGGTTATATGTCGCTCCAATAAGTACCCCAAGCCCCCCAAAGCTCCCAGAGCTCAGTGCATGCAACATGTAGGACCCTTATACGAAGGTCTCTCAACGACTCCAAGTCGTTCGGGAAAATCACATATTTGACCTTTCCCCGGGGCTTTGACAAAGTGTCTGCGACCTATACATCAGTCTCAATGCGATGGAGCCTCCTCACTCATCGACTTACCATATCCCAGATAAGGTAGTATCTGATGTCTATCTGCTGGCATAATCGAATCCCCCCCTGGTTGTCACAAAGAATCACAGTGGTATTCATCGTGTGTACAAACAGCTCACTGATGAGCTTCCACAACCAGGTAGCTTCACACAAGATCATACTCGTAGCTATGTATTCAATGTTGACAGTGCTTATAGCAACCGACTTCTGCTCCCTGCTCATCCATGATATCGAAGCAGAATCTAGAGAGAACCAACACTGAAAAGTGCTCTAGAGATCCTCCACACTGCCTACCCAATCACTGTTCGAATAATCATGCAGCTTCATGTTTCCGACAGTTTATCTCAATCCATGAGAGATTGTGCCCTGAAGATATCTCAGAAGATTCTTGACACCAATCTAGTGAGGCTCAACCAAATATGAGCTCACCATGCTAACTGCAAAGCATATATACAGACAGAAGTTCACCAAGAACATCAATGCATTTCCCAAATCTGGTCCAGCGTCACCACCATATAACTTCATAAAGTTATGATCCTCAAGGTAGTCACGAGCTTGCAGTTTACCATTCCATATCTGGAATCCAACTCCTTCTTACTTTTGCAAGTGAGAGGGTCTGCACCTGTCAGAAATAGGTCGTTTCTCAAAAGGTGCCGATATGAGAGGTCTATCATCCACAACCTTCAAACAATGGTTTGGATCGGCTTCACTTTTAGTGAATCTCAGCTTCATCAGACAGCTATCAATCCTCTCAGATTAGGCCCGAGGTGTTTTGCTTCAAGCCATAGAGGGCTTTCTTCCACCTATATACATGAGATTCCCAATCATAAATCTCAAACCCCTCGGGTTGTTCCAAATTTGTGGACTTGCTACATGAGGGGAATGATCCCGTTGTAAGATTTTCATTCGGTACATCTCGGACATGTACCTTCATGCTCTTCTTGAATTCAAGCATCCCTGTCACCATTTGACTCACATCGGGTAAGGTCCCATAATAAGTAGACATTCAGTGCTATAGATGAGATATGTCAATTAACATGATCCCCAATGGACCATCCTGCAACTTGATACAAATTGCCAACCCTGAACCCATGAGAAAAAGTATCTTTGAAAATTTCATTTTCAAACACGTACCTTTCCATCAATGAATGCCACCATGTAGCCTTTGACTTCCATTGCTGAAATGGACACCAGGTTCTTCTTGCGATCAGGTACATAAAAGAGATTCTGTAAATGAATCAGGTTACCCTCATACAATTGAGGGTAACATTTCCTACACCCTTTCCGGGATAGGTGGCACTGGCTCCAAGTATAATCCCACGATTGTTTCTTACCAAATTCGAGAGAGCACCCTTCTATCCGATGAAGTGCCTTGAAGCACTATAATCAATAAGTCAAATTCTGTAAGGAGAGGGATAATACAAGATAACTTTATCTTATCAGAAACAACATTTGATTTTCCATACCTGGGGTTCCTTGCTTTCTCTGAAGAGTCGGTCGTTTCCTTGATGACCTGCGTTACCTATCATTCCTCTGACCATTGAATATGCCATGGAATGATTGTTATCATCATCAAGTGACATGTCCCTGCCATTCGAACACTCCTTCGCATAATGGCCGAACTAGTTATCTGCCTTTCCTTCCACCCTGAGATCTGATCTTCCCAATGAAGTGATCTTTAGGTAGGCCATATTTCGCTGCACTATTCTGATAATATTCTCTGCTTCGATTTCACCCTCGGTGAATTTGAAGAGGGATGAGGAACCCATTGATCCTTTTGTCCTTTCCTAACTATCTTCGATGATTGCTCTTTCACTCTTGCTTGGGCTTTGTCTTCAACTCAACTCTGATACCATGTTAATTTTAGATATGTTCTATGCTTAGAGCAATTTATTTCAATTTTCACAGTTAGCTCAATATCTTTTCCAAATTAGCAATCACATCAACATTAAAATAAACTGCAGATAGAACATAAACATTAATCGCAGAAGACAAACCAAGACAAGAGGACACAAAATGTGGCGCTAGCCAGGGACAACCCCCAATGTGGAGAAACCCTTGATCAATTCTTCTTATATGTTATTCAATAGTTCAGCGGAGAGAGAGATAGTACATTTACAATAGAAGTCAACATTTTGACTTATCGAGATAAGAGCATAGATCATTTCTAAGAAGATGATACATGAGATCAGTTGAAGACATGCTGCTTCAACTGATTCTCCAATGTGACTCCTTCACCTATCATTGTGCTGCATCTCGTCATCATATTGCACCTCATAGTGTTGCACCATGTTGCACCCATGATCACATCATATTGTTGCATACTGCACTGTTGTCCCATGTGCCATTGTTGCACCATGCTAGCCACTGTTGTCCTATGTGGCATACTATTGTCCCACTATTAGTGACATTGCCATTCCATGTTAGCTTGTTGTCCCATTGTTGCTATCCCATCATAGTATGTTGTTGTCCCATCAATGTCATTGTTGTCCCATCATAGTATGTTGTTGTCCCATCAATGTCATTGTTGTCCCATCATAGTATGTTGATGTCCCATCACTGTCATTGTTGTCCCAATTGCTATTGCAGCACCATGTCTTGTTGTTGTCCCAATTGCTATTGCAGCACCATGTCTTGTTGTTGTCCCAATTATTAGCATTGTTGTCCTGGGCATGTTTGAGTCCTCAAACTCTCATGATGTCCCTGTTTTGAGGGTCACCTACAGCCCACCTTTTCAGTGGTATTATGTTTGCATCTAGGGCACCATAGGTTGGCATTAGGGCTCCCTTTAGACTGCGTTAGGGCTCCCTTTCGACTGCCTTTAGGGCTGCCCTTTAGACTGTGTTTAGGGCTTCTCTTAGACTGCTTCTAGGGTTGCCTTTTGGACAGTGTTTTGGGCTGCTCTTAGACTACGTCTAGGGCTACCTTTTGGACAATGTTAGGGCCTCTCTTAGACTGCGTCTAAGGTTGCCTTTTGGACAGCGTTAGGGCCTCTCTTAGCTGTGATAAGATTCCTCCAAGACTGCAGCTAGGGCATGCTTCCTTGACAATGTTTTTGACTTCTTCTTTGACAACGTCTAGGGCTAGAGCATCTCCTCTACGGCAGCTCCCTTAGTCTTCTTTCCTCTAATGTCTAGAACTTCCACTCCTAGATTTCCCTTCCACTAAAACCGAAGACAAGTGGAAAAATCTAGATAGAAGTGTGTGTGAAAAATGACTCTCAAGTCATCTCCTTTTATATTAAAACATTGAGCACTTGTGGGATTTATTTGGTTGTTGGCCGTCCTTGACGAACTGTCTTATAACACAAATAAATTCATATCTCCATGAATACTTATCGGCATCGGATGATCTTTATATCAATCCTACACCTCTCGATAAGAGAGATCCAAGAAAAATATCAGCTGTCATAAATAAAATGACCCACATGGAGTTTGTCCCTAATTGCCAATTAAACATAAAACATTTCCTCAAATTTTGTGCTCAAAAAAAAGTTTGCATCTTGAAAGATTTGATCCCCTCTCAGTGTTTGGTAGATCCAAAGCTAAGATGGATCTATGCTAAGTGAGTACACTCCAATCCTTCTTAATCATGGGAGTCATGTTAATTTTATAACTCATGAAAACGAAGAAATTATAACATAGATTGTTTTTTACGTAAGCTAAGATGTTTATGATTTGGAACTTCCAAAGATCCATATAAACACAAATTGAATAAAATTCCTCATTAAAACCACCAAGTATATTATATTTTGTTGAGGATATTGATTATTCACTTCATCTCTTAAGCCATGTGAAAATGCATTAATTATTGGAGATCTTAGAGCATAATCAAGTGTAGTGTAGATTAATGCTTAATTCATCTTCTTGATAATTACTTGTGAGTGTTAGATGTCTTCTTATTACTTGTTATGCCCTCTTCAACAAGCAATTATAGAAATGTACAAAACATAAAGATCACACTGAGACAATAGACACCAAACCTAACCAAAATTAGGTTGTTAGCCAAAATTAAGTTGGCAGACCCCAGAATTAAAAGCATGCAATATAATGATAAATCAGCAAACACAACATCTGCAGGCATGGAAAATAAATAAAACTGTCCAATAATTTTACAAAATCAGAAAACACGCGCAGGTTGTAATGCACGAGTGAAAACGCAAAACTGGGTACACCTATTAATTATCAGGTGAATAAACTTCTATTAATAACCAAGGTAAAAATGGTCTGACCAGAATTAAAAACAGGCAACATAATGATAAATCAACAAACACATCTAGATGAAAGGAAAATAAATGAACCTGTGCAAAATTTTAGAAAATAAGAAAACGCATGCAAGAGGTATGCGAAAATGGAATGAACAAATGCTGTACACTACTTCAGCTTACTGCTGCTTCCATCTTCTTTGCCCCTCAAAATATTCTACCTCCTCTTCCTGCCTCTGACCGTCAAACTGAAATGCTTCCATCTTCTTTGCCCCTCAAAATATTCTACCTCCTCTTCCAGCCTCTGACCGGCAAACTGAAAAGCTCCAGATACAGGGCTGGAGGACTCCAGGATTTGCACAATGGCTCTTGAAAACTTGCAGAAACATGGTTTTTTTCAAGTAATGCAAACGCTGAAATCCAATATATCCAGCAGAGAACAATTGCAGAAGGGTAGGAACAAATAAGGCATCACATGACAAATGTAAAAGCAAGACTGAGAATGGCAACAGATGGAAGTGGATAAATCCAAGCTAAGACTCAAGGGTTCCAAAACTTGCACGATGGCTCTAAAGATATCCCAAAGACAAGAATCTACCATTAAGTAATGCCGAGCATTGCAATCCAATGATAAAGCGGAGAACGATTGCAGAAGGATAACAACAAATGAGAGTGCAAATGAGGAATATAAAAATTGGACGGAACGTAATGGAGGTCAGGAGATGACTCCTAACCAGCGCAATAGGAGGATGGTCGATGGCTCTTGAACATACGATTCCCAGTGAGCTCAAGGTGTGAAGAGCTATCAAAAATATGAATCCATCATTTTGCTTAGTCGATTATTATGGCAAAAAGGGGCTTATCGGATGTATGCCAAAGACACTGCTTGCTAGAGACGAGGGACTATCATCTAATTAGTAATGGTCCTTGGCTTTCTGATATAGAAAAATGGAATCGTAAGGGCTCATTATCGTATTGAGCCCGCAAATAAGTTGTGGCAGGGGGAAGTCGTCATCAAAAAAGCCAAGACAAAAAACAGCAGGCATGGCACTTAACCCAACAAACTAATTAGATATATCGATATGAGCTACGACGTGACAGATTTAACATTTCTACTTACAAACCTTGAAAGTGGCACGCAACTCAACCAGTGTGTTAAGACGGAAAGCTCCCCCGAGCAAATTTGGAGGTCTAGTTCCCTTTCCATTGATAGAGCCTAATTTCCATTATAGCCAGTAAGGGTGATTGCTAGGAACCAAATAGCATCACATTGCTAGCAAAACAAATCGAGGAAGTCTGCACTCAATATTGACACGAGCGCAATAAAACAAACTACAACGATAGAAAGTCCTCCACTGTTCACTTCACGTGAAAACTAAATTCCATTGCACTAAGAAAAAATAATAGAATGGTCGTATCTGCATGCATGTAACCATCAACACCATGACCAATACTTGAAAATTTACCTTCAGATTGATTAAACAATTCAGGTCGATCCAGCTTGGCATCCTGAATTGACTAATCAAGCCAAAAGGGTTCAAACGCTAGACAGATGAGTGTCACACTTGGCCGTCATTTCTAATCATTGGTCATCGTAGGCTATTGTGTGTTCTAGAAACCAGATAGTTTAGCTTGCAACAGCTTTTACTCGCTCAAATACTTAAGTTTGTATCATCTCTAACACAGTTCCTGAATTGATGAAAACGCCTCATTTCAGTCCATTTTTATTTTACTTGAATATTTGATTCTGCAAGGAATGCATCATTATGAACAACATATACATTTCCGAGTGAGAAAGATAGGCATGGGAGAGGAAGAGAGACCCATCTTTGACAGCCTTAGCATTCGTATAAGTAGAAGACAAACAGAGATACAAAACCTAAAAGACCGATAAATGCAAGAAAAGAACAAAAATAACCGGCCACTTTTGCCTTCATTTAATTTAGTAGTGTATGCTGAAAACAATTAGAAAAAAACTTCTGAAAATTAACAATGGATATTGTATAAAAATTACCAATACCATAAATACATTCATTTTAATGCAATGCATCTTACGACCTTTGAAGAAAATACCTATGGTTCTAGTCCTGGTGTTTTCTATGCAGCACAAACTGCATTTCTCATCTGAAAATGAAAAAAAAAACCCAAAAAGGAAGGTTCAAATGAACCACTTCATAAATGTCTTTCTCTCTCAATGCTTCCAGAACAGATATCTACTTTTTCTCATCTTTTTCTGCCTCAGCGGCCTTCTTCATCCGACCTCCAACCAACCGTTGGTTCATTCTTTCCACACGCAATTTGGCATATGCTTTGAAGTTTTTCATTTCATCTGTAACCTTGATAATTTCAACTGACGGTTTTTCTTGACTAATTGGCATATATGAGCCTTGAACTTGAGTAGCTGTAGCCAGCTCCTCTTGACTAGAATCACCCGCCTGCACATAGATATGCAATAATTATTATGCCTCGTAAAGGAAAAACAACCATTTTAAAAGAGAGTTTCCGATTTAAAGTTACTAAATAGCATTCAAAGAAAAAATCCTACCTTGAGCTTGCGAGCACTTCTTGGGAAAACAACCAACTTCGCTTTGTATGTTTTCAGCCGCTGAACATTGGTTTGAAGACCCTCTAGGGAGTGATTTTTCCGGCGATGATCAACTGCAATACCTATTGTTGGTGCATATTTCTTAGGAATGCCTGCTGCCTGTAGAACATGTCCAATGAGTTAACATTTGAATAAAATAGTCATCGTAATCCTAGCAATAAACATGAAAAATATAGCTAAGCATGGAACTCTTTAGAGGATTATATGTCCATTTAACTCGGATAGATCACACGTCAATTCAAACCCTTCAAAATTCTACCAAATTTACAACAAATTTCCCTACTGCTGCTTAAAAAGTTTTAAAATGATATATAGTTCACCACTATAGTAATTCTTAATTCACTAGCATTATGCATTTATATCAAGTTTAAATTTCCATGCAAGTTGACTTTTCAAAAACGACAAATTAACAGATCATTGTTAGTGTATTTGTAAAGAACTGAAACAAGAAAAAGTAACCCTCCATGGCCCTCCTAATAGGCCTGAACCAATTGTGAGCCATATGCTTTTAATAAATTAACTGAGCAAACTCACCTTCTATGAAAAGCTTCCAACAGCATAGTTAGATATCAAAAATGAAGCGGGATAGTGAAAAGATAAACAAGGATTCACACCATCAATGATGCTTCTTTGATAACAAATATGATAAATATCCATGTACAGAGAAAACTGTTTTAAAAGAAAAATGAAACTGAAACGACCATGGTACAAAGTTGGATCACAACTGTTAAGAGGGACTGAAAAGCAGCGAGCAGGAATGTGAGCCAACAATTTCCAAAAGACTCTGGGAGCTTTTCTATATAAAATATAGATTTACATATTTTGCTGCATATAAGTTTAAGAAAGAGCATGCAGAATGGTAAATTAGTTGGAAAATTTTGAAAACAAAGATCTTTGATTAATGATGATTAATCAGAGCATCAACAAACTGTAAGAGATAAACTGAAAAAGACAAATTATTATGCTATCTATTAAGCTTTTTTAAGCCTCTTGCCACAAGTAATTTCCAATCTCTTCTCCTGTGGTTTAATTCCGGGAGCGTAGGGAATTGTTTTGGTAGAATGGGAAATCATTCCAGGAGCAGGCTTCGATAGCAGGAACACCAGGGGGGTGGAGGAGTTCCTAGCAGCTAGGTGTTGAATGCATACTTTTCTACCATTTGGAAAACACATTGTCTGATCCCGTAATGTATATTCCAGCAAGGTTCTCACTCACAGGCACAATCTAATTCAAGATCAAGCTTTATCTAACTCATTCTGTTCAATAGGTTGTCAATCAAGAGACTACGATTTAGAAACATTAAAAAAGAGAATATATGGTGATTTAAACACACTGATAAAGACAATATACAATTTAAAAACATTCTGAGTGATGGAAAAGAGACCAGAAGGGTAAAAAAAGATAAGACCATAAGATAAATGATGATAAATAAAAGAAAAGATGACATTGTCTGACCAAACATAAGTACAATTCCATCTATAGAGCTTAATAAAATGTAAGTCAAATAACACAAAAACCTCTTTACTCTATACACAACAATTGAATATTGAAACTACAATCTCACCTTCAGCTCTTCAAGCGAAAATCCTCTGCCCGCACGAATTTTCATGTTGTATTTTTGTGTTTGGCCATGTACAATTGGTCGAAGAGGGCCAGATGTGGGGCGCGGAAAGATCTTCACAGCCTTTTTTTGACGAGCTGCAAAACCATGCTCAAACACTCAGATAAGAAGGCATTATTGAAGATATAATGAACATGTTGGACATGCAAAGCTCTCATCTTCAACAAGAAAAAAAATTTAAAAAATAAGCATGGTTAGGTTTATGGCATTACCAATGCGTCTCCTCTTCTTGCGGGCAGGCTGATTGAACCATGTTTTTACATAATTTTGCCAATGCTTCTTAAAATGCCCATTGGGCACTACATTGTTGTGCTTCACCATCGCTTATCTGAAGCACCAAAAAGATGAAATAAAAATACTGTTTTCACTTATTTAAAATATAAATTTCACAATAAATAAGCTTCAAATGATACTGACAATGATTTTCCACTTGTTAACTCTGTGTCAACACAAGTATGACAACTGATCATGGGCCCATTCTATGGCTAATTTATACTAACGTGCAACTGTATTGACGTAACATTTAAGAGAGCTTTTGTATTGGACCTTGGTCTAACACAGTGTTCCACCAAGGTTCCGGGACGAGGGGGCGAGGGAGCGAGGGGGCGTGGGAGCGGCCTATGCAAAAGCTCCCTACCATTTTTTAGGAAACGTGGGGGAGCATCAGGGTCTTAAAAATTTATAAATATAAAATATAATTTATTAATTGAGTCCACTATGACAATTTGCCAATTTGGTTTGAATTGAAAAGCTGCAAAGCATAGCATAGGCCTGTTCATGGTGAGATATGCATTAAACTGTTCATGGCTGTTCATGGTGAGATATGTATTAGACGCTGTTCATATATCAAACGCTGTTCATATATTAAACGATGTTCATGAGGTTGTTCATGGTGTGATATGTATACAAACGATGTTCATATATTAGACGCTATTCACATGTCAAATGCTATTCATGTCATATGAATATGGAACCATGTTAATGCAATATGGAGTCCATACATGGCATATACGCTGGAAATATATACATTGAATATATATGCTGGGCATTCATATAATACACCACGCAGTCATACACAGTCATGAGGATATCCACGCTGCTGATGAGGATGAGCCACGCAATAGATCCATTGACATGATACAGCCGCAGGCATAGATGGCAGCCACGCAGATCCGTTGTCATATAGCCGCAGTAAGGAAAGAAATTTAAAACACAGTCATGAAGGGAAATTACACGCAGATCAGGGAAACTTCTACGCAGTCTAAGAGACATGTAACTTACAGCCAAAAGAAGAACTGTTCACGCTGAAAAATGACAGGTGTGGCAGCCGCAGTCAAAGTTATAAACTCAGGTACAAGGTCCCACATTAATGGCACGTAGCTGTAGATGACAGCGTGGTAAATCCAAGGCTGTCTATAACAGTCTTGACATCTGATCTCGGTGGTTCTTCTGTAGCAATTTAAGCATGTTGGACAGCATAATATAACAGTGATTAGAAGATGAAAATCTCGGACGAAGGGACTGTGTTATACACAGCAGTCCTGGGATATCTCGGTAAAATCTCAGTGCCAGTACAAACATCTTGTACAGCAAGGAAACGCCCCCTCAGGGAAGGGAAACGCCCCCCTGGCACGTCCCCCTGAGTTTCCTCATTTTTGGGAGCGTGGGGAAACGTCCCCTTCTAGTCCCCAAGTCCCCAGAGCGCAGGGGAGCAAGGAAACTAGACCCCTAGGGGGGGGGGGGCAAGTCCCCATGGAACACTGGTCTAACATTAACTTCAACATTTAGTATTTACTCTATGAAAGAAAACTTGAAACCATCAGTATCCTATTAATAAACACTATTACAACAAATATCATTAGCACCTGATCCATTAACATGATGACACGTGGCTTTATATTGTTGCAGGCATAAAGCCTATATGACATACTATAGAAAATCACATTGCCGATTATGAACAGAGAAAATTATAGTGGCAAAATGACCATTAAAATGTTGAGGGGGGGAATTTTTATTAACACAATAGTTTACATGGTTTAGCCCAAAATGCATACAGTATTATGTCTTCAATAGCCAACAGAAAATAAACAAAAACAATAACAAAAAAACATAACAATGAAATGGAATTTGCAACCTCAACACGTCACATTGGAGCTTGACATTCACATGGGTTCTCCAATTCTCTGCAATGGAGGATGAAATTCGCCAAGGGCTCTTCAATTTTCTTGCAATGGAGAGGCAGATTCACCTTGGGTTCTCCATTTCTTTGCAATGGAGGGAAGAAATCACCTTGGTTTCTTCAATTCTTCACAAGTTACAACAGTAGCAGGTTCACCTTGATTGCATTTTCTGCAAAAGAGCACCAAATCTACTTTCTTTGAATCTTCACAATGGAGCCCCAATTTCATCTCAAAATGTCAGAATCCGGGATTAGATGGTCACCAAAGCAAAGTTTGAAGGGAAATAATTTTTCCTAACATGGGGTTGCTGGGGGAACTTGGAATCTTCATTTATTTGCAACAAAAGGGCAGATTTGCCTTGGGTTCTTCCATTCTTTGCAATAGAGTACCAAATCAACCTTCAGTTCTTCAAATCTTCACAATCGAGCCCCAATTTTATCTCAAAATGTCAGAATCAGAGATGACTGTCACCAAAACAAAATGTTTGAAGTCCAGAATTGTGTCCTAATATGGAGCTACTGTCCGCTATCTATGTAGCCACTTACCCACACCAGTACTCATTGGATATGTTCCTTGCACCATTAATACACATTCTTCCTCCATCTCATCTACAATCTTTGAACAGTGGCATACTTGATAACCAAAATCTCAAAGGGGAATCGGTGGACAACCTTTTGGTCTCTTGCTCATTTACAATGCAGCGCAACAGGTACTGCAATTGTTAAACTGTCCATAAACATGGAACAAGCCTCATTGGAGTAATGTCTCTGGACCTAGGTGAGGATTTCAATGGTCACTTCTAGTTATTTTAACCCTTAGTGAGTGGGGTACATAGACTTTTTCACAGTATCATTCACCACCATTGTAAGCCTAAGCTCACAAGTCAAAGCCATGTAAAAAACATATGAGGCCTTGTATTAGGTCTCCTAGACATGTGTCTTGTCAATTTGTCCATTGTGATTGGCCAAACCAATGCCCTGTCCTTTGAAAGCTTCATCTAGGCAATCTCATTCCTGAATCCTGACCAAATTGGAGGACCTTGGGAGGCTTCTCATGAGGACTCATGGTTTTATGGGAGCCTGCTTTTTGTAGGGGTGATCACTGGTGTATGGGCCAGTACAACTCATGTCAAGGTGCACCTATGTCATTCCACATGGTTAGTGTCTATAGATTCTGTAGGTGACCTTGGCCTTGGTGCGGTATTAATCATGAAACTCTCACAGCATAGCAGTCTCTTGTGACAACATTCGTGCTTCCCAAAGCAATTCACAATTCCCAATGCAAAATGGTCCAAGTCGTAAAAAAGTCAACCAAGACTCAAATTGTAGAGCGGGACTAGAGGATACCATCTGACATGGAAGTTTTCCATTCACGGCATCTGGTGAAAAGTTATGGCTCGATCATACTTGGTCAATAGTACATAGATTATTCTAGGTAGATTTTCACTTTCAAAGGTAAGTCGTGGCCTCTCTTGAGATGCTTGGAAAAATTCAACCCCCTTTGGGGAATTATCTAATATTTTCGTAATAATTTCAAGAAATTAAAAATTTCTAAGTCTCAAATTGTGTAAGACTAGCAATATTTTTAATGAGAGTCAACTAGGCATTAACTAGTTGTTAGAGATTATTCTAGGTAGATTTTCACTTTCAAAGGTAAGTCGTGGCCTCTCTTGAGATGCTTGGAAAAATTCAACCCCCTTTGGGGAATTATCTAATATTTTCGTAATAATTTCAAGAAATTAAAAATTGCTAAGTCTCAAATTGTGTAAGACTAGCAATATTTTTAATGAGAGTCAACTAGGCATTAACTAGTTAGAGATTTTTCTATAAACAACTCGGCTCTCCTCCATTGTAATTGTCGTTGTTCACTTGAGACAAGTGCTATCTAATAAAAAGGGCTTGTCTTTTTTGCAAACATTTGTGCTTTTGTGTAATTGTGGAGTGCCTATTGTTCATACTCTTCTTCTTGCTATTGCCATTGAGTATTAATTTTTTCAATTCTAATTTCATTTTGCTAATTAGTAAAGTTATCCAAGAACTAATGTTCTCTACCATTGAGAAGCTAATACGCTACGTAGGAGCAAGAAACTAGGTTGCCCACTTGTTTGTTTTGGTTTCGCAGGTAAATCGGTCTAAGAGTTCTACATTGCTTCAGAAGAGGGCATTATTATCCCAAGGGCTTCATATTTTGCTGCCCACAATCAACAATGGTTGTAAGGTTGATTAAGTTAAAATGGGGGTGATTTCCGAAAGTACCAAGGCTGCTGTTAATTTATGGTATGTTCTATGCTTAGTGTAGTTTACTTCGATTTCTTCTTATTAGCCACTGTTTAGCAATCATATAAACATAAAGTAAAGCGCTTATAGAACATTAATAGATCGACAGAAAACAAGCCAAGACAAAAGACACCAGATGTGGCGGCTAGCCAGAGACAAACTCCAATGTGGGGAAACCCCTTGATCAATTCTTCTTTAGTCTTCAATAGTTCAGCAGAGAAAAATAGTACAAATTCATAAATCTGTAATTTTATGACAGCAGCAGCAAACTCTAACCAGCAGAGTCAAATCTGGTCAAACAAGATGAAATTGACCTTCAATGTGTTTGGTCAATTTCCCGGTCATCTAGTCCTCCAATAGCAAGAAGCAGCCCATAAACGGCCCCAAAAACACAGTCAAATTGCAGTCAACTGAAGTCAACCTGCTGCCCCAAACTAGGGCAGTCAACGTTGGTCAAACCAGAGGACCGATTGCCTCAGTTTGCTTGCCAAAAATTGCGGCATGCCTAGGAGAGGCTGCCACACCAAAACCGCACTCCTGAAAAGTCAACACTTGGTCAATGTTGTCCTAAAACATCTTGTTGCAGCTTCTGCGTCCTCCTTCTCATGTGTGAGCTTCTCTTCCTTGTGTGTAAACCCAATCAGCTAAGGAGAGAAGAATGAATGAGAGATGAGATGAGTGAATAATGACTCAACCTCACTTGTATTTTATATGATATGCTAGGCATGTGTGCCACACATTTATCTATTGGCCGACCCTGACAATTTGTCAAGTAAATACAAATAAATTCATATCTCCATAAATACTTGTCGGAATCAAATGATCGTTAGATCAATCCTACACCTCTCGACGAGAGGAATCAAGGAAAAATATCAGCTGCCATAAATAAGATGACCCACATGGAGTTTGGCCCTAGTTGCCAATTTTAACACCTACTACCTAGACATGAATCAAACCTAGCAACTTAGAGGGATATCTACTTCACACTCCAACAAAGGGCGAAGCCCGAAGGCACTGGTAAAAATTTCCAACAACTAAAAAATTAAAAATATAAAATTCTTCAAATTTCTTTTACTTTTATGCACTAGAGTAGGATTTTTGCTTGCTAGTTTTTATTGTCAAACTAACAAAATTGCTAGATCTAAACCCCTCTTTGATACAAATTATTTCTTGCATTTACAATTGTATCTAGCCTTTTGGTTGCAGAGTACAATGTTAAGAGGGCACTCTGATTGCTAGACCTCCTTTTCAACCACCATAAATGACTTCTATTGGCCTACAAATAAGTATCTTGCATTATAACTTGTAATTTTTCAGCTCTATACTAGTTTATAACACTGTTTTAAAAATCGGCTGAATCGATTCCGAAACAGCTGAGTTAGACCGAGTCGTTGCATGACTGGGTCGACTCGGCGGCCAGCTCGGTTCAACCGGCCGGGTTGTTATCGAGTGGGTTACCGAGCCGGCCGAATTGGTTACCAACTCGGTCGGCTCGGTGGGAGCGATCGTAAAGCGTATTTTTTTTCAACTTGGGTTTTTGGGGACCCCAAAGCCCATTCTAATGTGCCTTTGGGTTCTTTGGGGTCCATTTCCCTCTCCCAAACCCTATAAAACCTACCCAACCCCTCTCATTTCCTCACAGCCATCTCATTGCATTTGAGTAAGAATTTGTGAGGAGTTTGAGAAGAGGTGTGGAGTTTGTTTTCGGAGCAGCAATGAGGAGTCTTCAGCAAGCATTGGAGCAAGGGTAAGGAGCTTCTTGGGCAGCCATTGGAGCAGCATTGAGGAGTTGGTTTGTCGGAGCAACTTTGAGGAGACAGTTTGTGCCTAGAGGTATTTTTTTTCACTTCTAAAAATCTGTTTTTGCTTATTTATTTTTTTGTGCAAATCTAGAAATTGAAAAGAGTGTTTTTTGTTAAAGAAATGAACATTGAAGCAATGGTTTTTTTTTGTTTTCATTTTCAGATTTTTTTTCCTTTCATTTCCAAGTCAAAAAATGGCACCTAGAGCGAAAGATGTTGCTTGGGCATATGTTGAAATGGTTGATAGTCAAATTCATTGCAAATTTTGCCATAGAAATATTAAGGATGGTCCTAGGGGCATTAATAGGCTGAAACAACACTTGGCAGGGATTAGAGGTCAAATTACTCCATGTGAATCACCACAAATTGGGGAGATTAGGAAGCAGTTGTTAAATACCTTTAAGAAGTTTAAAGAAGAAAAGGCTACAAAAAGAAATAGAGGCTGAAATTGGGAGGAAGAGGAGTATACAAAAAATTATGGCTACCAACCCCCATTTTGATTTTGAGGGTTCTTCTTCTATCCCTTGCACTGATGCATCCAACCCCTTCTGATATGTTCCTCCCTCTTTGGAGTCTATTCAAGAAAAGGGTAAAGGTAAAATGAAAAAGAAGGGTGATATGAATATCAAAAGTTATTTCACTATCACACCCTCCTCTCCATCAGATGCACATGGTCCTGAAGCTAATAGAACTTTGCAGCCCACTTTAGATGACCATTGGAAGAAAGAATTGACGGAGACTACTTGTGATTACATATGTAGATGGTGGTATGACGTTGATATCCCCTTCAATGCTTCCCTTGGGGGGAGACTACTTGTGATTACATATGTAGATGGTGGTATGATGTTGATATCCCCTTCAATGCTTCCCGTTCACCATATTATGAGCCTATGTTTGATGCCATATTTGTTGCTGGAAAAGGCTTCAAAGGCCCTACTATGCATGAGATAAGGGGGTATCGTTTGCAGAAAGAAATTTCCTCCATTAATGAGTATTTGAAAGATTTCAAAGACTCATGGGCAAAAACAAGATGTACCATCATGTCAGATGGATGGACTGATCAAAGGAACCGTACCATCATAAACTTTCTTATCTTCTGCCCACAGGGAACCATGTTTCTAAAATCAGTTGATGCATCTGATAGGGTGAAAGATGGACAATTGTTGTTTCAGCTATTGGATGAGGTTGTTGAGGAGGTGGGGGTGGCTAATGTTGTTCAAGTCATCACAAATAATGCCTCTAACTATGTTCTTGCTGGTAAATTGTTAGAGGAAAAACACAAAACCATCTTTTGGACCTGTTGTGCTGCACATTGTATAGACCTCATGCTTGAGGATATTGGCAAATTAGATTGGGTCAAAAACATTGTAGATCATGCCAAAAGCATAACAAAATTTATCTACAATCATTCATGGAATTTGAGCCTTATGAGGATACACACAGGGGGCAGGGATATTATTAGGCCTGCCATCACTAGATTTGCTATTCATTTTTTGACATTGCATTCTATGCTTTCACGACATAGAAACTTGCAAAAGATATTTCAAGTGATGAATGGAATCAAAGCCAGTGGTCTCTCAAACAGGAAGGCAAAGAATTGAAAAATGAAGAAATATTTTGGAGAAAGGCAGTAGAGATTGTGAAGGTTGTTGAGCCACTAGTTAAGGTTTTGCGGTTGGTGGATGGCGAAAGATTGGCTATGGGCTTCATTTATGAGGCTATGGATCATGCAAAAGAGCAAATAAAGAGGGCATACAAAGATAAAGTGGCTAAGTATGAGCCCATTTGGGCAATCATTGATGAAAGATGGAACAATCAACTCCATCGCCCTATAGATGCAACTGGGTATTTTTTGAACCCACGGTATCATTATAAAGCTCAGACAATAGAAGCTTTGAGTGGGGAGGTTAGAGATGGATTGATTGACTGCATTAATCACATGATCCCATTGGAGTGTAATCAGTTGGAAATACACCGACAGATCACAACCTTCAGCAAAGCCATAGGTACCTTTTGGGATGAACCTAGCAAAGATTGCAAGGGAAGCAAATGAGCCAGGTTAACAAAAATTGCAATTTTCGAATTCTTAATACTTATTTTGTTAAATTGTTTATAATTTGAAAGTTGGATATAATTTGTTGAGCTAACTCATTACACTACTATGTTTTTTGCAGCACAATAGTGGGAGGCCTTTGGTAGCCATTGTCCTCAATTGCAAAAGTTTGCAATTCGTATTTTGAGTCAAACTTGCAGTGTTACTGGGTGTGAGCGCAATTGGTATGTCTTTGAGAGGATTCGCACGAAGAAGAGAAACCGCTTGGATCAAAAACGGTTAAATGATCTAGTCTATGTCCAATACAACCTCTGGCTCAGACGCAACCAATTGTTGAACAAAAGACCTGATTCAGATCCCATTGTGTTGGAAGATATTGATCCAACATCAGATTGGGTAGTGGAGAGTCATCCAGCAGAGTTTGATTCTGATGAGGATCTTGATTTGGATTTACAGGCAGTGGCATCACTTGAACAAAATGTTCAGTTGAATGCAGATCCACTTGTACCAGCCTCAGGCCCAGCCCCAAATCCTCCAATTGCAGATGCTTCCTCTGCTTAGCCACGACGAAAGCGCATACCACGTCTATCAAAACGTGTAGCTGTTGCACAGCCTGCTAGTGTACCACTTCCACAGTTGCAGTTGGAGATGGGGATGAGGAGGAACCATGGGTTTCCATGTCTGACTCTAATTCAGAGGTTGAGCCAGATGATGTTGGCTCCTCTAGCAGTAGCCAGTAGTACTGTTCAGTGGTGACTAGTGATGTTTCACAATTTACTTTTGTTGTAGAGGCCATTTCTATATCATCATCATGTATGTATTGGACAATGCACTGGGTGCCATTTTGATATAATGGATATATTCATGAGCCTACTTTGATCATATGTTGTCTTCTATCTATATTCTAAAGCTTTGTGTTTGGAAACATGAATGAAAATATTTAAAATTATGTTTTTATTTTATAAAAAAAATAAATATTTAATGTATTTTTTACAACGACCAAGTCATTGAAATCAAACAGGGCAAGTCGATACCAAGTCGGAGTCGACCCTCGGTCGTTTCCGAGTACGAGTCAGAGTTTTAAAACATTGGTTTATAAGCAAAAACTTCATGTTAGAGTTGAATAATATTTATTTTCCAGCCATCAAAATTGCATAATAATTTTATAAAAAAATTCAAAGTTATTAAACATAACTCAGAAATCTGAAAATCAATTTCCAGCTAAGTTGGAAATTGTCTTGCCAACACAAATCTACTAGAGGGGAGACCCCAAAGCCTCTACAATCATCCTCTAACCCTTCCACGCTCTCAGGTAACTCCCTATAGGTATTTTTCACACAGTAGTTTAGCTATTTCAGCAAAATAGGTTGCTGCCCCTATGTTTCTACGCAGATTTTACAGATTGTCATACAAGACAGCAAATTATTTTGACTCGTAATTGCTTAACCAAACTTCAGAATTAATAGATAATTACATATTTGATTAGGGTAGCTCCATTAGACCAAAATCTATAGGTTATATGCTATATCTTTGAAGTACTTTCGCTACTAATATATGTTGTAGAAATCTGCACTGGTTTTAAGCAGGACAGCAGACATTTCAAGAACACCTCCACCCCATTGACTCCATACCAAAGCACTAGACATAAACCAGAGCTGTTGGGGGATATTTAGGGACTCCTCCCTTGGCTGTTTAGGAGGTGTTGAGCCTAAATAGCGAGGGCTTGTACCGAGGTTGTTGAATGGTGTTGTCATTAATGCCAACGTTAGTTAATGAATGCTTTTATATTTGTCTAGATTGCATCAAGTTGGAAGTTCCATTGAAGGATAACTGGAAACCCTAGCTCAAGGGTTTGGATTCCCTGGACGATGGACATACAATGCACTTGTTAGAGGTTTCTGAATAAGCAGATCAGTGAGTGTGCCTTGGAGACCCTCGCCATTGGATTCTCCTTGTCATGGAGATTTTGTTGATATGCGAAGCATCTCGTGGGCCTTCATGGTTTGTGAGTTATGCCCGTTAGAAGATGAAGGAGCCATCCTGTGGGCAAAACCCCCCAAAAGTTGATGATGTGGCATCTCACTATTTGATAAGATCGTGAAGTCAAATGAAATCTTCCTATTAAGAATAAATTAATTATTTTGAGGGCATTAATCATTTAATTAAAAAGATCAAGGATTGTGGCTCCAAAGTATTTATCGTTCAAATTTCAAATGGCTCTCAATCAATAGTTGGCCTCATCAAAAGGTATTTTGGCTCCATAGAATTCGAGTTTCAAATTTTTAATTCCCTCCAAACACAATTCAGGTACCTCTCATGTGATCTTCAAAATCTATGTGAAGGCATTTGATTTGACCTCTACTCAATGCAATTTTTAAACGTACATCTCTTGAGGGATTTGACTCTGTGTTTGATCTTCAGCTCTGTGATGAAGAAGTTATTCAACAATAGGCTTGAAGAGCAACCTAATCTCTAAGCAGTGAGGGTTTAAAGGGTAGGGTTTTTTTATCTTTGATCTTGCCACCTGGAATTCGTTGGTTATCTTTTACAGGACTCATCCCTTGTTAAAATTGGCAACTAGGGCCAAACTCCATGTGGGTCACCTCTTTTATGGCAGCTGATATTTTTCCTAGATTCCTCTTGTCTAGAGGTGTAGGATTGATCTAAAGATCATTCGATTCCAACAAGTATTTATGGAGATATGAATTTATTTGTATTTACTTGACAAATTGTCAAGGTCGGCCAGCAGTTAAATGTGTGGCACGCATACTCAATGAATCATATAAATACAAGAGAGGTTGATTCATTTTCTCAACATCTCATCTCACTCATTCTTCCCTCTCTCCTTAGCTTTGTGTTATACAATGAGCAGCTCACACGTGGGAAGAAGGACGCTGAAAGGAGGACGCAAAAGCTGCTGAAGGTCTCTTTGACCTGCATTGACCAAGCGTTGACTCATCAAGGGTGCGGTTTTGGTGTGGCTGCCTCTCCTAGGCAGGCCACAGATTTTGGCACAAAAATCGAGGCAATCTGTCCACAAGTTTGACCAATGTTGACTGCCCTAGTTTTGGGCAGCAGGTTGACTTCAGTCAACAACAGTTTGACTGTGTTTTTGGGGTTGTTCAAGGGTTGTTTCTTCAAGTTGTTCGAGGGCTAGTTGATCGGAAATTGACCAAGCATATTGGAGGTCAATTTCAACTCGTTTGACCAAGTTTGACTTTGTTGATCTAGGGTTTGCTGCTGCTGATATAAAATTACAGAATTCTGATTTTGTATTATTTCTCTCTGCTGAACTATTGAAGATAAAAGAAGATTTGATCAAAGGGTTTCCCCGCATTGGGGTTTGTCTCTGGCTAGCCCCCACATCTTGTGTCTCTTATCTTGGCTTGTTTTCTGTTGATAGTTTAATGTTTTATCTGCACTTTACTTAATGTATATGTGATTGCTAATCTGTGGCTAATAAGAAGAAAAGAAGTAAATTGCTCTAAACATAGAACATACCATAATTTAACATGGTATCAGAGTTGAGGTGAAGACAAAACCCAAGTAAGAGCAAGAGCAAGAGCAATCACCGAAGAGAAGGTTGGCAAGGCTATCCTAAAAACTTCATGGGGTCCTCAACACTCTTCCCCGCCGAAGACAAGCTCCGTGAGAAATCTGACTATCACGGATGGAAGATGTCTCTCAATCTAACTTTAGAAGATCAGGAAGTGTTGGACCATGTGAGAGGCAATACTGTTGCGCCTCCATCAAATGCATCCGTTGCTGCCAAAAGCAAGTGGTCCAAGGGAGAAGTCAAAGCAAGGAAGATCATCCGAGACTCTATCGACAAGCGCCTGGTGGCCTATGTTTCTAAGCTGACAACCTCCAAGGAAATCTACGATAGACTGGTGAGTTTATTTAAAGTTAATGATGCAAATCAAGTTTTGTTCCTTAGAAATAGACTGAAGGAAATTAAGAAAGGCAAAGATAAGAGTATGCAAGCATATTTCTTAAGGATCACCGAGATCAAGAATGATCTCCTATCTATTGGGGAAGTAGTTCCTGACAGGGAAATGACTATCACAACTCTTGGAGCACTGCCACCTAAATGGTATATATTCAGGACTACTCTTCTCAACAATAATGTCATCCCAGGATTTGAGGAATTGATGGCTAGACGTATTCAAGAAGAAAAAAGGATGGAAGAGCAAGAAATGCCCGCACTTAAAGGCCATCCCTCTGCCTTTTCTTCTCATGCTAAAAGAAGAAACAATTCTGGGGCTAAATCCAAAGGAAAGGTTGGACCAAAGGGTGGAAGAAAAGGTCAATGTTACAGTTGCAAAAAAATGGGCCACTATGCGAGGGAGTGCCCTGATAAAAGGGACTCACACCATGACGATGACCAAAATCACTCTCAAGGCAATCAAAGGAATGGCAGGTCCAATGGCAGAGGTAAAAGAAATGTCGAAAATCAAGGAAGAGGACAACCCTTCAAGAAGGCAAGAAACTCCAGGTATGAATCTAATGTTGTTAACAATAAGCAAGATGAATATTGTCTACCAGCAGCCCTCTCTACTACTGCTCCCTCAGACTCACTAGGAAATTGGCTTATTGATAGTAGTGCCTCAAGGCACTTCACTAGCTACAAAGAAGCTCTCTCCAATCTGATAGAAAAAGAGACCAACCTGGAAATTTCTCTTTGGGACAACGCAAAATATCTCGTGAAAGGCGTAGGGAATGTCACTCTTCAATTGAATCAGAGTAATACAATTCATTTGCAAGAAGTCTTATATCTATCTGATCTCAAAAAGAACCTGGTGTTTGTTTCGGCAATGGAGGACAAAGGCTACAAGGTAACCTTCATTGATGGCAAGGTACGTGTATGGAAAAAGAATTTTAAGGAAGCTTTCACTCTTGGGTTTCGAGTCGATTCATTATATCAAGTCAGAGGAAGTCTGCTGGGTGTCATGTCTTGTGACACATCACTTCAGTCCGAACTATGGCATCAGAGGTTTGCTCACCTTCATTATAAAGCTCTACCCAATGCAAGACAAATGGTGACAAGGATGCCCGAGTTCCAAGTAGAGCAAGAAGGTGTATGTCCTGGATGTGCCGAAGGGAAGCTCAAAAGGGGACCATTCCCCTCAAGCCAAAGCAAGACCTCTGATATATTGCAGTTGGTTCACTCAGACATATCTGGTATGATGCCTGTGAACTCTTTGGGAGGATATTTATATTACCTCACTTTTACAGATGATTATTCTCGCAAAACCTGGATATACTTCTTGAAAAAGAAGGATGAAGTGTTCACTTGGTTTCGTCACTTCAAAGCCTTGATCGAGAATCAAACCGAAAAGAAGATCAAGATCTTAAGGACTGATAATGGGACTCAGTATGAATCCAATGAGTTCCATGACTTTTGCAAAGAGGCTGGCATTAAGAGGGAGACTACAACACCATATACTCCTGAGCAAAATGGTGTGGCGGAAAGGAAGAATCGTACGATTGTGGAAGTTGTCCGTGCTATGCTCCATGATCAAAGACTTTTGAAGTTTCTATGGGCCGAAACTGCGAATACCGTCGTATATGTGCAAAATCGATGCCCTCATCAAGCATTGGGTTCCAAGACTCCCGAAGAGATGTTCACTAGTAAGAAACCTGGCGTATCTCATTTTAGAATTTTTAGAAGTCCAGTATATTTTCGTGGGCTATAGCGAAAACACTAAGGGCTATAGAATCTATGTCGCTGATCAAAGGGAAATCGAGATTAGCCATGATGTCACCTTTGACGAAGATATGGCTCTTAGCAAAGTTGACAATCTTCCTACTCAAAGGGGATCTAAAGAAGCTGACACCATGGAACCAAAGGAAAAGGAAAATGAGACGATGCCCGTTGTGGAAGAACCTATGGATCCTATTGAGCCCGCTCCACAAGAGCCTTCCTCTTCTAGGAAGAGGTCTTCATGGCTTGGGGGGACACTTGATGATGCTGAAGGGCACGTTGCACCTAGGGGAACCTTCCGGGAAAGTAAGAAGCCGACCAGGTATCAAGGATACTTGACCATCATGAGCATGATCATCCAAAATGAGCCTTCATCATTCGCAGAAGCTGTCAAGCATCAAATATGGAAGGATGCTATGACTGAGGAATATGAGTCCATCATAAAAAACGATGTCTGGGATGTGGTTCCCAAACCCCAGGAAAAAGTAGTTGTCACTTCGAAATGGCTTTACAAGATAAAGCATGCAGTTGATGGAAGTGCGGAAAAGTATAAGGCTCGTTTTGTCGCTCGTGGCTTCTCTCAAAAGGAAGGTATAGACTATGACGAGATATTTGCACCTGTTGCCTGATATACCACCATCCGCTCGATCATAGCCCTTGCTGCTTCGCAAGGATGGAACCTACATCAGATGGATGTCAAGACCGTGTTCTTGCATGGTTCGATCAAAGAGGAGGTCTATGTGGAGCAACCTGAAGGATTTGAGATTCATGATCGAGAATCTCATGTGTGCAGGTTGAAGAAAGCCCTCTATGGGCTGAAGCAAGCACCCCAAGCATGGTATGAGAGGATCGATAGCTACTTGATGAAGCTGGGATTCACTAGGAGTGAAGCCGACCCTAACCTTTACTTTAAGGTTGAAGATGACAATCCTCTCATACTGGTGTTGTACGTTGATGACCTCTTTCTAACAAGTGCAAACCCTCTCATTCACAAATGTAAGAGGGAGTTGGCTTCTGAATTTGACATGAAGGACCTAGGACTGATGCACTATTTCCTAGGACTAGAAGTTTGGCAGAAGCCTGGGGAGATTTTTCTATCTCAAGGAAAATATGTGGTGAAGATATAGGAGAGATTTAGTATGGTGGACTACAAGCCCATAACTACCCCGATGGAGCTTGACTTCAAGAAGTTAAGCGGTAGTGCTACCGGACCCGTTTTACGAAATGCTACCGAGTATCGTCAACTCATCGGAGCATTAATGTTCTTGGTGAACTCTCGTCCGGATATATGTTTTGCAGTCAACACGTTGAGTCAACATATGGTTGAGCCTCACCGCTCACATTGGATTGGTGCCAAGAATTTGTTGAGATATCTTCGTGGCACAATCACTCATGGGTTGAGATACACTGCCGGAGATGCGAGACTACATGGATATACCGATGTTGATTGGGTAAGCAGTGTGGTGGACCGAAAGAGCACTTCTGGGTGTTGTTTCTCTTTGGGATTTGCCTCGATATCCTGGATGAGCAGGAAGCAGAAGTCGGTGGCTTTGAGCACTGCCGAGGCAGAGTACATTGCTGCTAGTATGGACTCTTGTGAGGTAGATTGCTGCTAGTATGGACTCTTGTGAGGTAGCCTGGTTGCAAAAGCTCTTCAGTGAGCTGTTTGGATTTACATTGGATACCACCGTGATCCTGTGTGACAACCAGAGCGGGATTCATTTATCAGAGAATCTCGTATTTCATGATCGCTCCAAGCATATCAATATCAGGTACCACTATATTCGGGATATGGTGCAGCGGGGAGCAATAAGGCTCCAACATATCGGTACAGATGAACAGGTTGCCGACATTTTGACAAAGTCCATGGGAAAGGTCAAATTCTTGACTTTCCGAGAACGACTTGGTGTCGTTCAGAGACCCTCATATGAGGGTCGAGTATGATGTATTGAGCTCTGGGAGCTCCAGGGGGCGCAGGGTACTTCTTGGAGCGACATGCGACCACAAGGCGACTCACCATCCCCTCGTGGTGCACTATGTATAGGGTGAAAGGTTCAACCTTCCCTTGTGACAACCCGTGGCGACTGTGGAACGGGATCATTAGTTCTCCTGTGGGCCAGGATGATTAGTTCTCCGTGGCGACTGTGGAACAGGATGATTAGTTCTCCTATGGGCCTGGATGATTAGTTCTCCATAGCAACTGTGGAACAGGATGATTAGTTCTCCTGTGGGCCAGGATGATTAGTTCTCCTGTGGCAACTGTTGGACAGGATGATTTCTTCTCCTGTGGACAGGATGATTAGTTCTCCTGTCGAGGCATCCCACCCATGTAGTCTAAGACTCAGGGGAAGTACCTTTCATCTAATCAATGAGTAGGGAAATGGGGTTAGGTACCATTAGCAGTACTATCGATGGACGCATCGTTGTATCTACCGTACTCCCTATGCTAGGATGACCTCCATTGATTTGGGATCGATGATACTAATCTGGGATCAGTGAGAGTGGTATGACAAACTCTGAGACTGACTTCAAGTCAGTGGAGGATGGTATGATACATCCTCGATCATTTCTTCTTCTTCATAGTTCGAGCAGAGCAGAGCAGGGCCAAGTAGTGCAGGGCAGTGCATTTGATGGTTGGGATAGTAGCGATGGTCAGATGGATTGCAGATGGAGTTCTCCCTAGTTGAGAGGGAGTGTTAAAATTGGCAACTAGGGCCAAACTCCATGTGGGTCACCTCATTTATGGCAGCTAATATTTTTCCTAGATTCCTCTTGTCGAGAGGTGTAGGATTGATCTAAAGATCATCCGATTATGACAAGTATTTATGGAGATATGAATTTATTTGTATTTACTTGACAAACTATCAAGGTCAGCCAATAGTTAAATGTGTGGCACACATACCCAGTGAATCATATAAATACAAGAGAGGTTGATTCATTTTCTCATCATCTCATCTCACTCATTCTTCCCTCTCTCTCTCCTTAGCTTTGGGTTATACAAGGAGCAGCTCACACGTGGGAAGAAGGAGGACGCATTAGGGCAAGGAGGACACTGAAAGGAGGATGCAGAAGCTGCTGAAGGTCTCTTTGACTTGCGTTGACCAAGCGTTGACTCATCAAGGGTGCGGTTTTGGTGTGGTTGCCTCTCCTAGGCAGGCCGCAGATTTTGGCACAAAAATCAAGGCAATCCATCCACAGGTTTGACCAGCGTTGACTGCCCTAGTTTTGGGCAGCATGTTGACTTCAGTCAACAGCAGTTTGACTGTGTTTTTAGGGTTGTTCAAGGGTTGTTTCTTCAGGCTGTTCGAGGGCTAGTTGACTGGAAATTGACCAAGCATATTGGAGGTCAATTTCAACTCGTTTGACCATGTTTGACTTTGTTGATCTAGGGTTTACTGCCACTGATATAAAATTACAGAATTCTGATTTTGTACTATTTCTCTGCTGAACTATTGAAGATAAAAGAAGATTTGATCAAAGGGTTTCCCCGCATTGGGGTTTGTCCCTAGCTAGCCGCCACATCTTGTGTCTCTTGTATTGGCTTGTTTTCTGTTGATCGTTTAATGTTCTATCTGCACTTTTACTTAATGTATATGTGCTTGCTAATATGTGGCTAATAAGAAGAAAATATGTAAACTGCTCTAAGCATAGAACATACCATAATTTAACAACCCTCTACTCTGAGGCAAGTTTTTATCATTATAAGCCAGCAAAGATTGGTTTTTGGTTGTTACAAGACCACTAGCTCATTCGGCCTTATTTCTAGAAAGACCAAGCTCTGAAGGAAGGAGCAAGGGTCTTCTCTGTTTCGGCCCTATTGATTGCATTACATATCTAAGGATCCGAGCATCTAAAATTCCATACTATTATCTAGAATAGTTGATGCCTAATCATTTATGATGGATCCTTCAAGTGCATGAAACTTCAGTAATTAATTAGTTCGTTGAAGCGGTGTTTTATTCTTTATGCAGCCTTGTTCCCTTTTTGTACATCTTTGAGACTCATCTGGGAGCGTTTAATTTTTTAGTACAAGTGCACACTACTGAAAATTTATTGGCACAGTCAATCGAGTCTATTGTTGCAAATTAGGGCACTAGACATGATTATTGTTGAATTGTGGTGTTCAAGGTATGAGACACCACTCGGCTTCCATTTCAGAGATACAAATTCCACGTAATCTAAGGCTTATATTTCAATGATTTATTCACTCCTCATCTGGAACAGGCATTGCGTATATCTGTGCACCTGTGATCTTTGGGCAACGATTTTTTAAAAAGAGCAGCAATCCAATTATTGCAGACTCAACTATTAAATTGGCCTTCTTCAATTGCGACCTCGACTGTGATCCAAGACATTGTGCACAATTATTATTTTATTACATGCATTACTCTTATTCAGCAAGCTGATATCACTCAAGACTCAAGGCGGAGGTTGTTCTGGTTCCAAGTTCTAAACAAGTGGAATTGATCCAGCGTTGTGGTTAAATACATGGAGAAGACATGAATGTTTCAAATCGTCAAGTGTGTTCAATTAAAAAAGTGGAACAAGTCACGACATCTCAAGGGTTAATGTGGCTCTTGCGCAAGGTCCCCACCGTAGCTTTAGATTGACACATACATGCTCTCATAGGCACATTTAGGAATCAGCTTTTCCTGGTGACTCAATATATTGTTGTTTGATGAAGCCTTGTGAAACTTTGAGTTTTTTTAGATATATCATATGAGTACCTTGTTCGTGCATATGTAATATGGTAAGGGAGAGGTTGGGTCCCATGTTCAAATATTTTATTTGGTTGCAATTTTGTTGCACAGTTTACAAAGGTTGGTGATTGATGTTATATTTGGAGGGAGCATGGAAATTTATATATTGTAGAGTAATTATTTTGGTTTGATATGATCATATATTTGGATCAAAATTGGGAACTGGAAGACATTAGGCAATTTGTAGAATTTGTAGTTTACTATATGGTTTTTGAATGCTTTTATATTTGTGGTGATAATGAATGTTTTTATATTTGTCTAGATTGCATCAAGTTGGAAGTTCCATTGAAGGATCACTAGAAACCCTAGCTCAAGGGTTTAGATTCCCTAGACGATGGACATACCTAGCTCAAGGGTTTGGAATCCCTGGACGATGGACATACCATGCACTTGTTAAAGGTTTCTGAAGAAGCAGATCAGTGAGTGTGCCTTGGAGACCCTCGCCATTGGATTCTCCTTTTCATGGAGATTTTGTTGATATGCGAAGCGTCTCATGGGCCTTCATGGTTTGTGAGTTATGCCCGTTAGAAGATGAAGGGCCCATCCTACGGGCAAAACCCCCCAAAAGTTGATGATGTGGCATCTCACTATTTGATAAGATCATGAAGTCAAATGAAATCTTCCTATTAAGAATAAATTAATTATTTTGAGGGCATTAATCATTTAATTAAAAATATCAAGGATTGTGGCTCCAAAGTATTTGTCGTTCAAATTTCAAATGGCTCTCAATCAATGGTTGGCCTCATCAAAAGGTATTTTGGCTCCGTAGAATTCGAGTTTCGAATATTTTATTCCCTCTAAACACAATTCAGGTACCTCTCATGTGATCTTCAAAATCTATATAAAGGCATTTGATTTGACCGCTAAGCAATGCAATTTTTAAACATACATCTCTTGAGGGATTTGACTTTGTGTTTGATCTTCAGCCCTGTGATGAAGAAGCTATTCAACAATAGGCTTGAAGACCAACCTAATCTCTGAACAGCGAGGGTTTAAAGGGTAGGGTTGTTTTATCTTTGATCTTGGCACCTGGAATTCGTTGGTTATCTTTTACAAGACTCAGCCCTCTACTCTGAGGCAAGATTTTATAATTACAGGCCAGCAAAGATTGGTCATTCGGCCTTATTTCTGAAAAGACCAAGCTTTGAAGGAAGGAGCAAGGGTCTTCTATGTTTCGGACCTATTGATTGCATTACATATCTAAGGATCTGAGCATCTAAAAGTCCATGCTATTATCTAGAATAGTTGAGGCCTAATCATCTACGATGGATCCTTCAAGTGCATGAAATTTCAGTAATTAATTTGTTCGTTGATGTAGTGTTTTATTCTTTATGCGGCTTTGTTCCCTTTCTGTACATCACTCTGAGGCTCGGTCTGGCAACGTTCAATTTTTTAGAACAAGTGTGCACTACTAAAAATTTATTGTCACAGACAATCGAATCTACTGTTGCAGATTAGGGCACTAGACATGACTATTGTTGAATTGTGGTGTTCAAGGTCTGAGACACCACTCAGCGTCCATTCCAGAGATACAAATTCCACGCAATCTAAGGCTTATATTTCAATGGTTTATTCGCTCCTCATCTGGAACAGGCATTCAGTATTTCTGTGCACCTGTTATCTTTGGGCAACGATTTTTTAAAAAAAGGAGCAGCATTCCAATTATTGCAGACTCAGCTATTACATTGGCCTTCTTCAATTGCGACCTCGACTATGATCCAAGACATTGTGCACAATTAGTATTTTATTACCCTGCATTACTCTTATTTAGAACGCTGATATCACTCAGGACTCAAGGCGGAGGTTGTTCTGGTTCCAAGCTCTGAACAAGTGGAATTGATCCAATGTTGTGGTTAAATACACGGAGAAGACATGAATGTTTCAGATTGCCAAGTGTGTTGAATTGAAAAAGTGGAGCAAGTCACGACATCTCAAGGGTTAATGTGGCTCTTGCACAAGGTCCCCACCGTAGCTTTAGATTGACACATACATGCTCTCGTAGGCACGTTGAGGAATCAGCTTTTCCTGGTGACTCAATATATTGTTGTTCGATGAAGCCTTGTGAAACTTTGATTTTTTTTTAGATATATCATATGAGTACCTTGTCCGTGCATATGTAATATGGTAAGGGAGAGGTTGGGTCCCATGTTCAAATATTTTATTTGGTTGCAATTTTGTTGCACAGTTTACAAAGGTTGGTGATTGATATTATATTTGGAGGGAGCATGGAAATTTATATATTGTAGAGTAATTAATTTGGCTTTTTGGTTTGATATGGTCATATATTTGGATCAAAATTGGGAACTGGAAGACATCAGGCAATTTGTAGAATTATTAGTTTACTATATGGTTTAATATGATTTTTGAGAGCATTATTGAACCAAATTAAGAACTGGGAAAAGCATTGAGATCAGAAGCATTTGCAGTAGTTGATGATGCCGGTATGAGCAACTAGGGTTTTGTTACAGTATATTGTTTTAGCATCCTATGATCCCAAGCTCGTCAAGGATAAAACTTACAGTTGGGCATAGGTCAAACTGGTGGCATCTAGGTTTGTGCTCGTGGGCACAAGTAAACAGTGATAGCAGTTGCAATATTACAAGATTGTGATGCTTGAGCAGATACAGTTCAGATCATTGTGTTAGTGGATTGGATGTACTACTACTAGGGTTATTAACAAATATATCTATACGACAAGCAGAGTTGGGTTTCAGTTGCAGAAGTTGAAGTACATCATTGGGATTGACAGCTAGGTTTTGATAGTTGAACATATGAAATTGTTGCATCTGTTGATGACTTTGTGCCAGTATTACAAAACGACTAAAGCCAACAGTTTATTTGATGTTATTTATTTCATTGAGCACAGGGGGATCGAGTCTGAAAATTGTGAAACATGATCCGTCGGTTGATCAGGGTGGTTAGGTGGTGCAAGGCAGGAGAGTGGAGTTTCCTTAGGTTGGATTCTAAGAACTTGATGTAAATCTTTGAAAGACAAATATTAAGAAGCGTTTGATGGTTTTTGTCCCGGAGGGGTTTCCACCTAAAAATATTTGTCCATTGTCTATTGTCTCTATTTGTTATGCATTATTGAATGGTATTGATGAAGTTTATGCTTATCTTATGCTAATAACAATTAATTCTTTGTTGAATTAAAAATATACTAATTGATAAGAAACACCGATTCACCCCCCTCTCAGTATTTTCAAAGGTAAAAGTGGGTCCCATGCCATATGTGTGCCCAAGACCTTACGGCCCCAATAAAAAGATCAGTAATAACTCCCTTGAAGAACCTTCTTTATTATGTCATATGGAGAATTTGGTTACAAAGAAATCAAACTTTATTCGAAGGCAAAGGTGGATGCCCCTTGTGCATAGCACACAAGGTTCGAACTCCCTTTAAAGAAAAGGAGGTCACTATAAAGATAGGCAGGCCCCCTTCGAGCACCTTTGTTCAACCAGTTAATAGCATGAACTTATTTTGATGGTGCTTGTCAGGGGATTCCAGGCAGTTGTGGAGATGGTATTGTGTTACATCTGACCTCTGATCATTTTTTTCATTTTAAACTAGGAGTGGAATTGGCACTAATAATTGGGCTGAGAATATAGCCCTTGTGGTGCTATTAAACTTACTCAAGAAAAAGGAATAAGACTTTTATAAATGGTGGGTGACTCCAAGTTAGTCGTAGATTGGTTTATGGGGAGGGCTCACCTAAATATTATAGCTATGTTACCTTGGCAGCGTAGAATCCCAGAGTTACAGGAAACTTTTGAATCAATCTCCATAGAACATGTCTATCAAGAGTTTAATCTTCAGTCTGAAGCTCTTTCAAAGGAGTTGATTGCTCTACATGAAGGCCTTTTGGTTTGCAAAGAATTCCAAGGTAAGGAGCACATCCCAGAAATACAGTCTTTTATCCCTTGATTGTTGGTTAACAGGTTCAGGAGGAGGTCATTTGGTCTTTTTGTTTTTGGATAATACTGGTGTCTTTCTGAAGGTTACTCTCAGAGTCTCGATGTATTGTTACTTTCTGTAACCAGTTGAGGTATCTGTAAAAGCTGGAATGTACTATTGACAATACTGGCTGCCTGTCATAAGCGTCTATCTGGTACATACAGTACTCTTTCTTGACATGTCAAAACCGTTCTGTGTATATTTTGAATTCTACTTGATATTAGAAAATATAAAGTATTTTTCTTGGTAGAAGGAAAAAAATAGATAATTAAGCATATTCTAGCTGTTATGTAACATGAGATTTAAAATGTTGGAACTTGTATCTAAGGAAATTTCTGTATATGCCAGAGCAAGCAAGTGTTGGCTGGCCGTAGAAAATTAAGGGCAAAAATCTGGCCTTACATCTGTCACTACAGAAAGATACCCCCTTTCTACCTATTTCAAAACTGCTGGAACTTCTTCTGATCATGCATAAAAAGGAAGTACATACATACTGTAGATGAGTAGATAATACCAAGTTTGCAGAGCTTTGATTCTTGCTTGTTTTTCTCCATATCAGTCTTTGGTCTTAGGGCGTGGATTTTGTGGCTCATCCTTTGTTGGGCATTTAGGGAGTGGTCTCCCTCAGGCGGACAATTTCTGGGTGACAGAGGGCAACTCAGCAGGGGGGAAGAGAGAATTTTAGAAATTATGTTTAGAAAATCAGGGAGGAAGAATACGGAATTGGACATGCAGGAACTGCAGACTGAAATCATGAATGAAACTCAAATACAATCAGATGGCAGCCACCTTCACTTTCTCTATGGACCAGATCAATGAAATGAAGATTAAAATTAACCAAATGGAGGACAACATGGCTAGCCTGCGAACCCAGATTAAGGACATGAACCAGAAGATAAAGCTTGACCAGCCCTCTGCATCTGACAACTCGGTTTGTGTCAGCTCCAAGTACATCCCAGATCTGAATTTGACTAATCCTACTCAACAAGTGAACCCTCTCCCTAGGGAGGCATATACACATCTCTAACTCTGTGAATGAAATGTAAATTTTGTCAGCTTTTAGAAGTTTTTGGAGAATGTATCAATGGAACAATGTATGGATCAAAATCCTCTTGAATAGCTAACAATCTAGATCTAAAAAGGACAGTAGAGGAATTCCTCTTTTTGACCTATTGTCCAATTTTTTTATCAGACTTTAATATAGGTGTCTCTAGTGTATTTGTTGTGACACCAACACAACATTTCAATATAATATAAATTCTCGATTTCGGTTTAAAAAGTACACATTTAGAAATCTATGGATGTATGTTATAGGATTTTGGTGCAAAGGATCTAATAGGATTAGAATTGTTTTGAATCATCCATGAAAAACCTGCTCTCTAAACATTGGTTGTATATTGTTGTGCCCCGGGCATAGATTATGCTAATATCATTTCTATTGCTATCGTTTACAAAAACATTTTGTGAACAAAAAATGGCATTTTCCATGTATCAACATAAATGTTTAACAAATTTACTTGGGCAAGGTGCCTCATAGAATTGATAAGTATTTGTGAGAAACCTTTCAAGAATTGCCATTTCTAATTTTGTTCACCCTTTATTAGTAAGGTTCATCTCTCAACTTGCAAATAGCTCAAGATAAGGATAGATTTATCTTCATCAAACTTCCTCGATGTCACTGGATGATTGTAAACCAATATGTCCAAGTTAGGAACCTTAAACAACAAAAGTGATGCCTTTATCAGTCATTTGACTTCTCTCCACCCAAGCGAGTATAGGTAGTTCCCTTCAAAATAACAATATGATATTATAGAGGAATCCAAACTGGATTAGAGTTCTTATTTCATATGCTAAAAAATGGTTGAAATTAGCAATGGTTTTATACTATATCAAACAATTCACCAAGAACTTTTATGGTTGTTAAATACAATGGAAGATTCACCAAGGATTTTTATAGTTGTGTAAACTTGTCGAAGATTAACCAAATCATTAGAATTAGTAAATTAGCCAACAATTTTTACGGCTGTATGTACATTAGCCTGGGGAATTTTATACATATAAAGAAGATTTGCCCAATTATTACCCTTAGGCATCTGTTCAAAAGGTCCCTGAGCATGGAGCAGAAGGTGACCCAGTCCCACTAAAGTTACTTATTCTGTAGATAAAGCATGAAAAATAAATCATAAAAATTTCCAGGAATTAACATGGCACAAAGAGTACTAAATAACAATTTTTTTCAACTGAATGCAAATACACATCTAATTGAGTCGTTGTGCATTACTGTCAACCAATTTGTTATCAACTAAACTCATCATCTTTCCGAGGAAGAGCGAAGAGTTTTAATTCTGATTTTGATTATAATATGGAAAGATATACATTACAGCAAGTACTTATTGGTTTCCAGCATCTTTACTGCCTGGAGTGATAATTTACATAATAAACACAGCGGTCAAGAAGGCAGAGGAATACTGAAAACTGGATAGGCTTCGAATCAAACCTAGAAATTGGGACATGCCCACAGCCAATGATCTGCTCTACAAGTGAGCTACATGCCCATTCATGATCAACAACCTTACCAGCCAACTAAAGATGTGTAAGAATTTGGGACATGCCCATAGCCAATGATCTGCTCTACTAGTGAGCCACATGCCCCTTCATGACGAACAACCTTACCAGTCAACAAACGGTCTGTATTCATCCATCGAATTGAACATTTTAGAAAGGCTTCGGTAATAGTTTACTTAGTGGACACCAACAGTCGAACACCACCTGGCGATGTTGAAAACTAATGAGTGGGAATTTTAGAATTGAACCTGGAATCCTTCAACCTAGGACCCGCCACCAGTCAATAAGTTGTTTTACCACTGAGTTACATGCCCGTTCACAGTTGCCACCCATAGTAATGCAACCCAATGGTGGATTACTATATCGAACACCCCTTTCACTTACAACTCCTAGCCATCTCAGCCCTGTTGCAACGTACCATGTTGCAACTAAAAAAGGTAGGTGTACAAAGCCAGCTGACATGCTGTTCTGCAAATGAACTACATCCGATGTCATGGAGCGTTTTAGGAAACAACAGACCATCTAACACGCACAACGCTAACGTATGGGATGGGAAAGGGATTATCTAGAAAACTAGCAGCCCTCCACAATCTGCACCATTGCCACTATCTACAAATCCAACGTAGGGGATGGAAGAGTGATTTCGTTACCGTGACAAAATCCAAAAGAAAATGAATGCTGCTACGGGATCGGGACATGAGTTTCTTTTAATGACATTAGTTTATTTTAATGACAGTGCAGATCCAAGTAAAAACTATGTTACCAAAAACTAGCAATGAAAAAGGGAAACGGGAATCGCGGTTTTACAAAAGGAAACCTTCCGGGGTTTTTTAAATACAAATGCGAGAATACGACTATCAACAATCATCGTACCTACATTGTGTATCAGACTAGTCAAAAGTGAACCTGAAGGCATACCTTGCAGATCTCCGCTGCTCCTCTTTCTGATGCCTGCAAAAGATTGCCCTTTCCTGCCTTCGGCTCCCCCCGGCTCCCCCGTGGCTCACACAGAGCCTAAAGAAAGCTTCAGGCGACCCAAAGCGATTGTTTATACAAAGATCCTAACCCTAAAATTACTTAATTTTTTTCAATCATTTCATGGGTTCTATTTTATTACAAATGATTTATACGTTAAATTTTAGTTGAAAGTTTTACAGGACGACAGGGAGAGACAAAGAACACATTTCCCAGTAAAATGTGGAGATAAATTCATCTCTTTTTAACCAATATTTAACTTTTCAAAAATTGATGTATCATATTATAAGTCAATAAAATGCGCTATCTTTACGAACTTTTCCATGTGGATATGTTTAACTAGGCAGGTAAAGTCCCATCTAGTCTATAAACATGTATGATGTGATTACTGATTAATAATGTTGGTTTGTTTTTTGGTTTTTCTAAGTTTCACTTAAGATGAGTATAGTATCCATTTAAAACGTTAGGAATAAAAATTAAAATATAATTATTTTAAAAGATTCATTATTGTTATTATTAAGTTATTTATTTATTTTTTATGGAAGATATGTTTCTAGTTTGAGGCATGTGATTTTCAGGATCATTGGAAGGGTTATCAAGGAAAAAGATTAATGTGATCAAGGAAGAAGATTAATGTGATCTAACGTCGTGAGATGATATTGTGGAGAGAGGTCATTATTAAGGGTTTGGTTTGCTTTGGGTCTATTGAGTTCATATGGAGGGTTATCTAAAAACTATATTATTGTGATCAATGTTATAAGAGGAATCTTTTGAGATAGTTCTCACATATTGACCTATATATTGAGGGTTATTTCCATGTGCAAGAGTATTTACTCCTCCCTAAGTAGTTTTGTGCTAACGAAAATCTTAAATTCCTTATACTCCAAGTTATGTAGGAATTTCCTTCCTATGTTACACAGGTTAGGGCTTGCAAGGTCTAAAGAGCAAAGGAGTGTCAAGTTCTTTAGTACACATGAGGGTTTCCAACAATAGTGCTTTGTTGGTCATTCACGATGCTAACTAAGGAGGATAAATGGTACCCTTAACCATACTACCATATTCCCTATAATATGAGAGTGATCTCTCGAAGTGTTATTCTTGGTGTACTATTGCAACAAGGTGACTAACAAGTTTATGTAAGGATGGTTTCTAGTGCATCTAAGGGGCTTTTAATATACTCGAGGGTACATGGAAGATTCAATTCATATACAAGATACGTCTAATGCAACACTACTTGACAAGTACCAACAAAGTTGTACAAGTGTAACAGCCCTCATGAAAATTCCACGTAATAAAAGTTAATAAAGGTAAAATAATAACCATGGTTGATGGGACACTTATTCCAAGTTGAATGTTGGGCAAGACATCATAGTGTAGGTGTTCATTGGTTTATTATGGCTAAGGAAATTGGCAAAGGCAACGGCAAAGGCTTGGGAAAGGCAAAATGGCATTTTGGCACATTTATTTATGAAAATAATGGACATTAGTAGAAAAGGGAGATGAAAGGTCACATGTTGCATGTGATGAGGAAAATGAAGGAAAATAATGGAAAACGAAGAAAATAGAGGCTTCATTAATAAAAAAGGCTTCTAAGGATCAGTTCATGGACTTTTGTTAGTTCAGTTTTGGAGCTCTCTCTCTATTCTCCCTCTCTCATACTCTTGGACACTTAGAGTTTTCTTGGAGCACTCTTGGATAGTGTGGCATACTTGGAGTTTTGGAGCAAGAAGGCAAAGGAAGAGCAGGAAAGCGCAAGAAAACATCGGGATCAGTAGCTACAGTGGGTTTTGCTTGTAGGTACCGAGTTGCATGTATGTTTTCCTCACTAGTTTGGCATGCATGGCATATGCATGTGGTTTATTGGTCATGATCTATCGCTGGCATGGAGGATTGCCTGGATTAACAATGGATTTACCTAGCCTTGTCATTTCCTAGATAACCATGGCGTTGTGGGTTCATTTCTTTTTTTTCTGGTTAGTTCTCATGTTTCCTTTAGCTTGGGTGGAGTTATTAGTTCCTCGAAGCCCTTTAATAGCTTGGGTTGAGTTACTAGTTCTAGAAGCCTTGGTTGGACAAATGCTTTGGAAGCCCTTGGTGGGTTGAGTTACTAGTCCTGGAAGCGTTGGTTAGAACAATGCTCTGGAGCCCTCAAAGGCTTGGGTAGAGACCAATTTGGTGATGGTTTTGTGATGTCCAGTCATGAAGTGGAATCATTGTTTGATGGGTTGAGGTGGTTTGGCCTCTAGAATGGTTTTGATTGATGTGTTTTATGAGGTCCCACATTTGTGCTTAAAATATGGCATGGGGGTGACTTGCTAAAGAGATATTTGGCTTAGCCATGTCTACAGTCGAGTGGTTCGTGGAAGTCCCACAATTGGTTGGCCTTTGCATCATTAATATGAGGTTATTTCTCCTCGTTATTTCTTGAGTATTATATTGGTTTATATGTGGATGATATGATTGTTGTTTCCTTTGTATTTTTGTTGTTATTATGTTGGTTATGAACATGTATTACGATAATGGCTATGCATGGCTCTCATCATGTTTTTACTTGTAAATGAATGAACAATGTATCTATGGCCTAATGGATGGAACTGCAGCTAATGTGTTGAGGCATCAATGCTTCTTAGCGATCCTCAGATGAGTATGAGACCCCTATGCTCAGATCTGTTGTTTAAACCTGTAGGTTACGTAATTATGACATGTTTGATGAAATCCTTGTCATGGCTAGTAGGGGTCCAGTTAAGTCCTTGTTCAAGTAATTGTATGTGTATCAGTATTCTGTTGTTATCTTTCATTTCTGAAAGTGGCATTTAGTTTTGGCCAGTGACCTGAGCTTTGGGCCTAAAAAAGTGGCTCAAATCCTAGAGATGCAAGCACAACCCTGGGCAGAAATGTCCCTGGACACATTCATACTCATGTTGTGGGAGCGTTTTGGGCCTCATGGACGCATGCTTGTCCATATCAAGGGAGCGGCCGAGGGTTTAATGGTCTAAAAACTTAGTGGGACCCAGGGGTTGGTTACCTGAGTGCTTGGGATGGTTCCTGGGAGTCATTTTGTCGATGTGTAAGGTATGTATGGTGTGTTTCTATCAGTTCCACTTCCTTAAGGTGACTTAGGAGGTTGAATCATATCATAGTAACTTCTCGTCACATGTTTACCCCGGTTGGCCGATTACTTGGGTAGATGTGGGAGGAGGGTACTACAACAAGGTCATTTATCTAGGTGACTCTGCTTGTATTCATTGCATGAATGCTTGCCAACCTCAATTTTACCTATTGAACAATAAATCTCTATGTTTAAAGACACTAAAATACATCTCTAACCTTCTTTAAAAAAACAAAAGAAATCTAAAATTTGGGTGCATATCGGCATGTGAAAGTGTTATGATACCACTTGTGGTGTCTCTTAATAGTTGAAAGAAAAAACCTAGATTAGTAATCATAGAAGTGTAAAGGTGGAAAGCAATAAGATGAAACCAAAGGATGAAGAAACAACAATAACCAAACCTTTATTAATATTCTAAGTAGGAAGTAATGTTCACTTGTCTTTTCAAGGGGGAAATTTCCAATTGAGTAAGAACCCCAATACAATATTAAAAATGTGGCACCCAATTACATGGCTTCTACTACTATAAATAGATGATATTATCCCAAACCTTAACTACACGGTGGGTCTTCATTAATGAGACTACATCAATTACCTAGTGGACCTTCTTCAATAAAACCAATTTCTATTATTGATTACACATTATATGTCAGGTAAAACTTGACTAGATGAAAGAGTCAAAGTTGCTCGATCAAACAGTGGTGGTTTTGGGCACGTGATTTTAGTTTCCCGTGGGTTGCATGTAATGAAGCCTTTAAAAGGCTTAAAAAGACTCCACTGCAATGGTGCAAGGGAGGTGAGTGGTGAAGGCTCACTTAGTTGAGTTTTGGCCAAGGAAATAATCGAATTATGCTGGTTGGTTTTTCCCTCAATTGGGTTTTTCCAAGATAAACATTGTGTGCATTGTGTTTATGTTTTCTAATTTCTAGCTTATTGTTTTTAATATTCTCTCAATAAATTTATTTCTCACTGGTAATTTTAACATGGTATCAAAGCCAAAGGTTTATTTATGGCTTGGCTACTTGAATGTGATGGATATATCAGAGTTGAGTTTTGGCTTCAAGGGAACACCTTTGTTGTCAAGGATTTATTTGGCTTGGTGGATGTCAAATATTAAGAACTAGAGCAAGAGATCAAAAGTGGTTGCTCAATTGTGGATCAAAAAAATTGCTTGAATGAAGTGATCGAGATGAAGGTTTGACAAGGTGAGAAGGAAGTGAGAGTTGTAGAGAAGCCTTATTGGGTTTCAATCACTGGACACATTGATACATATTGAAGTTAGAGCAATTGTAGAGTGAGAGGATATTTTAATTGCATGGTGATAGGATGGGAATCATAATAGCAACAATTAAAAAACAAACAAACAACACAAACTATATCTATCTATCTATCTATCTCTCTCTCTCTCTATATATATATATAGATAGATAGATATATAGATTTAAGGGGGCCCAAGTCAAGGTTTAAGGGGGGATTGTTAGGTAAAAATTGACTCGATGAAAGAGTGAAAGTTGCTCAGTTAAACATTTGTGGTTTTAGGCACATGCTTATGGTTTCCCATGTGTTTGTGCTCGTGGATTGCATATAATGAAGCCTTTAAAAGGCTTGGAAAGACTCCATTGTAAGGGTGCAAGGGAAGTGAGTAGTGAAGGTTCACTTAGCTGACTTGGTTGGGTTTTGACCAAGGAAATAATAGAATTATGTTAATTGGATTTTTCCTCGGATTGGGGATTTCCCAAGATAAACATTGTGTGCATTGTGTTTATGTTTTCTGATTTGTTGCCTATTGTTTTTAATCTTCTCTAAAAAAATACTTTTCAGTGGTAATTTGCCTGGATTAACAATGGATTTGCCTAGCCTTGTCATTTCCTAGATAACCATGGTGTTGTGGGTTCATTTCTTTGTTTTTCTGGTTGCTTCTCATGTTTCCTTTAGCTTTGGTGGAGTTATTAGTTCTTGGAAGCCTTGTAATAGCTTGGGTTGAGTTACTAGTCCTAGAAGCCTTGGTTGGACAAATGCTTTGGAAGCCCTTGGTGGGTTGAGTTACTAGTCCTGGAAGCCTTGGTTGGAACAACGCTCTGGAGCACTAGAAAGCTTGGGTAGAGACCAATCTAGTGATGGTTTTGTAATGTGCGGTCGTGAGGTGGAATCACTATTTGATGGGTTGAGGTGGTTTGGCATCTAGAATGGTTTTGATTGATGTGTTTCATGAGGTCCCACATTCATGCTTGGAATATGGCATGGGGGTGACTTGCTAAAGAGAGATTTGGCTTAGCCATGTCTACGGTCGAGTGGTTCATGGAAGTCCCACAATTGGTTGGCCTTTGCATCATTAATATGAGGTTACTTCGCCTTGTTATTTCTTGAGTATTATACTGGTTTATATGTGGATGATATGATTATTGTTTCCTTTGTATTTTTGTTGTATTATGTTGGTTATAAACATGTATTATGACAATGGCTATGCATGGTTCTCATCATGTTTTTACTCGTAAATGAATGAACAATGTATCTATGGCCTAATGGATGAAATCGCAGCTAATGTGTTGAGGCATCAATGCTTCTTAGTGATCCTCAGATGAGTAAGAGACCCCTATGCTCATATCTGTTGTTTAAACCTGTAGATTACGTAATTGTGACATGTTTGATGAAATCCCTGTCATGGCTAGTAGGGGTCCAGTCAAGTCCTTGTTCAAGTAATTATATGTGTAGCATTATTCTATTGTTATTTTTCATTTCTGAAAGTGGCATTTAGTTTTGGGCAGTGACCTGGGCTTTGGGCCTAAAAAAGTGGCTCAAATCCCGAAGACGCAGGCACAACATTGGGCAGAATAGTTCGTGGACACATGCATACCCATGTTTTGGGAGCATCTGGAACCTCATGGACGCATGCTTGTCCATATCAAGGGAGCATCTGAGGGTTTAATGGTCTAAAAACTCAGTGGGACCCAGGGGTTGGTTACCTGAGTGCTTGGGATGGTTCCTAGGAGTCTTGTTGTTGATGTGGAAGGTATGTATGGTGTGTTTCTGTCAGTTCCACTTCCTTAAGGTGACTTAGGAGGTTGAATCATATCATAGTAACTTCTCATCACGTGTTTATCCCGGTTGGTCGATTACTTGGGTAGATGTGGGAGGAGGGTACTACAACAAGGTCATCCAACTAAGTGACTCTGCTTGTATTCATTACATGAATGCTTTCCAACCTCAATTTTACCTATTGAACAAGAAATATCTATGTTTAAAGACACTAAAATACATCTCTACCTTCTTAAAAAAAAACAAAAGAAATCTAAAATTTGGGTGCATATTGGCATATGAGAGTGTTACGATACCACTTGTGGTGTCCCTTAATAGTTGAAAGAAAAAACCTAGATTAGTATTCATAGAAGTGTAAAGGTGGAAAGTAATAAGATAGAACCAAAGGATGAAGAAACAACAATAACCAAACCTTTATTGATAGTCTAAGTAGGAAGTAATGTTCACTAATCTTTTCGAGGGGGAAATTTCCAATTAAGAGCGAGCCCCAATACAATATTAATAATGTGGCACCCAATTACATGGCTTCTACTACTATAAATAGATGATATTATCCCAAACCTTAACTACTCGGTGGGTCTTCATTAATGAGACTACATCAATTACCTAGTGGACCTTCTTCAATAAAACCACTTTCTATTATTGATTACACATTATATGTCAGGTAAAACTTGACTAGATGAAAGAGTCAAAGTTGCTCGGTCAAACAGTGGTGGTTTTGGGCATGTGATTCTAGTTTCCTATGGATTGCATGTAATGAAGCCTTTAAAAGGCTTAAAAAGACTCCAATGTAAGGGTGTAAGGGAGGTGAGTGGTGAAGGCTCACTTGGTTGAGTTTTGGCCAAGGAACTAATAGAATTATGTTAGTTGGTTTTTCCCTAGATTGGGTTTTTCCAAGATAAACATAGTGTGCATTGTGTTTATGTTTTCTAATTTCTAGCTTATTGTTTTTAATATTCTCTTAGTGAATTTATTTCTCACCGGTAATTTTAACATGGTATCAAAGCCAAAGGTTTATTTATGGCTTGGCTACTTGAATGTGATGGATATATCAGAGTTGAGTTTTGGCTTCAAGGGAACACTTTTGTTGTCAAGGATTTATTTGGCTTAGTGGATGTCAAATATTAAGAACTAGAGCAAGAGATTAAAAGTGGTTGCTCAATTGTGGATCAAAAAATTTGCTTGGATGAAGTGATCGAGATGAAGGTTTGACAAGGTGAGAAGGAAGTGAGAGTTGTAGAGAAGCTTGATTGGGTTTTAATAAGTGGGCACGTTGATACATATTGAAGTTAGAGCAATTGTAGAGTGAGAGGATATTTTAATTACATGGTGAGAGGATATATATATGTGTATATAATGGAGTTGAAAAATATATTGCATGTAAATGGGCATACGGTTGTAAGACCTGGTAAGGCATGTGTAACCCAGGGAAATTATTGATAAAGTCTAGAGTTAGACCTAAGTGTTAAGGTGCATGCCAAATTAACGAATACCCTGGGTAATAACTTTAATCGGGGTAGGACTTGGAAGTGAACAATGCTGACTCATTTGGTTGGTTTAGCCAAATTTGGTCAAGGGAAACCCCAATTCAAGGTTTAAGGGGTAATTGTTAGGTAAAACTTGACTCGATGAAAGAGTGAAAGTTGCTTAATTAAACATTTGTGGTTTTAGGCACATGCTTATGGTTTCCCATGGGTTTGTGCTCGTGGATTGCATATAATGAAGCCTTTAAAAGGCTTGGAAAGACTCCATTGTAAGGGTGCAAGGGAAGTGAGTAGTGAAGGTTCACTTAGCTGACTTGGTTGGGTTTTGACCAAGGAAATAATAGAATTAAGTTAATTGGATTTTTCCTCAGATTGGGGATTTCCCAAGATAAACATTGTGCGCATTGTGTTTATGTTTTCTGATTTGTTGCCTATTGTTTTTAATCTTCTCTAAAAAAATACTTTTCAGTGGTAATTTGCCTGGATTAACAATGGATTTGCCTAGCCTTGTCATTTCCTAGATAACCATGGTGTTGTGGGTTCATTTCTTTGTTTTTCGGGTTGCTTCTCATGTTTCCTTTAGCTTTGGTGGAGTTATTAGTTCGTGGAAGCCCTGTAATAGCTTGGGTTGAGTTACTAGTCCTAGAAGCCTTGGTTGGACAAATGCTTTGGAAGCCCTTGGTGGGTTGAGTTACTAGTCCTGGAAGCCTTGGTTGGAACAACGCTCTGGAGCCCTAGAAGGCTTGGGTAGAGACCAATCTGGTGATGGTTTTATAATGTGCGGTCGTGAGGTGGAATCACTATTTGATGGGTTGAGGTGGTTTGGCATCTAGAATGGTTTTGATTGATGTGTTTCATGAGGTCCCACATTCATGCTTGGAATATGGCATGGGGGTGACTTGCTAAAGAGAGATTTGGCTCAGCCATGTCTACGGTCGAGTGGTTCATGGAAGTCCCACAATTGGTTGGCCTTTGCATCATTAATATGAGGTTACTTCGCCTTGTTATTTCTTGAGTATTATACTGGTTTATATGTGGATGATATGATTATTGTTTCCTTTGTATTTTTGTTGTAATATGTTGGTTATGAACATGTATTATGACAATGGCTATGCATGGCTCTCATCATGTTTTTACTCTAAATGAATGAACAATGTATCTATGGCGTAATGGATGAAATTGTAGCTAATGTGTTGAGGCATCAATGCTTCTTAGCGTTCCTTAAATGAGTATGAGACCCCTATGCTCAGATCTGTTGTTTAAACTTGTAGATTACGTAATTGTGACATGTTTGATGAAATCCCTGTCATGGCTAGTAGGGGTCCAGTCAAGTCCTTGTTTAAGTAATTGTATGTGTAACATTATTATGTTGTTATTTTTCATTTCTGAAAGTGGCATTTAGTTTTGGGCAGTGACCTAGGCTTTGGGCCTTAAAAAGTGGCTCAAATCCCAGAGACACAGGCACAACATTGTGCAGAATAGTCCCTGGACACATGCATACCCATGTTGTGAGAGTGTTTGGAACCTCATGGACGCATGCTTGTCCATATCAAGGGAGCGTCTGAGGGTTTAATGGTCTAAAAACTCAGTGGGACCCAGGGGTTGGTTACCTGAGTGCTTGGGATGGTTCCTGGGAGTCTTGTTGTTGATGTGTAAGGTATGTACGGTGTGTTTCTGTCGGTTCCACTTCCTTAAGGTGACTTAGGAGGTTGAATCATATCATAGTAACTTCTCGTCACGTGTTTACCCTGGTTGGCCGGTTACTTGGGTAGATGTGGGAGGAGGGTACTACAACAAGGTCATCCAACTAAGTGACTCTGCTTGTATTCCTTGCATGAATGCTTTCCAACCTTAATTTTACCTATTGAACAAGAAATATCTATGTTTAAAGACACTAAAATACATCTCTAACCTTCTTAAAAAAAAACAAAAGAAATCTAAAATTTGGGTGCATATTGGCATATGAAAGTGTTACGATACCACTTGTGGTGTCCCTTAATAGTTGAAAGAAAAAACCTAGATTAGTATTCATAGAAGTGTAAAGGTGGAAAGTAATAAGATAGAACCAAAGGATGAAGAAACAACAATAACCAAACCTTTATTGATATTCTGAGTAGGAAGTAATGTTCACTAGTCTTTTTGAGGGGGCAATTTCCAATTAAGTAAGAGCCCCATTACAATATTAATAATGTGGCACCCAATTACATGGCTTCTACTACTATTAATAGATGATATTACCCCAAACCTTAACTACTCGGTGGGTCTTCATTGATGAGACTACATCAATTACCTAGATGACCTTCTTCAATAAAACTACTTTCTATTATTGATTACACATTATATGTCAAGTAAAACTTGACTAGATGAAAGAGTCAAAGTTGCTCGGTCAAACAGTGGTGGTTTTGGGCACATGATTCTAGTTTCCTATGGATTGCAGCCTTTAAAAGGCTTAAAAAGACTCCAATGAAAGGGTGCAAGGGAGGTGAGTGGTGAAGTGGTTGAGTTTTGGCCAAGGAACTAATAGAATTATGTTAGTTGGTTTTTCCCTGGATTGGGTTTTTCCAAGATAAACATTGTGTGCATTGTGTTTATATTTTCTAATTTCTAGCTTATTGTTTTTAATATTCTCTCAGTAAATTTATTTCTCACCGGTAATTTTAACATGGTATCAAAGCCAAAGGTTTATTTATGGCTTGGCTACTTGAACGTGATGGATATATCAGGGTTGAGTTTTGGTTTCAAGGGACACCTTTATTGTCAAGGATATATTTGGATTGGTGGATGTCAAAGATTAAGAATTGGAGTAAGAGATCAAAAGTGGTTGCTCAATTATAGATCAAAAAAAATTCTTGGATGAAGTGATCGAGATGAAGGTTTGACAAGGTGAGAAGGAAGTGACAGTTGTAGATGTAGAAATTTTGAATAATAAACACTTATTCAACAGAGATTATCCTGATTATACACTATTGCGGAATACATGCATAATACATAACCTCCTCTACTTTTATCATCAATTTAGCAGCATAAAAAACAATGAAACATCAATAGCATGCACACATTAACACAGTGTGTAACCCGGGGAAAGCTTACAGCTGAAAACCCCACACTATCTGTATATTAATGATTGAGAACATGTAACATTACATAATACAATACTCCTCACAAGTATCCAACACTATCTCCACCTGTTACACACAAAACTAGCTCAGATCTGACCAAGTCACAGGTTCAAATCTCCTTCGCTGCTTTGCCTGCCTCCACTGCACAATGCTTCAAGGGAATCACTAACACTGAAAATCACGTGAGCACAGGCTATAATACTTGGTCTTGGCCCACACTACGCAGTACTCATTGGCATAACTCAATCCCATTGATTGTGCAAGATCTCATGCACAACTATAGTCACAACTGATAGCCATCTTAACCTCTAACACCTGTCTCCACTGAACTGTACATGCACTGAGTTAACCGATGTATTCTTCAGTTGCTTTATGAGTTAATAATTAATTCACATAACTCATCACTAGTCTAATTGCAGTTAGACTAATTACAACTAGTTTAACAAAGTCAAACTAAACACAACTCCATCAACTCCACATCCAACTCCACAGAACTCACATGCATGAGTTCTAACTGATGTCCTGCATGCAATAGCTCAACTGACTCACAAGAAAAGCGTATTTCCTTCTGACAACTGCATGTGCCACATCTGTAGCTCAAACTGAAGTGCTCCAAGAGGATAAGATAATGTTTATAGTCTAAATATTATTATGAGACAATAATATTTGACTTTTCTATTTTTAGCCTGGCAGTCTAAAAATAGACTTTGATCACACCGCTGTGAACCAGAAATAGAAGTCCATCTATTTTTCCCAACATGACCAATCATCCATAAACAACATTCTGCAACTCATAGACCATGATCCATATGTCTAAAAATAGACTTTGCGCCATAATTTGCCTACGGGCCCACTTAGTGAAGGCGACTCCTTTCCACTAAGCTCCATCATCTTGTTTCATTCTCAACACTCCCTCTCAACAAGATATGGATTATCAGCAACCCCTATCCTGCCTCGGTGGTATTCAAATTTGCTCCTGGTGAGCGCCTTCGTCAAGATATCAGCATCCTGATCCTCCGTTGGAATGTATGAAAGTAACATGATTCTCCGCTGCACACAATCTCTGATATGATGGTACCTGATGTCGTCTGTTGAGCTCCCTGCCCAATCTACATCCTCCTGTCTGTACCAAGATCCATATCCCGATGTGCCTCTCTTGAGCCTGCACACATGCGACTCCACCAACTGTCGATAAACAGTGGCATCCACTACCTCCGCTGAAGTAGTATCCTCCTTCCTCCAACCTCCAGGAAGGAACGCAGTCTTCACATCCATCTAATGGATGTGCCACCCCATCTGCACCACTTTGTAGATCCATCTCGAACCCACCACTGATTTCCCTTCCGGTCTTGGAACAATCTCCCATGCACTGTTTCTGACAATCGAATCATACTCTTCCACCATGGCGTCTACCCATGCGGGATCCTCCACAGCTTCCACGAAAGAGGATGGCTCAGTCACAAAACATTTGCTCATAAGAGCCATATATCCAGTGTACCGATCAGGTGACTGTCTCTGCCTGCGTTGGGCTGTAGGTGGTCCTACAACTTTCTCTGCATCTTGAGCCAGTCGCTCAGCTTCTGTCAAGCGCTTTCGCCCTCTGATGGTTGGCACTGCATGAGTGGTCTCTTCCACTCCATGAACCTCGTCATGTGGCTGATTGACGTCCTGAAGCTCATCTTTAGGAACTAATAGCTCCTCATCTGCATGCAAGTGTGGCTCCCTCTCAAGCGAACACTTCATGGCTTTCTCCTCCTGAAATTTTATATCCCGTCGCACAACGGTCTTACCACTGTCTGGAAAATACACACGATAGTTGTGGGGTGTATCAGTGTACCCCACAAATATCCCAACCTCTGCGGTCGGCTCCAACTTCTTCCTAGCATCCTTCGTCACATGCATGTAAACGTTAGCACCAAAAATCCTCAAATGAGAAAGATCAGGCTTCTTACCAGAATAAGCCTCCTCGGGTGTACTCATGCCAAGTATCCTGTGAGGACAATGGTTCTGCACATAAACTACTGTATTGCATGCTTCTGCCCACAAGTGAAGGGGTAGGCCCTGATCATGCAACATCGCCCGTGCAACACCCACGATCGTTCTGTTCTTCTGCTCAACAACCCCATTCTGCTGTCGGTTATGGGGAGCTATGAGCTCTCTTCGAATCCCTTCTGCTTTGCAGAAATCCTTGAACTCGCCAGAGATGTATTCACCACCATTGTCGCTCCTAAGAGCCTTCACCTTCTTCCCCGACTCCTTCTCAACTAGTGCTTTGAACTCACAGAACTTTGAGTATGTCTTGCTCTTCTTCTGCATGAAGAAGATCTAGCACTTACGAGAGAAATCATCAACAAAGATCACATAATACCTATGTTTTGCTGTCGAAGCTACTGAGAAAGGTCCACACATGTCTGTGTGAATTCTCTCAAGGATCGTCGTGGCGCGACTATCCTTCTCGTGAAAGGTGGCTTTCACAAACTTTCCCAAAGTACACCCCTTGCACTGATCTGACTGCGCAAGAGTGCCTTTAGGAAGCCCTGTAATGATCTGCTGCGGTATCTTCAAGGCTCCATGGTGAAGGTGACCCAATCTCTTGTGCCACAGCTTGCCATCATCCCGGCTCACCAATCCTTCTGCCTTGCATGCCATTGCTGCGCATCCATCTACATGCAACTGATAAAGGTTCCTCACTCGAACCCCTATCTTTCGGGTTTCTCCAGTTGTCTTGCTGCGCAAGAAAGCCTTTCCCTCGCTGAAAACAACATCATATCCCTTGTCTTCTAACATCGCCACAAAGATAAGATTCTTCTTCAATCTTGGAACATGCATCACTTCCTTCAATACGAAGGGTTTACCAGACTCCCTCTCAAAGGAAATGGTACCGATACCGATCGCACTGTATCTACCATCATTGCCCATCTCGTTGTGCACTCCAAGATCTTTGTCCTCAAGATCAGAAAACAAATCTCGATCTCCTGTCATGTGAAAAGACGCACCACTGTCCAAGAACCACATCGATCCCATCACACTTGAAACCAAGCATGCGATCAATGAAAAATCAAGCTCAAACTGCGAGGCTAGAGCCTCTCCTGCTGCAGATCCAACAGCTTGCTTGTTCTTCTTCTTCTGCGGACAATTAGTGGCATAGTGTCCGTGCTGGTGACAGTGAAAGCACTTCACCTTGGACATGTCCTGCTTCTTGCCTTTCGCACCAGACTGAGAAGCTTTCTTGTTCTTCCCCTTCTTTGCTTTGGCAGCCAAAGCGCAATTTTCTTCATCAAGTCCCTGTGATGAAGATCCGTCCCTGGTATTCCGCCTAATCTCCTCCTGCACAAGATCTGACCAAAGTCTTTTCCATCCTGGCAATTTCTCCCAACCATTGATAGAGTCCTGATAGGAATGCCAACTCTTCGGAAGACCAAGGAGAGCCAAGCTCACCAAGTCCTCATCATCGACAGTCACCCCCACACTTCCCAGCTCATCTCTGCACTGAGTGAACTTCGTGAGATACTTGGGCATACTGTCTCCCTTCTCACATTTGATGTTTCTGAGTTTATCCTTGAGCGCCAGCTTCCTATGATCGCTCTTTCTTTGGAATAGATCTGTCAAAGCTTTCCACATCAAGTATGGAGAAGCCTTACCATGCAGGCTGGACACAATGTGATCCTTCACGCCCTCCAACAGAATCCTTCGACACTTTGTTGTCTTCTTTTGCCAAGCATCAACCTGCGCAGCATCAGTAGGCTTTGGGACATCAACCTCTATGAAATCCTTCAGCCCATTATCATCTAACACCACCTCCATCATGTCCTTCCATGCAATATAGTTTGAGTTTCCCTCAAGAGCATACTCCAATCGCAATTCGTTGAAAGACATTGCAACGTTGACACCAAGAAAACATTGCTGCAAATTCGAATTCCACCAGCTCCAAACTCAACTGCCTCTGATCTAGAATTCGTGAGAACAAAGTATTTCTCATACAGAGATTGACTGTATGGGCTTTTACCAGATATCTCACCTTCCAAAGGAAGGATGAATCCAGAGGCTACCTGGCCCAATTACAGACTCTGCCTGAAGAAATAAGATGTAAACACTTTCTGAAATAATAGATCTGATGATCAACAACTCCGATACCATGTAGAAATTTTGAATAATAAACACTTATTCAATAGAGATTATCCCGATTATACACTATTGCGGAATACATGCATAATACATAACCTCCTCTACGTTGATCATCAATTTAGCAGCATCAAAAACAATGAAACATCAATAACATGCACACATTAACACAGTATGTAACTCGGGGAAAGCTTACAGCTGAAAACCCCACACTATCTGTATATTAATGATTGAGAACATGTAACATTACATAGTACAATACTCTTCACAAGTATCCAGCACTATCTCCACCTGTTACACATAAAACTAGCTCAGATCTGACCAAGTCACAGGTTCAAATCTCCTCCGCTGCTTTGCCTGCCTCCACTGCACAATGCTTCAAGGGAATCACTCACACTGAAAATCATGTGAGCACAGGCTATAATACTTGGTATTGGCCCACACTACGTAGTACTCATTGGCATAACTCAATCCCATTGATTGTGCAAGATCTCATGCACAACTATAGTCACAACTGATAGCCATCTCAACCTCTAACACTTGTCTCCACTGAACTGTATATGCACTGAGTTAACTAATGTATTCTTCAGTTGCTTTATGAGTTAATAATTAATTCACATAACTCATCACTAGTCTAATTGCAGTTAGACTAATTACAACTAGTTTAACAAAGTCAAACTGAACACAACTCCATTAACTCCACATCCAACTCCGCAGAACTCTCATGCATGAGTTCTAACTGATGTCCTGCATGCAATAGCTCAACTGACTCACAAGAAAAACGTATTTCCTTCTGACAGCTGCATGCGCCACATCTGTAGCTCAAACTAAAGTGCTCCAAGAGGATAAGATAATGTTTATAGTCTAAATATTATTATGAGACAATAATATTTGACTTTTCTATTTTTAGTTTGGTAGTCTAAAAATAGACTTTGCACCATAATTTGTTTGCGGGCCCACTTAGTGAAAGTGACTCCTTTCCACTAAGCTCCATCATCTTGTTGCATTCTCAACAATAGAGAATCCTGATTGGGTTTTAATGAGTGGGTATGTTGATACATATTTAAGTTAGAGCAATTGTAGACTGAGAGGATATTTTAATTGCATGGTGATAGGATGGGATTCATAATAGCAACAATTAAAAAACAAACAAACAATATATATATATATATATATAGATATTGGATTTGAAAATATATTGCATGTAAATGGGCATACGGTTGTAAGACCTGGTAAGGCATGTGTAACCTAGGGAAATTATTGATAAAGTCTAGAGTTAGACGTAGGTGTTAAGGGGCATGCCAAATTAACGAATACCTTGGGTAATAACTTTGACGGGGTAGGACTTGGAAGTGAGCAATGCTAACTCATTTGGTTGGTTTGGCCAAATTTTGTCAAGGGAAACCCCAAGTCAAGGTTTAAGGGGGGATTGTTAGGTAAAAATTGACTCGATAAAAGAGTCAAAGTTGCTCAGTTAAACATTTGTGGTTTTAGGCACATGCTTATGGTTTCCCATGGGTTTGTGCTCGTGGATTGCATATAATGAAGCCTTTAAAAGCTTGGGAAGACTCCATTGTAAGGGTGTAAGGGAAGTGAGTAGTGAAGGTTCACTTAGCTGACTTGGTTGGGTATTGGCCAAGGAACTAATAGAATTATGTTAATTGGATTTTTCCTCAGATTGGGGATTTCCCAAGATAAACATTGTGTGCATTGTGTTTATGTTTTTTGATTTGTTACCTATTGTTTTTAATCTTCTCTCAGAAAAAATACTTTCGAGTGGTAATTTTAACATTATAACTACCTAGTGAATTTGATTTAATAAACATGGCAAATATACATCAAGTAACAACATATTCACTTAATAAAAGAAACTAGGTAAGACCCTAACAGCCACCCTTTTTTAATGTTGTGTCTCTCGTATATTACTCACTTTGATCAAGCTCAATCATTATATTGATCCTTTCTTTCTCAATATATGTTATGGTTTCTAATAGCAAATATCATATAACTAGTCAAGGCCTTCAACATTTTGATAATTTTATTCTTGCCTTGTTGGTGCTCAATTGCAACCATGTTTTATATATATGTTTTAACATATTTTTCTTCAAAAACAATATCACCTTGCAGTTCCCGTGCCCATTATTTCAATATTATTGCACAAACCATGAGATTGATTATTTAACTATCAAACATCTTTAAGCAATATATCTTTGTTATTTAGGTTATCCATGCTTACCTTCATCATGATCCTTAAGGTTATTCTAGAAAAATCAAAGTCATTATTGCTTCCCTTTCTAGGTTATCTAGAGGGCCCGAATGAGGTGGGATGCATGCACAAAAACTATGATAATACTATGCTCCTTAATCTTTTGAATTGATGTTTTTCAGTTCCAACTTCTCTTTTCAACTTTTCAACTATTTCCTTCCATCATTGAATTGCCAACAAATGTAATTACCCAATTTAACTTTACTATGTATGTGGTAGCTATATGAGAAAAATTTATTTAATATGTGATATTTATATTTTCTTGTTGCCCTTTCCCTTATATCAAGTTGAATTCATTACTAATGAATTATTCTTGTCATCATATTTTAAATCATGAAGGTTAAGCAACTCATGCTCAAATGGTGGTTGTTGAATTTCCTAAATAAATTCAAATATTCTCTCTATAGTGTTCAATTCAAATACAGATCACTTGGGTGTTGAGAATCAAATTCTCTCAATTCTCAAATTGCATAGAAATTCAAAGTTATTATTGCTTCCCTTTCTTGGTTATCTAGGGGACCCAAATGAGGTGGGACACATGCACAAAAACTATGATAATAAAATGCTCCTAAATCCTATGAATTGATGTTTTTTAGTTCTAACTTCTCTTTTCAACGTTTCAACTAATGCCTACCATTCTTGGATTAACAACCAATGTAGTTACCCAATTTAACTTGACTACATATGTGATAGCTATATTAGACTCATTTATTTAATATGTGATATATTTATTTTCTTGTTGCCCTTTCCCTTATATCAAGTTGGATTCATTACTAATGACTTATTCTTGTCGTCATATTTTAAGTCATGAAGGTTAAGCAACTCATTCTTGAATGTTGGTTGTAGGATTTCCTAAATAAATTTCAATATTCCCTTTCTAGTGTTCAATTCAAATACAGGTTACTCAGGTGCTCAAAATCAAGGTCTCCCAATTCTCCTCCTCTCCCTCAAGTGGAAGGTTTTATAATGATTACAAAAATAATTTGTGAATACATGAGAATACTTAGATAGTTCTTACCAACAGGAGTGTGTGTGTATTCAACTTGCTTTTGTTTCCTATTGACTTTAATATTATTCTTTCTCTCCTCTCATTTTATCTTATGTTTCTAGGCCTTATTGAATTGTAGTAGTCATTGCCATCTCCTCCATAATGTCCATAATAGAATTCAAAGGACTAAAGTGTATTGCAAAAGTATTGTGATGGCCCCACCAAGGAATGCATTATCATCAACAACTTTTGTAGATGTTGTTTTGCATAATTGTTGCATAGGTGGAAGCTCATCTTTGATAGAAAGCTCAAATGCCAATGAAAAGTTGAATCCATAATTCAAATTCTTCAACTAATCCATTAGACGGTGGTGTGACAAACTAATGACATGTGGAGTAGATTTAGATACTCTAACTTCATTCAACCCCTGATTTTCCTCTATTGAGGATTGCGTCTTGTATCCTTTATCAATACCTTCACATTAATCTCAACCTGAGAGAGGATTAAGGGAATATTCTTCCTTGAAAATCACATCGACATCAACTTCACCTTTTATGATCCCAACAATCTAAGAATATTTTTCAGTATTTCTAATATTCTCTTTGTTTATAAAGGTTTTTGTCTTGAATAACTCTTAATAGTTAATTTTTCCATGTGTGTTAGGTTACAAGCCCTTTGGATCACATCCATCCACCTCACTTGTGATAAATGATACAAAATCATCTGACTCCATAGTCAAATTATTTATATGCCCAATATTTAAAAAAAAATATGTTCCCAAATGAAGAGGTAATGGGATGAACTGCTAAATTTTTCTTACATTTGAGAGTTCATACCAAATTTGTATTCAAAACAAATATCTAACACAAACCATATTTGACAACACATAGGATTGTCCTAAAAATCCATACACAAAAATATTTTGAATGATTTATCCTTACAAAAATGCCCAAAACATCGAACCACCACAACATTGGATCGAATAGGTTATTTTTGCATGCAATGGATGTTACAAGCTTTGTATAAATACCTATATAAATTTACATGAAAATATACTATAACTTGTGTGTAAGCATATTAAATAATATTTTATAAAATATTAACATAAGTGTTTTAAATAATGTTCTATAAAATGTTGACATTAGTGTCTTCGTTAGAGGGCGGGGGGGGGGGGGGTGGAGTGCAACTCCTCTTTTAAAGATGTCACTAAGTCTTAATTATATACTAAAAAAGCATCCAAAATAATAACAGTTAATATAAATAACTATATAGCATAAGATAGTAATAATAGATAATACAACCTGGATGGGGGATAACTTTTGATGTTGAGGGGTATTGAATCCAATCTCTAAAAGCTAATGGAAATCCATTGACAAATATCTAAACCTTAGCCTTCTCATCATTAATATATAGTACATACCTCAATAGCTCCAAGAACTTAGTCGTATACTCCTCATATGTCATCGATCCCATCTTTAGTCGTAAAATTCTTTGGCCTTGCTGTCTTGGTACCTTTCTGATAAGTACTTCTTCCTAAAAAGTATTTTGAATTCATGCCAAATCAACACTGCTGTCCTGATGTCTCTAATCCACCTTACATCTTGCCACCAATATCTGCTTTACCTTTAAGACTGAATGTTGTTATTCTGGCCTTCGTGTTCTCTGAGTAATCATGCATTTCAAAGAAATTCTTCATCCCAAGTAACCAAGATTTTTCATCCTCCGGCTTCTTCAAATATCCATCAAAAGTAGGGGGCTTAGCTTTATTAAACTCATCTGGAAAATATCCCCTTTCACTCCTCCTATAAGAATGATAACGATGACGATCATAGTGCCTGTCAGAATAGTACCTATCTCCATTACCTCTCCTATCTGGAGTGTCCAAGAACCTGCCATCTCTAATTATGTCATCCCTATCTGACCTGTGCCCACCATGAGATCTACTACCATATTCCCCATTAATTTTGTCCTCTATCCATGGTTGATCTGAAATGGTCCCTATCCCTGCAATTATGATGAAATCTGAAGGATTACTGCATTAAATTTATGCTTGTTTCTGCTGTGCCTGAATGATTATGTCATTATCTACTTTGAAACTTCTTAATTCTTCCTTCAAGCTTCTCAATGTGTCTGCTAAGTCAGAAGAGTGCCCAACATCACACTGCTCATCTGATCCATAAGGAGAATCTCAAGAATTGTAGTGTACCATCTTTCTAGTCGTATTTGATATCTTCCTACAAAACATATCATGTTAACTAAACCAAAATATAAACATAATCAACATACCTCAGTGTAGCTCGGGGAGGATATCTCATCTGCAAGGTCAACCAGATTAGCACAATACATGTATAAACATAATCATAACAGCATATAGGTATCATCCTAACCATAGTTTAGTCATCAATACATGACCATATCAACCACACATTATGACCTCATGCATGACAACTACACCCATATCAATGTATGCATAATCAAAATATGTACGACATGCGTGCATACACAATACATACAAAACTGAAATGCATAACCAAGCTATACTCACTATAAGCACATCCAACAACACACTATCAACTTACACATGGAGACACAAACACAACCATGACCAACACCATGCATATGCAACAAGTACATAGACCACAAGTATAAGGAACACATATGCAACCGACATGAATGCATGACCAAAGCACCGCCCACCTAGTCCAAGGGGTAAACCACGCTCTAATACCACTTTGTAACACCTTACTCCCACATTTACCCAAGTTAATCGGTTCACTAGGGTAAACATGTGATGAAAGGCTACTGTGATATGATTCAAATCCCCATGTAGAGTTAAGGAAGTGGAACAAACACCACACGACCAATTTGACCTTCCACACATGATACAGAACCTTTAGGAGCCAACCAACCTTTCCAGATGGACAAAACCTGAGGAAACTTAACATTTTACTGACTTAGAGCCTCAGTCGCTCCCATGACATCGACATGCATATGACTGGGACCCTCTAGTCGCTCTCACAACAAGGGCATGCAAGCGACTGGGGTCTTTTTTAGCTAGTTCTGAGCTTGTGACCCCAGATTCGGTGCCACTTTTCAAGGCCAAGACTCAAGCCATTGCCCAGAACTCCATGGAACTTCCAAAAATGAAAAGTAACATCGACACAATGATACAAATGAAAATACTTGAACAAATACTTGATTGGACCCCTACTAGCCATGACAAGAATTTCGTTAAACAAGTCACAAATATGCAATCTACAGGTCATAACAACATATATGAGCATAGGAGTCCCATACTTATCTCAGAATCATTATCAAGCATTGATGCCTTATCACATTAGCTGCATTATCATTTATTAGGTCATATATTCATCATTCATTCATTTAAAAATCAAAACATGATGAGATCCATACATCATCAAAGTCATAAAACATACTCATAGCCAGCATATAAACAAAAGAAATGATAAGGATACATAAGCCATAAATGCCACATATGAACTAGTACATTTGCTCATAAAATACTAATGAAAGGAACTCTTATTAATGAATGCAAAAGCCAACCAGGTTTAGGACTTCCACGAACCACCCGACCATAGATTGGTTGAGCCAAATTTCTCTTTCATCCAATCACCCCCGTGCCATATTCCAAGCATGAATGTGGGACTCATAACGAAAAAATCAACCAGGGCTTCCCGAGGCTACACCACCTCACCCTAATCAATAGAACCAGTCTTTACCGTAATCCTCACCAGATCACTAGGCCCTAAACAAGCATGGATGCCACAGGATTTCTCCACCTACACGTGAGGAATTTTCCTGCCTCCTAGTCTCTAGGCTTTACAGCAATCCACATCGGATCACTAGGCCCTAACTGAGACTCCAGTCTTTGGGATTTACCATATGTCCCATCCCAGGATTCCTAGGCCCAATCAAAACTCCACCCTCAAGTCTTTACCGTATATCCCATCTTGGGATTCCTAGGCCTGATGGAGAGCATCCACCTCTAGGCTTTACCATATATCCCGCCATTCATCGTTCGAGGATTCCTAAGCCCATTGAGGTAACACAAAATATAGATTTACTGCAAACCACAGTCCAGTTCAGGGGTCACTAGGCCATGTGTTTTTTCTTTCATATACCATCTTACTTAGTTTCAAATCCATCTAACAATCCAGCTCAACCAAAAACATGAGAACCCATCACACCATAGCTATCTGGAAAAGGAAAGGTTAGGCTGAAAAACATTGTCACACCTAGAAAAACCCATGCCCATGAAAGCAAGAGAACCAAGAACACACATGCATAACTAGGCATGCTAAATCTAGCAAGGAAATCACACATGCAAATCGATACCTACAAATAATCTCGTTGTAGTTGTTGGATCTCGCTCTTCCTTGCTTGAAACTTTTGCTTTCCTTTGCCTTCTTTGCTCTTCTTGATCCAATGTTGAAGTTCTCCAAGAAAACTCTAAGTGTCCAAGAGTGCGACAGAGAGAATAGACAGAGAGCTCCAAAACTAAACTAATAAAAAGGTACCAAGTGATCCTCAAAACCCTTTTAATTAATGAAGCCTCTATTTTCTTAAATTTTCCATTATTTTCCTTCATTTTCCTCCTCACATGCAACCTATAACCTTTCACCTTCATTTTCTCCTAATTTCCATTATTTTCATAAATAAAATGCCAATTAATGCCTCAAGCCTTTCCAAATCCTTTTCCATTTCCTTTTCCAATTTCCTTAGCCATAATAAACCAAATGAACACCCACACTACGATGTTTTGCCCAACATTCATCTTGGAATAAGTGTCCCATAACTGTGGTTATTATTTTGCCTTTATTAACTTTATTTACATGGATTTTTTACCAGGGCTATTACACCCCCTTCACTCTAGCACCAATTCAATTTTCCGCCATAGGATCGCTTCCTATGACCATTGGTTAAGCCTTTAGGAGCTAAGCCACTCTACACCCTTTGCGGGTCAGATTCATTTTATTATATGCTTCGCACCCTTGGTATTATTTCTATGTGAAATGACCAAGCGCCAGCGCTAAGGCTAGATCTCTCTATCCCGAAGCTTTTGTTTGTGATTTGTTAATAAACCTTCGAGCTCATGCCTTTGGGGTGATGCCACTTGTCATCCTTTGATATGCTACCACTGCCAACTTGTTTGTCCTTCGTTTCCTGACACCTTTTCTCCCAGCGCATTCCTTTTTCAAGCCTTAAATTTCCTCCGGGATCATTCTTGCGGACTTAATTTATTATTCCTCCATAATTTCCTCTTTGGGCTAGCCCTAATCGGGCTGAGTTGTTGGTGTCGAGACCTCTTGTTCACTTTCATTATTATATGCTCTATTGTCGTGTCCTGACGACTATCTCCTGATTCATTCCTTTTGTGCGCCAAAAGGTTATGTCAGGGTGATACCACCGGGCTTGCCTTTGTACGGTGGGATCCGCTTGCGCTAATAAGAAGGCTTTTCACTGCACTGTTGGAACTCCAAGTCAGTTCATCTGATTGCATCCCAACACTTTAACTTGTGTGCCCTTTGTAAACTTTAGAGGTACAACTATCGAGGTAACTCCGTCAGGTGGGTTCCACCTGAGCCAATAAAAAACGCTCCCTCTACTGTGTTGTCAGCTAAGTTAGCCCAATCCTCCTTTGGTTTCTTCGCTAACTTTGTTGTTGGGTTTGGCAATTATGCCAAACATGGCTTTACTCCAAAATTATCTTCAAGCCTTTTATCTCTACACATTTTGACTTTTGGGGTCCATAGCTTTGACTGGCTCTATCTTTTGATCTAGGAGGACATTTCCATATTTGTACATGCTGTTGGAAAGCTCTTTCCAAGCACTAACCAACTATGCAACTTCCATGAGTATCTGAGCTAATCTCTTGATCCAAAATCTCCTTCAAATCTTGGGACTCCCATCCATCATAGTCATCATATTATGGCTTCATAAGTAAGCCTTCTACTATGATGATTCTCTACAAGAGATAACAGCAACCATGGGGCTCCCCCTAAGACCAATGCTAGCGTGGTTGACATCAATGCCAACACACAAGATCCCACCATCCATTGAGGCAATACCAACTGCTCAATAATCTCCCTCTTTTGCATTGATCGTAACCGATCAAGCTCCCCATGAAATAAGGCATGATTTTATCCATCGTTGTTCTTCCCTTTTGTATTAATAAACTTCTCCCCTTTGACATCAATGGAAAATGATGCTCCCAAAATCTCCCCCTTAAACACTACAACCTACTCTTCAATTGATCCAACAAGATGAGTAGTTGTCAATACTCTTTGTATTTGAGTCATTTGAATGGAGGAGTCACCACTCCTATCCATTGTCAGAGATACACAAATGGTTATGTTGCTAGTGGATTAGTGAAAATGTCTGCAAGATGCTCTTTAGTGGCCACATATTCAAGTCGAACAACATTAGCAGTAACTTGTTCTCTTAATAAATGAAACTTGATAGGAATGTGCTTGGTCTTTGAGTGCATGACATGATTTTTTAGAAATGTTGATAGCACTAGTGTTTTCACACATGATTGGAATTGGATCAATCAACTCTACCTTAATTTCTTTTAACATCTGCTTCATCTAGATAATTTGTGAGAAACAAGTGGTAGCTTCAATATACTCTACTTCAGCTATTGATAAAGAGATGGAGTCTTATTTATTTTTGACCCAAGATACTAAGAAATCTCCTAAAAATAATGTTGCACCAAAATTTCTCTTCCTGTCATCAATGTTGCCTTCCCAATCAACATCAATATAGGCCTTTCATACCATAGACCATAGTCTACGGTGCCTTGCAAGTAATTGAAAATCCTTTTTACAACAATCATGACTTTCACGGGGGTAGGTTTGAAATCTGACCACCAAACCTACTACTGGCATGATGTCTGGTCTAGATGGTGTAAGGTAAAGAATTCTTCCAATCACCGGTCTATAGACTATCTGATTTACATGAGGTGTCCCATATTCCTTACATAACTTGTAGCCAGTAACCAATGGAGTGATAACCAACTTGCATTCTTCCAGTCCAAATTTCTCTAGTGTTTCTCACAAATTTTTGGATTGAGAGATGAAGATGACATCCTTTGATTGAGAAATTTATAGCCCTAGGAAAAATGATAGTCCTCCTATCATGGACATCTCAAATTGTTTTTTCATATAGTTTGCAAATTGATGTCCCAACTACTCCAAATCGTTGCCAAAGATTATGTCATCTACATACACTACCACAATCAATAGGTGGTCATCTTCAGACTTTATATACAGATTTCTATCTGTAGTGCCCCTCTTAAAGCCTTGTTGTTGAATGTATTTATCCAATGTGGCATACCAAGCTTTATGGGCATGTTTGAGCCCATATAGGGCCTTTTTCAGTTTGCAAACAAACCCTTCTTTTTATGTGATCATGAACCCTTTTGGTTGCTCGATGTATACCTCTTCTGCCATATTTCCATTGAGAAAATTAGAACTCACATCCATCTGATACACCTTGATATTTTTGTTAGGTCCCTATACTACTAGTGTAACCCCTTATTGTTATTAGTACAACCCCCTTATTATATTTTTGTGCCCATGTAGTCCCCATGTTGTTATTATTGTTAAACACACATGGGAAACGAGAGAATCTGAAGGATAAAACATGAGAGTACGATTTTTATTAACAAATGATTTACATTTATATACATGTTGTGACCCTTGGGTTTCACATCCCAAGGTCTCTTGGACTCCTTTTGTCCATTCGGCTTCCACACTAACCCATTTAGGATTAGGTGTCCAACATTCCCCCCCTTAATCCAAAGGGTTATGTATGAGTCCAAGAAGAGAGCTGTAATACAAAATGTGCAAAAATGCATGGCAGAACTAGGCTGAATGTGCTCTCTGAAATGTTGGTATAAAGGGCAGTGGTTTAAGGATGACCACCAACACTGGAACGCTTAGTGCAGTTCCCAGAACTCTTCCAAAACTGGCAAGAGGCTCAAGTCTTCTGCTAGAGGAAGTGCTCCTATTGTTTTGAAGAGGGAAACCTTCAACCAATAAAGGGAGGTCTCACCCCGCATAAAAGGGAGAACTTCGACCTAAAAAGGGAAGTCTCAACCTGTGATGGTTTAAGGATGACCAACAACTCTGGAATGCTTAATGCAATTCCTGGAACTCTTCCAAAACTGGCAAGAAGATGAAGTCTTCTGCTAGAGGGAGTGTCCCCAATTTTGTTCCTGGAATTCTTCCGAAACTGGCAAGAAACTAAAGTCTTCTGCTAGAGGAAGTGTCCCAGATTGCCAACTGAAGGCATGCTCAGGGGCATCTTTGTCTCTGGCTACAGCTCTGAAACTGGTGTGGCAGGTTGTGGCTCAGGCTCGCTTGATGTGACTTTGAAGCTTGTAGATGACCATCATTTCCCCCACTGTCAGATATAAGGTGAGATGATGGAGAAAACTCAACTGCAAGATTGTTCAATACTCTGGAAGAAGTTCTGACATGTGTTTGGAATATCTTCTTGGCTGTTGATGCCCATTGCCAAGAAGCGATCCATCCAAGATGAATCTTTGTTCTTGCATGACGTTTATTTCTGAAGCATCTGTGTGAAGAATGGGTGGTTTTATGACAGTGCTTACATGGATGAAGATCAAAACAATGATCTTCCAAATGGCCAACTTGGTCATAGTGTTGGTATTTCACAATTTGTTGTTGTTGTTGTTGTTGTTGCTCTGGAAGAGGGGCAGAGTCTGGAACAGCTGGAGGTGAACTGTCATGAGGAGCACGTGAAATTTCATGAATGAATCTAGCACTCTGAAACTGAATGGGTTTTGAGTAGTCTGGAATATGAAAGGACAAGTCCTTGTCATATCCAAGACCGGTTCTGTGCTTGTTGTGGACAAGCTGTTCCCAAGGTCTGATGATGGGCTTGGGAATTGCAGACTGAGTTTCTGCATCTGCATGTACAACTGCTGCTTTATTGGGTACTAAATCTGAATGAACTGTAACATTATTGTCTTGTTGTTTATGGGAGTTTGTTTCAATCTTCTGAACAGAAACAGGTTCAGAATGATGACTCCACTGCTGTAATTCTTCCTGCTGTAGCTTTGTCTCAAGCTGCAAAAACTCAATATTCTCCTATGCATTTTGTAGACATATTTTAATATTGAATAGAGAGGTTTTGTTGATCTTAACCATCTCATCAACAGTGGAATGTATCAGAGTATTTAACAACTCTAATGCATTATCAAGTCTGGTCATTTTCTTCATTATCTTATACATTAAAGAAACTGATCACAACTATTAACCAGTGAAGAAGAAGCAACAATCACTCACAATTCAATGTCACTGCAATATCCTCCATAAATGTGCACCAAATAGCTAGTGTGCAATAACTCTATTCAATGTACATACCAGGACTTCAACTCAAAGACTTATCCTTCATCCAACCAACAGACAACAATGATTGTAATGTATTCACAATCCACTACATATGCATAAAAGTTCACTCATGACCAGCATATAAAATTAAATAGAGCAACCACCAGACATCTATGAGATTAAAACAAAAGGATCCATGACCACTAGGACAAATCTTAAACCGTGGTTACACATGCTATTTTATTTTATTTTATTTATTTTTTATTTTATTTTATTTTTTTTGCTTTGCAAGTCAAGCACAACACCCCCCCACTAACAACAGAAAATACACGCTCAGCTCATGGGGTTTGTAAAGCTCTTGCTGCACCTATATATAGGCAATAGGAGCCACGATGAATATAAAGCAAAGCACAACTATCCTACCAGTTCAGTTCTCCTCTCCAGATGTTGATCTCTGTTCAGAAATGGCTCCACGCAGTAGGATAGCAATGAATGGCTCAGTTTTATGTTGTTGTACCTCCAAACGCATCAACAATCGTAAGGAATGGCTCACGGCATTCAACGCATTTCATATTTCTTCTTAATATATTATATGCCCATCATATATGTGAAACATTACCAACCATTCACGCCACGACCTTCAAAAATATATCCTCCTTTTAAATCAATGATTGATAAAGGGCATTCAATAAAATCAACGCACATGCAAAAGAACATTCGGACGCCGAGGTATTTCCCAACTTGTTTCACAGTTCTAGTTCAATACGTTAAGGGAATGGCTCTATAGTCTTTGGCAAAGGGTTATTTTGCAACTTTAACCAAAATTCACAGTTCCAATGCATAGGAGTTTAGTCAATGCCAAAACAGAAATATGACCATGGACTCTGCACAGGGACAACGCAGAGACTTCACATCGGGTTCACCATTTTTCTTCAAGACAGGTCGGACCAGCGCATCATAAGAATTCAACGCAGAAATTATGAATCCAACATTAATTCATACTGTGGATTGAACACACGACCTCCAGGTTGCCATCAAGGCGTATTCACCATAAAATTCGCCAGCAAGCAATATTCCAGTCAATACTCAGAGTATTAAAAAACACATATAATAAATTAGGGAGTGGGACTGCATATATAAACGGAGAGGTGGAGCATTATATTAGCAGAGTATAGCAGCGTTCAACATACTTCAGTCTTTGATAGCAGCGTTCAAGAAATTATTTAAAAACAGCCTCGTTCCTCGTTCCTGCGTGGAGGCACTAGATACGCATCCCAAACCGGTGACCAAAATCCGTGAAGTAGACTTGGCTGTCGCTGGACTCTGCTGCTGCAGTAGCGTAGCTATGGAAGAGCGCTTTCTTCTCTGTAGCAGGTGCTGGATTAAGTGTTGGTTGTTCAAGCTGACAACTTATTTTTTCGGGTCTGGTGCAACTAAAAACGTAAAATATCAGTGCTCAAAGGCCGTTACCTTATGTTTTCTTCAATGACGGAGAGACCGCACATAAGGTTTCAAAAAACACTCCCGCATAAGCTATCATCTCAGCACATAATTTTCCATTCCGTAATGCATAAGTTCAAAATTCCATATGCAACATATTTGCCAATAATTCACCAATCACAAGATTTATGCCGACACCAATTTACTTCAAAAATTTCACACACCAACGCTCAATTTGAAATCTGAGATGCGCCATATCAGTTTGAAATCTGGCAGGTGGAGGTGGCATTTAATAGATTGAAATTCAAAAGACTAAGATGACATTGAATAGTTTGAAACTTGAAAGACTAATATGGCAATTGAATGCATAGTTGGACGTTTCATCCAAGCATTAAATACATGTGAATGGTGGAGCAGACTGAACAACTGGGAGGTAGAGGATACCCGAGTCAGAACTCTGCAGTTGCTACCTAAGCGACTGTCGGATAATATGACTATGTATTAACATACATATCTTTTTATGAGATAATAATGTCATGCGGTGAATAATATTTGCCTATACGGTGCCCATCACAGTTTTAATGGAGCAATAACTAAAATTGACAATGAATACGCATCTCATGAGCAGCCAATGCTGAATTGAACAATGAATACGCATCTCATGAGCGGCCAATGCTGAAATAGAAAAATAGGAACCATTTAAGGGATATATGGTTCGCTTGAGCTGCATGCGGACTTGAAAAATGTATCCACAATTCGGCAGGAGACCATGTTAGGGCAGTGCAGCGTTACATGAAGGTGATTATAAAAACCGGTCAGAGAAGAGCAGAGGGCCTAGAGAGCGCAGAAAGGAAAATTATGCCCAGCCCAGGGAACGCAGAGGGCACAGACAATGATTATGGCAGACCTTGAGCAGTAGATTATACCATTGTCAGGACAACAGATTATATGAATCAGGATGATATGAGTTACAATGGCAGAGATACTAAAAATAGGACCTGCTCATAAAGACCATAAGACAAATGGCTCAAAGAAATTATGCAGGGCAGGAGTACGCCTGCTCTGATACCAAGTTAAACACACATGGGCAACGAGAGAATATGAAGGATAAAACATGAGAGTACGATTTTTATTAACAAATGATTTACATTTATAGTACATGTTGTGACCATTGGGTTTCACATCCCAAGGTCTCTTGGACTCCTTTTGTCCATTCGGCTTCCACACTAACCCATTTAGGATTAGGTGTCCAAAAATTATTGTGCGCCATAGAAGCCCACTATTGTTATTATTGTGCCCTTACATTATTATTGTTATGTCGGCTCTGATTGTATTATGACCCCTTAGACTCCTATATATAGAAAGGAGGTCTTGTCATTTGTATCATCTATGAATTTTTCATTTGTGTAATGTAAAGGAGGTTTCCCCCTCGAAGAGGCTTATTTCTAAGGTGTTGATCTATCTTTTCTATCTTTTTGTGAGCTGGTTTCATAACATTTGGTATCAGAGCTTTGGATTCTAGGGTTTCGCTGCTCCAAATAGGCCATCATGGAATTTTCGCTATAACTTTTTATCTGCGACGTTTCAGAAGCGAAAAAAAACCCACTTGAGTGGAACTCGTGCTGAATCTCGGGTCCGAATTTCAGAGCTTGTCTCGCTATATTTGTGGAGATATGATCTGAGGAAGTTAGGGTTTTTGCAAGCTCCAGAATTTCAACTAAAACAGGTCATCGTGGGATTTTCACTATAAATCTTTTGCTACGAAGTTTTAGAAGCTAAACCAAAAACCCATTTGAGAAGAAATCGGTCTGAACCTCGTCTCCAAATTTCAGATCCTGTCTCTCTATAGTTTCAGAGATATAGTTTGAGGAAGTTAGGGTTTTTACAGACCCCCGAATTACATTCCAAACAGATCACCTTGGGGAAATCGTCATAACTATCTCTCTGAGCATCTGATTCAAATTTCGTAAGAAGTTACAGAAAGAGGACAAACTGTAGTTGTTTGGATATCTTTTTCAGAATCTAGGTTGAAACAGTGACCCGCGGTACATGGTACAAGTTCTATCTACTAGACCAGTCTATACTCAGGTCATCGTGGGAGATTTGGCATAACCCTTCATTGGAGAATCGAATCTTGATCAGACTTGTGGGGTTAGAAAGATTACTCAGAGGGTTACCGCAGGAAGAAATTTCAGACCTTGGAGATCCAAAATTACAGAGATACATCAAATTCAATATCGAGCTCCTACAAAGTGAAAAAAGGATATGAAATTACGGAGTTACAGTCGTTTCAAGATCGAGCTCCTAAAATCAAGGAAAGGCGATATGAGGAAGTTAGATGGCAAGGATCCGATAAATTGGATACTACATATGGAGAAATTTTTTGATCTACATGGTGTACCACTATTACAAAAGGTACGTATTGCATCTAATTATTTAGAACTGAATCAATTTTTATGGTATAAAGGGCTTTGTTCTTGTAAACAACTTGTTACGTGGTCAATTTTCACGGAGGAAATGGTAGCACATTATGAGGATACAAAGAGAAACACCTTCTTTAGAGAAACACCACAACAATTGGAAGAAAAAAGAGCAAAAGGGCTTTGTTACAAAGTGGAAAGCAAAATCATGGCAACAAGGAAGTCTACCCCTCATAACTATAAAGATGGAAGTGTTGTTTCCCCTAGCCTTCCACAACCTACAAGGGTTACACCACAACAATTGGAAGAAAAAAGAGAAAAAGGGCTTTGTCACAATTGTGATAACAAATACATTAAAGGTCATAAGTGTATTGGGAAGAAATTGTTTTACATTGATTGTGGAGAGGAGGAAGAAAGGGATCAAGAAATGTCAAAAGAAGAGTATATACACCAGGAACCAACCCCAGAGAAAGAAGAAATGAATCCGACCATGTCTTGTAAAGCATTGGAAAGAATTACCACTCCTAAAACTCTCAAGATAGAAGGACATATCAAGAAGAAAAAGGTTCAAGAAGTGAAATATCACATCGAGAAAGAAGAAATGAATCCGACCATATCTTGTAATGCATTGGACGGAATTACCACTTCTAAAACTATCAATATAGAAGGACATATCAAGAAGAAAAATGTTCAAGAATTGAAAGATACATTGAGTCTCAAGAAATCAATCCGACCATATCTTGTAATGCATTGGAGGAAATTACCACTCCTAAAACTATCAAGATAGAAGGACATATCAAGAAGAAAAAGGTAAGAGTGTTGATTGATTCGGCAAGTACCCATAATTTTATTGATTTTAAGATAGCCAAGGAATTGAATTGCTTCCTATATCCAACACCGAAGTGTCAAGTGATGGTTGCAAGTGGAGGAACCATAAATTGCTCTAGAAAGTGCCATAATATCAAGCTATCCATGGGAGAATATGTATTGAATAGCTCAATGCTTTCCATTCCAATGGGTGGTGCTGATGTTTTACTAGGAGTCCAATGGCTACAATCTTTGGGTACGATAGCTTTTAATTTTCAAGAACTTTTCTTGAAATTTTTTTGGGAAGGAAAGGAAGTTGAATTGAGGGGTATCGAAGGAAAACCTAGAAAGATAATCAACTCTAACAGCATGACAAAGCTTCTAAATAAAGAACAACAGGGTGTAATTGCACAATTATGTTCACTAGAGGATCCCACATCGAAATCATGTATTTCTCCAGATCTCCAAAACGTTTTGGACAATCATTCCAAGGTATTTGAGACTCCCAAAGGCCTCCCACCTATTCGTGATCATGATCATGCTATTCATTTGATTCCATGAAGTGTTCCTCCAAACATCAGGCCTTACATATATCCATATGCCCAAAGGAGTGGGAACTCATTCAAAAGTTGTAGAAGATCCCAGCTCAAACAGTATTGCGAGAACTTGACAAGGAAAAAAAAATCATATTGGAACCTGAAGCAGTCACAGAACCGAGAAATCGAAAGCTACGAAATAGATCAATTTCAGGGTATCTCATCAAGTGGAAGAACTTAACCACTGAAAATTCCACATGGGAGGACAATAATTTATACAGAAGCATCAAGAACTACTCAAGCGTTGAGGACAACACTTTTTGAAGGAGAGGGGCATGTTAGGTCCCTATACTACTAGTGTAACCCCTTATTGTTATTAGTACAACCCCCTTAATATATTGTTGTGCCCATGTAGTCCCCCTATTGTTATTATTGTGCCCCATAGAAGCCCACTATTGTTATTATTGTGCCCATGTAGTCCCCATATTGTTATTATTGTGCCCCATAGAAGCCCACTATTGTTATTATTGTGCCCTTACATTATTATTGTTATGTCGGCTCTGATTATATTATGACCCCTTAGACTCCTATATATAGAAAGGAGGTCTTGTCATTTGTATCATCTAAGAATTGTTCATTTGTGTAATGTAAAGGAGGTTGCCCACTCGAAGAGGCTTATTTCTAAGGTGTTGATCTATCTTTTCTATCTTTTTGTGAGTTGATTTCATAACAATTTTTATGACTGAAAAAAGCAAGAAACATTCTAATAGCTTCCAATATTGCTACAGGTGCAAAGGTTTCTTCAAAATATATCCCCTCTATTTGGGAATACCCTTTGCAGACTAAGTGAGCCTTGTTCCTAATCACTTAACCTTGCTCATTTAGCTTATTTTTTAAGACCATTTGGTGCCTATGATATTTTTCTCTTTGGGTCTTGGAACAAGCTCCCAAGTGTCATTCTTCTCAATTTGATCCAAATCTTCATTCATTTCCTTTACCCAGGACTTATCCTCACTTTCATAACTGAGATTCTTGGGCTGAATTTGAGATAGCATAGCAATATTCATGCAGCTTGGGCTTCTAAGGAATCTCCTCCTTGTTTGAACACCAAATATTTGATCACTAATAATTTGGCTTTCTAGATGTGTATTCTATACATACATTGAGGGAGTTTTGGTCCTTGGGGTTGTATTTATTTCTTCATATTCATCATTTGCCTTTGTTTCTTCTTGATTTGAGAATCTGGTGGTTGAACTTTCTTCTCCATACGAGTTCATGTTTCCTTTCGTAGACTCAAGTTGTGGCATTATTTCATCCACAATTATGTCAATGCAGTCTTCGAATCTCTTTGTCATTATGTTAAAACACTTGTATCATTTGCTCTAGATTGAGTACCCAAGAAATATACCCTCATTAACACGAGGAACAAACTTTCCAAGTTTCTTATCATTCCTTTTGATAAATCATTTGCTCCCAAACACTTTGTAGTGTTTCACTGATGCAGATATACCCTTCCATAACTCATAGGGAGTCTTATCACGATTAGGCTTGAGCTGTGTTCTATTTGCTATATATATTGTTGCTTGTGTTTCTTCTCCCCAAAAGGTGTGGGGTACATCTACCTCATCCATCATAACTCTGACCATCTCTTGAATTGTTCTATTCTTTCTCTCTACAACTCCATTATGTTGTGGAGTTTTGGCCACAAAATACTGCCTCCTTATGCCATGCTCTTCACAATAATCCTCAAATCCTCTTGAATTGAATTCTCCACCTCTGTTTGATGTCGTATACTTGATCTTTATATATTTCTCATTCTCAACCTGAGCTTTGAATATCTTGAAATTCTTAAGAGCTTCTAATTTTTCTTTCAAGAGCATTATCCATGTGGCTCTGGTAATGTCATCAATAAATAAAGGAAAATACCTTTCTCCTCTAGGGATTTATCCTAGTAGGGCCACATATGTCAGTGTGAATTATCTCCAAAGGTTTATATGATGAGAACTCCTTTGACTTGAACTGATTCCTTGTCTACTTACCAAATTGGCAAAACTTACAGATTGATTCATCAGGCCTCGACAATCTTGGAAATCCTCTTACAGCTTCTGACTTGTTGATCTTTATTAAGTTGTCAAAATTGATATGGACAAGCCTTATGTGCCACAACCAAGTTTAACTTGTTTTACTCAAGTAGAAACTCACTATGGAGTCATCAAACATGTACACATTATTGTGTGTCCTGGTTGCCTTTCCCACCAGCTTTCCATTTTCTTCTTTTCAGATCTCACATTCTTTAGATAGAAAGGTTACATTGTATCCATTATCACATATTTGACTCACACTAAGTAGGTTATGCTTGATTCCTTCCACATATAACACATTTTGGGCCTTAGTCTTTTCATAAAAGGCTGAATGTGCCCTTCCACTTAATCCTTGCTAAAGCATTGTTATCAAAATTGTCATTGTTCCCTCTGTCTTTTTCTTTTAGAGACAATAGTTTACTCTTATGCCCAATAATATGCTTGGAACAACCACTATCCACATACCATTTGTTTTCTTGATCATGTGTTAACAGTGCAAGCCCACATTCCATGATTTTTCCAGTCTTGTGTTTCCAATTCTTCTTGTCTTTTGGAAAGACTGGGTCCTAGGCATTCTGGGATTTAGAAGCATACTCAAACCTAATTTTGCATTCACTAGCCTTATGTCTGAAATTATTACATTTAAAGCATTCAACATCATCCATCAGGGGAGAGAAGGAATTTCTATTCCTGGGAGGGGAGTTTTGAGATCTAAAATTATGATACTTTTTGTATCTAAAATTTTCATCTCTTTCAACTTTGACACTTTTACAATTAACAACTTTATGTCCAAAGATATGAAATTTATAGAAATAACCATAAAACAAATTAGGGTACCTGAAATTGGAAGGTTCATGAGTTTGTGTAGGTTGTTGGTACCTCTGTTGTCTTATTGATTGATTCATTCTCCTCTGGTGTGAGTCCTTTGAGAAGTTAGTACTCTTGTTCCTGTGTTGGGTGCCTCTCTAGCTAGACTTTTGTTTGCCCTCATTGAGTCTACCTTGGAGCACCTTCGCATAGCTCTGGGGTTCTTCAAATTTTGTGGACCTGAAACTCATCTTTCTCATAGATGACTCTTGTGATCTAGAATATCCCAACCCTGCCTTTTTTTCTGGAGACCTTTGACTGCTTAGAATGTGATTTAGCTTTCTAGTCCCTTCATCAAACCTTTTATCAAGGTCCTTCTTGGTCTCTAATTTCTCAAGATCTATTCTTAGGGAGACAATCTCAACTTCTAGATTCTGATAGTTCTCCTCCCATTCGAGAATCATACCATTAAGCATTTCTTCCTTCTGTCTTGCTTCCTCTAGCTTGACTTTTAGGGACAAAATCTCATCTACATGGTTCAAAGATTATCTCCTTCTCTCTCTTAATCTACTCTTGCTTTAAGAGACTATTTTCTTCTTCCAATCTTTCACATACTCTTTGTTTGGAGAGCTAAGATTTCTCTGCTTTTAATAGCTTCTTCAAGTTTTTCTCTTTGATAAACAAATTCTTCATTTTCTAAGTTGTACATACATTCCTCAACACGCAACAACTGCTCTTTTAGTTTCTTGTTCTTTTTTCTAGCCTTCTTTAACTCATCAAGAGCATTGATGAGCTCCCCTTCAAGGTCCACTATTCCTTCTTCTTCTTCTTCTTCTTTAGAGTCTGTTATATCAAAGTAAACTATTCACACGAGCACACGGTCCATCAACTGAGTAATACACATATATTGACACAAGTATTTTTTACGTGGAAACCCAAAGGGAGAAAACCACCAATATGTTTGTTATTATGATGTAAATTAAGAACCCACTTAATTACATCAAGTTTTTTGTGAGAACCCACTCACAGAAGGCCCCAACCCCTTTAATATAACAATCCACTACTTGCCAACAGGCACCAACCTCTTATGAATGCTGGCTACTACCTCCTCTAGCCAATGTTCTTCTTTTCATGCAATTTTCAAACTGAAAATAGAGGCCTCAACAGATGCTCAGAATGAAAACTTGTTCAGTTGTTGCACCTAGCACTTTCCCTTCAGCTCTACAGTCCATCTTTGCACTGCTCCCTTCACTGCTCAACCAACACTGGTCTCAACCCTCAGCTACTCTGCATAATTGTTAATTCTCAACCCAAGTTGCCCCTCAGCTCACACACTCACATACAACACCTCACTCTGTCCATACAATTCTTTTCACTTCAACTCACAACAATGTTGCATCCCCCCATTTCACAATTGAAATCCATGGTTTTGTTCCAGTGTTTCACAAGGAACAATGTTGTCTCTGTCAGCCATTACTCTTGTAGCCGCACCTGTAAAAAATCCATGTAATAAAGTTAATAAAGGAAAAATAATAACCAAGGTCATGGGACACTTATTCCATACTGAATGTTGAGAAAAAACATAATGATGTGTTGAAAAGTGTGCAACAAGAAATGGCTGTTGAGATTGCAACAAGATGATGGAGCTTAGTGAAAAGAGTCGCCTTCACTAAGTGGGCCCGTAGGCTATTTTTGGCGCAAGTCTATTTTTAGACTATGTCTATTTTTAGACATATGGATCATGTCTATGGATTGCAGGTTGCTGTTTATGGATGATTGATCAAGTTGGGAAAAAAATAGATGGACTTCTATTTTTGATTAAAGCGTGAGTGATCACAGTGTGAGTGATCAAAGTCAAAAATAGAAAAGTCAAATATTATTATCTCACAATAATATTTGGACTATAAACTTAATCTTATTCTCTTGGAGCACTTCAGGATGAGCTACGGATGTGGTACATGCAGATCCCAGAGGGAAATACATGGTTACCTATGGGATGACTAATATTTGCATGCATGACTTCAGTTAGAACTCAATCAGTTGAGTTTGGTGGAGTTGATGGAGTTGTGTTCAGTTTAGCTTTGTTAAACTGGTTGTATTTAGTCTAACTGGCAAATAGACTAGAGATGAGTTGGGTGAATTAGTTATTAATTAATTCACAAGTTATTAACTCATAATACAACTAATGAATACATCAGTTAACTCAGTTGCATGTCAGTGCATGTTCAGTTCAACAGGGACAGGTGTTAGAGAATCAGATTGCTATCAGTTGTGACTATAGTTGTGCACCAGATCTTGCACAATAAAGGGATTGAGTATGCCAATAAGTTTGCTCACGTATTTTCCCACATTATGGCTTGTGCTCACGTCCAACAAAGTGTGAGTGACTATTTTGCAGGTGAAATACGAGTTTGGGAAGCCATTCTCACAGTTCTTGAGCAGGTATTGAGCAGTGGAGGCAGGCAAGCAGCAGGGGAGATTTGGAGATCAAATCTGAGCTATATTGTGTGTAACAGGTGGAGCTGGTACTAGATTGCTTGTGATAAGCATTGTACTTTGTAATGTTACATGATTCAATCAATATAATATACAGATAGTTGGGGTTTTTAGCGAGATGCTTTCCCCGGGATACATACTGTGTTAATGAGTTTGATTGATGCTTCTATATGCACCTGTGAATGTTTCTGCTTCTGTAAATTGATGATCAACGTAAAGGATATTATGTATTATACATGTTCCACTTATAATTGTATGATCAGGATAATCTCTGTGAGTATGTGTTAAATTATTCAAAATTTCTACATGGTATCAGAGCTAGATGATTTGTAGAAAAAGTTTCTACATGGTATCGGAGCTGCTTGATTTGTAGAAGAGATTTTTACAGGATATCAAGCGAGGATTGATCATCGGATCTATTATTCAGAAAGTGTTTACATTTTATTTCTTCAGGCAGAGTCTGTAATCGAGCCAGGTAGCCTCTGGATTCATCCTTCTTTTGGAAGGTGAGATATCTGGTAAAAGCCCATACAGTCGATCTCTGTACAAGAAATACTTTGTTCTCACGAATTCTAGATCGGAAGCGGTTGAGTTTTGAGCTGGTGGAATTTGGATTTAATTCCAAAGCAAGAGATAAAACTCAGAAACATTCAGTGTGAGAATGGAGACAGTATGCCTAGGTAACTCACGAAGTTCATCCAATGTAGGGATGAGATGGGAAGTGTGGGGGTGACTGTCAGGATGAGGATGGTGAGTCTAGCACTCCTTGACCTTCCTAAGAGTTGGCATAGCTACCAGGACTCGGTGAATGGAAGGGAGAAACTTCCAAATTGGGAACGACTATGGTCGGATTTGATGCAGGAGGAGATTAGACGGAGCACCAGAGACGGTTCTTCATCCATGCAGGATGAGGAGAACTGTGCCTTAGCGAGTAAGGCGAAGAAGGGGAAGGGGAAGGTTTCTCTTTCCGAATCCAGTTCTTCCAATGATGGGAAGAAGGTTGACAAGGCGAAGGTGAGATGCTTTCATTGTCATGAGTTGGGTCATTATGCTACTAATTGCCCAAAGAAGAAGTCCAAGAAGGGATCCGGGGAAGGATCTGAAGGTGAGGCAACCTCACTTGCTTCACAGTTTGAGTTGGACTTCACACTCTTCGCATGCATGGTTTCATCCATGGTGGGAAGTGGTTGGTTTCTTGACAGTGGAGCTTCTTTCCACATGACCGGTGACAAAAGTTTGTTCAGTACTTTGGAGGAGAAAGATTTCCAGATACTCATAGGGATGGGTAATGATGAGAAGTATAGTGTCTCAGGTGTAGGCACGGTTATTTTTCAGAGGGAGCATGGAGCTCGCCTTACCTTGACCGATGTCAAGTATGTACCAGGACTGAAGAGAAACTTGTTGTCGATCGTGATGTTGGAAGACAGAGGCTATGATGTGGTCTTTAGTAAGGGAAAGGTTTTCCTTAGACACATCATCACTAGACAGGTGAAGCAGATTGGTTCACGGGTCAAGAACCTGTATGCTCTTGAGGTTCAAGATGCATGCAAAGCCTTGAGCAGCGAGGCAACTGATGGAGATTTGGTGGTTGAGAGGGAGCGTATATTACCTCTCAACATGCAGAGCTAGAAGAAGTCTCAGACGATTGTGGAGGAGCCACGATTGGTGCAGCAGCTTCAGGAGATTGTGGAGGAGCCACAACAGGGGAAGCTGAGAGGAGATCGAGTAGAGACATCTACTCATCCAGAGACCTCCAGTAGGGGGAAACTTCAAGCCAGGTGGGCTGAGGGATCGCATGCAGCCATACCTCTAGGTAGGAGGTGGGGTGATGTGGAATGATTGTCCCAAGGAGGAGGGGCAGGATCCTTGAGGTACCCAACCTCTTCGATGAGACCTTGCTACGGGAGCCCCGATGTGTAGTAGCAGGAACTGACTGATTGGGTAGAGACAAATGCGGATGGAGTGGCAGAGAGAGCGACAGTGCAGGGAATCCCAGGACAGCGCATAGCTAGCAGGCTGTAGCAATGCGAGAGGCACAAGTGTTTTGCACAGTGCTAGGTGGCACAGAGAGGTGTGCAATGGTGCGAGATGCATGGAGATGTTGCAGTAGCACAGATGTCAGAGAGGGAGCACTTGTCAGCAGCAGGTAGAGCTTCAGCATCAAAGGGTGTTTCTATCCCAACAGGGAGGTCAGTTGGGAGGTGCAGTGCGGATGCAATGCTGGGAGATAGAACCAGCAACAGCACGGATGCAGTCAGAGATCAAAGTGACAGAGGCTAGAGCAGTCAGATACTGAAGAGCACAGAGATGCAGAGTTTCAGTCGACAGAGGCAATAGCAGTTAGAGACTTTGATGATAGAGCAAGTGGACCGGCCAGATGTGTTGCATGGAGAACATTCCAGAGTTACAGGATCGGGTTTGAGAGGAAGCCTTTCTTGTTGAGAGGGAGTGTTGAAAAGTGTGCAACAAGAAATGCTTGTTGAGATTGCAACAAGATGATGGAGCTTAGTGAAAAGAGTCGCCTTCACTAAGTGGGCCCGCAGGCTATTTTTGGCACAAGTCTATTTTTAGACTATGTCTATTTTTAGACATATGGATCATGTCTATGGATTGCAGGTTGTTGTTTATGGATGATTGATCATGTTGGGAAAAAAATAGATGGACTTTTATTTTTGATGAAAGTGTGAGTGATCACAGTGTGAGTGATCAAAGTCAAAAATAGAAAAGTCAAATATTATTATCTCACAATAATATTTGGACTATAAACTTAATCTTATTCTCTTGGAGCACTTCAGGATGAGCTACGGATGTGGTACATGCAGATCCCAGAGGGAAATACATGGTTACCTATGGGATGACTAATATTTGCATGCATGACTTCAGTTAGAACTCAATCAGTTGAGTTTGGTGGAGTTGATGGAGTTGTGTTCAGTTTAGCTTTGTTAAACTGGTTGTATTTAGTCTAACTGGCAAATAGACTAGAGATGAGTTGGGTGAATTAGTTATTAATTAATTCACAAGTTATTAACTCATAATACAACTAATGAATACATCAGTTAACTCAGTTGCATGTCAGTGCATGTTTAGTTCAGCAGGGACAGGTGTTAGAGAATCAGATTGCTATCAGTTGTGACTATAGATGTGCACCAGATCTTGCACAATAAAGGGATTGAGTATGCCAATAAGTTTGCTCACGTATTTGCCCACATTATAGCTTGTGCTCACGTCCAACAAAGTGTGAGTGACTATTTTTCAGGTGAAATACGAGTTTGGGAAGCCATTCTCATCAGTTCTTGAGCAGGTATTGAGCAGTGGAGGCAGGCAAGCAGCAGGGGAGATTTGGAGATCAAATCTGAGCTATATTGTGTGTAACAGGTGGAGCTGGTACTGGATTGCTTGTGATAAGCATTGTACTTTGTAATGTTACATGATTCAATCAATGTAATATACAGATAGTTGGGGTTTTTAGCGAGATGCTTTCCCCGGGATACATACTGTGTTAATGAGTTTGATTGATGCTTCTATATGCGCCTGTGAATGTTTCTGCTTCTGTAAATTGATGATCAACGTAAAGGAGATTATGTATTATACATGTTTCGCTTATAATTGTATGATCAGGATAATCTCTATGAATATGTGTTAAATTATTCAAAATTTCTACATGATGGGGATCACTTGTGATTAAATAATGGTTATGGAAAATGGCAAAGGCAGTGGCAAAGGAAAATTGGAATTTATTGGCAATTTATTTATGAAAATAACAGAAAATAATAGAAAATGAAGGTGAAAGGTCACAGGTTGCATGTGAGGAGGAAAATGGAGGAAAATAATGGAAAATTAAGAAAATGGAGGCTTCATTGATAAAAAGGTTTCTAAGGACCAGTTCACCACCTTTTTTTTTAGTTTTAGCTTGGAGCTCTCTCTTCTATTCTCTCTATCTCATACTCTTGGACACTTAGAGTTTTCTTGGAGCACTCTTGGAGGAGTGTGCCATACTGGGGATTTGGAGAAAGGAGGTAAAGGAAAAGCAGGAAAGCATGAGAGGACATCGAGATCAGCAGCTACAATGGGTTTTTCTTGCAGGTACCTAATTGCATGTATGATTTCCTACTAGTTTTGGCATGCATGGCACATGCATGTGGTTTATTGATCATGATTTGTCATTGGCAGGGAGGATTTCCTGGATTGACAATGGCTTTACCTAACCTTGTTATTTCCTGGATAGCCATGGTGTTGTGGGTTTTATCTTTGTTTTTTGGTTGGTGCTCATGTTCCTTTCGTTGTGGGTTGAGTTACTAGTTCCTGGAGCCTTAGTTGGACAAACACTTTGGAAGCCCCGTAAAATCTTGGGTTGAGTTACTACTCCTAGAAGCCTTGGTTGGAAAAACACTCTAGATACCTTGGTGGGTTGAGTTACTAGTCCTGGAAGCCTTGGTTGGAAAAATACTCTAGAGCAGGACAACAACTAAGGGTTGAGTTACTAGTCCTAGAAGCCTTGGTTGGAATGAATGCTTTGGAGCCCTGGACAGCTTGGGTAGAGACCGATCTGGTGATGTTTAGTGATTTTTAACCATGAGGTGGAATCACTGGTTGAGGGTTGAGGTGGTTTGGCCTCTAGAAGCCCTGGTTTGGTTTTGTTTGATTTGTTTCATGAGATCCCACATTCATGCTTGGAATATGCCACGAGGGTGATTGTCTAAAAGAGAGATTTGGTTCAGCCCAACCTATGGTCGGGTGGTACGTGGAAGTCCATGACTTGGTTGGATTTTCATATGTTAATAATAGCTCGTTTTCCTTTGGTATTTTCATGATAAAATGTGCTTGTCATTATGTGGATTTACTAGTTTTTTCATCATTAATATATCCCTGGTTATTTGTTGGTTCTTAGCATGTTTTATGATAATTTTGATGTATGGCTCTCATCATGTTTTGGTTAGTAGATGAAATAGTAATGAATGAATGACCTAATAGATAACAATGAGGTTATTGGGAGGAGATATCAATCCTCCTTGACGATTGATATCCCTATATTTAGATCTGTCGTTATGACCTATAGATTTCATGTTTATGATATGTTTGACAAAATGCGTGCCATGTATAGTAAGGTTCAGATCAAGTCATTGGTCAAGTATTTACATTAGTAACCTTGTCTCAGTGTTAATTATCATTTCTGGTAGTTCCATGAAGTTTTTGGCAATGGCTCGAGTCCTTTCCCATAAAACGTGACACAGAATCTAGGGGTGCTAGCACATAACTACTTGAAAAGGGCCACAGTCGCATGCATTCCTTGCTATGGGAGAAACTAGAGGGTCTCAATCGCATGCATGGCTTTTCATGGGAGTGACTGGGGTCTAGATCAGTGAAACATCAAGTTTTCTCAAGGGTTGGGCACATGGAAGGGTTGGTTTTATCCTAAAGTTTATGTGCTCCTCAAGAAGGTCAGATTGGTCTTGTTTTGTCGGTTCCACTTCCTTTATTGTAATTGGGGAGTTGAATCATATCATAGTAACTCTTCATCACATGTTTACCCCGGTGTACCGATTATCTTGGGTAAATGTGGAAGAAGGGTGTTACAGAGTGGAATCAGAGCATGGTTTCATTCTCCTTGGGAGATGTCTGGTTTCCGTTCTCCTTGGATGAATGTGTTGTCATGTATACATGTAAGTTTCATATATGTTCATTATGCTTTTGGTCTATGTGCTTTTTAAGTATGCATTGTATTAGTCATTGTTGTCATTCGAATGTGATGTTGAAGATGATGATGTTGTTGTTAAGATGTGTTTTCATGAATGTATGTCGATTGTGTATGTATTGTTATGCATGTGTGTCATCCATATGTTTATTATGCATAGTACCTAGTCGGTGTTATAATTATGGCATTATGCATGGTAACTAGATGACGATTAAGATGATGTCTATATATTGTGATGATTATGATTATACGTGTATTGTGCTAATCTGGTTGATCTTGTAGGCAGGAGATCATCTCCTAAACTACATTGAGGTATTTTGATCTAGGAGGATCTTGTCAGTAAATCATGAGTGGAGTCTTCAGTGGTTCAAAGTCAAAATGATCTTCAAATGATCATGGTCAATGAGGTCTTGAACTTTAACAACTTCGCTAGTATTCGTCGTCAACATTCAGTGTCTGGTGTCTTCAGCTTCGACAATGATGTTTATGGTTCAGGTTGTCCGGTGTTGATTTTCAGTTCCGCCGATGTTGTCAATGGTTGATGTGGTCTTCATGGTCGTTATGGTATTGGTCTTCTTCAGGTTCTTCTGACATGGTGATGGTTTTGGTTTTACAAAATTGTAATGGTTCTAATTATTAAACCCTAAGCTAAGGGGAAGTGACATGATGTATGGACCTATTCTAAATGTTCAGTCCTAAACCCTAAAACCTTGGTCTAAAGATCTAAGACCTAACACCTAAGCATCTAACCATACCCTTGGACCTTTGTAAAAATTACAACACATTAACCTATACCTAGAACCTAAACCATACATTAAAAATACATTAAATCTAAGTCTAAAACCCTTTCGGGCTATAATACAAAATAAATGTTCAAATATCAATACTCCACAGGCTCTAAACCACGGAGGGTTAGCCTAACCACGGTGCAGTAAACAATGACACATGAGTGGATTCAAGTGATCAACCGTCAGGTTAATCACAGCTCCTAACCGCTGACCTGACCGCATCGGAGTCTGACCGCGACGGACCATGTGAGCGGCAAGGGGATAAGCCGTTGGGGTTTCCGTAGCAGATCCTGACCGCACGGGGAGTTATAAACCATTGGCATGTGAACAGTGCAGCTCACCAACTGTCAGCTATTAGAAGTTAGCGAAACCTCTGGCGCGCTAACCGCGGTTATGTAAATTGCTCACATGCATTGTCAGTGCCCTCCGCCTGGTTAGCTAACCTCTAACAGTCTGCGGTCTATCCAAAGTCTAAAAGTGGGTTTTTATGTGTATTTCTGGATAATTCAATTACTCCTAAATGGTGAATGTCACATTTGACATTAACTCCTAACCAATAAACCCTAAATTAACAATAAGGAGCAGCTAATTCATTCCTAAACTTTGCAAGAGGGAGTTTGAATGCATCTAGAGGGTTATAAAGGCAGATTGGTGCATTGGAGGCATATTAGAGTGGTTTTGAGTTTTGTATGCAGATTCTGGAGGATATAGGTTGTTTTGTTTTCAGTGTAACAGGAGCATCCGGAGTCGGAATTGGGAACCGTGATAGGCGTTGGAAAGCTATTTCAGAGAGATTTCTTGTGACAATGACCAGAAGTGCCTGCATGCACAATTAGTTTGGTTAATTTTCTGTGTAATCGACCTCCTCGGATTCAATCCTAATAAAGCGGTCGCCCATCTTGAAAGCGGACCCGGAGACGTAGTCCATCAGGGACGAACTCCGTAATCAATCTTGTTGTCTGGTATCGCTGTGGTTTTGCTACTTTTCACTTCTGTTTACATCTTGCTTATGTTTCTCATATGTCGTAAAGTCTTTCCTTTTCAATCAATTCTCACGGTTAAAGCACTTTAAGTTAACATTCAATTCACTGTTGGCATTAATCAATTCTACTTCAGTTTAACATATGATCATTTTAGATCATATAATTTGGTATCAGAGCACATTGCGTTTGTATAATTTTTCCAATGAATGTTAACCAGGTCTAAGTCGCAACGTGGAGAAGGAATCCTTGAGGATTTTGATCCAGAGATTGGAAAGTGAAGAGTCGCTCATAAATCGACCATGACAGGATTTGATGCAGGTGAAACTCCAGAAACTAAGATGAGCGAGGAACAGTTTCAGCAAGCATTCTTGAGTATGCAACAGATGTTGGGAGAACTTTACGAAGATAAGAAGGCGAGAGATGCAACTTCTTCTTCAAAGACATCAAAGAAGGACAAAGGTAAAGGCAAGGTTGATAAACCTCCTTCACCTCCATCATCTCCATCATCATCATCTTCTTCTTCTTCCAGTTCAGAATCTGAAATAGAAAAGAAACCTAAGAAAACATCTCTTTTGAAACTTGATGTAAAATTTGAGTTACCTATTTATGATGGCGAAATGAATCCTGAAAAGTTAGATAACTGGATTAAGCAGTTAGAAGTGTATTGTCATATTCAGAACATTTCTGACGATAAAACAAAAATTTAGTTAGCTACACTTAGAATGGGGGGAGCTACTTTAATCTGGTGGGAAAGTAAAACTCGGATAGATGTAAAGCACAAAGGCAAAGTCATCTCTTCATGGTCTAAGTTTTTAAAATCTCTTAGGAGACAATTCTATCCTTTAGGATACATGCAGCAAGTTGTTATTGATTGGCAACACTTGAGGCAAGGTAAAGGGTAGAGTGTTCAGAAGTTTACTTAGGAGTTCAGAAAGAAAGCATTGGCACTTGGTATTTCATTGGATACACGTGAAACTTTATTAAAATACATCGGCAGTTTACATTCATATTACAGCATACATTATTGATGTTTAATCCTGATGATTTTGATGAAGTGTGTGTTCAATCCATACATATTGAATTAGGTGGAAGACCATTCAAGTTTTCACCGCAATCATCCAAAGAGTTGGAAATCAAGGATTCCAATGACAGTAAGGGGAAGAACAATTCGAAGAGAAAGAAATCAACAACAGCTCAGAAGGAAAGACCTACTAGTTCTCATTGCCAGAGAATCGGTCACGATAAATTTAGGTGTTGGAAACTTCATCCCGAACTTAAGCCCAAAATGTTCCTTAAATAGAAGGATGAAAAGAAAGCAATTGCAGTAATCCAGCAAGATCTAGGTTCCGATTCAGGTGATGAAAGGAGGATAACTGCCATAGTTTCAACAGGTAAAACTTCTGACATTGGTTCAAGTTCGAATACTATTGCATCTTCATCAAACATAAATCCTTCAAATGAGGATAAAAGAGTTGAACTATTTAACATAAGGATAACTTCTAAGCACACGAAGATAGATACAATGTTTGATAGTGGATCACAGGCCAATTTAATATCTGAATATTTAGTTAAGAACTTGGGTCTGGAGACACGGAATCATCCAAGACCTTACCCATTGGGATGGCTAAATAAATCAACTCAAATAAAAGTCACAAAACAGTGTCGATTAAGATTTTCCATTACAGCTAATTACATTGATGAAGTGGAATTAGATGTGGTTCCAGTAGACATATGTGGAGTTGTCTTAGGAAGTCCTTATCATTATGATCGTGATGTAGTATTTTATAGGAAAGAGAATAAATACCACCTTAAGAAAGACGGGGTTGAATTTATTGTCAGGGCACATAAAAGTAAAACTCACTTGAATTTAGTTGTTGCTAATCAGATGAAGCGATTAATAAGTTCAAATAAGAGATTTGTACTCATGTGTGTAAAGGAACAACATAAGAATCGACATGATGTTTGTTCAGGTTGTGAGTCTCAGTTTAAAGATAGTTTGGTCAAGAAGGTAGAAACTTTTTCAGTTCTATTTAAAGAACCCAAACATCTTACTCATAAGCAGGGAATACAACATGAGTTACAGTTGATGTCCAAATCTCCTCTTCCTAATGTCAAAATGTATCATTTCAGTCCAAGTTTGGGAGTTATAAGTTACAGGGATGTAGGTCAGTATTGGGGAAAGTTAGTATTATATTTCTCTTGTATTGTATCACCATTTCATGTTTCAAACAGTTTTGAAGCCTCTTTTCAAGTGGAGAGGAAGCCCATTTATTTTCATATCAAAGCCTTTTCTAAAGCAATGCCAAAGTATCCAGTACATCTAAGGGAAACTTATGCATCAAGGGAAAGTGTTAATCAATGGAAACATCATTTAATGAATGAAGAAATAGTGATTCAAATAAATCATTCGACATTTCAATACTTTCAAAATCAAACTAAGTTGCAGCAATTTTCACCTTATAGTTTGATGAGTTTATTGCAGCAAGTTCACTTAATACTCAAGAATCGGGAAAGTATATCAAATCAAGTAGTTGGTATGATGTCCAAAATGTCTTTGAGTGTTTCTACCATTCCGCAAAATAGATTGTTAATACATGTCAATAGTATTGAACAATATCATGTAGAGATTGTTTTCAAAGATGTTTATGAATCACTAATTCATGGTACTTCATGGAAAGAAGTCAATTGCCATGTTCATAACAGGTTGTTTAACCATCTTCGCAAGTTGTGCATACTGCAGATGGATGGAACAGTTCACAAATTCAAAATGTGCCATGATCAGCATCATCGGGATCATCACTTTTAGGTTGTTGATCGAATGTATTGGTACATCATCAGGGCAAGGTGGAGAGTGAGGGAGCTCTACCCTCACCTGCTATCTGTCTAGTCAAACTTTTGTGGTCCAAAATCTTTCAAGTGGAGAGGATTGATCCAAGGGGATCTTGTATGTACACCATGAGCGAAGTCTTCAGTGGTTCAAAGTCGAAATGATCTTCAAATGATCATGGTCAATGAGGTCTTGAACTTTATCAACTTCGCTACTATTCGTCGTCAGCATTCAGTGTCTGGTGTCTTCAGCTTCGACAATGATGTTTATGGTTCAGGTTGTCCGGTGTTGATTTTCATTTCCGTCGATGTTGTTGATGGTTGCTGTGGTCTTCATGGTCATTATGGTATTGGTCTTCTTCAAGTTCTTCTGACATGGTGATGGTTTTGGTTTTACAAAATTGTAATGGTTCTAATTATTAAACCCTAAGCTAAGGGGAAGTGACATGATGTATGGACCTATTCTAAATGTTAAGTCCTAAACCCTAGAACCTAGGTCTAAAGATCTAAGACCTAACACCTAAGCATATAACCACACCCTTGGACCTTTGTAAAAATTACAACACATTAACCTATACCTAGAACCTAAACCATACATTAAAAATACATTAAACCTAAGTCTAAAACTCTTTTGGGTTGTAATACAAAACAAATGTTCAAATATCAATACTCTGCAGGCTCTAAACCACAGAGGGTTACCCTGACCGCGACGGAGTAAACAATGACACATGAGCGGATTCAAGTGATCAACCGTCAGGTTAACCGTAGCTCCTAATTGCCGGCCTGACCGCGGCAGACCATGTGAGTGGCAAGGGGATAAGCTGTCGGGGTTTCCGTAGCAAAGACTGACCGCATGGGGAGTTATAAATTGTTGGCATGTGAACAATGCAGCTCACTAATCGTTAGTCGTTAGAAGTCAACAGAACCTCCGGCGCACTAACCGCGGCTATAGCAACTGCTCACATGCACTGTTAGTGCCCTCTGCCCGGTTAGCTAATTGCTAATAGTCCGCGACCTATCCAAAGTCTAAAAGTGGGTTTTTATGTGTATTTTTGGATAATTCAATTACTCCTAAGTGGTGAATGTCATATTTGACATTAACTCCTAACCAATAAAGCCTAAATTAACCCGAAGGAGCAGCAGATTCATTCCTAAACTATGCAAGAGGGAGTTCGAATAAATCTGGAGGGTTATAAAGGAAGATTGGTGCATTGGAGGCATATTAGAGTGGTTTTGAGTTTTGTATGCAGATTCTGGAGGATATAGGATGTTTTGTTTTCAGTGTAATAGGAGCATCTGGAGTTGGAATTGGGAACCGTGACAGGCATTAGAAAGCTATTTCATAGAGCTTTCTTGTGACAGTGACCAGAAGTTCCTGCGTGTATAATCAGTCTGGTTAATTTCCTGTGTAACCGACCTCCTCGGATTCAATCCTAATAAAGCAGTTGCCCATCTTGAAAGCGGACCCAGAGACGTAGTCCATCAGGGACGAACTCTGTAATCAATCTTGCTATCTAGTATCGCTGTGTTTTTGCTGCTTTTCACTTTTGTTTACATCTTGCTTATGTTTCTCATCTGTTGTAAAGTCTTTCCTTTTCAATCAATTCTCATGGTTAAAGCACTTTAAGTTAACATTGGTTTATTGTTGGCATAAATCAATTCTACTTCAGTTTAACATATGGTCCTTTCAGATCATACGTTGGTTTGTTTATAATTTGATTTAGCTGACATGATATACCTTGTAGGAAGAGAAGAATAAATATGACTAGTAATATGGTAGACTACAACTAACGAGATTTTCCCGATTGATCAGATGAGCAACATGGTGAAGGATATTCTCCTGACCTAGCAGAGAATTTGAGAAGTTTGAAGGTAGAAATAAGGAGTTGCAAAGAAGATAATGACTGAATCATTCAATTACAAGAGAGACTTGTTAGGGCACAAGAGAAACAAGTAGAAGTTAATGCAGTTATCCTTCAGAGCTTGTTAGTCTTGCAAAGACAAGGACCGCTTAGAATCAGTCATGGGCAGGAGGATAGGACTAATGGAGCATATGGTAGCAAGTCACATGGTGGGCACAAGTTGGATAGAGATGACACGTTTAGAGATGGCAGATTCTTGGATACAACAGATAGATGAGGCAATGGACATGGGTTTTACTCTAGTTTTGGGTCAGACATGTATCATGGTCATCATCGTTATCATCCTTACATGAGGAGTGACAAGGGCTCCTTATCGAATGATTTCAAGAAAGCAAAGCCACCTACATTTGATGGAGAAATGAAGAAGTAACAGAATGCAGAAGAGTGGTTGCTTGGGATGAAAAATATTTTCAGATTGCATGATTACTAAGAGAACATGAAGGTCATAATAGCTATATTTAGTCTTAAAGGTAAAGTAGACATCTAGTGGGAATATGTAAAGAATGTTAGAGGTATTCATGAAGAGAAGTTGACTTGGAAAGAATTCGAGATACTTTTCAAGAAAAATCATCTATTAGAGAGGTACTACGATGACAGGGCAAAAGAATTATATGAGCTGAAGATGGGGTCTATGAGCGATGAGGAGTACACTAGAAAATTCTTGGAGTTGTTGAGGTATGTGCCTTATCTGAAGGAGGAGAAAGCGAAGATTCAGAGATTCATCAGTGGGTTGTCGATAGCATTCAAGGACATGATTGAGTTTGATGAGCCTAGATCATTAGAGGAACCCATTAGGAAGCTAAAGCATTGTTATGAGAAATCAAAGCGCATATTTGAGACTAAGTAGGTTTGGAAAGGTAATGATAAAAATAAAGGAAAATGGAATAAGAAGCAAACAAGACCTCAGGACACATGTAACAAAGAAAATGCAGCACCACCTAAGAATTTCAATGCATCTGACAAAGGACAGGGATTTTGGTCTAAGGAGCAAAACAAGGGTGATGATAGGAAGCCCTTGTAGTGTTGGACTTGTGGAGGAGAGCATCACAAAAGATATTGCCCAGCATCAAGGTGGAAGACTACAGATCGACAGTGATCAGGAGGCACTAACAGTGGGGGACGTTGGACAAAGTATTCCTCGGATCTATGCAGCGCTGGATAACAAGCAGGTCGATCACGTTTGTTATCAAGATGGACAGTAAGCTATTTGATCAAGCTGTTTCTATTTTGATTGACCTTGGATCTAATTATAGTTATGTTAATCCTGGCCTCATGGATAAGTGTGGTTTGAATAAAGAAGTGCATGCAGAATCTTAGTTAGTGCAGTTGGCTACATGTACAAAGAAAAGAGTTCATCACTGGGTAAGAGCTTGTGCATTTGATTTGAATGGTATGTTTACATTAGTGCATTTGAGTGTACTTCTGTTGGGATCATATAGTATTTTTTTGGGTATGGATTGGCTATATCTTCACATGAATAAGGTGGATTGTTATGACAAGGATATTGAGTGCTTCGATGACAATGAGGAACAAAGAATATTGCAGGGTAAGAAGAAAGTTGCATAAATTAGAATGGTGACAGCTATGGAGGCAAAGCGCAGTCGTAGGAAAGGGTGTGTTTTGTTTGCGGTGCATATTTCTAGTGACAAGGTTAAGGACGTTGAGGATGTGGATGTCTTGAGGAGGTATCCAGTTTTACAGTAGTTTCAGGATGTGTTCCCAGCAGATATTTCAGAGTTTCTGCCTCATAAGGAAGTGGACTTTTCTATTGAGTTGGTACCAAGGGTAGCACCAGCATCAAAGGCATCATACAAGATGAGCACATCAGAGTTACTAGAGCTGAAGTTACAGTTGAAGGAAACACTTGACAAAGGATACATCAGACCAAGTGTATCGCCTTGGGGTGCACTAGTGTTGTTTGTGAAAAAGAAGGACGATACTCTCATGTTATGCATTGATTATAGGAAATTGAACAAATTGACCATCAAGAACAGGTATCTGTTATCGATGATTGATGATTTTTTTGACTAGTTGAAGGGAGCAACAGTGTTCTCAAAGATTAATTTGAGATTAGGATACCATCATGTACGCATTAAACAAGAGGACACTACAAGATTGCTTTGTGGACAAGGTATGGGCATTATGAGTTTGTTGTGGTTCCTTTTGGTTTGAGTAATGCTCCAACTACTTTTATGTGATTGATGAATAGTGTGTCTCATCCTTATCTGGACAAGTTTTTTATTTTATTCAATGATGATATATTGGTACATTCTAAGAACGAGGAAGAGCATGTAGAAAACTTAGCAGCAGTGTTGAGATTGTTGAGGGAGCATCAGTTGTATGCTAATCTCAACAACTACAATTTCTTTTAGATAGAGGTATATTAATTAGGACATGTTGTTTCCAAGGAAGGCATAGCAGTGGATCCAAAAAAGATAAGAGCTATCATGGAATGGGAATGCTTGCAAGAGAGGACTTGGTGGAGTCTTGATGTAGGAAGGATAGGTAGTATGCTATGAAACAAGGAAATTGAGTGAGCACGAGAAAAAATATGTTACACATGACCTTGAGTTGGCAGCGATTGTTCATGCATTAAAGATGTGGAGACATTACCTTCTTGGCAGGAGGTTTGTATTGATGAGCGATCACAGTGGATTGGGGTATCTATTTGACCAACCGAACTTGAATGTCAGGCAAGATAGATGGTTGGCCACGATCAGTGAGTTCAATTTCGAGATTAGGTACATTAAAGGTAAAGAGAACAAGGTTGCAGATGCTCTTAGCAGGAGAGTACAAGCAAATCACATAGAAGCTATGAGTTCATATGAGACAAATATACAAGATCGGATCTTACAAGCATGTTAGCAAGATGATAGGTACATGGAGCTTAGGAACAGGTTACAACAAGGTACAGGTGATCAAGATGTCGGCTATCATCTCACAGCAAATGGCTTGGTTAGATTTAGAGACAGGATCTATGTGTCGAATGACAGTGAGCTCAAGAAGACTGTCTTGCGAGAATTCCATGCAAAATTGTATTCATAACACCTAGGATATCAGAAGACATTGACAGTGGTAAATAAGTTCTATTAAGTGGCAGAGTTTGTGGCTAGATGCTTGGATTTTCAACAGGTAAAAGTAGAATGTAAGGATCTAGTCGGATTACTACAGTTGATTCCTATTGTAGAGTGGAAATGGGAGGTCATTTCCATGGATTTCATTACAGGTTTGCCGAGGACGTCTAGACAACATGACTCTATTATGGTTGTGGTTGATAGGTTGAAAAAGGTAGCGCACTTCATTCCAGTAAGTCTACATATTTAGCTAATGATGTAGCACAGGTTTTCATCAGAGAGGTAGTGAGGTTGCATGGTGTACTGAAGAAGATTGTATTAGACAAAGATGTTAAGTTAACTTCCAAGTTTTGGAAGGTGTTATTTGCAGGTTTGGGTACAGAGTTGGCCTTCAACACGATTTATCATCAGTAGACATATGAACAAACATAAAGGGTCAACATGATTTTGGAGGACATGTTGATGATGTATGTTATGCATCAGCAGTGAAAGTGGGAAGAGTATCTTCCACTGGTTGAGTTCATTTACAACAATGGGTATCAGGAATATTTGAGGATGAGTTTGTTTGAGGCACTCTATCGGAAGAGTTGTAATACTCCCATCAGTTGGGGTGATCCAGTTAATAGGGTGTTGATATGATCGGACATGTTGTCAGAAATGGAACAGGAAATTCATGTTATCAAGCAGAATTTAAAGGCAACACAGAGAGGCAGAAAAGTTATGCAGATCAGCACAGGTTGTTTAAGGACTTTCAGGTTGGGGAACAGGTGTACTTGCACATCAAGCCAAAGAAGAGCTCCTTGAGGATTGCATCATGTGCCAGATGGCGCCTCGGTTTTGTGGACCTTTCAAGATTCTTGAGAGGATTGGACCAGTAGCCTATCGACTTGCACTACCTCCGATAGTGAAAGTCCATGATGTTTTCTATGTGTCATTACTTAAGAAGTATGTTAAAGATGTTGATCATGTGATTGACTGGTCTATATTGCAGGTGGAGCCAGAAGGAGAACAGCCGGAACCTCAGTGCATTTTACAAAGAAAGATGCTCATGCTCCGGAATCGAGCAATTGAGCAAGTGAAAGTGCAATGGAATCACTTTGGGCCCAATGAAGCTACATGGGAGATGGTTGATTAGATGCGAGAAATGTATCCTTATCTATTCGTTGGTTGAGTGCATGTCTTTGGTATATGTTTTGGTCTGGTATTTTGGTATATGTATATGGATGTAAATACCGCCATGAGTTGTGTTATAAAGCTCCAATAAGCAGTATGGTTGTCATGTAATTATGATTTTCATGTTGGTTATGTTGGTTTCTTCCTCAGTAAGTTGATCATTGTAAATGTCGCAACGAGCTAAGTTATAAAGCTCTATGGGAAGTATGTTTTGTTTTTTAGCAATCTTGTTGTTTGTAGGTGTCATTCAATGCCGAGGACATGTTCCCCCAAGGGGCAGGGTTCTGTAACAACCCTAGTAAAAAATCCATGTAATAAAGTTAATAAAGGCAAAATAATAACCAATGTCATTGGACACATATTCCAAGCTAAATGTTGGGAAAAAAAATAGTGATGGGGATCACTCATGATTAATTAATGGCTATGGAAATTGGCAAAGGCGATGGAAAAGGAAAAGTGGAATTTATTAGCATTTATTTTTGAAAATAATGGAAAATAAGAGAAAAGGAAGGTGAAAGGTCACAGGTTTCATGTGAGGAGGAAAATATTGGAAAATGAAGAAAATAGAGGCCTCATTGATAAAAAGGATTCTCAGGATCAGTTCACAACCTTTTTTGTCAGTCCTAGCTTGGAGCTCTCTCTTATATTCTCTCTCTCTCTCATACTATTGAACACTTAGAGTTTTCTTGGAGCACTCTTGGAGGAGTGTGGCATACTATGGATTTGGAGCAAGGAGGCAAAGGAAAAGTAGGAAAGCGTGAGAGGATAGTGGGATCAGTAGCTACAATGGGTTTTGCTTGTAGGTACCAAATTGCATATATGATTTCCTTGCTAGTTTTGGCATGCATGGCACATGCATGTGGTTTCTTATTCATGATCTACCATTGGCATGGATGATTCCCTCCATTCACAGTGGTTTTGCCTAAACTTTCCATTTATTGTATAACCAAGGTGTTTTAGGTTTTATCTTTGTTTTCTAGTTGCTACTCATGTTCCTTTGGTTGTGGGTTGAGTTACTAGTTCCTGAAGCCTTGGTTGGACAAACACTCTGGAAGCCCTGTAACATCTTGGGTTGAGTTACTAGTCTTAGAAGCCTTGGTTGGAAAAATGCTCTTGAGCTCTTGGTGGCTTGAGTTACTAGCCCTAGAATCCCTGGTTTGACAAACGCTCTAGATCCCAACAACAGTTGTGGGTTGAGTTACTAGTCCTGGAATCCTTCGTTGGAACAAACGCTCTAGAACCCTGGACAACTTGGGTAGAGATCGATATGGTGGTGGTTAGTGATGTCGGACCATGAGGTGGAATCACTGGTTGATGATTGAGGTGGTTTGGCCTATGGTGCGGGGTTGATTGGTTGAAAGAGAGATTTGGTTCAGCCCAATCTATGGTCGAGTGGTACATGGAAGTCCCTGAGTCGGTTGGATTTGCAAATGTTAATAAGAGCTCCTTTTCCTATGGTATTTTCATGAGAAAATGTGCTTGTCATTATGTGGATTTAGTAGTTGTTTCATCATTGCTATATATCTGGTTATTTGCTGGCTCCGAGCATGTTTTATGATAATCTTGATGTATGGATCTCATCATGTTTTGGTTAGTAAATGAAATAGTAATGAATGAATGACCTCATAGATAACAATGCAACTATTGGGAGGAGATATCAATCCTCCTTGATGATTCTCAAATAAATATGAGATCCCTATGTTCAAATTTGTTGTTATGAACTATACATTTCATGTTTAAGATATGTTTGACGAAATTCCTGTCATGGCTAGTAGGGGTCAGATCAATTCATTGGTCAAGTGTTTGCATTAGTAAACTTGTATCAATGTTAATTATCATTTTTGGTAGGTCCATGAAATTTTTGGCAATGGCCTAAGTCCTCGCCTTGAAAAAGTGGCACAAAATCTAGGGTCGCTAGCAGAGAATTGTCTGAAAAGGGCCACAATCGCATGCATGCATTGGTGTGGGAGCGATTGGAGGGTCTCATTCACATGCATGGCTTGTCATGGGAGTGACTGGGGGTCTAGATCAGCAAAACATCAAGTTGTCTTAGGGGTTAGGCACCTGGAAGGGTTGGTTGTCTCCTAAAGGTTCTGTAGCTCCTAAGGAAGGTAAGATTGGTCTTGTCTTGTTGGTTCCACTTCCTTAACTGTACTTGGGGAGTTGAATAATGTCACGTCTACCCCGGTGGACTGATTAGCTTGGGTAAATGTGGGAGTAGGGTGTTACAACTTTCCCTTTCATGCTACCCGAGTGTACTCTTGTGGCTATTCATGTTGTTTTTACATGTGGTTACTTGCTCACTGCAACACCATTAATTCAGAGAATGGGCATCTGAGCATTTTTCATGCTAAGAATTCATTCACAGACAAAACAGAGTGCTCTACCAAGGCTCTCCATTCTTCTTAATTTCCCATAGAGCTCAGATTGTACTTCAGGTATGGCTCTCCTTACTGTGATCAACGCTTCTGTAGTTTGCCATATTTTACATTTAATTCTTTATTAGCGTGCATGAAGCCTCAAACATGGTTGTTCAGGATACAACTACTAACTTTGCAAATTGTGGTCCTCTCTACAGTCGCCATTAATCAGAAACACCAACCTTGCTATGCACATTTAATCAGTTGTCGACTCATTCATCCAAGTGCCTAAGAATTTTGCTATAGACCCATAAGCCTTATTTGAAAACTTCACTGTTAGATTAACTTACCTCGGTCCCTTTTTATTTTATTAAACAGTGCTGCCAGAAAACGTTTTGGCCTTAAGTCACTTTCATGCTAGCACCAGTTCGATTCCGCCATAGAACCATTGCCTATGACTGTCAGCTAAGCCGCTTTATGCCCTTCATAGGTTGAATTCCTTTTATTATATGTTTTGTGCCCTTGGTCTTATTTCTACACGAAATGACCAAGTGTTAGTGCTAAGGTCGAGGCTCTCTCTATCCTGGCGCTTTTGTTTGTGCTTTGTTAATAAAACTTTGAGCTCGTTCCTCTAAGGTGATGCCACTTTTCGCCCTCTGATATGTTGTCTTTTCCAAGCTGTCTTTCCTCCATGTCTCGATGCCTTTTCTCCCGATGCTTTTTATCCTAACGCATTACTTTTGCAAGCCTTAAAATTCCTCTAGGATCATTCATGTGAGCTTGCCTTATTATCATATAGAATTGCCTCTCCAGGCTAGCCCTCAGTAGGCTAAGTTTTTGTGTGGGGACCTCTCACTCACTTTCATTGGTTTGTGCTTTGCTTCTGCGTCCCGACGACTATCTCTCGGTTCATTCCTTTTTTGCACCAAAAGGTTAAGCCGAGGTGATACCATCAGACTTTCCTCTGTCGGGTGCGCTCTACTTGCGCCAATAAGAAGGCTCTCGGTTGCACTGTTGGCGCTCCAAGTCAGCCCGCCTGATTGCATCTTGGTGCTTTAACTTGTGCACCCTTCTCAAACTGTTGAGGTACATCCGTCAAGGTAACTCCATCGAGTGGGCTCCACTTGAGCCAATAAATAAATGCTCTCGTTGTTGCACTGTCGACCACGTTAGTCCGGTCCTCCTTTGGCTAGTCCATTAACTTTCTCGTTGGGTTTGGGAACTATGCAAAACTTGGATTTACTCCAAAATGGTCTCCAAGCCTTTTATCTCTGCACATTTTGACTTTTGGGGTCTATATCTTTTACTAGCTCGTTCTTTTGATCAAGGAGGCCATTTGCAGACTTCCACATACTGTTGGAAATATCTTTTCGAGCAATAACCAACTGTGCCACTTCCATGAGTATCCGAGTTGATATCTTGAGGCAGAATCTGCTCCAAATCTTGGGACTCCCATCCATCATAGTCATCATATTATGGCTTTCCAATAAGCCTGCAACTATGATGATTCTCTACAAAAGACATCAACAACCATGGGATAGATATATAAGTTGCAAGAAACGTGGGTCTAGGGTTCGTTTTCGTATGGAAATGAGGAAATGCGTACCGTACGGCCTAGAAACTCGGTTCCGACCGTATTGGCCCATTTCTCGAGGAGGAAACATGGCTAGTACGGCCAAAAACGAGTTTCCAGACCATACGACGGAGTTTCCTCATGCAACTTGACTTTTTCTTATGTTTTTATTATTATTTTGTTTTCTATTTTTTTATTGGGCGACTAAAGTGGCTTCTAGTTGCAAGTGGTCCTTCTAAAGAATGGGATGTGGATGTAGAAAGTCATGATTTGGATCTCTCTCTTGCTGCCCTGAATATTGAGGTCCAGCCTAGAAGTGGAATTGGCCCATCATCTTCTTCAACACCACCATCCATTGTTGAACATGGTTCTGCTTCTATTTTTGATGAGGATTATGATGATGAGGATTAGTCTTTTGTCTCTATAGTTCTTGCAGCCTTATAGTCTTTATTGTACTTGCAGCATCATATATATAATAAAGGCTGATTTTGAGATTTGGATATATAATAAAGGTTGCTTTTGTATACTCCGATATTTTTATTTTCATTATGTGATCATTCATGAGTAAATGTGATGTAAATTTAATCATAATGTTTAAATGTAATAAATTATAATGTATCATCTATGCTTTATGATTGCACATAACATTTCTTAAATGTCCTAACTTCTAATATATATATATATATATAGATATATATATATATATATATACACACACACACGTTTCCCCATTTCCAAAATTTGGGGAGGTCGCGTTTCGTAACCGTGCCCGTTTCAGAAACTTGTACATGTTTCCCCGTTTCATGCAACTTATATATATATATATATAGATATATATATATATGAAGAGAGAGAGAGAGAGAGAGAGAGAGAGAGAGAGATTTTACACTAATTATTATTAATATGGTTTTATCATATCATTCAAATCAAAAATAAAATTATAAATGTTTAAAAAATTTACTATTTTTATATAATCTATAGTGGAAAAAATCGTATTATCATTGACTTTGCAAAATTTTCCCAAAAAAATAATCAATTTTGCAAATTCTCTATGCAACAAATGTCAATTGAACGATTGTTCTTAGACTTTGTTCACCAAGAATTCTTTTCATTGTTTGTTATAGAGAAACAAAACAAAGATTGCATTTAGTGTATCAATATTGTACATGAGTATGCAATGTTTATTCAATAAACTTCCATTAATATATATCCATCTTAAATTTAGATCTACCAGGTGGCCAAAAAGATCAAGTTTGGAGTTAGTATGGATCTAAGTTGGTACTCTTGCATTTCATAATGTATTTTCTCAAGCCTTTAAATAGGTTTTATCATAACAAATACCACAGACAAATACCATGGTCTTGTAAACCACTATCGATAAACCCATAAAATAACTAACACAAACCTATCTTAACTAGTCTATAGCCTAAACATTTAATTTTAATTTGTCAAGTCAACATAACATTACATTACATACATAATGCTTTATATAATGTTTTACAACATCGTTGCCATATTGGGTAGTAAAGCACCTCTAAGCACAATCACAAAAGCTCAAGTCAATAATTGAAACCTTTATATTATAATAATTTACTTCAAAGCCATTTGATGTAGTTAAGTTGATGGGATCTTTGATATATTAATGTAATTGTCTACAAACTAGTATAGATCCATCTTAACTCGAGATCTACTAAGTGTCAAGAGGAAACAAATCTCTCAAGATACAAACCTCTTTTTGACTACAAAACTTGAGGAAAGGTTTGCACCTCGAGAGATTTAATTCCTCTCAGCTCTTGGTATCTCTGGAGTTAAGATGAATCTATGTTGTTTATTACTATTGTCTAAATTAAAAACAAAACAACAAAACAACATTTGTTTTGTATAATATATAGAATTCTTTTTGCTTTCTCTTTCTATATATAGATTGAATTATTTTTATTATTAATATTTTTTAATCATTTTTGTTATTAATATTTTTTAATATGTTACATGTCAACTCCATATTAAACATTGAAGAAATTCAATTCTCTATCATAGTTTGAATGAGAAAGAACTTATTAATGTGGAATAATCTCTCTCCCTCTCTCTCTTTCTCTACTCAACCTACATAGTGAAATCTTTTATTTAAACCCGCTTCAAACTTTTTTCATGTTATTCATATTTTTAAATTTTATATATGAACTCCATATTAAGAATGGAATAAGCTATACCCCGATGGGGGTGACTAATTTGATAGCCCTGACACTACCGGATGTAAAAAAGAATGAAGTTTACAATCAATATGGAACATGGTAATGGCTTAGGCGGCGACTAAGCCAAGTGGAGGAAGCGAGACAAAACAATCAAGGAGGTTAAGGCAGTTCATAAAATTGGGAAGGCTAGTGTTCTCCACGTCGTTCGACATTTTGGTATGGGAGGGAAGGTAAACGAGGTTACCCCAATTGAGTGTGCACAAAATCCTTCCCTGTGCATCTCCTCAGGTCCTGGTGGTGTGACTATGCTTTGGTCTGACAAAAGGGAGTATGAGCTCAAGGAGTTGATGGTTGTGGTGAAGAGTTGGGCGGTGTGGAATCCAGGCACTTGGTGTAGGGGTTGCTTGCAGCCTAGGAAAGAAGTGCAAAGGGTTGGTTGTGTCTCAAAGAATTTGGAATGCTCTTTCAGTCCTAGTTGCATTTTTTCTACAAGGGGCGAAATTTGGGTAAGTGTCTATTTTTGTTATTTATTTGCACGTGGTTTTATCTGTGGGTGGATTCTCTTTTTGTGGTTTGTCTCGATGGGTTAGGTTTTTATCCAGGTGGGTTAAGTGTGGTGGTTCAGTGGACCTGGTTAAGGTCTTGCCATTACAGGGTGGCGACATTATGTTATGATGTAGGAAAAAAGGGGGAGTCGCTTTCCACTTTAGTAGGGAGCTTGGTGGCATAGTTCTTTGTGATGAGGTCTCTCCATGGAAGAGTGCCATTGCAGGGTTATGTTGTGGCCCTCTTGAATGGCAGGGCTGGTCGGTTGGGTAGTTGTCGAAAGAGCGAGTGTCTATGCCTCTATGCAGAAGTAAGAAAGTAGGCGGTTGGTTGTGCACCTCTATGGAGGATTTGGGTTGTATTATCCCTTGGTGTTTCATTGTTTCATTGAAAATGAATTGTTAGTAGGGTCATGCTCAATGGGGAGTTGGCCCGAGAGGCATGCAGGGATAGCGAGCCAATCTGGGGATGCAACAAGATGAGTTAGTGAGTAGCGTCGAAGAGGAGGAAGAGGTCACAGTCCCGCAGTCTCTTGGGAGGGTGGTGCAACCGCCCTCGCTTATCATAATTGCAAAACAACTATGAGTTATTGCAAACATACTGGATGTCCCGCGAGAGTAGAGATACAAAGACTTCAACGAGATTGTTGCCTACACTAATGATATTCAATTCAACCAAGGAGAAATCCTTGATTGTCTTGCCTTTGTGTGTCAGAGTCAGCGTCGAATTAGTGAAAGGATGGATGAAATCGAATCACGGTTGACTCACATTGATTTCCATGTTCATCAAGGTCGAGCCACCCTGTGGGCCAAGGTGTGGTTGATGCACCGCATCCTCCTTTGTAAATTCTCTCTGTAGGTTGTTTTCTGGTTTTACTGGTGTTTTGGGCAGTAATTAATTTTTGTATATGTAAGCCTTGTAGATATTATAAATTACTCTCCTGGCTAAAAAATTTGGTCATAGTGAAGCGAGGAGGGTGAAGATGAATTGATATGCTTATTGTAATACTTTTTTTAGGAATTAATGAAATGTTGTTGATTGATAATAATAGAAAAAATGGAATAAGTTATACGTCTTCCTTACATTAGAAAGTGAAAATATAAGAAATAATAATTTGAATTTATTTATATGAAGTTGATATAAAATTATGTTATCTATGGTTAATAGTAAAAAAAAAAAAAAAAATGTTATAGTTTTAAATGTTACATGTTAGCTGGACATAAAATGTGTTGACACCTAATCTTTGGGATTAGGAAATTCATGTAAATAATGTAAATAGAAAATAAGGAGATTAGGAATATGAAGAGACATTGGGAGGTGAAGCCCAAGAGTCTCTCCCTCCATGTATATATCCATGAGCAATCTTAATGAAAAAACACAATTAGCATTGAGGAGTTACCTCTTGGCCTGACATGGTATCACAGCCAGCTCCCAAATTAGTTTGTGTTGTAACTCCTATCATTTCTCTACCATATTCTGTTCCTATATTCTCTGCAATATTTTGTGCATTCATATTCCTCAAGGTTGCAACGAATATCCACTGTGAGTGTTTTCTTTTGTGAAGGCTGAGGTTTTGTATTTTATACAGTTTATATTCTGGCTTATATTGTACAGTGATATTCCTTGCCTGGAGACTGGTGCTACTACAGACAGTTTCAAAGAGAAAAGTATGATCTTCATTGCATGCGTTGCAATACAGATGGACATGATGCATCCACATGTAAGTTTCCTTGGGACAGAATTGAGTGGGAAAGAAATGAAGCAAAGGTAAAATCCATGACAAAGAGAAAAGTAAACCACCCGAATCTGCTCATTATGTTCTGGCACATTGCAATATTGGAGTAAATGAAGACTTGTTCAATGCTTCACCTTCTTCATGGAAATATGATTGGTTATTTGATTCAGGAGAAACTTGCCACATGACTTTTAGGAGAGATTTTTTTGAAGAATTCACTGACAATGTTGATGGAGTCGTATATTTTGCAAATAATTCAAAACTTAAGCCATCACGGCTTGGCCCAATCAGGCTCAGATTCCTTGGTCTTCTAGAATTTCTTCTACATGATGATCTATACCTCCCGGAGTTGAGGAGAAACTTGTTGTCCTTGGTCTACATCCGTCAGCAAGGACACTCCATTCATATGTTTGATGGTAAGGTTGAGGTCAGAAAAGCATCAGATCACTCACTTGTCATGACTGGGATAAAAGAAGAAAGACTTCTGAAGCTGCAAGGTACCTATGCTCGTGCACAAAACTTCTCATATAGTTACCATTATGATGAAGGTACATTTCCATCAAGTCTTTGTATGGCAAGCTAGATTTGGACATTTGAATTATGACAACCTTTGTATGTTTAAGAAAAGTGGTGTTACTGGTTTGCCTACAATTCATATGAAACTTAAGTAGTGTGATGCTTGTATTCTAGTAAAGCATAGCAAACAGTCTTTTCATGATTCTCATTCGAGAGCCCATAGAAAATTTGAACTTATCCATTCAGATTTATGTGACCCAATGCATGTTCCTTCTGCAAATGGAAATAAATATATGATGACAGAATGTGTTCGGTTTATTTATTGAAGAACAAATCTGATGCTTTTCAAACATTCAAAAACTTTCATGCATGGATTGAAAATGATGCACAAACCATATTGGCTCTATTCGCAGTGATAATGGAAAATAATATACTTCAAATGAATTTTAAAAATATATTCGCCAACATTGGATCAAACATCAAACAATTGTGCCTTATAATCCCCAACAGAATAGAGTAGCTAAAAGAATGAACATGACAATCTTAAATATGGTACGTTCCATGATGTTTTTCAAGAATGTTAAATTGATGTTTTGGGCTGATGCAATTTTATTTGTTGTCTATATAAAGAATAGGTGTCCTTCTAATGCTATTAGAAACAAGACTCCTTATGAAATGTGGTATGGGCACATTCATTTGGTAAAGCATCTCAGAGTATTTGGTTCCACCTGTTATGCCTTGATACCTAAGGAACAAAGAAACAAAATTTGTGCAAAGAGTCGTAAGTGTATCTTCTTGGGGTATTCAAATACCTCCAAAGCATATCATCTCTATAATGAATTTAATAAGAAGTTTGTTGTATCTAGAGATGTGATCTTTCTTGAATCTTCCAAGGCTGACAATGTTGTTGAGCGGCAGCTTGATCGCTTGGATAGATTCGGACATGCAAAGTCGTTTCAAGCATTTGATAATCAGATTCCACATATTGAAGGGGGGATTCCTATATTGGATCAATATGTGGAATATTCTTTTGAAACACTCTCTCCCCCAAATGAAGCTCCGACCACTATTGACACTTTGAGTGAGGTGATTGACAGAATTGGGAGACTAAATCTTGATTCAGCCCCAACTTCGTCAACTAAGAAGCCTGGACCATCTCAGAAAGGTCCTCCAAAATGGATGACAAAGACATTTGAAAGTGTTCGTCCTAATGAGCTTGGAAAGACAGGATCAAGAAATTCAACGAGGCAAAATGGAGGTGATGTAGACGATTTTGATTCACTTGTTGATATGGATGTTTCTTATGATTGTGAACTGAATTTGTTTACAAATTTTGAACCAAGTTCCTTCAAAGAAGTCGCTTCTCATGATGAATGGAAAGAAGCAATGTAGAAATAATATGATGCCTTGATAAAGAATTACACTTGGAAGTTGGTTGATCCTCCATTGGGAACCAGACCAATTGGATGCAAGTGGGTCTACAAGAACAAGTATAAAGCTGATGGCTCACTTGACAAGCAAAAATCTAGGCTTGTGGAAAAAGGTTTTGCACAGAAGGAAGGGGTCGATTATGAGAATACTTTTTCCCCCACGACAAAATGGGCTACCATCCGAACACTCTTTGCCTTTGCAGCTTAGAACAGTTGGAAAGTCCATTAAATGGATGTAAAAATTGCTTTCTTGAATGGAGATTTGAAAGAGAATGTTTTTATGTTGCAGCCAAAAGGATTTGTTGTGAAGAACCGAGAACACAAAGTATGCAAGCTTGTGAAATCCTTGTATGGCCTCAAGCAAGCACCGTGAGCCTGGTATGAAAAGTTAACTGAGCATTTTCTGAAACTCAACTTCAAACATTATGATCTTGATGATGCAAATTTGTTTGTCAAGAAAGTTGGCAAAACAATTGTATATCTTGTGGTGTTTGTAGATGATCTTTTGATGGAAGGTAACAATGAGAGCTACATTAAATCCATAAAGAAGGAATTGAGGAAAGGTTTTGAAATGACTGACTTGGGCTATGTTCACTAGTATCTTGGTATTGAAGTAGCTCAACATCCGAAGTTTATATTCCTCTCAGAAGAAATACATTGGAGATATGTTGAAGAGGTTTGGCATGGTTGAGTGCAATATGTTGACTACTCCAACGGAATAGGACTTGAAGCTCACATCCATTGAAGGAAAAGAATTTGAGGATGCAAAAAAGTATAGACAGCTTGTAGAAAGTCTCAACTACCTGAATACTACCAGACCAGACATTTCATTTGTTGTTGGAATCCTCTCTAGGTTTATGCAAAAGCCTTGTGAGGGACATGGTCTGTTGCAAAAAGAGGTCTAAAATACTTGAAGGGAACTCAAGACTTTGGACTCAAGTATACACAGGTGGGCGACTTCAAATTGATTGGATACTCTTATTCAGACTTCAATGGAGACAAAGAAACTAGGGTATCTACTTCAGGTTATGTTATAAGTCTTGCATCGGCATTTGTCTCCTGGAGATCACGCAAACAATCAGTTCCAACAAATTCCACAACTGAGGCAGAATATGTGGCAACGGCTGAAGCAATAAAGGAAATTGTGTGCCTCCAGAAAATTCTGGAAGATTTGTAGGAGAAACAAATGCATTCAACTCCTCTCATGATTTACAATACTTTTGCAATAAAGTTGGCCAAGAACCCAAAGTTCCATGATCGAACGAAACACATCAATACAAAATACCATCTGATTCGACATCATGTTGAGGCCAAGACAATCCATCTACGCCATTGTTCCGTAAATGAGTAGATTGCAGACATCTTCACCAAAGCACTTGGAAGAAAAAAGTTTGAAACATTCAAAATGATGTGTGGACTCACCAACATCCTTTCGGATTAAGGGGGGAATGGTTACACCTAATCTTTAGGATTAGGAAATTCATGTAAATAATGTAAATATAAAATAAGGAGATTAGGAATATGAAGAGACATTGAGAGGTGAAGCCCAAGAGTCTCTCCCTCCATGTCTATATCCATGAGCAATCTTAACGCAAAAACACAATTAGCATTAAGGAGTTACTTCCTGGCCTGACATAATGAATTACACATGTCATCTAGTATTAATAATATTATTTTTACATTTCATTTGTCAACTCCATTTTAAGTAACAAGCTAATTACACGTCTCTTGTACTAAAAAGAAAATTGTTGTTTCGAGACGCCCTCTACAACGCAATATAGGGGATGTGTAGGCGTAAATATTTGTAAACATTTAACATTTAGTATTTAATATTTATATGTCAGCTTATATATATATATATATATATATATCCGAGTATGGGGGAGATGTTGTAGTGTCCATAAATGAGTGTATAACATTTAAATGTTGGCTCAATTAATAAATAAATAAAAGTTAAAAGTCAAGTCTACACATGTGCAATTTTACTCCTACATAAATGCCGAGGAAAACATAAATAATGGTGGGAAGTAATCCCTACTAAGTATAGTTGTTTACATATTATTTGTATTCATTTTTATGCAAAGACTTACTTAAATTATGATGGGAAGTAATTGATGGTAAATATGTTATTTACTTAAGTGTGAGTTATTTTGAAGAATTTTATTTTTGGATGGTTTTCCTACAAAGCTTAAGAATAAAAAATCACTACACAAATATCTAAAAATCATGCATGAATATTGCAACCATATCCATAAATTATGGATAGTTATTCACATGGCATTATATTGTGCAAAGGTCAATTGTTAGAGTCAAGCCTTGGCAGGGACTAATAAGGATTTTGTAACCATATTTAAATTTAATTAATAAGCACATAAAAACTTAATACTTACAATAAACTTACACTATAACAAAATCCCTAACCATGGATATTCACCCTCAGTTTACCATGGATATTATTAACTTGTAAATAGATTTTGTTACAGCACCATGGGATAATACCATGGCTTATCAATACCACAGGCCCTAAAAGCATAACTCATTTCACAATAAAAAATTAAAATGTTAAATATAACGTAAAATGTATAAAATGTAACACATGTAGCTACAACTTCTCATAAATCTTTGGCTTTGGAACTGGAAGGGCGTAAGAGGTGGATCTTTATGTTTCAAGAGGAGGAATGAAGGCTTAAAAGTAGGGCCATTTGGATTGTTGGAGGCAACAAAAACACTATGTTTTTTCACAACTATGCTTGTAAGAGGAGGCGAAAAAACTCTATTTGGGAGTTGCAAGATTCAACTGTTAATTCTATCACTTCCCTTAAGGAACTTCACTTGGATATTGTTCAACATTTTGGTATGCAATATAAATCCAGGGATGGGGTGAATATAGAAAAAAAATTGGAAGTCATAAATTCATTTCTGATTATGTTTGATAAGGAGGCCAATGCAACATTGGACAGGTCGATTACATTAGATGAGCTAATGGTTGTTCTGAAGTCATTTGTGAGAGATAAAAGCCCTGGATCAGACGGTTGGTCGATTGAATTATTTATTCACTTTATAGACATTATGGGACAAGATTTATTGCTTATGGCTGGAGAATCAAGAACTTATGGTCTTATATCAAGCGCATTGAAGTCCACCTTTATAACTCTGATTTCCAAGGCATCAAATGCTTCTTCTTTTATGGATTGCTAGCCCATTTCCTTGTGAAACACTGTATATAAAATGATATCAAAGATCATTGCCAACAGGATGAAATCCACTTTGTCTAAACAATAGAGCCGAAACAATTTGGCTTTCTACAACATCGTCAGATTCAAGATGCAATTGCTATTGCACATGAGTGCATTCACTCTATCAAGATTAAAAAGAAAGAGGTTGATCTTTTGAAACTTGATTTACATAAGGCCTTTTATTGTGTTGATTGGTCATTCTTGTGTATGATTTTAGATAAGATTGATCTCTCAATTCAAGCTGTGAAGTGGATCATGGCTTATATAACAACCACTAACTTCGCAGTTTTGTTCAATGGAGTGCCTTCCTCATTTTTTAAGGCTACATGAGGTTTACGACAGAGATGTACACTATCGTCTCTTCTCTTCTTACTTGTTATTGAGGGCATGAGCAGATTGATCATGGATGCACAACGTCTTGGTATTTTCTCGGGTGTGGGACTTACTAGAAATTTACATCTCACACATTTGGTATTTACAAATGATATCCTTTAGTGGAAAACTATCAATATTGGAATGGTAGGCTTTACATCAGATCATTAGCCTATCTGGAGAGGCTTATGGATTACATATGAACTCCTCTAAATCTTTGTTGATTACTTCTTCATTGCAATCGACACTTTATTTGGAGATTGTTGGTCTTTTTAATGTGGAGTTTGTGGCATTGGATAATAGTTTTAAATATTCCAATTTTTTCTTAAACCTAATGATTACAGAATTAAAGAATAGCGTTGGCTTATTGATAAATTTGAACACAGGTTGGCCTCTTGGTCACATTGGGCGACAGACTAATCTTAGTATAGGGGATTCTACAAAGCATAGAGGTATATTGGCTTCATCTATATATGCTTCCCAAATCCATAATCAACAAGATTAATTCTATTATTTCAAATTTCATTTGGGCGGGTTCAATATATGCACAAAAGTTATCATCTGACTTATTTGGAGGTGTTATCACTCATAAAAGAAGATGGGGGTTGGGGTATGAAGGACCTAGAAAAATTTGGTTGGGCACTATTGATGAAAATTTTATGGAGGGCTCTCACTAGAAAAGAAATATGGAATCAAATGGTTAAGGAGAAATACATGAGGAATCAATCAATGGTGAATTGGATTAAGGAAGGTGTTTGATTTCCATATGCGGTCTCATATATATGAAAGAGTATGATGATGGTTGGACAATGGTTATTGGGTAACATTAAGTGGAAGCTAGGGAATGGTACATAATTGAAATTGGTCTCGATCCTATATGTGGCTTCACTAGTGACCATTTTTTATCGGTGCCACTTATTCGTCTTATTCATAATTGTGGTGTTTATACATTAGATCAGATATTAACAAATTATGGTGTTCCTTTTTTGGTCTATACTTGATCTCGAGACCTAGAATTAATTGGCGAGATGGCTCAATATTGGGACATGTATATTCTTAATCTTACATTGGTTGGCATTACACTTAGAGATAAAGATGATATTTTCTCGTGGGGAGGCACATCTAACCAGGATCATCTCTTGGTGGTGGAAGCATACTTGTATATCACTCCACACTCAGAGACCTATAGTTGGTTCAAGATAATTTGGGGTTGGCATATTCCTCTCAAACTTAAATGTTTTCGCTGGATGGCATGGTGAAATAGGGTGTTGACGTGGGGCAATTTTTGTCATATTGGATTTTGTGGTCCAAGTAGATGTGTTTTATGTGGATGTTGATTGGAGGATGTGACCCACCTTTTTCTGAAATATTCTTTTGCACATTCAATCTCGTTGGGCGTTATGCATATCTTAAATATTAATGTTATTTGGAATTCACTGATGGATTAGATATCTGAATACAAGATATATTGTTCACTTCCATTATATATCATAGGGGGCATTTGGAGAAGCAGAAAATTATTTATATTTGAAAATACTCATTTGAATATAACTGGCATGTGTATTGGGGTAGTTGCCAACTACAATGAATCTGGTCTTATGATTGCACAACGATCTTTGAGGATGTTACTACCATTAAACATTAGGGATAGATTCCCTCTCGCTTATTTTGATGGTGTTTCAAAGGAAAATGTGTGTGTGTGTGGGTGTGGTGCCTTCTTTACTATAAATCCCAGACTTTGTTACCGATTCAGCTAGAATGGGAGCTCTAGTTCTAATACATGTGCCAAGGTATTGGCACTATGGGGTACTTTATTATGTGCTAAATGGCTCTTAAGTGACACATCAGACGCATTTAGTGATTCAAAGGTGGTGGTCGAGTGGGTTTCAAAGAGGACATCTCTTAACCCTCTAGTATGGATCAATTGGTTACAGAGAATTAGGTAGATAACTAAACTTTTCCAACTGGTGACTTTCATTCATATCCATAGGGAACTGAATGAAATGGTGGATTCTCTATCCAAAGTGGGACTCAATCATATATTCAGTGAAATATATTATACCAGGTTTGAAAATTCCAAACTCTAGAGTGCTGGAAAGATTCTCATTGCATGACATACATAATCATGGTTGTTGCATTGGTTCTATAATGGTTGTCTGGGGGGCGTTTTTTCTTTCTGGTGTACAAGATGTTGGCATTATAAAGTTCTTCGTGATTGCACAGCAGGGAACATATATTTTTAGATATCCATGGATAATTGACTCTGTTTTTTACTTTATTAACAAGTCTCGACATTCATATAACAACAATGGATATTGGTGGGTGGGCGAAAGATGTTTATCATCTTTGACAGAGCTCTGTGACTTTTTTTATTTTTCCTGGCGGACTTTGAATCTCTTAGATCACATCAATGATACATCCGGATGGACATATATGTTTAGTTTGAAAGACGTGTGACGGTTTTTTTAGATTTGTTTTGATAGCATACATGTAGTGTGACGAGATAACAAAAAACCATTATACTATATTTTATTATTTTTTGTGGAATATAGGTCGCATGACATATGTAAACAACTTCTATCTAATATAAGTTTGTTGGTTTTTTCTTTTTGAAAAAAAAAATGTTAAAATATTAATGTTTCTTTAATAACTTATTTCGTTATATATTATTATTGGTATAATAATCAATAATATTGATTATGATTACAAAAAGTAATAATTCTCAATCATATGGATGGAGGGGGGAGAGAGAGGGAAAAAGAAGAGGGGAAGATCCAAAGAGTGGGGAGGGAGAGGGAGAAAGAGAGAAGGAGAAAGGGAGGGAGATAGTGACAAAGTTGGAGGATGAAGAAGCAAAGAGAGTGATGGAGGACAAAGAAAGGAAGAGAGAGAGAGAGATGGAGTTGGAGGGGGGGAGCGAGGGAGGGAAGAACAAAGACAAAGAGATAAAGTTAAAGAGAGAGAGAGAAGGAGTGACAAGGGAGAGATGGAAAGTGAGGGAGAGAGGAGAAAAGGAGGGAAGAGAGAGGAAAAAAAATGAAGGGGAAGAGAGATAGGGAGACATAGAGATGGAGGGGGCAGAGTGGGGAGGAAAAGAGAGGAAGATAGTAAGAAAATTAGAGGGTAGAGAGAGTAAGAGAGTGAGACAAAGGGAGGTGGGAGAGAAAGGACTTGAGAGAAAGAAAGAGAGATATGGAGTTGGAGGGGGAGAGAGAGGGAGGGAAGAACAAAAGACATAGAGAGATAGAGGTGGAGAGAGAGAGAGGGAGTGACAAGGGAGAGAGAGGGAGGGAAGAACAAAGACATAGAGAGATAGAGGTGGAGAGAGAGAGGGAGTGACAAGGGAGAGAGAGGGAGATAAGAGAGGGAAGAGAGAGAGGAGAGGAGAGTGAGAGAGAGTAGGAGAAGGGGAAGAGAGAGAAAGAGAGAGACATAGATAGAGGGCAGAGAGAGGGAGGGACAGAGATGGAGAGAGGGAGGGAGATAGTGACAGATTTGGAGAGCAAAGAGAGAGACAAAGAGAGAGTGTGATGGGGGGAGACAGAGGGAGGTGGGAGAGAGGGGGAGAGAGGAAGGAAGAGAGAAAGAGAAAGAAAAAGGAAGGAAAAGAGAGAGATGGAGTTAGGGGGTGGGGAGGGAAAAAGAAAGACATGGAAGGAGGGAGGGAAAGAAAGAGAGAGAGCTAATGAGAAGCGAGAGATGGAGAGTGAAATGAAGGAGAGGGGAGAGCTAGACGGAAGAAAGAGAGGAGCAAAAGAGGGAAGAAGGGGAAGAGAGAGAGAGAGGGAAAAGGGGGAAGAGAGAAGAGAAGGGGAAGAGAGAGAGGAGGGGAAGAAGAGGGAGTGAGAGAGTGAAAAAGGGGAAGAAAGAGAAGAGAAGGAAAAGAGAGAGAGAGAGAGGGAGAAGAAGAGGAAGGGAGAGAAAGAGACAGATAGATATGGAGAGAGCGTTTATGTTTGGGAGGTGAGATAAAGAGACAAAGAAACGAAGATGGAGGGACATAGAGATATAGATGGAGTGGGGACAGAGGGAAGAAGAAAGAGGCAAAGAGAGGGAAGGATGGGAAACAAATATGGAGACAGAAAACATGTGTGTTTGGGGAGTTGAGATAGAGAGACAAAAAGAGAGAGATTAAGGGAGATATAGATAGTGGGGGGGAGAGAGGAAGGGAAAGGCGAGGAGAGAGGGAGGGGGAGAAAAAAGAGTAGAGAAAGGGGGAGGGAGATAGACACAGACGTGGGGGAGAGACAGAGGGAAAAAGAAAGAGATGCACATAAACAAATAAAGATACTATATAGTAGTCTATAATATTGAAAGTTATTAACCATAGAGGAAGAGGAAGTAAGGCTTTTACAGAAGGTAAAAAAAGTTGAATTTAGAAATCCACGAAAATTTTGGTTGTTCACTAAAATAGATGCATTGATTTCAATGTAGAGGTTGATTTCTAATCTTATTTGATTAACTGCACTGGATGAATTGATTTCACTATAGTTGCTAACTTTTAATCCTATTTGATTACTTGCACTAGATGCATTTATTTCAGTGTAAATATGTTGATTTCTAATCCTATTTGATTTCTTACATTAAATGGATTGATTTTAGTGCATATGTTGATTTCTAATCTTATTTGATTGTTTGCAATAGATGCATTGATTTTAGTGTAAATGTTGATTTCTGATTTGATATAACTAAATGTATGATGTACATTGATTTCAAACTAATGAGATTAATGTACATTGATTTTAGTGCAAAGAAAAAAATTATTGACGACATTCATTAATTTCTGTGTTACAATAATTCAACCATAAATAAAATACTTTAATTTTCATCTTAAATAAAATGTTCACTTACCTGAAATGTTTGCTTCTTGAAACGGTAAACTATAATTTTCATCTTAAATAAAATGTTCACGTACCTGAAATGTTTGCTTCTTGAAACGGTAAACGGTAAACTATTTGTAATTTACTGCATTCTTATTATTTTCATATCCCATCATTCAACATTGTTAGTCACTTTGTATTCAAATGAAGTAATAGAAAACAACTACCATTGACCCACACTTAGGGTTTAATTCTCCATAAGCCACAATGATTGACATTTGAGAAAGCTACTATTTTTATCAAAGAGCAAGAGAGACAAGATATGACATTTACTACAATAAATCAAGTAAAAAAAATTAATGGTCTATGATTTCAACCATTTTTTTCATATGATCGATATGAAAAGATGGAAAAACTAAGTGTGACAATAAGAAAAGTAGAAAAAAACAATTTGAGATTGATCACAGTGAAGACTATTTGTAATTGACTACATTTTTATTATTCACATTTTGTATCATTCAACACTATTAAGATGAAAAAACTAACAAGTGTGACAATAAAAAAAATAGAAAAAAACAGTTTGACATTGATCACAGTGAAGACTATTTGTAATTGACTACATTTTTATTATTCACATTTAGTATCGTTCAACACTATTACATTGTCATTGTGCATTCAAAAAAATTATTTCATCATTCAAGTTATTAATCGTGTCTATCATTTCAACACACTAAGGTAACCGAGCAAATTCAAAATTAAAATGACCAAATTAATCTTAGACATATTTAACATATAAAAATTATCATATTAATTAGATGTTCAACAAATTTTCCATGGCCGCACACGATTGAAACCAGCATGGATCCATCTTAACTCAAATCTATCAAGCCCCGAGAAATATCAAATCTCTCGAGGTACAAACCTTTTCTCTAGTTTTGCACTAAAAAAAAGAGCTTTGCACTTCGAGAAATCTCTGTACTTGATAGATCTAGGATTAAAATGGATCTATGTTGGTTTACTTTCGATTACTCTCTCTCTCTCTATAAGGTTTGTTGTAAGCTTGAAATGGAAATTGAAATATTTTATTTATGCCCAACAATGATTTTTTTTGTTATTAATATTTTTATAAATTTGTTAATGTAAGTATTAACAAAGGAATAGCCCCGAGTAGCTTAGTTGGTCGAGCTCTTGTTGCTAAGGATCTCGCCAACAAAGAGGTCATAGGGTCAAATCTCCTCGACGCCCTTGGGGTTAAGCATCGCTAATTTGGTTGACGGGTAGATCCCTTCGAGTTGATCTATCTAAATTTTCCCATGGATGTAGCAGCCACTCTATGTCTATGACCCAAATTTATTAAATTTAAAAATAAAAATCCTTCATATTGCGTTGTAGAGGGTCTTTCGATGCAATATATATATATATATATATCAACAATGTTTCGACGCAATATATATAAATATCAACAATGTTTCGACGCAATATATATATATATATATATATATATCAACAATGTATCTGATCACACTGAGTTGTAGAATCTTTCGACACTATATATATATATATATATATAACAATGTAATTGATCATATTGAGTTGTAGAGTCTTTCAACGTCAAAATATACCTATTAACAATGTTTCGACGCTATATATATATATATATAAACCAAGTATGTGAACATACCTTGTTTATTCAATAAACCTCTATTAATATTTATTACAAAAGTTCAAACGAATAACTAAAACTTTCATATTGTAATAAATAACTTTAAAAAACTATTCAATATAATAAAATTGATGCAATCTTTGATAAAACAACTCCTCATTAGCATAGAACCCTTGTTCTTTTTTCACCAATTTAGCTTTTTTAGTGTTTTCACCAACAATCATGTTCTCTTGATTATTTTTTCCCTGCCCTAGCCTATGGGAACCTTATTAGGTTAAGAGAGCCCCCTTATGATTCCTAAGAACGTAATATGAAAAACTCACAAATTAGCTCTGAAAATAATGGAAATTCCAGCAAGATTATGACATAATCAAGCATAATTTTTTTTAAATATGCATTACAACCATCAAACTTCAAGATTTTATATCGGTTACAACTGTCAAACTTCAAGATTTTAGGTGGCCAAAGGGTTCTTGATGGGAATGAATCCATTTCCACCATAAAAAAAAACAATTCAAACACTCCAACATTCTGATTTTTTGAAGAAAAAAATTTACCGAATTCCAACGAGAAAACTATCGTCCAAGCGAATTTGTGGCACCAGTCAACGACGACATTCCTAAGTGGATGGCGACATTAGAGTCCTTCCCTCCCAAAAATTATGTCCTCAAGCAACTTTAGTCCTTAATGTTGGAGCACCTATTCCCCCTACCACATGGCATCTTCAACTAGGAAATATTTCCATTTCATCAAGTACTCCTTTATAGTCTTGTTCCTCAACTTTCGCTCCCTCACTTCTAGAATTTCCTTTGGAACTAGAATCAATTCCCCTTCATCATCTAGTGGTGGAAGCTCTCTCGAAGCAAACTACAAGTTCACCCAAGGCCCTTTTGAGGCAAGAGACATAGAAAACATTGTGAATCTTACACCACTCTTAGACCTCTGGCTCATATGCCACCTCCCCTACACGCCTCACAGTGTAGTAGGGTCCATAAAATCTGGGCTTAAGCTTCTCTACCCCTTCTTGAGCGATGACTCCCTGTGAGGTTGTAGACTATGATACCTCCAATCCCTAACCTCAAAGTTACGCACTATCTTGTGCCTAACTGCATAGATTCTCTATTGTTTTTTGCACATCTACAAATTGTCTTTGAGGACCCGTCGTATATCCTGATTCTTTTGAACTCAACCCTTTGCCAATAAAAAACTCACAAATTAGCCCTGAAAATAATGGAAATTCCAGCAAGATTATGACATAATCAAGCATTATTTTTTTTAAATATGCATTACAACCATCAAACTTCAATATTTTATATCGATTACAACTGTCAAACTTCAAGATTTTAGGTGGCCAAAGGGTTCTTGATGGTGCTGAATCCATTTCCACCATTAAAAAAAACAATTCAAACACTCCAACATTCTGATTTTTTGAAGAAAAAAAATTACCGAATTCCAACGAGAAAACTACCGTCCAGGCGAATTTGTGGCACCAGTAAACGATGTCATTCCTAAGTGGATGGCGACATTAGAGTCCTTCCCTCCCAAAAATGATGTCCTCAAGCAACTTTAGTCCTCAATGTTGGAGCACCTATTCCCCCTACCACATGGCATCTTCAACTAGGAAATATTTCCATCTCATCAAGTACTCCTTTATAGTCTTGTTCCTCAACTTTCGCTCCCTCACTTCTAGAATTTCCTTTGGAACTAGAATCAATTCCCCTTCATCATCTAGTGGTGGAAGCTCTCTCGAAGCAAACTACATGTTCACCCAAGGCCCTTTTGAGGCAAGAGACATAGAAAACATTGTGAATCTTACACCACTCTGAGACCTCTAGCTCATAAGCCACCTCCCCTACACGCCTCACAGTCTAGTAGGGTCCATAAAATCTGGGCTTAAGCTTCTCTACCCCTTCTTGAGCGATGACTCCCTGTGAGGTTGTAGACAATGATACCTCCAATCCCTAACCTCAAAGTTACGCACTATCTTGTGCCTAACTGCATAGATTCTCTATTGGTTTTTGCACCATCTACAAATTGTCTTTGAGGACTCGTCGTATATCCTTATTCTTTTGAACTCAACCCTTTGCAAATAAAAAACTCACAAATTAGCCCTGAAAATAATGGAAATCCCAGCAAGATTATGACAATCAAGCATAATTTTTTTTAAATATGCATTACAACCATCAAACTTCAAGATTTTATATCGGTTACAACTGTCAAACTTCAAGATTTTAGGTGGCCAAAGGGTTCTTGATGGTGCTGAATCCATTTCCACCATAAAACAAACAATTCAAACACTCCTACATTCTGATTTTTTGAAGAAAAAAAATTACCGAATTCCAACGAGAAAACTACCGTCCAGGCGAATTTGTGGCACCAGTAAACGACGTCATTCCTAAGTGTATGGCGACATTAGAGTCCTTCACTCCCAAAAATTATGTCCTCAAGCAACTTTAGTCCTCAATGTTGGAGCACCTATTCCCCCTACCACATGGCATCTTCAACTAGGAAATATTTCCATTTCATCAAGTACTCCTTTATAGTCTTGTTCCTCAACTTTCGCTCCCTCAATTCTAGAATTTCCTTTGGAACTAGAATCAATTCCCCTTCATCATCTAGTGGTGGAAGCTCTCTCGAAGCAGACTACATGTTCACCCAAGGCCCTTTTGAGGCAAGAGACATAGAAAACATTGTGAATCTTACACCACTCTGAGACCTCTAGCTCATAAGCCACATCCCCTACACGCCTCACAGTCTAGTAAGGTCCATAAAATCTGGGCTTAAGCTTCTCTACCCCTTCTTGAGCGATGACTCCCTGTGAGGTTGTAGACGATGATACCTCCAATCCCTAACCTCAAAGTTACGCACTATCTTGTGCCTAACTGCATAGATTCTCTACTGGTTTTTGCACCATCTACAAATTGTCTTTGAGGACCCGTCGTATACCCTGATTCTTTTGAACTCAACCCTTTGCAAATAAAAAACTCACAAATTAGCCCTGAAAATAATGGAAATTCCAGCAAGATTATGACATAATCAAGCATCATTTTTTTAAATATGCATTACAACCATCAAACTTCAAGATTTTATATCGGTTACAACTGTCAAACTTCAAGATTTTAGGTGGCCAAAGGGTTCTTGATGGTGTTGAATCCATTTCCACCATAAAAAAAAAACAATTCAAACACTCCAACATTCTGATTTTTTGAAGAAAAAAAATTACTAAATTCCAACGAGAAAACTGCCATCCAGGCGAATTTGTGGCACCAGTAAATGAAGTCATTCCTAAGTGGATGGCGACATTAGAGTCCTTCCCTCCCAAAAATTATGTCCTCAAGCAACTTTAGTCCTCAATGTTGGAGCACCTATTCCCCCTTCCACGTGGCATCTTCAACTAGGAAATATTTCCATTTCATCAAGTACTCCTTTATAGTCTTGTTCCTCAACTTTCGCTCCCTCACTTCTAGAATTTCCTTTTGAACTAGAATCAATTCCCCTTCATCATCTAGTGGTGGAAGCTCTCTCGAAGCAAACTACATGTTCACCCAAGGCCATTTTGAGGCAAGAGACATAGAAAACATTGTGAATCTTACACCACTCTGAGACCTCTAGCTCATAAGCCACCTCCCCTACACGCCTCACAGTCTAGTAGGGTCCATAAAATCTGGGCTTAAGCTTCTCTACCCCTTCTTGAGCGATGACTCCCTGTGAGGTTGTAGACGATGATACCTCCAATCCCTAACCTCAAAGTTACGCACTATCTTGTGCCTAACTGCATAGATTCTCTACTGGTTTTTGCACCATCTACAAATTGTCTTTGAGGACCCGTCATATACCTTGATTCTTTTGAACTCAACTCTTTGCCAATAAAAAACTCACAAATTAGCCCTGAAAATAATGGAAATTCTAGCAAGATTATGACATAATCAAGCATAATTTTTTTAAATATGCATTACAACCATCAAACTTCAAGATTTTATATCAGTTACAACTGTCAAACTTCAAGATTTTAGGTGGCCAAAGGGTTCTTGATGGTGCTGAATCCTTTTCCACCGTAAAACAAAAATACAAACACTCCAACATTCTGATTTTTTGAAGAAAAAAAATTACTAAATTCCAACGAGAAAACTACCATCCATGCGAATTTGTGGCACCAGTAGATGAAGTCATTCCTAAGTGGATGGCGACATTAGAGTCCTTCCCTCCCAAAAATTATGTCCTCAAGCAACTTTAGTCCTCAATGTTGGAGCACCTATTCCCCCTACCACATGGCATCTTCAACTAGGAAATATTTCCATTTCATCAAGTACTCCTTTATAGTCTTGTTCCTCAACTTTCGCTCCCTCACTTCTAGAATTTCCTTTGGAACTAGAATCAATTCCCCTTCATCATCTAGTGGTGGAATCTCTCTCGAAGCAAACTACATGTTCACCCAAGGCCCTTTTGAGGCAAGAGACATAGAAAACATTGTGAATCTTACACCACTCTGAGACCTCTAGCTCATAAGCCACCTCCCCTACACGCCTCACAGTCTAGTAGGGTCCATAAAATCTGGGCTTAAGCTTCTCTACCCCTTCTTGAGCGATGATTCCCTGTGAGGTTGTAGACGATGATACCTCCAATCCCTAACCTCAAAGTTACGCACTATCTTGTGCCTAACTGCACAGATTCTCTATTGGTTTTTGCACCATCTACAAATTGTCTTTGAGTACTCGTCGTATATCCTGATTCTTTTGAACTCAACCCTTTGCAAATAAAAAACTCACAAATTAGCCCTGAAAATAATGGAAATTCCAGCAAGATTATGACATAATCAAGCATAATTTTTTTAAATATGCATTACAACCATCAAACTTCAAGATTTTATATCGGTTACAACTGTCAAACTTCAAGATTTTAGGTGGCCAAAGGGTTCTTGATGGTGTTGAATCCATTTCCACCATAAAAAAAACAATTCAAACACTCCAACATTCTGATTTTTTGAAGAAAAAAAATTACCGAATTCCAACGAGAAAACTACCGTCCAGGCGAATTTGTGGCACCAGTAAACGACGTCATTCCTAAGTGGATGGCGACATTAGAGTCCTTCACTCCCAAAAATTATGTCCTCAAGCAACTTTAGTCCTCAATGTTGGAGCACCTATTCCCCCTACCACATGGCAACTTCAACTAGGAAATATTTCCCTTTCATCAAGTACTCCTTTATAGTCTTGTTCCTCAACTTTCGCTCCCTCACTTCTAGAATTTCCTTTGGAACTAGAATCAATTCCCCTTCATCATCTAGTGGTGGAAGCTCTCTCGAAGCAAACTACATGTTCACCCAAGGACCTTTTGAGGCAAGAGACATAGAAAACATTGTGAATCTTACACCACTCTGAGACCTCTAACTCATAAGCCACATCCCCTACACACCTCACAGTCTAGTAAGGTCCATAAAATCTAGGCTTAAGCTTCTCTACCCCTTCTTGAGCGATGACTCCCTGTGAGGTTGTAGACGATGATACCTCCAATCCCTAACCTCAAAGTTAAACACTATCTTGTGCCTAACTGCATAGATTCTCTACTGGTTTTTGCACCATCTACAAATTGTCTTTGAGGACCCGTCATATACCCTGAGTCTTTTGAACTCAACCCTTTGCCAATAAAAAACTCACAAATTAGCCCTGAAAATAATGGAAATTCCAGCATAATTATGACATAATCAAGCATAATTTTTTTAAAATATGCATTACAACCATCAAACTTCAAGATTTTATATCGGTTACAACTGTCAAACTTCAAGATTTTTGGTGGCCAAAGGGTTCTTGATGGTGCTGAATCCATTTCCACCATAAAAAAAACAATTCAAACACTCCAACATTCTGATTTTTTGAAGAAAAAAAATTACTAAATTCCAACGAGAAAACTACCGTCTAGGCGAATTTGTGGCACCAGTAAATGAAGTCATTCCTAAGTGGATGGCGACATTAGAGTCCTTCCCTCCCAAAAATTATGTCCTCAAGCAACTTTAGTCCTCAATGTTGGAGCACCTATTCCCCCTACCACATGGCATCTTCAACTAGGAAATATTTCCATTTCAGCAAGTACTCCTTTATAGTCTTGTTCCTCAACTTTCGCTCCCTCACTTCTAGAATTTCCTTTGGAACTAGAATCAATTCCCCTTCATCATCTAGTGGTGGAAGCTCTCTCGAAGCAAACTACATGTTCACCCAAGGCCCTTTTGAGGCAAGAGACAGAGAAAACATTGTGAATCTTACACCACTCTGAGACCTCTAGCTCATAAGCCACCTCCCCTACACGCCTCACAGTCTAGTAGGGTCCATAAAATCTGGGCTTAAGCTTCTCTACCCCTTCTTGAGCGATGACTCCCTGTGAGGTTGTAGACGATGATACCTCCAATCCCTAACCTCAAAGTTACACACTATCTTGTGCCTAACTGCATAGATTCTCTATTGGTTTTTGCCCCATCTACAAATTGTCTTTGAGGACCCATCGTATATCCTGATTCTTTTGAACTCAACCCTTTGCCAAAGGAGCTCGGTCATACCCAAATACCCAATCCACGAATGTTGGAGCTTCATATCTATACAAGGCTTTGAAGGATGTCCTTCCAATTGACATGTTGTAAGTGATGTTATAATAGTGCTCTCCCAAGTGTAACCACTTTACCCATGTTTTTTGATGGCTAGATACATAGTTTCTGAAATAGCCCTCCAGCCATTCGATGATTATCTTAGTTTGCCCATCAGTTTGTGGTTAGTAGCTAGTACTAGACGTTAGCTTCGTCCCAACCAATTTGAACAACTCCTACCAGATTCCTCCCATGAACTTGCTATCTATGTCACAAATAATGGTTTTCGACAACCCATGCAATCATAATACCTCTCTGAAGAACAACTCTACCACTTGTGATGCTTAATATTTGGAAGGAACAACAAAGAAGTGTGCAAACTTCATGTGCATGTCCACCACTACATAAAGACAATCTTCCCCCGCACCTAGGGCAATCCTATGATGAAATCCACAAACGTTTCCCCATTTTTGCTCCAAGATGGGAAGCGGTTATAGCAACCCTGCGATGTGAGTGTGCTCTACTTTGTTTTGTTCAGAGATGCGACATTCTATAACAAATCTCGACACATTTGTCTTAAGGCCCTTCCATGTGAACCTCTCTTTGATTTGTCTATAGGTCTTCAGGTACCCAATGTGCCCTAGGAGTGGTGAGCTATGTGTTGCATGCATAATCTTTTCCTTGAGTTGAGACTACAGTGCCAAGTAAATCCAATCTTTGTAATAGATATTGTCATGAGTCCCTATCATCCTAGATTATCCCATCAAGGATCTCACAAGCATATTTGTTTTTGGAATACTACACCAACAAAAGAGATTTCTAGTCACCAGAAATCTCCATAAGAGAGAGTGTGGATGGGGATTCTAGAAAGGGCCTCCGCTAATACATTGTTCTTGCCCTTCACATACTCAATTTCGAAATCATATGCCTAGAACTTGTATAATGTTTCAGCCTATAAATCTTTGGTTGCAGATCCTCAAAATTTGGAAACCTTACGAGTGAGTCAAAGGAATTAATCCTAGGTGGGAAATTGAAGAAAACCAATCCCGAATAATGACGGGTTTATTATGAAAGGCTCCTCTGAATTCAACGACTTGATTTATAAATTCAAAGTAAAAACAGTATCGTGAAATCTAGTATATTTAATTAAATATTATGCTTAGTGCAAAAAAAAAAATCAACATAACAAAAGAAAACAAGCCATATGGTGTATATCGTGAGCAAAATAGTGTTTTAAATATGCCAGGGGTTGTGAGGCTAACAAGGAAAACAAATTTTGACTCCCCCACTGTTATTTATCTAATCTAATTATGTATCTTAGCTGCATAACAGAACTTGCAGAATCGTTCTTGAAAAACTGCCTGAACAAGGGTTTACCTCTGAACTAATGCAAAACACTGCACTCCAATTTATCCAGCAGAGAAAAAGCAGGATACCAACAAATGTAGTGAAAATAACTAAAGCAAAATCTGGACTAAGAATGCCATCCGATGAAGGGGAGACACCAACACCAAGACTTAAGGTCCAAAACTTGCACACAATGACTAACTATTTTGCAAAATCAATGCTTTACTATTATTAGGTAATGCATAGCACTGCACTCCAATGTATAAAGCAGATAACAATTGCAGAAGGATACTACCAAATGAGAGTGCAAATGATTCCAAAATTTGGACACTGAATGGTAGCTGCCTGAGTGCACGGGATGACTCCAGGCCAGCGCAATAAGATGGCTGATGGCTCTAGCACATAAAAGTCCCCCTCCAGCTACAGACGAGGGGACGGAAAAAATATGGATCCATTAATTTTGCCAAGTCACTAAATATAGCAAGAGGGTTTGCCTAAGGATACCAAGGACCATGCTTGCTCTATATGCTTAGATTACGTAACAGTGTTAGAAAACAAAACAAGAATATTTCATTAACGCTTATTCCACACAGAACCAAAGGAAGTAAGGGACCATCGTCTAATTAGTAATCATATTGAGCTTTCTAGTATAAAAAAAATAAGATTAGAAAGGCGCCATCATCATATTGAACTCACAAATAACCTGTGGGGGAGGGCGGCGGGGGGAGGGGTGGAAGTCATCTTCAGGCAGAGGCAAAAAAAGCAGGCATGACACTTAATCCCACAACTAATTAGAGATATGACAGATTTAACATTCTATTTGCAAACCTTGCATTCAAATAGAAAGGCACTAAAGCATCACAGGCAATACAAAAACTGTTAGGGAAAGTTCCCACAAGCAAATTTGGAGATCTATTTCCATTGTATAGATAGCACCTGATTCTCAATCAAACCAGTTGCTGGGGACCAAAGCACACCACACGCTACTAGCCAAACAAATTACATAAGGTCTGCACTCAGATAGATGAGAGAATATGCAACACAAGAAAACTGCAATGACATGAAGTCCCCCAATATTCACTTAACAAGAGGTGGAAAATATTATAGTGGCATCTACGTGCCTGTAAACATCAACACTGACCACTATCTGAAAATTTACATTCAAATGATTGAACAATTCAGGAGAGGCAAAAAAAGCAGGCATGACACTTAATCCTACACAACTAATTAGATATCTGACAGATTTAACATTCTATTTGCAAACCTTGCATTCAAATAGATAGGCACTAAAGCATCATAGGCAATTCAAAAACTGTTAGGGAAAGTTCCCACAAGCAAATTTGGAGATCTATTTCCATTGTATAGATAGCACCTGATTCTCACTCAAACCAGTTGCTGGGGACCAAAGCACACCACACGCTACTAGCCAAACAAATTACGGAAGGTGTGCACTCAGATAGATGAGAGAATATGCAACACAAGAAAACTGCAATGACATGAAGTCCCCCAATATTCACTTAACAAGAAAACTAAATTACATTACACAGTCAACAAGAGGTGGAAAATATTACAGTTGCATCTATGTGCCTGTAAACATCGACACTGACCACTATTTGAAAATTTACATTCAATTGATTGAACAATTCAGGTTGGTCCAGCTTGTCATTTTTAATCATTGGTCATCTTAGGTTATTGCATGCTCTAGAAACAAGATAGTCTGCCTCTGTTTTAGACTTGTATTCATTTTGTGTACATCAATTTGTTTAACTCACTAGAGCTTTCACTCACTCTAATATGCAACCTTGTATGGTGCCTGAATTGATGGAAACAATTAATTGGGTTTACCTGAATACATGTTTCTGCAAGGAATATTTCCTTGTGAACAATACATTTTTATTAGTTTACCTGAATACATGTTTCTGCAAGGAATGTTTCCTTGTGAACAATACATTTTGGTGAAAAAAACATATATATGGCAGGGAGAGAAAGATACGCAGGGAAGAAAAAGACAGACCCATCTTAGTTTTAACTTTTAATACAAGTAAAAGACAAACAGAAATACAAAACCTGAAAGACTGATGAAGGCAACAAAAAAACAAAAATAACAGGCCTCTTTTACCTTCATTTAATCATGTTGTGTAAGCTGAAAATAATGATAAAAAATATTTTTAAAGCAGGGAAAAATTAAAAGCGCCCCAAGTATAAAAAACATCAATACCATCAAAACATTCATCTTAAGTAATGCATCCTACGACTGCTAACGAAAGTCCTTAAGGTTCTTGTTCGCTGGCTTTCTATGCAGCACAAACTGCATTTCTCATCTGAAGATGAAAAACGCGAAAAAAGGACATTCAAAACTTCATAAATATATCTCTGACACTGCTTCCACAACGGACATCTACTTTTTCTCATCTTTTTCTGCCTCTGCAGCCTTCTTCATCCGAACTCCTACCAATCGCTTGTTCATTCTTTCGACACGCAATTTAGCATATGCTTTAAAGTTTTTCATTTCATCTGTAACCTTGATAATTTCAACCGATGGCTTTTCTTGGCTGATCGGCAAATACACTCCTTGAACTTGAGTAGCTGTAGCCAACTCCTCAGGACTAGAATCACCCGCCTGCAAAATGATATGCAATAATTATTCCATCAAACCTAAAGATTAAGACCATCATAAAAGATTAGTGTTTCAGAATTTAAACTACTAAATAAAATTCAAAGAAAGAATCTCACCTTAAGCTTGCGAGCACTCCTTGGGAAAACAACCAACTTCGCTTTGTATGTTTTCAGCCGCTGAACATTAGTTTGAAGACCCTCCAGGGAGCGATTTCTCCGGCGATGATCTACTGCAATACCTATTGTAGGTGCATATTTCTTAGGAATGCCTGCAGCCTGTAGAACAAATACAGTGTGTTAACATGGAATAAAATAGTTTTACCATTACTATGAATAATGTTAGTCAAATGAAAAATATACCTATGGATATATATCTCTTTAGCCACTAAAGGACTAAGCTTCTTGGGAATAACTCTATGTCGAGGTAACTCACATACATCACATAAAATCACACTCCTCAAAAATTATACCAAATTTCTGTTGAATTAAGCTCTTCCCAGCAAAAATTTCCCACTTCTGCTTACAACAGGTTTTAAGAATTAAATATATTTGACATCACAATTATATAGTTCTTATTTAAGTAGCTTTAGCCTTTAGTGCAATTGAACTAAAGTTAAACTTCCATGCAAGTAGATGCTAGTGTGTACTGTAAATAACTTGTGAGAACACGATAAATAAATTGAAAAGCCTTCCATGGCCCTCCTAAGCAGATCTTGACCAATTCTAAGCCATTTGCAATAACAAATTAACTAAGCAGAAGAAAATTACCGTCAGGCTTCTATGCAAAGCTTCTGACAGCATAATTAGATACAAAAATGAAGCAGACAAGTGAAAAGGTCAACGAGACTTCATACCTTCAAAAATGCTTCTTTGATAACAGATAATGATAAATATGCATGTACAAAGAAAACCTTTGAAAAAGAACAATGAAACTGAAACATGCACGGAACAGTGAAGTATGCATCCTTTTCGAAATTTTGGGAAAATATATTTGTATGATACCTTGAATTTATTCAAATTTTTTCGAGCAAGCTTCTTACTCGAAGCAAAATTTAATGCTGATCAATGTTTGTCTAACCTCTTCCGCTCAATATGCTGAAAATCAAGTAAATATACAATTTAAAAATAACAAACACTCGAGTGATGAATACGAGACCAGAAGGCTACAGACAAAAGAGTCATGAATAAGAGACCAGAGGCCTGCAAAAAGATAGAGCCATAAAATTAATGGCAATAAGGAAATATACAATTTAAAATTAACAAACGCTCGAGTGATGAATAAGAGAATAGAAGGCTACAAACAAAAGAGTGATGAATAGGAGACCAGAAGGCTACAGACGAAAGAGTCATGAATAAGAGACCAGAGGGCTGCAAAAAGATAGAGCCATAAAATTAATGGCAATAAGTAAATATACAATTTTAAAATAACAAACGCTCGAGTGATGAATAAGATAATAGAAGGCTACAAACAAAAGAATGATGAATAAGAGACAAAAAGGCTGCAAAAAGATAGAGCCATAAAATTAATGGCAATGATAGGAGAGATGATATTGTCTGACCAAACATAACAAGTGCAACTTCATCCAGAAAGATCAACAAAGTATATGTAAAAATCAAGCAAAAGCTGTTTACTCCTTACACTACAATTGCATATGGAAAGTATAATCTCACCTTCAGCTCTTCAAGTGAAAATCCTCTCCCCGCACGAATTTTCATGTTGTATTTTTGGGTTTGGCCATGTACAATTGGTCGAAGAGGGCCAGCTGTAGGGCGGGGAAAGATCTTAACAGCCTTTTTCTGACGAGCTGCATAAACATGGTCAAACACTCGTGTAAGAAGGCATTATTAACAAGAAAATGAGCATGTTGGACACACAAAGTTCATCTTCAACAAAGAAAAAAAGTAAAACAAGCATGTTTTATGGCATTACCGATCCGTCTCCTTTTCTTGCGGGCAGGCTGATTGAACCATGTTTTTACATAATTTTGCCAGTGTTTCTTAAAATGCCCATTAGGCACAACATTGTTGTGCTTCACCATCACTTACCTGAAGCACTAAACAAATTAAATTAAAATACTGTTTGCATTGAATTAAAAAACTAAATTTCTCACTAAATGAGCATCAAATGGTTCTGACAATGATTTTTCACATGTTCAAATATGTCAACACTAGTAGGGCATCTAATCATGAGCCCATTCCATAGTAAATCTCAGACAATAAAATATTGCAAACTGCAACTGTATTGATATGACCATTCAAGAGAGTTTCTATAATGATAAATCATTAACAACTATATTTAGTATTTACCTACACATTCTCAGAGCATTAGAGAGGTCAGCTCCATACGGATCCAGAGTAGACTGCCTACTGCTCATTAGAGTACCCCCCAGTTCTAGATGAGGAAACGAAAGAGTCATTCAGAGTTTCTTTCTTTCGACCTTTGATGCTAGGAGTCTCCCTCACTCGTACAATCATACAGCTGGACCACCCATAGTTCCAAAGGACTCAGACAGCAAGCCAGTGCCCTGTTCGCCCCTCTCACCCCCTCCACCATCAGACTCAGGAGACCTTGACATCATCAACCTCATCATCTGATCTCTCTCTCTCTCTCTCTCTCTCTCTCTCTTGAAAGGTTCTTGGGTTGTCCAACTTTCTAGTCTTGGACAAACTCATTTAGTATTTTGCATCACCATACCTTTGTCACGGTTTTCTACATATGTTCTGTGATGTTATCTAGGTTTCTTTCTTTATATTATTTTTCAGTATTTTCTTGGAGTTGTGCTTGCACTCCCACATCATGTGCATATTGGTTGTACTCTTCAGTCCCTCCGAACTACATTTGTTGTCATTTGTCGAACACTAATAAAATTATCTCAACTTTATGAAAAAGAACTTGAAACAATCAGTATGCCATTAAAAACACTGTCACAACAAATTATCATTAGCACCTGCTCCATTAACCAATAATTGTGACAAAAATAGTACCTTTTGTCTAGCACTGCATGAAAAAAGATCTCCAGCATGAAAAAGTGAGTCAGATGTATATGATGACACATGAATTTACATTGCTGGAGGAATATTCTGTATTGACACAATAACTAACAACCTTTAAAGCTATGTTGCAAGAGTTTCCAGAACAAGGGAATGGGTGTTTATTATGTAAGATGAGAATTATATATTAAAGTTCAACAAATGACCCTAAAAGTAATTAAATAAGACTGTTAGGTAAGATAAGATAATTATTAGAGTCCAACAAATGACCATAAAAGTAATTAAATGGAACTGTTAGGTAAGATAAGATAATTTATGAACAGTTTCAAAAAACGATGGAGAGTGTGAATTGTGCTAGGGTTTTGGATCACTCTGGTTCCTTTCAGGGCACCATCATTGATCCAGAGTCTGTAAGATAGTTCACGAGCTTGCGTTGGATTGCATGTGAAGCCCCTTGCATCTATTCAGACATGGAGACAGAGCAGTCCTTTGGATCTATTTCGGCAACGATCGATGGGTGATTATGAACCATCTTCACTGCAAGTTGAAAGCATCTTTCGAGGTCAAGTGGGTGATTTCTCAAAAAGATCGCACACACCATTGGTGGATCTTGGGTGGTTGTTTTGTTTATCAAGGCTAGTGCAGCTAGATTATTTCAGATCTGGCTTACTAATCCCCTCATCCACCAAATCAAGGCTCTCCCACTTATATAATGTTATGGGATTTGGTTTTTCTTTGGACAAGGCGGCCCCCTTGGAGCATTGGGCATGTGTCGCTTTCTTTTTCTATATGAAGGTGGGTTTTAGATCTATTTTCATTCTTTAGTTCCCAGATCATAGCAAATCAAAGTAAAAATTCAGATCCAAAGGAGCCCTTCTCTCTCTTACTCCCAGGTCTGGCCAAAAGACAGGCAGATGCTGAGAAATTCCAGATTTCAACAAGAAGACATCCATCTTCCAGATCTGGGGCTCAGATCTAGTAGAAAACATGAAGCAAAGCATTCAAAACATGGTTGGTATACCTTCACTTTTTCAAAGTTTGCTATATGAGGGGAAATTTCCACAGGATTCCTTTCAACTGAAAGATTACGATATTGCAATGATCATATTAAATTTGAGGTTGAGGGGTGGAGCTTCGTGCTTCAAAAACCCTAATGGATCTATCTCTTTCAAGGACACGGTGAAAGGGAAGGTTGTTATTCCTTTCAACCAGTTCCAAAATATGCCAAGACCCTACATTGTCAAACAAACAAAACAAGTGCCAGCCATGGAAGTTAAACATACAAAGGTCAACTTGCTTTTTGTTGATCTTCAATCCAAGGCACTAATATGTGATTTCCGAGATCCGAAGACTTACACTAGTGGGCTTTTTCTTCTTGGACCCCCAATTGCGATGTGTACCCATGTTCTAAAGGTTTCTTCATAGTTCAATTTGATACACAAAAAGATTTGGAGAAAGTCCCAAGTTATGGGCCATGGATTTGGGGTAGAGTTGGGCTCTTCATAACCCCATCGTTCCTATATTTTGATGCCGCAAGCATGGCGGTCACAACAATGTTGGTTTGGGTGAGATTGCCAAATCTCCCTCTTCCTTTTTGGCACCATCAGGTCCTCAAGGATATCAGAAATACTCTTGGTAAACTCAAAAAGATGGACATTGACAATACAAAAAAAGGTATCTTCACTTTTGCCAGAATTTGTGTAGAGATCAACCTCAGTAAAGGTCTACCTGATCGTATCCAACTAAAACATAAAAACTTTCAGTGGACTCAAGTTTTAAATTATGAGAACACAACATTTAGATGTCGAATTTGTTTTCAAACGAGACACTTGTTGAACACATGCACATAGGCACAATAGATACCAAAAAAGAATGAGGTGGGCCCATAAGCCAAAGGGATGGCAGGTATCTGACCCTTACCATTATGAAGAAGAAGAGACCGAGGAGAACAATTCAAATATGGATGCACAGGTACAGCAACCTAACCAAGCAAAGGGAAATGTTGTGGATGTTGAAGAAAGTGTAACTAGGTTCGGCCTTCATAAATGTACTTTTGATATTTGTATTTATTCAAGAAAAAGAAATATTATTTTTGTTATATTTACCAATGAATTTCTTGCTCATTGAAATAGGTCTAGCACATGTCAAAGTGTTATAAGTGAGTCAAAGAATCAAAAAGAAAATGTTGAAGACTCTTAAGGGCATGTTACACCATGTATATATTTGTATAAGAGTCAAAGAATATCCCTCCAAGCAAAGACAAGTCCTCTCCATGCAACAACATCACTAAAAGGAGCAAAAACGATGAAGGAAACTCAAGTCAGCCTACAGTCATCATGTCAGCCTCAAGTTGGCCTAAACGAGGGACAGTCCTCTATATATAGAGGTTGTCCACTCCCTCAAACAACAAGCAAACTACCACTGAAATCAGCGAGCAAGGAAGACCGAGAAAAAGGGGGAAAAACGACACGTATAAGGAGCCTCTAGTGTAGCGAAGGAGAAGTCATTACCAAAGGTTGGAGGATTGTCTCTAGAGTAAAACACAGTCACATGTGCGAGAAAAGGAGGCATTTCTGTGGTCATAACAGCAGCAACGTCTCATACTTATCATTTTTTGGGCTTGAAACTTAGGCCTATAAGGCCTCCCACTAGAACGAAGAAGAGACTCTCTCAATCGAAGAAGAAAGGAACCAAATACTCAAGGAAACCTCCCACACGTGCGAGAATTTAGGGCTACAGGACAGTCATATCAAGTCTGCAACTACACCTTGAAGAAGGAGCTCAGTTGGTCAAGAGGAAGGAAGGGATCATCACAAGTAAAGGGTCTCACTAAAGATCAAGGATAAGTGTCTCTTCTAGAGCAAGTGCAACAAGGACTATCAACAATTGTAAGAAGAACGAAGTGCTGAAAGGAGGACAAAGTGTCGAGGAACGAAGTGCAGGAAGGAGGAAGGACTTGACTTGTGCTTGGAGGATATTTTTGTCAAGGGTCTAGGGTTTGGCATTGATCAATAAGAAGCTTCAATAAGAGAAATTTACAAAAGGGTTTTCCTCTCTAAGAGAGAGAGGTTTTGCCCTGGCAGAGAGCCAACATCTTGTGTTCTTTTTCTTATGTTTTTGGTAGCAGTTTGATGAAGTAAACACACATGCATTAATAAGAAGAAAAGAAGATTAAGCTAACAAGATAAATTGTAAAAGAGCTTCACAAATTGTTATCAAGTCTAGAAGAATCCTACTATATCTAATTGCCCTAGATTCTTCAACAGTGGATTGGTCAGGAACCACGACAAATATACTGAAGGGCACTGAATTAGTAGATGTCAAAAGCATCATAGCAGTAGAAAGAGGAAATACCGAATGAAAAGGGCATGGGGCATATAAAGAGAACCCATGTATCTGAGAGCTCATACTCGGACAATGAAGTCCCTTTACAGGTAGCTGGTAATGAATTGGCAATGGTGACTGTTGAGGCCAATTATGGGGTTTGTCAAACGGTTTAGAAAAATAAAGCCAAAAAGGAGAAGTTAAGTGAATTTTATCACACTTGACCCCCGCAAAACTTATGTAATTTAATACAATTTTATTTTTATTGCTCATTCTGAAAGGTTGATATAACTGGATGCTTAACAAGATCTACAAAATGTAATTTTTTCCTTGTTTCAAATTGAATAAAATTACGATTTCTTTTCAAAAAAAATAGAAAATTTATTAAATTCCAACAAATGACCATAAAAGTAATTAAATAGGATTGTTGAGTACATGCATTAATAAATGGTTGAAACCCAAATGGTGGCTCCTAAATAAAGCAAGATGCAAACATCAAGTAAAATGAACCGAGGTATTGTAGGTCATGGGAAGCAATAATATGTATATATTTATTAAATAAAGAGAAGGAATATAAAACTCGCAATCGTCGTGATATGAAGCATTATGTAAACAATGAGATTTGAGGTTAAAATCCCCGTAGGTCAAGCCAACAATATATATATATATATATATAGAGAGAGAGAGATATATATATATATATATATTCAAAAAACACATTAATGATGCATAAATGTCAACTTTCACTATTCTTCAATTGTTTTGTTTTATTGCATCTGCTTTTCCAAGATTCCATCACTCCATCCCAATCTGAAGCATCATGACATTTTTCACTTCCAATACCATATAATTTATGTTGGTCTCTTCCATATCTACCCTCTTCATCGGTTGGTGATTCACTCCAAGTTGAGATCTACTAGGTATTATTGTTTGTCATTTTCACAGACTAATCATTGTAGCCTTGAATGTTGTAAGAATATCATAAGCATCAATCTTCCTAATGTCATCTGTGGAGTAACGCCCAGAGGGAATTACTCTCTAATCTCCAAGACTAAATGGGGTGTCTTACTTTCATCCATTTGTCTTGGCATATCCCTCTTTATTCTCACATTATTTATATGATCACTTTTACTTACAGTGCTTCTAGTGGAAGAATGTTGCAGCCTCTTTGCAGTAGCATGAAATTCTAGTCCCTTTACAACACTTGTATCTTGAGGCGAGATAACCGTTTTTAGTATGACTTTGCAACTTGTCAATAATCAATATTTATTCAAGACCAAACTTAGTTTTGGAAATGGTTCCTTCATTAACATCACAATATCCTTTTGTAGATGGAAGGAAAATTCTATTGATTCCATCCACTTAACCTTGCTCTTTTAATAGATTTCATTATGTTTTAGTCTTTCCAAGCCTTTGGCCACACTACGTAGAATCTATCATAACAAGTACATTTCTAAATAAAAACAACATTAGAAATGAATTGTGTAAAACCTAGATATAATAATATGTGCCAAACCATTATGCAAATTGATAAGTAACCACAATTTTTTTCAGTTTTAGAATATCAGTAAAAGATAATGCAATGATGGTTAGGAAAGCCCTAAAATATCTCAAAAGGTCCCTAAATTTGGCAAGAAACAGGGTAAGTACCAGCGGTGAAATTACAAAACCCCTAATGGAATTCCTGCTCATTTAAAAAAAGGGCAAAAATTCATCCATATGCTAAATGATAACCAATAAGATGTTGAGGTGAATTTTGATTGATATAACAATTTACATGGTTTATCTCAAAGATAAATATAGTGTTCATCACCCAACCTATATATATATATATATGACAGAATTTCACCCTCAACATGTCACATTACAATTTGAAATTCACCTAGGTTACCCAATTCCATGTAATGGATGCTGAAATTCACCACAGGTTCTTGGCTTTGTTGAATGAAACTCACACACAAACACACACATATCATTCTTATTTTATGGTAAGATTAAGCTCTCTCTCTCTCTATATATATATGTGTGTGTGTGTGCGCGCGCGCGAGCGCATGGGCATGCAACTTCTTTTGAAATAAAATAGCATTTCCCATGTATCAAAATCGGTGTCTAAGGTAGTTACTTGCATAAGGTAGCTTGCTCAATGGTTTTATAATCTTGCGGAAGATTTACATAATATATGTACTCTAAAATATTAATAAATAAGCCTTAGGAATTTTAAGGCATGTTATGGAAAGTCCCCTAATTATTATACTCAAACATCTCTTAAAAAACTTGAGGCAAATTATAACCAATAAGATGTTGAAGTGAATTTTTATTGATATAACAATTTACATGGTTTATCTCAAAGATAAATATATTGTGTTCATCAAGCAACCTTAAAAAATAAATAAATATATATATATATGACAATAACAGAATTTCACCCTAAACATGTCACGTTACAATTCGAAATTCACTTGGGTTGCCCAATTCTATGTAATGGAAGCTGAAATTCACCACAGGTTCTTGGCTTTGTTGAATGAAACTCACACACACACCACACACATATCATTCTTATTTTATTGTAAGATTAAGCACGCTCTCTCTCTATATATATGTGTGTGTATGTGTGCGCAAGCGCGTCTGCATGCGTGGGCGTTCAACTTCTGTTGAAATAAAATAGCATTTCGCATGTATCAACTATCAACATCAATGTCTAAGGTAGTTACTTGCATAAGGTAGCTTGCTCAATGGTTTTATAATCTTGCGGAAGATTGACCAAATCTACGTATACTCTCAAATATTAATAAATAAGCCTTGGGAATTTTAAACATATTAAGGGAAGTCCCCTAACTATTATACACAGATATCTCTCAAAAATATTCCTAATTATGAAGCAGCAGGCCACTCAGTTCTACAAAAGTTATATTCTGTCTAGAAAGCACGAAAAGAACCATAATCACTAGACATTTAATTGAGACATAATGCAACATACCTGCCCATTTGGGTATTAACCAAAACTCAGCATCATTACCCAACATAGTTATCCACTTTGATAAAAGTGGGCATCTTTCCTAGGAAGGGAGCAAAGTTTCAATTCTGATTTTAATTTCAAGGCTGGTAAGACATAGATCGCAACTTATAGAAAGAACTTATTAATTTGCAAAATTTGCAGCATTTCAGCATGGCTTCAGTTATAGCTTTACATAATATACTCATGGGCAACGAAGAGTGCCTGGGGATATCGCAAAATAGATGGGCAACGAATCAAACCCATAACTTAGCAGATGCCCACAGGCCATAGTCAATGAGCTGCTCTACCAGCCATCTGATTGCCCCTTCATGATGAGCAAGTGAACTAAATATATATATTGCTACACCAAGTTTACCATGTAAGGAGGGCTTGGGTAAAAAATTGCATGGTAGACATCGAGAGTCCAACAGCACCTAGGAATATTGAAAACTGGAGAGCCTAGAAACTGAACCTGAAAACTGGAACATTATGGCTCAAACCTCCGAGCCAACTCAATCATATTGCTATATAAACTGAACAAATGTTGAACATTAAACAAGCTAGCTGAGAGGCAGCTCTCTAACATTGAACTACATCTGATATCATAAAGTGTTTTAAGAAACGATAGACCAGCTAGCACACGCAACACTAACAAGTGGCATCCCTCGTGAATCGCACTATGGAATACGACATGAGCTTCTCTTTTTGTCAGTGCAGATTCTTATCTGATCATCGACATCTATTTTACCAGAAACGGAGATTAAAAAAAAACAGAACAGGGAATTGGGATTCCTATTGCTATATAAACTGAACAAATGTTGAACGCCAAACAAGCTATCCGAGAAGCTGCGCTCTAACATTGAACTACATCTGATATCATAAAGCATTTTAGGAAACGATAGGCCCTCTTGCACACGCAACACTAACAAGTGACATCCCTCGTGAATCGCACTATGGAATACGACATGAGCTTTTTTTGTCAGTGCAGATTATTATTTGATCATCGACATCTATTTTACCAGAAACGGAGATGCAAAACAATTAAAGGAAAAAAACGGTTTAGAACAGGGAATTGGGATTCCCCGGTTATGCAATCAGAAACCCTTCAAGGGTTTTCTATAGATATGCAAGAATAAGAGTATCAGCAATCATCATACACACCTTGTAAATCTTCGCTCCTCCTCTTCCGGACGCCTGCAAACGCTCTCCCTTACCTTCCTTCCGCTCTCCTCTGGCACCAACAGAAAAGAAAACTTCTAGTGGCCCTTACCCAGACTTGTACAAAACCCTAACCCTAAAACCCTAAGAGATTAAAAAACATTTTTAATTATTATTTTTTATTTCGCGTGGGGGAGGAGGGTGGGGAGTGAAGGGGGTCAGCCTATGTTTCATGTAGTTTGTATCATGATCTATAGGTGAATTGATGTGGGTAGTCCCCAAGGGGAGAGGCTACAGGGTATATGTTTTTTATATAGTTTATGTGGTTTTAAAATAATAAAATGTCTATTAATTAGTTTTTAGTTTAGATTAATTTAATTAAATATGAGCATTTATCTGTAATTAACATTTAATTTAATTATAGATGGAAATAAATATAACAAAAACTAATTAATTAATAAAATTTTCCCATTTAATTTAATTATAGATGGAAATAAATATAACAAAAACTAACTAACTAATAAAAGTTTCTTTTTCCTATCTCTTGGTCCAGTCTAGTTGCCTAGTCCAATGTCGTTGTTTTTTTGGTCAAATGTAGTGGTTGAATGATATGTTCTCTCTATTTAACATGCAGCCATGATCCGATTTGGTTCTTCAACTTGTCCTAACGATGAACCACACTTGTTGGTTTGAAATGCGTCGACAAATGAATTATGATGTGATTTTCACCGAAAACACTTCTCAATAAAGTTTATAAAGATATTTGAAATTTATATTTAAGTTATATATTTTTAAAATATTGATATATTTTAATTATTTATATTTTACCTTATTAAAATTATAATAAATATTTTATTTTTATATTTGATTTTTCTTCAAAAGCTAAGTTAGGGTCAGTTCTAATATTGGATGGAAGAATGATTTACCTACTAGTGGGATATTATTATCAGCATAGATCTATCTTAAGTAGGGATCTAACATGAGCAGAGAGGGATCACATTTCTTTAAGTGCAAACTTATTTAGAGTGTAAAATACAATGTGTTATTTTTCATTGTTCAAATTATGTTTTTGAATGCTAAATGGAGTATATATAGGAACAAATAAAGGTTTTAACTATAAAAACTTAATTTTGTCATGATGATATATAATATATACTTAATTTACATTAAAATATTTTATATCACATGTACATCAAGACACTTTATCACACAAATTAATCTGGTTTTTTATTATTAATATATTTTTAAGTAGAAATCCATGTGTAGGGCGGGAACACATAAAAACTTTCAGAAACAATTAATAGAAGAATATTTTCAAAAAAGAAGTTGCTCTGCAACTATGGCGCCTTGACCTATGGAGTGAAGTTCTGGTGTTGTAACTGGTCGTTGGGTCCCCGCGGCGGGTCCTTGCCCCCTCTATTGGGCTTGACCCTTCCTGCATGTGTTGGTTGATCCCTGTTGGTCGTATCTGCAGTTGTCTAGGTTTCTTTCATCTAAATCCTCAGACTTCTTCATGTGCTTTGCATCTTTAGCGCCCTTGTTTCGTGCGTCAGTCTGGCATTGTATCCATCTGCTAGGTCCCCACTATCGGTCCTCGCTCTGCTTGGGCTTGACCCCCCTTTCCTACTTTTGTTGGTTGGCCCTCGTCGATTAGGTTTTTAGTCGTTTGTGTCTCTTTCGCCACCCGCCTTATTGGTTTTGGGGTTGGGTGTTCGATGTCTGAACCATCCCAAGAAGCGCCGCTACAAGCGGAGATTGTTGCTTTCAATATTCTGGTGGCCTCTGCTCCGAAGTTCTGTAAGCAAGGGGATTCCAAGTTCATGAAGAAAGTTGTTAAGATCCCCAAGATAGAAATATGTGCCCCGCAGGCCCGCTCTCGTACTCTGCAGCTTATGGACAAGGGCCTTATTGGCCATTTCATGGGCCTTTGGGCGTCCCCTCGGACAGTAAAGGCCTCGGTTGAGAAGAACTGTAATCCTCTTATAAAAGGTGTAGTCATCTCCTCCTTCTGTGGCAAATTTTCTATAACTTTTATTTTGAGAATAGATTGGACCGTGATTTAATGTTTAGGAGTGGTCCATATTTTATGGGGGCACAGGGGCTCGATCTAGACAGCTGGAGCCCCAGCTTCAATCCGAATTGTGATGTTCCTTCATAGGTTCTGGTCTGGGTGAAGTTACCTTACCCCCCCTTCATCGTTGGAATGATGCCACTTTCAGATTCATTGGGAACTCCTTGGGGAGGTATATCAATTGTTATGAACCAAAAGATGACCTCTTCTCATGTGTGAGGATTTGTGTGGAGGTGAATTTAGAGAAGGATCTCTCGGCAACTGTCAATCTTTGTATGGATAGTTGCACGCATGGCAAGAAGTCAATTATGACCAACTGCCCTTCAAGTGTAAGTTGTGCCATGAATATGGACACTTTGCAAAAGGTTGCCCTAAAGGAGTGGACTCCGTGGAGAAACAATCTGGGGACCCCAAATATCAATGGCAGCAGGTCAAGCGGCACAAGTCTTCAAAATTTTCACCTCAAGCCAGCACCCCTGGCTCTATTCCAGTAACAAAGGAGATTGAATCTGCCCCCCCCCCACCCCACGCCTGTTGGGGGCGATCTTGATTTGGAATCGGAGAATCATTTTAGGTGCTTGGACTATGATATTATTGTATAAGGTCCAGTACACCCCCCCCCCCTCATCCTCTCAGGAGGCCCCAGACACTCATTCTGCTCCCTCGGGGGGGCCAAAAGGTCATAAGGAGTCTAGCTCTAGCCCTGACACTGACAGCAGTTCATATGAATCATCGAAGGAGGAAGAAGACTTTGATGGTTTCATGACATCTACAGAAGGCCTGGGGCCTTCCACGTAGCTGACCTTTGTTGATGATAGACCAGAGGGTGCAAGACCGAAGCAGCCTGTCAGAAAAGAGAAGAAAGCAGGAAGAAAAAGAAATAAGGAAGTTAAAAGGGAGAAAACTGAAAAAGACAAAGAATTGGGAGTCCAACACACTATTCCTCATCAGCTAGCAAGTGTAGGGAATAAAGGAGGTGGAGGAAAAAAGGAAATAATACGGGCCCTGGCAAGGGGGTGAGGAACTCAAAAAGGTGATTAATGAATACCATATCTTGGAATTGTAGGGGTCTGGGATCAGTAAAAAGAATGACGGAAGTGAAATCCCTCGTCAATAAAGAAAGACCATAAGTTACTCTCCTATAGGAAACCAAGTTGGACGAGGAGTCTATCAACTCTATTAAAAACAACTTTTGGAATACTGGAAATCTAGAAACAATCAGTTCAAGAGGAGCATCTCGATGCCTCTGGATATTTCAACACAACAATGGGATATCATGAAAAAAGAGGGGGCTCCATCATTCCTAATGTCCAACAGGAATATATGGAGGACCTCATCTTAACCCTAAACATCTTCGATGTCAAACCTAAAAAATTCTTGTATACCTGGACTAACAAAAGAGTGGGTGCAAACCATATTGCGGCCCTACTGTACTGTTTCCCTGTTGCTGACAATCTCCTAATCCTGAGTTACAGCCTCAAATCTTCCATCCTCATGTGGGCTGGTTCGGACCACCGACCGATCAACGTGGTTATCTCTCATCCCCTGGATCTGGGCCCTATCCCCTTTCGCTACTCTCCCCAATGGCTGGATGTCCCCAATTTCTTAGAGGTGGTCTCCCTTTCCTGGTCGTTTTGGATTGATGGAAGCCCAATAACCATCTGGGAGTCCAAGATCCGTAGACTGAAAGACGACAATAAAAAGTGGTTAAAGGATCATAAATCTGAAAGACAGGAAAACATCAAAGATATGGAAGAAAAATTTGTTGCAATCCAAGGGAGAATGGAATCAAAGCTAGTACAGGAATCGAATTTTCATAAGGAAGCAGACACTTCACACAAACCTAAGAAAGGAGCAAGAGTATTGGAGACTACATATCTTTGGACACCACATAAGGACTCTAGACACCACATATCTCCACAATGGTATGATATTGTCCACTTTGGGCCTAAGCCCTCATGGATTTGTTTTTGGGCTTTACCCCAAAAGGCCTCATACCAATGGAGATATTTGTCCATCCGTATATACCCATGATCCTCCCCACTTCTAGTCAATATGGGACTTTGGTCGTATACCCAACAATCCTCCCCTCGAACAAAGGACCATCGAGCTTCCCCTCAAACGATTATCCATCCGTCCACTCTCTACCAACCAGGATTCTCCGCTCCAATGCGTTGGAAGCACACGCCTTACATGGAAGCACCACCTGCCTCGAGAGCTTGCTCTGTCCCATGTCAACTCCTCTTCACCGTGTTGGAACTAGGACACGTCCATGAAGAATCTGGAGCACACTGCCTGTCTAACTGAGCTCATCCACGGATCCCATCGTGATATTACCGGGGCCCACCACCTTCGTTCGGCATTCCAAGGATTCATCCACTTGGCTAACTTCGGGGCATGGCTCTGATACCAGTTGTTAGAAAATTATATATTACAGAGCAATGGAACACATAAAATATTGCAGAAATATAAACACAGAAAACACACAAAACAAGAGAGACACAGATATACGTGGTTCACCCAGTTTGGGCTACGTCCACCCCGAACAGCCAGTCCTTCCTTTCTATTATCCAGCAAAATGAAGAGACACAACCTACAGCAAATCCGCTGTAATATCATCTGTTTTCTCTCACAGTCTCACCTCTCTGTTTCTCGCTCACATAATACACATCTATATCACAGCCTCAAATACAATACCCTCATACAAATAGAGGGGTTGCCTTCTAGGGCAAAAAACCCTAAACTAAACATAAGTTCTACCGTCAGATCATCCGCCTAATGAATGGCCCAGATTTATTTCCCCGCCGGGGGACCGCTGGCCCCCGGACCCCCGCGTGGAGGGGTGTACAAAACTTCCTGGGGTATACATCCGGTTGAAACAAAGACCTCTGAACAATCATGCTCCACACACAACAATCTCCCACTTGGAGAATGATTGTAGCAACTCCACCGCTGCTTCATTTGCTGGACAATGACTCCTCTTTGGACCTGGCTGTTTCTCATCTTCATCGTCATCCTTGAAGACCAATTGAAACTGAGCATGTTCTCAGTTTCTCCCTAGTTACAACTTTTGTTAGCATATCTGCAGGATTCTGGCTAGTGTGTATCTTTTCCAGCTTCAACTCTCCATCTTCCAACACTGATCGTATGAAATGATACTTGAGCTGTATGTGTTTAGTCCTGGAATGAAATGCTGAGTTCTTTGCAAGATGAATGGCACTTTGGCTATCACTGTATAACGTGCCCATATCATGCTCCTTACCCAACTCACCCATAAACCTTTGTAACCAAATCATTTCTTTACTAGCCTCTGTAGCAGCAACATACTCTGCTTCTGTTGTTGAAAGTGCAACAACACTTTGGATTTTTGAAACCCAACTGACAGTTGTTCCTCCAACAGTAAATACATATCCTGTAGTGCTTCTCCTGTTATCTTTGTCACCTGCCATATCTGCATCAACATATCCTAGTAGGGATATGTTTGAACCACCAAAGCATAATGCTTGATTTGTGGTGCCTTTCAAATATCTGAGAATCCATTTCACTGCCATCCAATGTTCCTTTCCTGGATTGTTCATGTACCTGCTTACAACTCCCACTGCATGTGCAATATCAGGCCTTGTGCAGACCATTGCATACATTAAGCTTCCAACCGCTGATGCATATGGAACTTTAGACATATAATCCATGTCTTCTTGGGTCTTTGGGCACATTTCCTTACTAAGTTTGAAATGGCTAGCAAAAGGTGTACTAACTGGTTTTGCATTGTGCATATTAAATCTTTTTAACACCTTTTGTATGTACTCATTCTGAGACAATGTTAATTTGCGATTTTTCCCGTCTCTAGTGATTCTCATACCAAGGATTTGTTTTGCAGCTCCCAAATCCTTCATTGCAAATGAATTTGCTAATTTTCTTTTGAGTACATTTATTTCCTGCATGTTAGATCCTGCAACAAGCATGTCATCCACATACAATAACAATATAATATAGCTGCCATCATTTTGCTTTTTCAGATAAACACAATGATCAAAGTGACATCTAGTATAACCTTGTTCAGACATAGACTTGTCAAATTTTAGATACCACTGCCTTGGAGCCTGTTTTAAGCCATATAGGCTCTTCTTCAACCTGCACACTAGTTTCTCCTTCCCTTTCACCTCATATCCTTGTGGCTACTGCATATATATCTCTTCCTCCAAATCCCCATGGAGAAAGGTTGTCTTTACATCTAACTGCTCAAGATGCAAATCTTCAGCTGCTACTAGACTTAAAATAGTTCTGATTGAAGTCATTTTAACAACAGGAGAAAATATTTCATCAAAATCAATACCTTTCTTCTGTGCAAACCCCTTTACCACAAGTCTAGCTTTGTACCTCTGTTTTCCTCCATCTTCTTCCTTCAGCCTATAAACCCATTTATTCTGCAATGTTGTTTTACCTGCAGGCAACCTGACTAAGTCCCAAGTCTGGTTATGTGCTAAGGAGTCCATCTCTTCCTTCATGGCTTGCTCCCACTTCTTCCTGGTTTCTACCTGCACTGCTTCTTCATAACATTCGGGTTCACCAGAATCAGTCAACAATAAATAATATAATGAAGGAGAGTATCGTTCAGGGGGTCTACTTATCCTGGTAGATCTTCTAACACCACTTTCAGGTGTTTGGGATGCTTGTTGCTGTTGTGGTGGTTGTTGTTGTTGTGGTTTTCGATTATTATTATTTTCAGGCACCTTTACTTTTTCAGTGTTTTTGTCAAGAACTGCGTATTCCTTGTTTTCTTTTTCTTGCTTCTTTTCCTGCAACTGATTCTTATACAAGACCTTTTCATTGAATATTACATCTCTGCTCCTAATGATTTTGTGATTTTCATAATCATATAAGCGATAACCAAAATCATTAACACCATATCCAATAAAGGTACATTTCTTTGACTTTGCCTCAAGCTTTGTTCTATTTTCTTTATCAATATGGACAAAGGCCTCACAACCAAAAGGCTTTAAAAAGGAGTAGTTTACCTTTTTACCTGTCCATGCTTCCTCTGGAACACCACCATCCAAGGAACTTGAAGGCCCTCTGTTTATTAGATAAACAACAGTATCTACAGCATCTACCCAAAACTGTAAAGGCAATCCCATGCACCTTGCATGCTCCATGATTGTTTTGTTCATCCTTTCTGACACACCATTTGCTTGTGGTGTTCTTAGAACTGTCTTCTCTCTGCGAATTCCATGCTCTGAACACTACCTATCAAACTCTTTGCTGCAATATTCACCTCCATTGTCTGATCTAAGACACTTCAATTTCTTTCCTGTCTCAATCTCAACCAAAGCTTTCCATTTCTTGAAAGCATCAAATACATCAGATTTATTCTTAATACAATAAATCCATGTTTTTCTAGTTGCATCATCAATAAAAGTAACATAATAACGAGAGCCACCGAGAGATGATACCTGAGCAGGTCCCCATACGTCTGTATGCACAAGCTCTAATTTTTCGTTCTTCTTTTCTTTCCCAACTCTGAGAAATATGAATCCCTTCTGTTTTCCATAAATGCAGTTCTCACAGAAGTCCAAATCAACATTCTTCAAACCCGGCAACAAATTCCTTGAGTGAAGAATCTTCATCCCCTTTTCACTCATGTGTCCGAGCCTATGATGCCATAATGCTGCATCTGCTCCTTTGGAAGTTAAAGCATTAACAGAGTTAGAAATACCATTGCATAAATACAATGTACCAACCTTTTCACCTTTTGCTATTACCAGGGCTCCTTTAGTGACCTTCCAAGCTTTATCTGTGAAAGTTGTCACACAACCTTCACCGCCTAACTGCCCTGTTGAAATCAGATTTTTCTTTAGATCTGGAACATGCCTTACCTCCTTTAATAGCCATTGGTTTCCATTCTGCTGTTTTAGAAGAACCTTACCCATTCCAACGATTTTACAGGGTTTATCATCACCCAGACGAACTTGTCCAAAATCTCCTTGAACATAGTCATGAAAGTATTTCTTATCAGGTGTGGCATGGAATGAAGCCCCTGAATCTATCACCCAGGAATCAGTAATATTTTCGAAAGAAAGAATCAAAGCATCTTGTAACACCTCACCTGTCACATTTGCTTCATGATTGTTTTCTTGCTGTGCATCTCCTTCTTTTCCCTTCCGAGATCTACAGTCTTTCTTTAGGTGTCCTTTCTTTCCACATTTCCAGCACACTATCCCCGATCTAGACTTGGATCTGCCTTTCCTTGATTTACTGCGATATCCTGAGCTCTTTCCTCTTTCCATTTTTCTTCCTCTAGACTCTGCACTCAAAGCATTTCCCGATGTCTCACCGGAGCTTTTCCGTCGCATTTCCTCGCTAAGGATAGCACCGACAACATCATCAAACTTTAAAGTACTAGATCCAAAAACGGAGTTACTAATGGCCATTACCAAACCATTCCAACTTTCTGGTAATGAGCATAATAATAACAGAGCTCTAACTTCATCATCAAAGTTTACCCCTACAGAACTTAACTGACTTGTAACTATATTAAAATCATTTAAATGGTTTGCAACAGATCCACCTTCCGACATATTCATATTAAATAACTGTTTCATAAGAAATACCTTGTTTGAGGCCGAGGGTTTTTCATATAGTTTCGACAACGTCTTCATCAAACCCTCTGTCGTGGTTTCCTTCGAAATGTTGAAGGCGACTGACGCAGCAAGGCACAACCGTATTGTTCCGAGTGCCTTTCTATCGAGAAGGTTCCATTCTTCGTCTTTCATACCCGTCGACATCTTTGTTTTTCCACCCAATGGTAGGTATAGATCTTTCTGATACAGATAATCTTCCATCTGCATCTTCCACAGCGAGAAGTTTTGGCCGTTAAATTTCTCGACCCTAAACTTACCATCTTCCGCCATTGCTCCCACTCGAACCAAGAACCCTTCTTTCCTGCGAGTTTATCAGCCAAATAAACCTTCGGCTCTGATACCAGTTGTAAGGACTCTGGACACCACATATCTCCACAATGGTATGATATTGTCCACTTTGGGCCTAAGCCCTCATGGATTTGTTTTTGGGCTTTACCCCAAAAGGCCTCATACCAATGGAGATATTTGTACATCCTTATATACCCATGATCCTCCCCACTTCTAGTCAATATGGGACTTTGGTCGTATACCCAACAGGCTGGTTCAGACCACCGACCAATCAACGTGGTTATCTCTCATCCCCTGGATCTGGGCCCTATCCCCTTTCGCTACTCTCCCCAATGGCTGGATGTCCCCAATTTCTTGGAGGTGGTCTCCCTTTCCTAGTCGTTTTGGATTGATGGAAGCCCAATAACCATCTGGGAGTCCAAGATCCGTAGACTGAAAGACGACAATAAAAAGTGGTTAAAGGATCATAAATTTGAAAGACAGGAAAACATCAAAGATATGGAAGAAAAATTTGTTGCAATCCAAGGGAGAATGGAATCAATGCTAGTACAGGAATCGAATTTTCATAAGGAAGCAGACACTTCACACAAACCTAAGAAAGGAACAAGAGTATTGGAGACTAAAATCTAGAAATAAATGGCTTAGGGTTGGGGAATCAAAAAAAAAATATAACTCAGATTATTCATGGCGGGGGGGGGACCATCAATAAGTTTGAGGAAATCAAAAGAGTAGCAGTTGAGCATTATAAAAATTTGTACACTAAGGATCATACTTGGGATCTTGCCAGCGAAGACTTCTTTCTCGAGAACATCCCTCAAATGGTGTCGAAGGAGTGGAATCACTCTCTGATTTCCCCTCCAACGGTGGAGGAAATTCGAAAGGTGATTTTCTCCTTCCCCCTAGATAAGGCGTCAGTTTTGGATGGATTCACGATGAGCTTCTATCACTCCTTTTGGGATGTTATTAAGAAGGACCTTTGCAGATTGGTGGGATACTCATTCAAATGCTTTGTTATGGGGGGCGGCATAAACTCTTCCTTCCTGGCCTTAATCCCTAAAGAATCGAATCCCTCCTCGTTCTCCAGATTCCGCCCTATTTCCCTTTGCAATGTCTCCTACAAAATCTTCTTGAAGTTGTTGGCTTATCATCTTAAACCTTTATTTCCCTCTCTGATCTCTGAAAATCAGGGGGGGTTTGTCCCAGGTAGGCAAATCTTCGATAATATTATCCTGATCCAAGAAGCTCTAGACTCAAGTTGGCGCAGGGGAGACCAAGGAATGATCATTAAGCTGGACATGGCAAACACTTTTGACCGTGTTAGGCATGAATTCCTGTTAAAAGTCCTCAGAAAAATGGGGTTGGATGAGACCTTTATTAGATGGATAAATATTTGTATTGCTTCTCCTTGGATTGCTTCGCTAGTGAATGGAAGGGTCGCAGGCTTCTTCAAAGCCTCGAGGGGCCTTCGACAAGGGTGCCCCCTCTCTCCTTTCTTATATATCATCATGGTTGATGCCCTGAGCAGGAAATTGGAACTAGAAAGAGCTTCCCTCAACCTCTCGGGCATACGTTATAAGGATGGCATCAGAAGTATAAATCATGGTCAGTTTGTTTATGATACTATTTTGATGGGCGGAGCCTCGACCACAATCGCTCGACGATTTAAGAAAACCTTAGATAGATTCCTTAGTGCATTTGGGGGTGTTACTAATGACTGCAAAAGCTACATCTACAGCTGGAACATCTCAAGAAATAAGGAAAAAAAAAAGATAAAAGAAATCCTCGGATTTAAAGTAGTCCATGAGTGGAAAGATTTCAACTATTTACGGATCCCAATCTTCCTTGGAAGAGTTGTTCCCCATGTCTGGCAAAAAGTGCAAGATAAAATGAAAACCAAAATTGTAAACTGAGGTGGGACTTGGCTTAATTATGCAGGTAGAGAAATCCTTATTAAGTCAGTCCCGTTAGCGATCCCTCTATATCAGTTCACCGCCCTACAAGCCCCCAAGGGCGTGCTTCACCAAATGGGTATGTATATAAGAAATTCAAGTGGGAAGGAGGTAAAACAGAAACAAATAAATACCACTTAGTGAATTGGAAAATAGTCAGAGCTCCGAAACAGCATGGAGGATTGGGAATTAGGGGCTCGTTGATAGCTAATATGGCAATGGGAGCTAAATTGTACTAGAGTTTGATCACAAATCTGAGCCAATCGTGGTCCCAAGTGATTTGGGCTAAATATCTACCTCATAAATTTGACCATGGATGACACGAGGCCCTTGGATTGGGTTCCCCGATTAGGCGTTTGATTAACTTCGCCAGGGACATTATCACCAAAATTCCAGGAAATGGAGCCTCCACCAAGATTTTTTCCGATTCGATTCTAGGACTCCATCCCTTGGAGTTTGAACTTTCCCTGGTGGGTCTTAAAAACTTCTTGAGACATAGGGGGAGGAAAATCTGGGCCACATTGTAGAGTGGAACCAATAAGGAGGTTGGAAGGACTGGAAGCTCGAAAATATCCCGGAGGCTCTTCTCCTCCAAATAGATAATATATTAAATAAGTTAAGAGGTTGTACCCCCATAACTCTTACAGAGGAAGACAAGTGGGGATGGAAGAATTCCAGATATACTGTCAAAGTAGGGTATTTGCACATGCTCTTAAACTCCCAATTACCTCTAAAAACTCTATTTGGGGAAAAATATGGAAAACAAATGCCATCCCAAAAGTCAATTTTTTTATTGGTTGCTATTGCATAAAAAAATTCTTACTATGGAAAATCTTCGGAAGAGGGGACAAATCGACCCCTCAAGATGCTCGCTATGTGAATCCGTGGAGGAATCTATCCCCCACCTCTTTCTCCATTGTCATGTGGCTAAATAAGTTTGGTTTGTAGTCCTTGGGCCTCTATTCTGCATAACTTCCTGGCCTTTAGACATCCTAATCTTCTTTAGCTCTTGACCCAAATCTTATTTGGCCTCCCTTCAGGCCAAAAGAAAATTTAAATAAATATGGTCATCTCTTCCTAAGTATGTATGTTGGCAAATATGGTTATCAAGGAACAAGGCAATATTTAAAAAATCTCAGGCCCCCGTTGGGGTAATAGCCATGACTGCCCTTTCAGCATGTATGGAACTCCATCCAAGTTTAACATTGAGAATTATGACGCTTATCCATAGTTTAATATTGAGAATTCAATTTTTGTTACTTTTTTATTATTATTTAAATTTATTTATTTGTAAGATGATTGGTTGAGGTAAGATTGTTTAGTAACTTCCATTTCTATTAGTTACTAATTTTTTGTTTTTAGTTTTATTTCCTTTTTATTTAAATTTTTTATTTTTTCCTTTTTTTCTATTATTTATATTTTCATGAATTATAATTTTTTCACCATATTTTCAATTTATGATGACATTTCCCCGGATGCGGGTGTCTGACGGCAAGGAGGGCAGGCACGTGGTCGGTCACTTGGACAAGTGTCCGAACACGCCTGATACAAGGTGGTGTACAAGGCTTTTAATGCTTTTAATGCGAGACATTAATTCCTCAACTAGACTCCCGGTTAACTGTGCCATGGAGCACCATATCCTTCGCTCTCTTGATGCTTCCGACTTCATTCCTGCTGCTCCAGTCTCTTGGGATACTGTGGTCAGTGTAAAGAAGAGCTTCTCCCTCAGCGTGGCAGTGTTAAATTACTTTCCAGGTTCATTCGCTCCACCTCAGGGCCTGGCAATGCCGCAAGAACGGCTCAGGATGATAAGTAGGCGAGGAGGCTCCAGGGGTCGCGCCACCTCGCAGCGGTCAACCTCCCCGACGCGCTCTTTCACGGAGGTGCAGGATTCCGGGTGAAGCAGTCCTCCTGGCACAAGATTTGGTCGTGGCAGAGGTCGAGGGTGCGGTAGAAGGAATAATTGTGAGCATGAGGCACACCCCACGGTTCGCTATCGAATCCCCTGCACTCTTGCTCATTCGACCTTTATTGTTTCTGTCACAATTGAGAAATGTGAAGATCCCAGAGGCCAGGTAGATGCTCCTCCGGAAATGCCGGCCGTCCAACGAAGGGCGTCTCCAATGGACAGTCAGCGCCCAGTCTCAGGAAGCTCCTCGATGGTGAATCAAGCGGTCACTGCAGGTCCAAGCGAGCCAGTGCAGAGAGAACCAACAGGCTCGGGGGCTCGGCACTCAGATACAGAGGACTCTTTACAATTTGGTTGCAGAGTTGTAGAGGAACCATACACCACTGATGATGATTGTTCTCTCTCGGCTCTCCGCTAAAGGCAGCTTCAGCAGCAGGAACACCACTCTGTTTTGCTTCTTGACTCATGCCAGTATCGGGTCTCTGTCTGTGTTTAGCAATGTTTCGGGTACTTTACTGTCTTTGTTGTCTCTGTTTAGCCTTGTTTCGGGCACTTTACTGTCTCTGTTCAGCTATGTATATGTGTCGGGTCTTATAAGAGGCCATATCAAAAATGGAGGTCCTCTGAGAACTAACAATGTGAACACTTGTGCAAATTGCCAACCTCTTGGCAAGACTTTCAAGGCCACAACCTTGCTGTAATTTTTTCTCTTTTTGTATAATAATAGAAGTAGACAGATCTAGAAAAAAAAATTATGATGACATTTTATTTTTTTGTTTCTCATAGAAAAAATCGTAATTTCTATTAAAAGGAAATTACATTTTGTAAATGCATTTAAGCATATTCAAATAGAGAGGCATTGCCTATCTTCAACAAAATTATGTTCAGGGACATATGTGATCAAAACATTAATACCTTGTGTCCACGTAGGGAGGTATCAATCGCTGTAAATATACTGAATAGGAGTTCTATATATCAATCTGGCACTTTGTGAGTGTAGATAAAATGTTAAAAAAGAAACTATGAATATTTATAGATGACATATATATGAAGTCTGTTCTTCCTGTGAGATCAACAAAAATTAAATTTATATAGCGATATCCATAAATGGCCGATGGTAAAATTGGTAATGTGCACCATCACGTTGTTCCTGGATCAACCAATTGTCTGGATCCCTATTCGCATCCTCTTTGGATAGCCTATCAGCAGCTGTGTTCTGCTCCCTGTAAATATGATGGCATGTAAAAGAGTCAAATGATGTAATCAATCTCAGTGCCTTGTCCAGAATATGACTCAAAGTATAAGCATTGCATCTAGAAGATTTATTTAGCCAATCACAAACAACTTTTGAATCCCCAAATATTTGTAGATCTCTACAGTTTTTCTCCAATGCAAATTGAATGAGGAATTTTGCTGCGGATAATTCGGCATAGTTATTAGTGCCTCTGTCGAATCCCATAATAATATTGTATGAGTGATGTGCATTAATATGAAGGATGGCACCCTCGCCACACCCATTCTCCTGTGCAGCGCCGTCAAAGTAAGCCCACGGCCTCTGATAATCAATCGTCTCAGGTATAATGTTGCACGGTCGAGGGGGTGGTGCATCTTCGAGGATGAGGGAGTAATTAGCCAGCACGCAGGCAGCAATGGAGGGCCAGTGAGGGGAGTCATTCCGGAAGGTGAGTCTGTTCCGGGCGATCCAAAGGGCCCAACAGACAAGAAGAGGGATATTATGTAGCCTGGTAGGGGAGGCAAAGGTGCACCAGTTCGTCCATGCCTCAAGAATAGATGCGCCCTCCCAAGTATTGTGAGGAGCAGCAGAAGGTAAAATAGTATTCCAGAGATTCTTTGCTGCAGAACATTCCAAAAATAAATGCAAGACAGATCCATTGCAACATTTGCAGAGACAACACCAGAATGGGCTGTGTTGTGATCGCTCGAGGAGGTTGTCTCCCGCGGGTATTTTGTTTCTTAGAATGGTCCACATGAGCAGCCTACTTCTTGGTGGCGCTTTGAGCATGATGACTTATTATTGTATTAAAAACATATTTTAATAAATTTAATTATAAACGCTTATATGTGTGTACCTTAATATAATCAATATTAGTTAATCACATTTCTTAATTTTAGGTGATGTCATTCAACAATACAATATTTTATTAGTTGTTTTATTTTTGTGAATAAATTTGTCTTTGTTATTTTTTTGTTTAATTAAGTTATATTTAAGCTAAGTGGCATGTACTAGCTACTATGTAGCCCTTATTTAAATCTCTTGTTGAAATATTTTTGAAAAATATAAGATTTAAACATCTTACTCATACATTTTTTTGCCTTCATTCCTTTTTTTTTATATTATAGTCGACATTATTTTTTTGTTTAGAACATAATTTTTTTTTTTTTCAAGGGGAACGGAAGGACATACAAACTTACACATCCCCTCATACTAGGTTGTAGAATGAGCCTCTCGGCTCAACCAAAATTGTGCAAACCTTGATCAAGCTTGGACACCCCTTGGGATAGTTTAATTCCCCAAGAGGTAGCTCCCATCTTCAACCCCTCCCCATGAGATTTGAACCTATGACCTGGTGGGGATTAAACCCCACACAAATCAATTATATAGATTTATTTTAATTTCATATCTATCAAGTGTACAAATGATTAAATCTTTCAAAATGCAAATGTAAAACTCAATAAAATGTTTGCACCTTGCACTTGGTAGATCAAGAGTTAAGATGGATCCATTCTAGTTCTTAAAAATATTATTTATATTTATATAAATTTCACATCTTTATATAGAGAAATATTATTATTTTAATTTTATTAAAACTTAATAATACATTTTATTAATTATATATGATTAATTTTGTGTGTGTGAATACTTCGTATTTTTTTTAACAAATTTTATAAAAAAAATTATTTACTTTTTTTTTTTAACCAGAACTAGGATTTTGTAATATATTCAATTATGTGTCTAGATCGCAGCAAATACGTCGAGTACATATATGAGTTGACAACCTCCTCTAGAGGATCACTATTCTGAACATGAAAAAGTGGGGGTTTGTAGGTGTACATCTTACAAAATTTCCCCAACAAAAAACAAACTTTACAAACCATTCCACTATTGATTAATTATAATCCTTTATCATTATAATCTACTATAGTCCTCAGCGGGTTCATCTAAGTCCAGGTAGGTGATAGATTTTGGTTTGCATGAAGTGGCAGTGTCATTCAAACTAGGAATTAAACTATTACATGTGCTTGAAGCTCCTCAATCTCTCAGTTCAAAGCATCCACTTCCTCTCCATTTTTTGCTACTTTTGTTTTCACTCCTTGCAGATCCTCCATCACCTAGGAATTTGATGCAATGTGTTCATTGTGTTTTAATTTAAGAGTCGAGACATCCAATTGCAGAGAATCTATCTTCTCTACAAGTTGGGCTATCACCTTCTTATGGTTGCACCCCATGATTACACTGACAATATGTCCATGGAAAATTTTAGGGGCTAATATTCGCAGGTGGGTTAATTTTCCATCGTTTTTCAACAACAACAAAAATTGCCAATTTCCATTTTTTATAAAAATGATTTGCCCAAATTTGACAATATAAAATTATTTTAGCTTAAAAATCGCCAACATTATATAGAGACTATATATAAAATCATTATAAATGTGAATTAATTTACAAACACATCAATAAACATTTTATAGTTTGCATATTAGGGACTAGTGAGATTCGCTAATGCTTTTAAACTTCAAGACTAGTTTCCATCCTTAAAATATTCCCTGAATATTTCAAGCAACAATGACTTTCACCAAGTAGAAAATACAACAATCCAATTTTTTGAATAATGTTATGAGATCAACACAAAGCCCACAAAACCTGGCTTGAAATTGTATCAGATAAGAGCCCCTGGGGCCTCTCATTGAACCCAACAAGCAAATTGGTGGAAACACCCCATGTTTGCCACAATTCTTCAACCACCAAATTACCAGGTTGATTGTTGACTTCCCCGATCACAAGTTTTCCAAGAATGTAATTTTTCTACCTGAATAGATTCCTCAAATCAACTAAGGAACATTCAAAATGTGTGAGCCCCTGAGGCCTCTCACCAAAGCCAATGTGTAATAAGGTGAAACCTTGTTGAAGTTTTCATAATCTCACCACCAACCAATTAGTAGGTTGGTAGTCGATTCCCTTAACTGATAATTTTCCTTGAACAAAATATACCACCAAAATCTCCCCAATTCGACCAAGGAACACCCCTAATTCAATATATAACACTATTCCATAATTTCAAATAGGCACTAGAGGCTCTTTTCACCCTATTTTGAGTTTTTTTCTCATTCCAGATTACTCTCCGTAGTACATGCATTTAATTGAACAGTTAAGTGAATAATTTTATAACTAACATGTGCATTACTTACTCTACAAAGAGGACAAATATGTATAGAAATAAAGTTTGTCATCTCCCTATCGTTGTCATAGCATGAGCTTGGGTTAAAGGAAAATTGTCCTCTCGTCAACCAAAAATCACTAATACTCGGGGAAACTTTCCAACACTGAAAAAATGCTCCTTATTGTCACCTTAGTGATAAATTTATTACATTTGTTGCTTGATGTCCAATGAAGGGTGGCGACGAGCTAATCCCGAGCCAATACCTTCTCATGAATCCCACATCTGAGAGACCATTGAGAAACATTACTCTTCATAATTATCCCTTGCTAGAGAATGATATCAACCCACCTATGTTAGATTTCAAATGAAGGGAACTTTGTACTTTGATGCTAGAGAAGGATTATAATCTTGTACTGCACAATTTGAATAGTGAATGGGATGTAAGTGTTTGGCTTGTCTACATGTTTACTGATCATGTGGATTGCCACATTGCCCATGCCCCCCCCACCAATTTTTTCATGTAGTGATTTTTTTTTTAATCAAGAGAGATTGATTTCAAGTTTAATCAGGAGATTATAGAAGGTCTGAAAAAAACCCTTAACTCTCAACTCCCCCATCCCTGGTTTACAACCTTCATTATAAAATAATTAGTTTATTTATTCAAGTCACAAAGAACATGAAAATATGTTATTGAATGTATTTCTTTTGCCACTTATTCTTTTCATAAGGATCTCTAAAGATTTATCCTTCAGAGTGGACCTTTAACCATAGGTTGATGTATGAGAAGATAATCTCCCAAAATTGTGAGTGAATGGACTTGATTTTCTTTAGCCAATTGAAGGCCTTGGAAGAGACCATAGGCTTATGCTTGGTTGTTCATCAAATGTCCTAAACCCCATGAATACTCAGAAATTTAGTTTCCTTGGGATCCTAAAACACCTATCTCCCTCTACCACCCATTTATTTGATTTTTTATGTGATATAGATAGCATTGATTTTATAGAAAACGCTTAGACAAAATATTTTATTGTAAGTATTAACTTGTTATATGTTTATTATTTAAATTTAAAAATCAAGTTTTGAAATATAATGATTACGGATATGAATTATTATTTATATTTTATATATATATCACATCTAGATATAAAAATATTATTATTTTTAATCATATGTTTATAATTAAATTTATTAAGTTCTTATATGTTCTGAAATATTGTGGTTAGGAATATGAATCATTATTCTTTAAATTTATTTTAGTGTGATATTCTGATTTTTACTTTAAAAATATGTTTGTAATTTTATTAATAAAAACTATATTATAATATAACAAATTGAATTAAATAGAATTATTCTTATTTTTAGTTTTTTAATTTAGTTGATATTATGTTTTATTATTATTTTTTGATCTCATGTGTCATGTTATGCACTACTACAACATTTATCTCATATTGGGTTGTAGAATCTTTCTCTCTACAACATGATAGTTAGTTAAAAATATACAAAGTTTTTTTTTTTTTTTTTTAGTAATATGATAATTATATAGATCTAAATGTTTGTGAGTGTCATTTGTATTAATGGTACAAATTTCATGAGATTGTTGTAGATAGACACTAAATCATAATTTCTCAAATGCCACTTTCATTATGAAGGTGTTCTCTTCAAGCAATTGGGACATTGCTCTTCACCTAGTTATTGGATTGAATATTTGATATAGTTTGTGGAGGGTAGCTTGGTGTTTAAACAATTCCCCAACATTGGTCACACTAACACTATTATTTGGCATCACCCATGCATGTAGTTATCATTCCCTCCGTTATTTGTACAACTTGATGTAGAGGAATGGATTTATCTTATGTGACATTACATGTGCAATAGAGAATTTGTTCTTGTTTCAGCCACCCATTCCATAAGAAATTGATCTCGTAGTAGTCTGGAAATGCATATGATGAAGATGGTTAATAGCAATTGTGATGTCAATGGAGGGAGTTTTGGAGTTCAAAGTTATTTAGGTCAAGGGTTCACTTCATCTACCTCTATTAAGGAAAAAATTGCCCATTTCTTTGGAGTATGTTGGTTTTTTTTTGTTTTTGTTTTTTGTTTTTGTTTGTTTGTTTTTTGTTTGTTTGTTTGTTTTTTTTTTTGTTGTTTGTTTTTTTGTTTTTTGTTTGTTTTTTTGTTTTTTTTTTTTGTGTTTTTTTGTTTGTTGTTTTTTTGTTTGTTGTTTTTTTGTTTGTTGTTGTTTTTTTTGTTTGTTTTTTTGTTTGTTTGTTGTTGTTGTTTTTTAGAGAATATAACAATCATACTACATAGCAGAGAGCTCATCAAAATCTTGTGACTGATAACCAAAGTGATCCGACAACAAAACTTATTTTTCTAGTTACTTTACACTAACATTGCAAAACTTATTTTTCTGCAAGGATTTTCAGCAAGTGTGAACTAATTTGTGTGACCTTGCTTGATTATATTTTATTTTATTTCCAAGGTTTTGAAAACTATGTTGTGTCTTTTAGGCATTTGCGTATTTTTCTTTTAAAACTTATTTCCACACATCTTATGTTTGGAAAATCATGAGAGTTCGAAATTTCACAACAACAAAAAAATATGTGAATTATAATTCAATTTTTGCTTTGTTTCTTTTTAACATAAGCGACTATCTTTATACTAATTTCAAAAAACTAAGGCTAAGAGCCTTGATACATTTTGCAAAGAGGAAGGGCAATTCTAATGGAAGAATTTCCATTACAAAAGTGCTAGTGACTATAGAGGGACTATCTTTTCCTATTGCGCTACTAGTGTACCTTCTTGCGGATTGATTGTAGAAAATCATGTATATTCACAAGCTCATGTAATGTACTAAAGCTCAGGACAATAATCTACTTCTACTTTCAACCAGCGGAAGCCAATAGATCGATGAAAACAATATGAACAAGAAGAAGATAAATCAATGGCATATAACACAAGATGTATCTGGGGAAAGCCACTGCTTAAAACCCCGCTATCTATATTGCATATGTCAGAAATATGAGTGAAGATACAAAGCTTGTTCTCACTAGAACAATTCCGCACAAGTATGCTCAACTCTCTCAACTCACAAGTTAGCTCAAGCTAAATCCTTAGCTTATTCAGCAACTCTCCAAGCTCCTATTCTCTTACATAATTCCTAGGATGAATAGCTTGTATTTAAACGGAATTCATGCTTCCAAAACTGCGCAATCCAAACATAGGATCAATCTCTCTTGCATGCATGAAATTTACACTCCAGTAAATAATACCACTCATAGTACATTGTCCCTACACTTTGGTCTCAACTAGGTCAATTAATTGGAGTAGCACTAGTGGATGCATTAGTGCACCAACTGACTGTTAGTCCTTTATTAGTTCCAAAAATAATTTAGAACTAATTGAACTGAACTTAACTCAGTAAACTGAGTGATCTAATTTCCAACTCAATTTAAACTCATACTGGACCCCTAAAACTTATGGAGAACATATACATGACTACAGAAAGACTTCCAACTTGAAATTCTTAAGCTAATTAAGTTAATTAAAATTAATTAACTATTTACAAGTTGCTATGAGAATAGAATTCAATTTTAATTCTCAGTTTAATTCAAGGACAAATTGAACTGGAATTTCTTATTTCCATTTCTCAATACCCCCTCTCAACAAGAAAGGGATTATCAGCTACCCCGATCCTGTCTTTGTGAAACTCGAATTTACATCTTGATAATTCCTTTGTCAAAATGTCAACATCTTGCTCCTTCGTGGGAATGTTCTCTAACAACATAATCTGCCTCAATACACAATCTCTGAGATGATGATATCGAATATCAATATGCTTGGACCGATCATGAAAAATGGATTTTCAGAGAGTTTGATACAACTTTGATTATCACAGTAAATCATAGTTGTATCCATCTGCTGACTAACCAAACCAACCAAGATCTTCCTCATCCAGATGGCCTCACATGCTGCCTGACTCGCAGCCATGTACTCTTCCTCTACCGAACTAAGTGCAACCAATCTTTGTTTCCTGTTGTACCAAGAAATTGTCATTGACCCAATACTGAATATCCCTCCTGATGTGCTTTTCATTTCAGATGGACTCCCTGCCCAATCTGCATCGGTGAAGCCTTGAAGCTTCACTCCCTCTATCCGTCTATACCATAATCCATACTGAGAAGTGCCCCTGAGGTATCTCAACACATGCTTTGTTGCCTTCCAATATAACTTGGTAGGCCTAACCATCGCTTGACTAAGCTGGTTAACTGCATAGCACATATCCAGTCATGTTTTCACCATGTACATGAGTGAACCCACAAGATGCCTATAAACAATAGCTTCCACTACTTCCCTTGAAGTAGCATCCTCCTTCCTCCAGTTACCTGCTAAAGGAGTCTCCATGGGTTTGCTGCTCTCCATGCGGAATCTCCTGAGTATCTCGTTGGCATACTTGCCCTGAGACACAAACAACTCCCCATCTCCCTGCCATACCTCCATGCCAAGAAAGTAATGCATGAGCCCCATGTCCTTCATCTCAAACTCTCTTGCAAGGTCCTCCTTGCAAGACTTGATCAACTGATCATCACCTGTCAGTATGAGATCATCAACATAAAGTACAATGATCAACAACTTACCTTCCACCACTATGTGGTACAGGTTCACATCCGCTTCACTCTTCATGAAGCCTAACCTGATGAAGTAGCTATCTATCCTAGTGTACCAAGCACGGGGTGTTTGCTTCAACCCATACAACGCTCTATTGAGCCGGCACACATGCGACTCACGGTCAAAGGTCTCAAAACCTTCAAGCTGCTCTATGTACACCTCTTCCTCAATCATGCCATTAAGGAAGGTTGTCTTCACATCCATATAATGTATCTTCCAACCCATATGTGCTAATAGTGCCAATATAGATCTAATTGACGAGTACCTTGCAACATGAGAAAAGGTCTCATCATAGTCAATGCCCTCTACCTGTGAAAAGCCACGGGCCACAAATCTAGTTTTATGCTTCTCCACACTACCATCTATGGCTTGCTTTACTTTGTAAAGCCAATGGAACCTCACCACTGACTTGTTCTCCAGTCTTGAGACCACATCCCAAACACTGTTACAAAGTATGGAGTCATACTCCTCCACCATTACATCAACATAAATCGGTTGTTGCACTGCTTCCTTAAAGGAAGATGGTTTTGTCACAACACATTCGCCCATAAGAACCATGTATCCGATGTACCTCTCAGGTGACATCCTCTGCCTGTGCTAAGAAGTGCGAGCTCCCACATTCTCCCGTTCATCATCCAACAATTTGTCAGCCTCTCTCATGTGCTTTCTTCCCTCTCTGGAAGACTCTGCCTAAGTGGATGTCTCCACTCTTGAATCCTCAGCATGTGGCTGCTCCAAATCAATTAGAGGCTCCTCAACCTTAGGAGCTAAAAGCTCCTCATCTGCATGTAGCTCAAGCCCCTTCTCAAGGGAAACTCACATGGCTTTCTCCTCATCGAATATGACATCCCTGCGAACCATTGTCATCCTGCTGGCCGAAAAGTTCACCTGATAGTTGTGAGGTGTATCAGTGTACCCCACAAATATCCCTAGCTCTGTTTTTGGCTCAAGCTTCTTCCATGCATCTTTAGTCACATGGAAATATACCAATGACCCAAAAATCCTGAAGTGACCAACATATGGCCTCTTACCGGAATAAGCCTCCTCTGGGGTCTTGATCTCAAGTATTTGATGTGGGCTACAGTTCTAAACATAAACCATTGTGTTGCATGCCTCAACCCACAAGTGTAGTGCTAGGCCCTAATCATGCAACATTGCCCTTGTTGCCCCTACTATGCTTTTGTTCTTCCTCCCGGCCACCCCATTCTATTGAGGTTATGGGGTGTCGTCAACTCCCGTTTAATCCCTTCCGCTGCACAAAATTTATTAAACTTGTTTGAGACATACTCACCACCATTACCACTCCATAGAGCTTTAACCTTCTTGCCTGACTCTTTCTCCACCAATGATTTAAACTCACAAAACTTTGTGAAAGTTTGATCCTTTTTCTACATGAAAAATATCCAGCATTTACGAGAATAGTCATCAACAAATATAACATAATACCTGTGTTTGGTCGTGGATGTTGTCGAGAATGGTCCACACACATCTGAATGGACTCGCTCTAGAATAACCTCTACTTGATTGTCTCTGTCGTGAAAGGAAGACTTGGTGTATTTTCCCAAAGTACACCCCTTGCATGTATCAACTTGCTCAAGTGTACCTTTTGGAAGACCAATAGAGATCTGCTGTAATATCTTCATAGCTCCATGATGCAAGTGGCCCAATCACCTGTGCCTCAACTCGCCAACGTCTCAGCTCTGCACCCTTTCTGCTTTTGTGCCCAAATCAGCACACTCCTCTACCTCCACCTCATAGAGATTCTTCACCCAAATCCCTATCTTCTTTACTTGACCTATGGCTATGTGTCGAAGGAACGCCTTTCCTTTCGAGAATATCACATCATAGCCTCTATTATCAAGAATGGCAACGGATAACAAGTTCTTCTTTAGCCCGGGCACATACATAACATTTTTCAAGGTGATTGGAGCCCCATGCTCCCTCTGAAAAGTAATCGTGCCCAATCCAATAATACTATACTTCTCGTCATCAACCATATTGATATGCATCTGGACATCTTTCTCCTCCAAGTCACTGAATACCTCTTTGTCGCCAGTCATGTGGAATGAAGCTCCACTCTCTAAGTGCCACACACTTCCCATCATCGATGATACCATGCATGCAATGAGGGAAACTTCCAATTCGAATTGAGAGGCCAAATCCTCACCCACCCTGAGGACTTCTTCTTAGACTTCTTGAGTGGACAATTTGTAGCAAAATGGCCCAACTCATGACAATGAAAGTACTTAAATTTTGTCATGTCTTTCTTCTTACCTGCATGATAAGAATCCAATTTGGAATGGGAAGCTTTCCCTTTCCCCTTTTTCGCCTTAATTTGTAGTGGTATCAAAGCACTTTCTTAGGTGAAGAGGGTTTTGATTAATAAGGAGAAGCATTTTTATATTTCGATCTTGTTATTTATGGGCATATTTTCTATTTTCATATATTTGCAGGTCATATCCACTACATAATCGCCAAGGCACAATTCTCTTCATCATCAGTCTTTGAGGAAGAGCCATCCCTGGTGTTCCTCCTAATCTCCTCCCACATCAAATCCAACCACAGTCGTTCCCAATCTGGTAGCTTCTCTCGACCATTAACATAGTCCTGATAACTATGCCAACTCTTTGGGAGTCCTAGAAGAGCAAGACTCACCATATCATCCTTGGAAACCGTGATTCCAACACTTCCAAGTTCATCACGACATTGAGTGAAATTGGTCAATTATTTTGGAATAGTCTCGCCTTTCTCCATTTTGATTTTTCGAAGTTTGTCCTTCAGTGCCAATTTCCTTTGGTCACTGTTGTTCTGATACAAGTTTGTCAATGCTTTCCACATAGCATATGGAGTTTCCTTGCCATGGAGACTCGAGACAATGTGGTCTCAAACTCCCTCAAGGATTATCTGCCTCGCCTTCACCACACACTTCTTCCATTTGGCCAAATTTCGTGCATCCGATGTTGCTGGCTTAGGAATTTCTTGATCAACAAATTCCTTCAAACCATTATCCTCTAGCACAACCTCTATTTTGCCCCTCCATGCTATAAAATTTGAGCTTCGTTCCAAGGCATACTCAAGGCGCACATTGTAGAATGCCATCTGCCGATCCTGAAGTATGTATTGCAAATTTGAATTTCACCTGTAACCCAAAACTCAAAACTTTGAAATCTCTTCTAGTATATTGTTCTCAACTCTAATACCATGTAGAAAATCCTATAGATTCACATGCTCATGCAATGTACTAAAGCACATGATGATAATCTACTTCTGCTTTCAACTAGCAGAAGCCAATAGATCGATGAAAACAATATGAACAAGAAGAAGACAAACCAATGGCACATAACACAAGATGTGTTTGGGGAAATCCACTGCTCAAAACCCCATTATATGTATTGCATATATAAAAAATATGAGGGAAGATACAAAGCTTTTTCTCACTAGAACAATTCCGCACACATATGCTCAAATCTCTCAGCTCACAAGCTAGCTCAAGCTAAATCCTTAGCTTATTCAACAACTCTCCAAGCTCTTAATCTCTTGCATAATTCCTAGGATGAATAACCCGTATTTAAAGGGAATTCATGCTTCCAAAACTCCGCAATCCAAACATAAGATCAATCTTTGATGCATGTATGATATTTACACTCCAGTAAATAATACCACTGAACTGAACTGACATAAGATCAATCTTTGATGCATGTATGATATTGTACACTCTCCCTCCACTCTAGTCTCAACTTGGTCTTTCTCTGAACTGACATGCATGAGTTTCTCATGAGGGAATCTTCAGTTAACTGGAGTAACACTAGTGGATGCATTAGTGCATCAATTGACTGTTAGTCCTCTATTAGTTCCAAAAACAATTTAGAACTAATTTAATTGAACTTAACTCAGTAAACTGAGTGATCTAATTTCCAACTCAATTTAAACTCATACTAGACCCCTAAAACTTAGGGAGAACATATACATGACTACAGAAAGACTTCCAACTCGAAATTCCTAAGCTAATTAAGTTAATTAAACTTAATTAACTATTTACAAGTTGCTATGAGAATATAATTTGATTTTAATTCTTAGTTCAATTCAATGACAAATTAAACTAGAATTTCTTGTTGCCATTTCTCAACATTGATGGAGTAGCAAAATGTATTTCAAAGCACTTATTGATAAAATGTTGTTTGCTGGATTGTTGTTTCTTCTATGTTGTAACACTTTGCTTGTCCATACTGTTATTTATTGACGGATTGTTCCTTTTCCAAGTGTTGGTTATGATCTTGGATATTGGAATATGAATTCTTTGCAGCTTTCCTTTATAGCACTGAAACTCGTTGCTCTAATGATCCAATGTGACCATGGTGTGCATTCATGACTTCATGAAGAGCGGAGATCACTTTTTCAATAAAGAATCATTGTTGATTTCTTTGGTTGATCGCTTCCCTGATTGAGGTTGTGTTGACTTGTTGATATCTGATCTCAATGCTGGAAGATTGTTGGCATTCTTGAACCCATCACTTGTGTATCTCCTTGACTTCCTCCAGCTCCACTTTAAGACTGGCACAATGATTGCAGAGGGTGATGGAGGATCCAAATAGGTCCATCGTGAATGGCTTGCAAGCGATGAGGGGAGGTGGATCAAAGAGGAGCAATAAGATGGGGGAAGGAGGATTCTTAGATTAGGACAACAATGCAAACACTGGTAGGGGTTTAATTAGGAACTAGCTTGAGGGATCATATGTGATGAGCCCCAAAAATGGATAATTATATGGGCTCATTCAACCTCCTAATTCGACTTAATCCACCATTCTCATTAGTTTATTGCATGCTTTTGATTATATTTATGCTAATAGAGTGAATTGGGTTAGTCATTATGCCAACAAGTCTAATGGGTGCTTTGTGCAGATTTTTAGTCAATTTTGAGACAAAATCAAAGGTTTTAATGAGCACTTGGCAACCAAATTCGTGGGAGAACAAGGGAGAGGATTTGTAGGAAGGTGTCCCCTTCATTTATGGGCCCTTACCTCGAATTCTCCACCATCAGCTCGGAGTTCAAGGGCCACCAAATCAATTATCACAAGGGTAGCCGAGCAAGTGCTAGTAAAAGTGTTGTTAACTACAAGTTTTGGCAGCCGAGTTCCTAAAGTTTAGGAGGGTTGTTGGTGTCCTCAATTTGTATAAATAAGAAGGCTTAGGGCCTCGTTTCAGTTAGTCACTTTGTAGGCAGAAGTTAGCTAGTTTGTAGTTCGATTTTAGTCAGTAGATTAGCTTTGCATTTCAGCACATTTTCAAGCTTTCCCTTGTGGACAGTTTTTGATGTAACTCTTCTTTTCTTGCTCAATAAAGATGAATCCAGCTTTGCACCAGCTCTAAATCTCTCTTAGGAGGCTGTAGCTCTTGCGGTTGGGCCCATCTCAAGTGCCCAATACCTCCTTTGTTTATCTTTATGTGTTTTTGCTGCATTCTTAGAATAAAATCTGCTATTTAGATTTAAATCTTGCTTTGTTGTTTAGATTGATTTTGATGATTAAAAAGGCTTTTTATGTTCAGATTGAGTTGATAGGTTATTATCAGGGAAGAGCTTCAGAAAAACGCCATCAAGCACCTCTGATTTCACCTCTCCCTCAGTGGGATCAGGAGCTGGGATCAAGGTGACCTTACTGCCAACAAAAACACAGTCTTTGCTTCGCCATGCAATCATTAGAGTTCGATTTTTATTTACAGAAGTTGGTTACATGTTCAGAGTCTTGATTGCTTAGCTTGCATAGCATTTCACATCATTTTGTTGCAAATAAACTGCTGTTCATTTTCCTTGCTGTTATTTAGGTCAAATTAGGTCAAGATAGCTAGATCTTGGGTTCGCATAGTCTTTGTTTGGTCGGTTTTAGAAAATTGTGTGCAGATCACCTATATTACCTCTCTATCTACCTTTCCTCCATTAGATAATATGCTCCAACCCTTAATCCATGATTCCTACCTTTCATTTGCCATACTTTTCCCACCTTGCCCTAATTTCTACATTCTTGTGCATCATCGCTTCCTCCATCCTTGAACCAAATCCAATCGCTCTTAGCCTCATGCGCCAATTCCTAAACCCCTTAACATCATTATCCAACCTCCATTTCCACTTTCCCACCATTTTTCCTCCATCAACCCTCCAAAATCCACTTTTCGGAACATCCTGTAGAAAATTACAGAACATCCTGTAGAAATTCCAGAACATCCTGTAGAACCCCTGCAGACTTCCTGTAGAAGCTCACGAATGAGGTTTCTTGATAGCTAAACTTTGTGAAACTCTCTGGAAGGGTGTTAGGGACCCCTTAGGCCCTCTCTGAACCTTCCCGACCTCCTCCAAGCATTTCCTCTCCCCAATCCACCTCTGCGCAGTCAAAACAGTCAAATCGCATGCATGATAATTCTGGCAACTTATTCAAAAATACAAAAAAATGTTTTTTGTTTTTGTTTTTTGTTTTGTTTTTTTTGTTTTTTGTTTTTTTGTTTTGTTTTGTTTTGTTTTGTTTTTGTTTTTTTGTTTGTTTGTTTGTTTGTTTGTTTTTTTTTTGTTTTACCTTCCTAGAAGTCAATGGCATTTCTTTCAGTAGCTTGCATCGTCTCTCTTACATCAGTAGGGATAGTTGGTAAAATTAGGGTTTGTTAGGGTTTACGTTTCCTTTCAACTTTCCAGTTTCTTTCTGCAAGTAGATCAGCCTTCTTTGAGTTAGCTTTCATCCATCAGTTAAAAAGCTTCTTCTCAGAGCTCATAGAAGTTGACTTAAGCTCCTAGCGGACTTGTGCCAGATGCGGCAAGAGCTAATACTTGTGCATACAACACCGTCGCTTCCAATTTTGTTACGAACTACCGGGTTGATAAAATTAAAGAAGGGAGTTCCGTGAGTTGCAGCATTATTGCTACAATACTGGAGCTCACCACTCTTTTTGGCGCCGCTGCCGGGGAAGCATCAGAGTATTGGTGATTGCTGCTTTTCTTCTATTTTCTACTACAACCTTCTGCTAAGTAGTTTATTTCATTTCCATTCTGCAATTTCATTTCCGCAAAAGTAGAGTAGATATTTCTTGCTTTCACAGATTATCATTTCAATTCCGCAATTTCATTTCTGCAAGCATAGATTAGCATTTCAATTCCGCAAGCGTAGCCTAGCATTTCATTCCTGCAATTTCATTTGAGCAAAATAGATTAGTCCTTTCCTGCTTTCATTTCAATTCTGCATTTTTATTTCAGCAAGATAGTTAGTTGTAGTTTAATCTATTTTAGTTTTTACAGGTACAAGTAGAAAAAAGAAACAAAAATCAACCAAAAAGATTTCCTTTCATGCCTTGTAGGAGTAGAGATAATTCAGAAAAATGATTGCACAACACCCCCACTGCTTCACACAGCCAACCTTCTCTCTTCTTCGATGGTTGTGATTAAAGAACCCTTAGGTGGACAACAAGACATATTTGAAGAACCTCAAGGGAAGAAGAAGAAGAAAACATTCCTCTGGAGCAAATGGCTGCAAGCAGAAATGTTGGGAGCAGTACCTTGTCCAAAAACGAATTTGAAAATCAGATGGAAGATTTCAAGAGTGATATGAGGCAGTTTATTGCCATGCAATTGGATACCCTGCGGATCCAAAGGAGGCAAGAGGAAGCCAAGAGGGCTTTGGCCATCTTTTGTCCCAGGTGCACTAGAAAGCATCCTAGGGACGATGCACTCCCTAGAAGTATGTTTCGTCTGTGACGAATACCATCCTACAAATCAGTGCCCTTCCTTGCCTGGACTTAAAGCTGCATATCATAGAACCAAAGAAGCCACTGAATCACTCTATTATATGAACCAAAGGAGGCCACATGGACCTAGATCTTACCAGCAGGAACTGCAAGGGACATCCGAGACCTATTATGACCCCTATCAAGCCACTTTCATGCCTTCTTGGGGTCCCCCTGCTCATCCTTCCTGGTTCACACCTCCTCCTTGTTCCTTCACAGATCCATATTATGCCCAACCAGTTGCTCATTCGTTTCACTCTTATGCTCAGCCACAGCCTCAGTGGAATGCACCTCATCAGGGGTGGAGGCCCCAATACAACTCTCCTCCCGCTCATTTGCCTCCACCACCTGCCCAACCACAAACCCATCCACATCCATCTCAAAAATACACCCCCACTCAACTACCCGTACCACCATCTCCAAACCCGCACATTGGAATAGCTCAACCCAATTGCAAAGCTGAGGCACAACATGTCCAAATGACTCCTCTTGAGCTCGATGATCTTCACCATAGCTCAGGAAGGGTATTGCAAAACAGAGATTATATTGACAACATTGAAGGACCAAAGGCAAAAGAAGATTCAAAAGGAAAGATCAAAGAACCATGGGCTGCACTTGGTGAAGAGAAGGCATCAAAATCAGAGATCAAGGAAGCTCCCTCATGGTTACCATCAAATCTTCCATGTATTCAAGAGAAAGATCAACAAACAGAGGAAGATGAGAAAGTCATGGTAGAAGGTGACATGAAACATGATCTAGATCAGCAAAAGGACCAAAGATATCAGAGCTATATTGAGATATGGTTTCAGATCGTCACTAAGTTGCAGCAGTACTCTCTTCCTCAGCTATGTTTGATCTCTTCAAAGTCAGATCATTTGGTCTCTGAAATTCAGATAGCTGTCAAAGCATGCATTTCAAGCCTCCACATCATTTTGTCTCTAATCTCGATGTGCACATGGCTCCATTGGAAGTATTCTTACACTTGAAAATGATTTTGTTTTTCAAGTAGGGTAGGGTAGGAAAAAAAAGAAAAAAAAAAGAGAGAAAAATAAAAATCTAAGGTGAAAACCTCCTCATAGGCGCCTCAGATTGGCTCACTGATCGAAAACCTCCATGAGGCGGTCAATGGGTTGGAAAGAAGAGGAAATAAAAAGAGAATAAGATCCCTGGGTGAAAACCTCCCTTAAAGGTGCCCAGGGCAGACAATTAGGGTGAAAACCTCGATGAGGCACCCAAGTTGTTTTCAAAAAAAAAGAAAAAAGAAAAAAGAGAAAAAAGAAAAAAAAAGAAAAAAAGAAAGCAAGACTAATCTCTGTGAAAAATTGCAGGTTGCAGTGAATACTTTGCAGGAAAAGAGGGGTGCGTAAAACAAGGAAAGAAGTCTGTACCAGGCTCCAGGACATCCCTTCGGACACTCCCTCCATGGCCACTCACCTCTCCTGGGATTTGGTCACATTCAGGTCAAGATTAGGCTTTCTACAGGAAGTTCTGGGCTTTCTACAGGGAGTTCCAAGCGTTTCTACAGGAATTTTTGAATTTCTACAGGAAACATCCTGTAGAATCTTCGGACGAGCCAAATTCAATTTTGAAAGGGAGTCTGATGGTTGGGATCAGTTTGTTAGGCCTACAACCCACCTTTATGCAATCCAACACCATGTGGCGCCCTGTTCCATCTCTTTCCACCTCCATTGCACCCACCTGGTTATGTGTTCCTGCACAGTCATACAAGAAACCCTGTTTGCCTTAGATTGACAGCAAGAATTCTTAAGTGACAAGTCAAGCAACGAAGTCTCGCACGCTCTACCTGTCCAAGCTCCATCTAGACTCTGCATCAATGAATTCCAAGTCTGCATTATAGCCTGAGCTCATTTTTCTTACCATGCAACAAAACTGCAGAATGCCTTGAAGCAAAAATACCTAGTGCTGAAATTTGTTTTTTCCCTAGCTTGAAAACCGTGCATCCATTTGCAAAACCATTTCACAGGGAGTTGTACAGGGATGATGGCAACATGCCTGAGCAGTTTCAGCCAATTCCGGTGCACGGTTTCCAAGAAACCAACCTCCATCACCTTCAGCCATTTTTGAATTTTCTCCATATCTGTGCATCAGTTTCAAAACCTATTTCATGGGGAGATGCACATGGGTGATAGTAGCCTACCCAAGCAGTTTCAGCCAATTACGATGCACGGTTTCCGAGAAATTGATCTTTGTAATCTTCAGCCATTTTCCATTTTTCTCGAAATCTGTGCTTCCATTGATTGCAATTTTGCTATGGGAGGTGCATAATGATGATAGGAACATGCTCAGCAAGTTTCAGATCGATCCGATCTATTGTTCGGGAGCAATGGCGAAAACAAGTTTATGTCCTGTGGAAAATCAACATCAGCAGCTTGAGGGTGCAGATCTGAACGTGGAAGCGAGCTCCTGCAGTGTGGATCCGACTAGAGGATACCTGCACAAGGAAACAACCATGAATCAGCAGCCAAGCACCCATGAAACCACAGAAACCAGTGCATGCAGCAAATGAAAGGCCACAACACCTCACAACAACCATTCGACTTCCAGGTACGTGACTAAACTCGTTCCTCTGATTGCATGAATGTAATTTGAAAACTGCATGAGTAATGAGATGGTTGTGATTAAAAAATTGGTGGCCAGCTAACTGGCCACTCTCATCCAGTTCTCTAGCGCTCAGGAAAAAATCACGCAGCATACGTGTATAGTCATTCACGTGAAATTTGAAAAACATAGGTAGTGGTAGATGTGTTGAACTCCAGCGCACAGGACATCAAATGATTAACAGATAGAAGAGAACATACAGTTCATAACATCACTGTAGTTCGAATAAAGACAACACACATTTTGCCACCTCATCCCCTCACCATGAATTGCGCCATAATTCAAAATGCTCGGCTGAAGACTCACGTTAATCGTTGTTCATTTACACTTGCAAACCTCTTCGGCCGAAGTACGCGTCCTCTGCCTATGAATTCTGTTGAACCGACGTCCTTCGCCAAGTTTTTCGGTCTGTTCAAAATTTTCCCGCATACCAAGATTATTCAGAGGCGCAGAGACATCCTACAGAAGCCGATCAGCGTTCTACAGGAAAGTACAGCAAAGCCTTCCAGAGCAGAAAAGCCTGGATTTTTCTTCGACAAATTGGGAGTCCCGAAAGAGGTAGGCTCGAAAAACACCATTCTCATGCATGATATTTCGAAAGGCGGTGAATTAAACTGTCTGGAGTAGGAGAATTAGAAGCAAATCTGCCTGTGGGTCAAGAATAGTAGTTCGCCTGTGTGATACACGGAGTTTTTCCAGTTGGTTCTGCGTCACATTCTCCTCCACGGTTCCTGTTAACAAATTCTTCCTATAAGACACGATAAACCACTGTAAGGGCTAACCTGTGCATAAAAAAATGTGACTTTTATGTGGTTGGGGATAAAAATCAAGCTCTGCACTCTGTCTGTGAGAGCCTAATTCCCTTTTGACAGTCGAGTTTTGGGCAGCAACAACATTCTAACCAGGGATTTGGTGCAAAGTGAAATATAAACACCTGAGGGATACTGTCTTCCAAGTTCTGGGGAGGAAACCATACACAGAATTCCCCTTCTGATCAGAGCACAAGCCAAAACAGAGCATTTTCATCATGCCAGGAGGGTTTATCAGAAAGGAACCCTCAGATTCCAGGAAATTGCGGGAAACCTAGGACAGACCACCACAAAGAGAACAAGAAAAGAAACGAGGAAAAGCCCAAGTTGTTGAGCCCAAAACTGTGGGTGGAATAAAGGCACAAATGCCAAGGGAGAAATGGTTGCAAATCAGGGCAGAAAGGACTGAAAAAGTCCAAGCAAGTGAGGGCACACCAAAGGCAACCATAGCAAAATTAAAAGAGAAGGCGCCCCCAGCCAAGCAGGCCAAAACAATGAAAACCGGTTCTACAGGAAGCCAGAAGACCGGTTCTACAGGAAGCCAGAAAACCGTTTCTACGGGAAGATAGAAACCAGTTAGCACAGGACTTTCTACAGGAACTCTGGAACCAGGGCAATAGAAGGAAAAATCGCCTGAGGTTTTAGCCAGGGAGGCAGCAGCTGTGCTGGCCACCCTAAGCACATCTCCAAAGCAGAAAGGGAAGCGAAAGAGGGAGCCTTCCCTGTATATTAAGGCAAGAAGGAGCATGCAGGTAAAAACTGGCAGACCCCAACCACAGTCAAAAGAGCCAATTACAATGGTAGACACCCCAACTACACAAAAGGAGAGGTCTCCCTCCAAGGCATCCATCACCTATGAACGGGGAAGCCCAAGGACATCCACTTGGAGAGAAAGAATGAAAATGTTGGACACAAAGGCCTCTCTACAGGATGCTGAGACAGTTCTACAGGAAGCTGAGAATTCTCTAGGAAAAGGAGCACAGGCAGTGGGAAGAAGCAGAGAGAAAAGCATGGTTTCATGACCGAGAAGAGGACATCACTTCAGAAGCTTGGCATGACAGGGAGGCCACCAGGGCCATCAAAGACGAGGATATCGATTAGTTGCTCAGAGGATGAGCAACACTTTCAGTAGGGGGGTGATGATGAGCCCCAAAAATGGATAATTATATGGGCTCATTCAACCTCCTAATTCGACTTAATCCACCATTCTCATTAGTTTATTGCATGTTTTTGATTATATTTATGCTAATAGAGTGAATTGGGTTAGTCATTATGCCAACAAGTCTAATGGGTGCTTTGTGCAGATTTTTAGTCAATTTTGAGACAAAATCAAAGGTTTTAATGAGCACTTGGCAGCCAAATTCGTGGGAGAACAAGGGAGAGGATTTGTAGGAAGGTTTCCCCTTCATTTATGGGCCCTTACCTCGAATTCTCCACCATCAGCTTGGAGTTCAAGGGCCACCAAATCAATTATCACAAGGGCAGCCGAGCAAGTGCTAGTAAAAGTGTTGTTAACTACAAGTTTTGGCAGCCGAGTTCCTAAAGTTTAGGAGGGCTGTTGGGGTCCTCAATTTGTATAAATAAGAAGGCTTAGGGCCTCATTTCAGTTAGTCACTTTGTAGGCAGAAGTTAGCTAGTTTGTAGTTCAATTTTAGTTAGTAGATTAGCTTTGTATTTCAGCACATTTTCAAGCTTTCCCTTGTGGACAGTTTTTGATGTAACTCTTCTTTTCTTGCTCAATAAAGATGAATCCAGCTTTGCACCAGCTCTATATCTCTCTTAGGAGGCTATAGCTCTTGGGGTTGGGCCCATCTCAAGTGCCCAGTACCTCCTTTGTTTATCTTTATGTGTTTTTGCTGCATTCTTAGAATAAAATATGCTATTTAGATTTAAATCTTGCTTTGTTGTTTAGATTGCTTTTGATGATTAAAAAGGATTTTTATGTTTAGATTGAGTTGATAGGTTATTAACAGGGAAGAGCTTCAGAAAAAGGCCATCAAGCACCTCTGATTTCACCTCTCCCTTAGTGGGATCAGGAGCTGGGATCAAGGTGACCTTGCTGCCAACAAAAACATAGTCTTTGCTTCGCCATGCAATCATTAGTGTTCGATTTTTATTTGCAGAAGTTGGTTACATGTTCAGAGTCTTGATTGCTTAGTTTGCATAGCATTTCACATTATTTTGTTGCAAATAAACTGCTGTTCATTTTCCTTGCTGTTATTTAGGTCAAGATAGCTAGATCTTGGGTTTGCATAGTCTTTGTTTGGTCGGTTTTAGAAAATTGTGTGCAGATCACCTGTATTACCTCTCTATCTACCTTTCCTCCATCAGATAATCTGCTTCAACCCTTAATCCATGATTCCTACCTTTCATTTGCCATACTTTTCCCACCTTGCCCTAATTTCTACATTCTTGTGCATCATCGCTTCTTCCATCCTTGAACCAAATCCAATCGCTCCTTAGCCTCATGCGCCAGGTCCTAAACCCCTTAACATCATTATCCAACCTCCATTTCCACTTTCCCACCATTTTTCCTCCATCAACCCTCCAAAATCCACTTTTCGGAACATCCTGTAGAAAATTACAGAACATCCTGTAGAAATTCCAGAACATCCTGTAGAACCCCTGTAGACTTCCTGAAGAAGCTCACGAATGAGGTTTCTTGATAACCAAACTCTCTGAAACTCTTTGGAAGGGTGTTAGGGACCCCTTAGGCCCTCTTTGAACCTTCCCGACTTCCTCCAAGCATTTCCTCTTGCCAATCCACCTCTGCACAATTAAAACAGTCAAATCGCATGCATGATAATTCTGGCAACTTATTCAAAAATACAAAAAGATTTATTTATTTATTTTATTTTATTTTATTTTTATTTATTTTATTTATTTTTATTTTTTATTTTATTTATTTTTATTTTTATTTTTTTATTTTTATTTATTTATTTATTTATTTTTTTCAGATGTTACTGTAGAAGTAGCTTAGATACATGCATTTACCTTCCTAGAAGTCAATGGCATTTCTTTCAGTAGCTTGCATCCTCTCTCTTGCATCAGTAGGGATAGCTGGTAAAATTAGGGTTTGCTAGGGTTTACGTTTCCTTTCAGCTTTCCAGTTTCTTTCTGCAAGTAGATCATCCTTCTTTGAGTTAGCTTTCATCCATTAGTTAAAAAACTTCTTCTCAGAGCTCATAGAAGTTGGCTTAAGCTCCTAGCGGACTTGTGCCAACTGACCAAGTGACAGCTGCGGCAAGAGATAATACTTGTGCATACAACACCGTCGCTTCCAAGTTTGTTACGAACTACTGGGTTGATAAAATTAAAGAAGGGAGTTCCGGGAGTTGCAGCATTATTGCTGCAATACTAGAGCTCACCAATACGTCATGCATCTGCACCATTTAGAATTGTTGCGAAGCAAGTCATTTTCACTTTGCATGCATAAGCATGAAAGAGCAGTGCAAAAATGAGTTCTACCCAAGTTGGGAAACACTTACCTTTCCCATCTAGGCATCAAATGATACAAATGAGCATTCGTGGAGGCAATATTTCACTTGCAACTATCAAGGTTCAAATAAAAGGGCTTAACTATGAAGTTAGGAACTGGATGCTGATAGGTTCCACATCTAGTTGTTTCTATGTTGAATTTTTCAAGTTTTATTGCTACTTATAGTTTTCTTTGCTTGTTTTGCCTCTCCCTTTCACAGTTTCCTCCTCGTTGTCCCATTCCTTCTCTTGCCCTGATACCTCACCCTCTCATGCCCTTTCTTCCATAGTTTTCACTCTGAGACCCTCAATGCTTCTCTATTTTTTGAATATAGGGAAACTCTAATCTAACTGGACATATATAGATTGTGCTCTAGATTTTTCTTTGCCCCTCCTCCTTCTTGCTTATGTTTTTCTCTTTTCTCTTAGAACCTTTGAGTTGGGTATCAATTTACCCATCATTATACCACAATAAGAGCCAAAGTGTAAAGGGGGGAAATCTACTACAGGGAAATGGGAAGATCTCGGGCCCAAGAGAAAGCAGCGACCACGACCAACAAGTATAAGGAAAACACGTTAGTGCAGATTTAGGAAGAAATTGACTATGTTGAACAAGAGAACAACAGAGAAAGAGGTTTCTTGTTAGATATAAAAGTTTCTAGAGAGTTTTTTACTGGATTCCAAATGTGGAGCACACCCGCGAAAGTGTCAATCACTACAGGCATGCCATTTCTAAAACCCCACCCCACGTTTACCCACTTTGACCCGCTCACCAGGGTAAACATGAGATGATAGTTACTATGCAAGATGCACTTATGGAAAATGGGCCCACATGTCTAGAACTGACTGCAAACACCCAATGACACATAGTCACACTATTATAATCCTAACTTGACCCAACTCTATTTCCTTTAAGTTTAGTCTCCTTAAATTTAACACAACTTCTTATTTTTGGCAGTTTTTTGGGTCATAAACTTCCGAGGCCATTTTGAGGGCCTAAACAATGTTTTTAGGGAAACGAAGACACTCAAAAAGTGTTTAATTTTTTTTTTTCACATTTTGCTCAACTTCTCATGGAGATATTCAAAACAAGGTATTATGCTAGTCAAATGGAGATCATATGCCAAACTTATGACCCCTGGAAGTTGTAGGTCCAAATTACTTATTTATGCAAATACTTTGTGTACATAGTACCTGTAGGTTATAAATACATATTTGTTCACTAATTCAATAAGATCACCAAAGAATCATGAAGAAGGCTCTATGCCCTCTCCACATAATTGCAATAACACTTATTAGTTTATTCATTCATTAGCCATTCATTAATTTATCAAAACATGACAAGAGCCATAAAAGGTATACATCATCTAACCAACATGTAACCAACTAATAACCAACATATAAACCATGGCAAACCAGTCGTAAACATCAACATCATATCCAACACAAGTGCTCATAAATCACAATAAGAAAATACCTCATATTAACCTACACATACCACCCGACCATAGATTGGGCTGAACCAAATATCTCTTTCATCTAATCACCCCCATGCCATATTCGAAGCATGAATGTGGGATCTCATGGAATAAACCAAAACAAAACCAAACTAGGTCTTCTAGAGGCCAAACCACCCCAACCCTCAACCACTGTGATTCCACCTCCACGACTAAACATCACTAACACTCTACCCAAGTTTTCCAAGGTTCCACGAACTAATAACTCAACCCACATTTGTCGAAGGGCTCCATAGATCTAACCTAACCCGAATTTAGGGACTAGTAACTCAACCCACCAAAGGTTCCAGAGAATTTGTCCCAACCTAGGCTCGAGGACTAGTAACTTAACTCAAGTTGTCCAGGGCTCCAAAGCATTTGTTCCAACCCACAGACATAGGGAAAAACTGAGAGCCACTAAAAAAACAAGCAAGCGGAAAAAACCCATAACACCATGACTATCTAGGAAATGGCAAGGCAGGGCTCAAATCATTGTCAATCTAAGCAATCCTCCATGTCAATAACAACACATAACCAAATAATCACATGCATATACAATGCATCCAAAAATCAACAAGGAGATTATACATGCAACCTATTACCTACAAGCAATCCAGTTGCAATTGTTGATCCCGCTTTCTCATTGTGCTTCGTTGCTTCCTTTGCCTTCTTTCTCTAATCTAAGTGAATACTAGCGTGCCCCAAACATGCTCCAAGAATACTCTAAGTGTACTAGAGTGTAAGAGAGAGTGAATGAATTGAGAGAGCCAAAGCCAAAATTGGAAAAAGCCATCAAATAATCCTCTAATGCCTTTTTATTATTGATGCCTCTATTTTCTTCACTTTCCTCTATTTTCTCCTCATGAAAATTTGTGACCCTTCATCTCCCTTTTCTCATATTTTCCTTTATTTTCTTAAATAAATATCAATTAGTGCATTTTTGTCTTTGCCTATTTCCATAGCCATTTATTAATCACGAGTGATACCCATCACTATGGTTTACCCAACATTCAACTTGGAATACGTGTCCCATGACCTTGGTCCACTAGTACAAAATGAGAGATTAGTGACTACGCGACTAAAAAAGTTAGTCACTACAATTATTTCAAGTGAATTACTACTAAATTTGAGCAACTTTAAGTGACCCAACTAAAAACGACTAACTTAAATGACTAATTTAGTCCAGGGATAAAATATATGACTAGATAATAAGTGACCCAACTAAAAGCAACTAACTTAAATGACTAATTTAGTCTAGGAATAAAATATGTGACTAGATGATAAGTGACAAAATAAAAAATGATTAACATAATGTTGCACAAAATATTGTCACCATGACATTCTGCAATCAGTGTGAGTCTATCACCACTCATACTTTCTTCCTATGCAAGTCTTAAACCTCAGCTCTTCATGTCAAGCCTTGAAAAATGAGAGAAAGTCCTTGAAAATCTTTAAAACTCTGGTTCCGCACTTTCTCTTAGCATTACCTGTTGTCCGGCACCTCCTGGTCATGTTCCCTGCGGACCTGCCCGCTCTGTTTCTGTGTAATGGGTGCGGACCCCTGTAAAAGTCAAAAAGGCGCAAGTACATTCTCAAAAACTCACTTTGGGTTATTTCTGGAAGCTTCTAGAGGGAATCTTGAGGTGGTTAGTTCGCTCCTTTGAGGTTCATGCATCCCATAACTAAAGGAGCTAACCCCTTGATGTGAGGAGCTTATCCCTTTGAAGGAGGACTCTATCCCTTTGAAGGTGGACCTGGTAACTTCCTTCCTCTGCACTATAAAATGAGGCATTGGGCTGGTTACTAAGGAGGTTGAAAGCTGAATATTTTTGAGGGTAAATGCTGTTGGAATTTAGACTTCCTAATTGAGCTTGAGAGGAGAGATTACATACCTTTTGATCTCATTGGGAAGAGTGTGAAGCTTGTCAAAGTAGAGGAGATTCTTGCTAGACCCTGGGAGGAGCTTGTACAACATCAAGGCACCAAGGTTGTAAAGTTCTTCTTTGTTTAAAGTTAATACAATCAAGTTCATTTTTCTTAATAAGTTGTCTTCTATGGTTTATTTCATGAATTCCTTGATCATCATGATAAATATGATTTATTATATTGGTTACGCAGGTGTTATTTGATGTGTGCTTGTTTGTGTTTGCAGGTTTTTTAAAAGGAAGCTCATTTGGACGGTCGAAGTGTGGCTGCCACAAACTAGCGTTGGACTTAAGGTAGGGTCTAAAACATCTCTTGTCTGTTATTTATAAATCACAATATTTAGAGAAAGATAGAATTTGCTTGTTTTGCTTGTCGCTAGATATCTGTAGATACTAGGGAGACCGGTCTTGTCCGCAAGAATGATTTATCCGAATGACACATAAATGACTACTATAGTTCAAGAATTAAAAAATGACCAACTAACAAGTACAACAAATATTTGAATTAGTCATTTATGCTAGTCATTTTAATTGTGTCACTCTGGAAATGGAAAATTGCAATTTTGATAATGAAGTGTTACATTTCACTAAATTTTAACATTGCAGATAGATTCTACAATTTTTAAATTTAGAGACCCCTTTCACGAGGTCTTTAAATCCATTTGCAATGTTAAAATTTAAGTAAATGGATTCAATGACGCCCTCAAAGGGGTCAATGAATCCATTTATAATGCGGAAATTATAACAATTTTATACAATATCATATAAGTTTCCAATATATAATAGTTTTATACTCCCGTTGGAAGGAGGGACAAGAAAGAGAGTTTGAAACTGATATAGAAGGGTTTTAAGGGTTAATAGGAATTTGCTCCCCACATCTTAGAGAGACGATAGACTATTTATTGTGGGGTTTTTGTGGTGTTGTTACATAACATGGTTGATTATTGCACTAGATTGATAGAGACAATGATTTTATTAATGTGAATTCAAAGTATGTTGATTTAAACTTGGTCAATTAAGATAAATTTAGATTACTCTAAATCCACGTTATTCAATAAATAATTCTACAAATACATGCATTACAAAAATGTGCACAAATACTAATAGTGCATTCACATTCTTAGAATGTGCACACATTATAATTAGAAAACATACATACTAACAATTTTTGTGGCTCTTTATGTAGAATATCATGCCATGACTCCCATATCCAAGTTGAAATATGAATATCTCTTAGAGAGTATCTATGTGGTTGTTTGAGGGTTACTTCATGTTATTTAAACTTTAGAAACTTAACTTTATTTAGGGCCAAGACCTTCTTTTCTCCTCCCCTCAAAATAGTAAATTTCCCAAAAACCCATTATGGTCATGTAAACCACACCAATCATGACTAAGATCTCCAAAGAGGTCAAATATCCCTAGAGATGTTACTTGTTCTTTGGCACCTTTTTCCTTCTTCTGAGTTCGCTTAATCTATCATGGCTAATGTTGGTCGCTCCAAATCCAAGTCACTAAAAAGGCTAAGAGCATGCACTACACAGAGAAACAAAATGCCAACACTTTAGAGAAGGTAGGCATTAAAGAACGAAGAAGATCTTTCAAGATTTCAGAGTGCGATTTAGAGCCCAGTAGTGATAATAACAATGAGAAGATGGAACCTCATTACTCTGCAATTTGTAATATCCCCAATTTTGTAAGCATGAGAGTGACTAAGGAGTTTTGCCCAATTTTAGTAATATTAATTAAAAAGGGGCAAATATTATTGGATAAATGTGGCTAGTATTATTTTGTCCAAGAATAGCGGCAAATTATTATTTTACTAAATGGTAGCAAAAGTGACTTAGTGGAAAATGGCCCCCACCAATAAAATAATATTAAAAAAAGGAGCCTAGAGGCATGAGGAGAAATTATAAAAGGAGGATGGACTCATTTTGTGGATTATCTTTGGTCATTTTACAATTTCAACATCAGTTCTCTTGAGCTGCTTAGCCAAGACAACCGTGTTGTTCAACACAAGGAATTTCCGAGCTAGAATTCCACCTCTACCTTCAGTGAACTTCGAGTGTCACCCTAGGGGAGTAAGAAGGAGTCCATCTCAGGACTTCACTAGGAGCTACGTTGCAAACCATTTCCATCTGGAGCGTGTTTCTCTTAGGGCGCATAAGGAAATTTGAAGGGGATGAGAGAAGCTAGCAAAGAGTAGAGTTTTGACATGAGAATTTGCATAGATTTATCCATAGGAAGGGTGATTTTTTCCTTGGTTATTTGCAGGGCCGAGAGTGCTGCATTTTGGAGGGCTGAATTTATCTATTTCAGTGGTTTTTTAACAACTATTGTGCATACATTTTGACAAGGAGATTTGGGGAGTTTGGGCTAAGGAGAAATAAAGAGGCTTGGAGGAGATTTTTCTAGTAATTGATTGGCCTTCTACAACATGATTCTTTATACAAGGCATTTTTCCAACTAGTTAGAACCATACACATTTCTTGGGGTCACCGAGGCACGTTGGATTTAGCCCAAACCCTTTGTGGGTTTTTATGGGTTTATTGAGAGGAATCTTTGGCTAATTTTATAGAATTTTTTGGGCAATATTCAGGCCGAAAATTCTCATTCTTATAGCAAGGCGAATTGCTAGTTAACTAGGGAATCTGCATCACTTGGTGGGCTCAGTTTTGGCTTGGAGTTGGGCCAAACCCTTTTTGGGTATTTTTGTTGTTTTGGAGGGGAATTTGTGGCTGCAATTTCAGGGTGATCTGAGTATTCTTCAAGGCAGAATCTTCAGTTCCATTCCAGCAACAGTAGCAGTAATTTTTTGGGTAGTGCGCAGTACCAGTTTGGGCCAATATTTCCTCTAGATTAGAGTTGTACTACATGGGGTTTGCATAGCAAACCTGGGTTCCAAAACTTTAGCTCATTTTATGTGCTCTTTTTCATAAAATTAAATAAGATGCCTCAGTTTGTGTTGCTCGACATTTTGGAGTTTTAATTATTGTGTATGAGTTCCAGTTTATTTATTGTTCCTAGTCCATTACTTGGTATTAGCTGTTAAATTCCAATCAGGAATATTATAGTGGTATCAGAGCCATAATCTTGGCTCAACCTGTGGGAAACCCTTCATTCTATGACAAGACCAGAATAAAAAGCTAAGAAATCATGGGATCCAAAGAAAGATTACAATAAAAATCATGGAAGTAACCTTGAATGGGGTGATTAGGATGCGACAAATGATTATTGATGTGGGGGAGCAATTGATTCATTCTGCAATTGGGAATCAAGACCATTCTTAATTATACAAAAAATCCACTATGCCCAAAATTATGGGTATTGCATCAAGATGGAAAGACATGATTGCAATTGGTGTGGAGTTATTGGAAGCAAATTGGAGGGAATAGCAATCATTGGGTAATCGCATTCAGGCATCCCTATCTTTTTGGGAGTTATGTGAACTAAGAGGCATGCACAAAGTAGTGGGGATTCAATAGAATTATGCAGGGATGATGAGGAGGATTAAGGAAGAAGATGAGAGAGTAATTCAATGGGCCATGGTTGGCAAGGAGACAATTGATCATACACTCATTAATGAGATGCCATCTGTTGTTGAGGTATCTTGGGTTGTGGCCGAGTTCTCAGTGATAGTAGTGCACTGCAAGTTGATGAGGTGTCGGGAGACATCTCCACTATTGATGAGGAGCCAATAGGTACAAAGGCATCCAAATCTATGACAAATTTGTCAGATGACAGTCACCTACAACTGACTGGTGAACATGTCTTGCGTGTTGGGTTGTCTATGGAGGAGCAGGTAGAGGCTTGTGTTGACTCCATGATGGAGAAGGATGTGCAACCATCCTTTGGGTTAGCCATTGATGAGGGGCAACATAGTGACCACACATTGGGATTTCAACATAGTTCGCTTCAGAGGCACACTGATGGGATCTACAACGTTATTAGCCCACCCTTACACATTGGGTTGAGGGAGGCAGCGTTGTCTAGACATACCCTAGGGGATGGCCAGGTTAGCAGGACTGAGCGACCTGAGCTAAGTATGACACCATATCAGCTTGGAGGGCTTGTTCCTTTCATAGGAGATTAGACATTCGATCCCCTCCTTCGGGATTGGATGAAAAGAGGTATTGAGATGGTACCCGATGGAGCAGGCTAGGAAGTTGGATACATCCATGGCCACAATTCAGTAGAGGTCAAGGATTACCAGAGGGACTCGAGGTCCAGACTGTTGTTGGGATCCAGGTGGGATTTCACATCACATCATAGATCTGGTAGGTGATGGTAGTAGCGGCATGATGGATTCGACGTTTGGGTCCACACGTTTTCAGATCTCCATCAAAGCCTCGTCAGCACTAGATACTGGGTGGTTTGACAGGGGAGAAGACATATTTCATGAGTTGTCTTGGCATATTGATTATGCGTGGAATCACAGGGTGATTAGCTTACTCTAGCAGGAGCTGGTAGGAGGAGGTGGCATCAGGAGGCTATCAGATAGGGCATTGTATGGAGATAATGCTCTCTTATTGGCACATGGGATGTAGGAGCTACTGAGGCTAAGCACAATAGTATAATTCTTGTTAACATGTGAGGATTTAGGCTGCTTAGGTTTGTTTGGGCAGATGAGGAGATATAACTCACATCGTGGAGGGATTATCGACAAAGTGGTAGTAGTGATGGCGACCCTAATAGGATGTGAGATGTTTCATATGGACTTAGTCTTAGACCTTAATATGTAGGGGTGTATAGGGGTATGCAGCAGTGCACAACAATATGCAGAGGAGCATGAAGGTGTACAGTGTTGCACAGTGGTGTGCAGGGTTCTATCGTGGTGTAGGAGGAATAGTTCACATCTTAGTGCATTCCCTCACAGAGTTACAGACACATCGATACAAGAGGGATACCAGTTGATCCGGGATGATGCAACAACATGTAGCAAGTTCCGACGGTGCACAAAGATGTGTGATTGGGTGCAGTTGTATGCCATGAGACACTAGGATACATGGTTATATGCAGTAGTGTGTGGGGTTGCACTGCTGACTGAGGGAGTGCCACTAGCAGGGATATTCCTTGACGAGGATGTCAGGCATGTCATTGGGGTGGACATACCTAGGTTAGGAGAGCGGATTGGTCATGGGATAGGCCAGGAGCATCCATACAGGTTCTTGATCATACCCATCAGAACTCACACATATTCAGCTCGTTGGCACCATGTGCGGTTGAGGGAAGCCTTGTTGTGTTTGATCCAGACCCATATTGTTGATAGCAGGACTTGTGGGATTTTCCTGAGATGACGCAATGGGATTTAGTGCGTTAGGGACATGATAGATATTCTCCAGTGGAGAAGTAGGATTGGTGCGCGAGTTGAAAGCCACAGGCTGGGAGATGAGGTGATATTCTGTAGGGGTGGCATATCGTTCATCATTGAGCCTACACCTAGGGAGCTGGTCATATGGGAGACATGTGCCACTCTTTCCATAGGGAATGTTGGGATCCTGCATGAACAAGGATGGTGTGTATGATTGAGGCACTTTTCGAGTGGGTGTCCGGGCTCCAAACATTGTATTGGCACATTATCGAGAGGGTGGATGGAAGACTTAATGGTGGTGGTTGGTAGGAGTAGGATGGATCCACATACATTTAGTCGATTGCAAGTATTAGAAAGCCTTCTATTGGCTGCATTCAAGGGGTAGCTATTTAGCACATGCGGTTTCCAACGGTCATCAGTACTACGCAGTGGCAGTCACAAGGCAGTTTAGCATGCATCAAATTATTTCATGATATATGGAGCATATATATTGATTGTATGCAGTGACTAGAGACGAGGCATGGATGGATTCCAACAACTGTTAGATCTATGTCGCGACAGGTCTGGCTATGGCATTTGGGGATTCAATTGTGTTGTCACTCACTGCATTGTGGGTTTCAATTGGTCAAAGTTGCCCAAGAGCAGTGAAGTTTGGAGCCACTTTCCTAGGCCACAGAAGATCTTAGAGCTTAATCAGACCCTCTCCATTGCCTAATGCTCAAAAAAAGATTTCCAATGGTATATAGAAGTCCAAAAAAAGGACTCCTGGATCAAAAGTTAGGGCATGTTGAAGATTTCTTTTGGAAAGCTCAGAAAACCAAAAAAATGGCTATGAGGGCATCCCGCAAATCGGTTGTCACAACAATCCCACAGTCACAGCAAAATCCAAAACTTGCGGGGGCCGATCTTGCGATATAGTGTGAAATCGCCAGGGGAGGGCCGAAAAAGTTTAACAAAGGAAATTCGGAATAAAACCAAGTTAGGGGTGTCCCTTTCTCTCTCCTCCACGTGGCGGTATCTTGCATCCCGACGATGGCGCAATCTTGCATCCCAGCGACCCCGCAATCCTGTAGTCCCGCATCCCAACTACCCCGCAGTTCCCACAGTCTCGCAGGTTCCCACAATCCTACAAGGCCCCGCATCCAAACCTTGAATGGTACACATTTCATAATTATGTTTTTGTAATGAGGGTGATGCAAGAGCGAGAGTTTGTAGGTGGCTTAAAGCTTCTACGACTCATGGAAATAAATGTTTTCAATGATGGTATTGTATGTTTTGAGGTTCATTTCAGTAGAAAGTTCAGTAGGATCTCATATATTTATGCAGTGTAGTAACTTGAGAGTCTTAGTTTTCATACTCTTTTTTGTTCAGGTCTAATTTATTACTGTCATGGATAAATAAATTTACAAGTAAATCAATGTTGTAGTTTATCTATCCTATTAAGAATCAGTCTAATTGCTTTCTTTGTTTTTGCATATCCAGTTTATGTTCTAATGCCTGCTTTTAGTGTAGTTGTTGACATTTTAGCATTGGAAACAAGAAGTTAGAAACAACTTTATTGGTCATGAATATACCAAGTGTTTGTGTGACTCGTTGTTCATGAGGCAAAGTGGATGAATGGGATGGAGCTTAGCATCTATGATTCATGATTTGATCCAGTTGTTTTTGTTTTACCTGGGCTTGTTCTTGACAAATTTATTTACTTGAGGGCCAGTCCAGACACATGCCATAGACATTTGCAGTTACAAAAGAGAGCAGAAGAAAATAGTGTCATTATATTATTTGAGAGGTTTGCATGAAAAGCATGAGAACTGGCTCTTCCCTGCTCAATGTGGTAGTCATGGGTTGTTGTCTGTGAGCCAATTACCTCTTGATATTGATAGGTCTCTACATCCTGAGATCATAGATCACACATTTCTTTTGTAAGGAGAGCATGTACATGCCAGTGTTTAGAAGGTAAGCCAAATACTAATATGTTATATTTATAATCAACTTGCATGCTAATTCTGCTATGTATTTTATGATGCTAATCAGTTGCTTCTAATGCGAACATGTCAACTTTAGGTTCCAACGTTAGTGCTAGATTGTGATCCCAATATTGACTTGAGGAAAGACATTGAAGCAAAGTAAGGGTAAGAAATCTTTTACTGATTTGGTGTTTACTAATACATTGTGGAATAACAAATTTGATATAAAGAAACAAGAAGTATTTTGACCTGTTGAGGAATGTAATTGCTTGATAATAAACATATTTAATTAGGGTTTTTTCTCACATATTGGGTTTCTTTATCCCTGAGATAAATAGTTAGGTGGGAAGATAGATCTTTTTCCATGTTATGTTTGTATATATTCGCAACTAACCAACACAGTGGATTGCCATATGCATGGGCATGATTAGTATATCCTAATCTGATTAAGTGGCAAGCCCTGGGATGTATACTATGACATATATCAATACTTGGCCATTGTAAAGTTAAGCTTCATCTGGTGATGAGAAGTAGAGGAAGTTTCTAAGGAAGGTCTTGGATGAGGGCCCTCTGGAATTCAATGATTCACTTAATTTGTTATATGTGATACCTTTAGTTCTGTATTCAAATCATGTTTTTCATAATAAATCAATATATACATGTGCATTAATATTTTCATATCCAGGTTGAATTGATTATTTTTCCTTATGAAACATTGCTCTGCAACATCATCTCCATAAGAAAGACATGATTTCCAATATGATCACATCCCACATATTCCACTTAGTTGTTGCATCATCCATATATCCTCATAGCCCTTTTTGTTGAAGGGAAGAAATAGAAAAAACAACACAATCCAAGCTCGAAATGATTTGTTAACTTCGCAATTCCACATTACATGATCAACGTTTTCAATTTTATGACAAAACATAGAACACATGTCTTTAACTCTAGTGTGATGTAGTTGTACGATGTTACTAATGATCAATGGTCACCAACCACCCAAGTATTGAGTCTTAAAATATGAGCAAGACTTCTAGATACCATGACACCTCTTAACCCAATTTGTTAGAAGATTTTAAAGTCATTTTAGTGAACATTGTGGAAAAGATGGAGGCAAAGTTGCAATTTAGTTCAATATATCATCCTTAGATCGATAAATAAACAAAGGCATTGAATAATTTTAGAGGCAAGAAATCTGGTACTGACAACAGGGCATCTTTTCCAATCCTTTTCCTTTTGATTTAGGCCTAGTAACTACAACTTTTAGCATGTCAAAATGTTTCAACCAACTTCTAATAGTAGGATGCTCATTAGAGCATGTCTAAACTACTTTTAAGAGGGGGATGAATTCATAGAGGCACAAGAACACTTTTGGAGGGTAAATTTTTTAACTTTGATCAAAAGAACTAAGGCAATTCACTAGAGCAATTTTGGTCCTCTATCTATTGTTTTAAGTGTTGCCCCTGTTAGTACCATGCACCTTTTTTGGAGCCATCTGAGGGTATGTCATCCATGTAGTTTTTGCATAGTGTTTTAGCCTCATCACTTTCGACATTCAAATGGGAAATTATTACTTTGGAGGATATGTATATGTTTTATATGGTCCATGCAATTTTTTTTGGTGCTTTCTGTGTTGAAGTTCTACGGACCATTTGTATAGTTAGAAATAGGAGCAAATTTGACACCAGCATTAATGTACTGGCTCCATTAGAACTTCGTAGTTAAGCATTTTTGGGTGAGAGCGTTAGTGGGATGGCTTACCTCTCCACAATGTTCACCCTTCTTCTTTTTTTCCCAAAATGGTGCAATAATAACAAATTTTCTAACCTTTTTAACTTATCAAAACTATGGAAATATAGGAAAACATCTCTTCAATTTATTGCATATAAAAATAAAGTTCTAAAGCAAATCAATCAATTCATTACCATTTTTCCAAAGATCCAATAAAGTAAAGTTGGTCTTAGTGGACATTAACAATCATAATCATTAATGAAAGAGTTGGTGATGTTGCTTTGACAGTGTAGGCTATACTACTGTTTTAATTTCTTATTTGGATTATAATACCATCCTTCGGTGATAAAAAATATTCTAAAACTATTATCATTCCAAGGGCTGGGAAGGGGAGATTTAAGTAGCTTGTATTGTGAGTTGATGTCATCCTTGATTTTCTCCTTATTGACCTCCTGATGGAGGGGAAGAAAGTGGTTAGAGGCATCCAAATAATTGTTGAAGGAGGAGAGGCACTTGATAGATATGCCGATTCACTGAAGCAGTGAGGAGAAAACCAATTTTAGGCTTATTTATCATTGGCTGGAATATAATTTATATCGGTCTCTGTCCAATTTGTAAATCGGTTTTGTACCATAAATTTATGTTCCCTATTTATGACAAGACATGGAGTTTGATCCTAGGGGATAGTTAAGTTTGTTCAACACCTTTTATACGAAAGACATAATGTACAAGAAGGTTGCATGATCTATTGTCCCCGAGTCCTATGGAGTTATTTGCTGGCATAATATCGATCGTTTAGAAAACCAACAAAGAGAGGGGAAATCTGCAGTGTGCTAGCATGATACCAGCTCCCTCACTTTGAATGCTTAATATGTATGATTTCTATAATAGATGGTACTTGCCTCATTGAATTTTTTTCTTCTATGATGCAATTTGCTAACAAGATGTCATACATTATTTACTATATGGTGTCTTTTTCTTTCTATTTGTTTTTACAAGTTATCTACAACCTTAACTTTTTAGCATGTAACTTAGTTAGCATTATTGTGCCTAAGCTTTTTTGTGAAGGTTAAATACTAAGTTCCTAAGGTGTTCTTTTCTATGGTGACATTTTATTTGTTTTGTTTATATAGGTCATCTGACCATATAGTGGCCACTATCCCCCAACTGAAGAAAATTTGTTCGAGTTTCTTGCTTTTCCAAGGGGAAAATGGCATTGACATTGCTGATGTTGAGGTATATGTCGTATAAATATTTTATAATCTAATTTAGTTTATATTTCAGTTTTCATCACCTTTTATATCTTATACTCTGTGTTGTATTTTCTTTAATTTTCAGAGGAGGAACTCAGTATTGATGGTAAGAAGCAGGAATTGAAGAAAGAGGAGAGCAATAACACTGGAGCGACAAATGCAAACAGTGAGAGAGAAGACAATCGGTCTAGTGATACCCTTAAAGCTAATATCCCACATGAGACACACACATACATATTAATGGTAAAGTCTTTAGAGTTAGTGAATTCGCTTGCAATGCCTTAGCAACACAATGATAATGTTCCTTGGCAACACAATAATAATGTTTTGAAGTGATGAAACAATATTTCATGTGTAAATTGTAGTCCAAACTTGGGGAAATATTTTGAGATGTCTTGTTGAAGATAAGCCAAATCATTGGGATCAGGTTTCTATGCAGAAACAATGCTCATGTAACAACTCCGTTAACATGTGGACAAGGTTTTCTCCATTTCAATGATGTACTAGGGGAATCCAAAGAGAGTTGCAAACTTGATTTTGCAATAGACAAGACAGGGAGATGTAATGTCAGTTTTTACAGAGGGGTTTCCAACTTTGTACAAATCCAAGAAAAATTATAGGAGTATGGCATGAAATATCAAGAAAGCATAAAATCTAGATGCTTGCGAAAGATTTATTTTATTTGTATATGGTGATCAAGAGATGGTGCATTTGAGAAGAGAAACTCTCCCAAAGGGACCTACATTAAGTTGAACCTGAAGAAGACCAGTTCCAAGTTTGAAGGAAAAATGGAGGTAATGCATTTGAAATTGAGAAGTCACAGGGCTATAACATCTCACCCATTTTCAATTGTTGAACTGTGCAAACCATAATGAATAAATATGTGCAAATTTGTTTTCATTAAGTTGATAATTATATAAATACAATGTCCATGACTATTTGATTCAAATTCCAATGTTCCTTGGAATCCTTGTGACGGTTCACATTCTAGACCATGACCCTAACAGATCGGGTGCCCAACATCCTCCCCTTAGGAAGGTAATATTAGTGTTGGGAAAACCACATTTTTATAGAGGATTGCAAAAGAGACACTTGAGTTACGTGACCTTTTAGAGGTGGTTCCTAAGCTTATTTCTAAGTTTCAAGATTTGGGCCTGATCATTTCAATATATTGGATGCTTTCTATGTTGAACCTCAACAATATGCCTACACGTTTCATAATTATGTTTTTGTAACGAGGGTGATGCAAGAGTGAGAGACTACAGGTGGCTTAAAGCCTCTATGACTCATGGAAATAAGTGTTTTCGGTGATTGGGTGGTGTGTTTTGAGGTTCATTTTGGTAGAAAGGTCAATAGGCTCTCATACATTTATGCAGTGTAGTAACTTGAGAGTCTTAGTTTTCATACACTATGTTGTTCAAGTCTAATTTTATTATTGTCAAAGATAAATTAATCTACAAGTAAATTGATGTTGTAGTGTATTTATCCTGTTAAGAGTTAGTCTGGTTACTTTCTTTGTTTCTTCATATCTACTTTGTGTTCTAGTGCCTGCTTTTAGTGCAGTTGTTAAAATTTTAGCATTGGAAGCAAGAAGTTAGAAACAAATTTATTGGTCTTGAATATACTAGGTGTTTGTGCGAGTTGTTCATGAGGCAAAGTGGATGAATGGGATGGAGCTTAGCATCTATGATTCAAGGTTTGATCCAATTTTTTCTATTTTACCTGGGCTTGTACCTGGTGGGTTTATTTACTTGAGGACCAGTCGAGACACATGCCATAGACGTTTGCAGTTACGAAAGAGGCACAAGTAATTAACATGTCATTAGATTATTTGAGAGGTTTGCACGAAAAAAATGAGAACTGGGTCTTCCCAACTCAAAGTGGCAGTCATGAGTTATTGTCTATGAGCCAATTACCTCTTGATATTAACAAGTCTCTACATCTTGAGATCAAAGATCACACGTTTTTTGTACGCAGAGCATGTACATGCCATTATTCAGAAGGTAAGCCAAATATTGATCTTTGATATTTATAATCGACTTGCACGCTAATGCTGCTATATTTTATGATGCTAATTGGCTACTTCTAATGCAAACATGTCAACTTCAGGTTCCATCGTTAGTGCTGGATTGTGAGCCCAATATTTACTTCAGTAGAGACATTGAAGCAAAGCAAGGGTAAGAAATCTTTCACTGATTTGGTTTTTACTCATACATTGTGGAATAAAAAATTGATATAAAGAAAAAAAACACAATATTTTGACCTCTCAAGGAATGGAACTTCTTGATACTAAATATATTTAATTATGTTTTTTCTTGCATATTGTATTTCTTGATCCCCAAGATAAATAGTTAGAGGCATCCAAATAATTGTTGAAGGAAGAGAGGCACTTGATAGATATGCCGATTCACTGAAGCAGTGAGGAGAAAACCAATTTTAGGCTTATTTATCATTGGCTGGAATATAATTTATATCGGTCTCTGTCCAATTTGTAAATCAGTTTTGTACCATAAATTTATGTTCCCTATTTATGACAAGACATGGAGTTTGATCCTAGGGGATAGTTAAGTTTGTTCAACACCTTTTATACGAAAGACATAATGTCCAAGAAGGTCGCATGATCTATTGTCCTCGAGTCCTATGGAGTTATTTGCTGGCATAATATCGGTCATTTAGAAAACCAACAAAGAGAGGGGAAATCTGCAGTTTGCTAGCATGATACGAGCTCCCTCACTTTGAATGCTTAATATGTATGATTTCTATAATAGATGGTACTTGCCTCATTGAATTTTTTTCTTCTATGATGCAATTTGCTAACAAGATGTCATACATTATTTACTATATGTTGTCTTTTTCTTTCTATTTGTTTTTACAAGTTATCTACAACCTTAGCTTTTTAGCATGTAACTTAGTTAGCATTATTGTGCCTAAGCTTTTTCGTGAAGGTTACTAAGGTGTTCTTTTCTATGGTGACATTTTATTTGTTTTGTTTATATAGGTCATCTGACCATATAGTGGCCACTATCGCCCAACTGAAGAAAATTTGTTCGAGTTTCTTGCTTTTCCAAGGGGAAAATGGCATTGACATTGCTGATGTTGAGGTATATGTTGTATAAATATTTTATAATCTAATTTAGTTTATATTTCAGTGTTCATCACCTTTTATATCTTATACTCTGTGTTGTATTTTCTTTCATTTTCAGAGGAGGAACTCAGTATTGATGGTAAGAAGCAGGAATTGAAGAAAGAGTAGAGCAATAACACTGGAGCGACAAATGCAAAAAGTGAGAGAGAAGACAATCGGTCTAGTGATACCCTTAAAGCTAATTTTCCACTTGAGACACACACATACATATTAATGGTAAAGTCTTTAGAGTTAGTGAATTCGCTTGCAATGCCTTGGCAACACAATGATAATGTTCCTTGGCAACACAATAATAATGTTTTGAAGTGATGAAACAATATTTCATGTGTAAATTGTAGTCCAAACTTGGGGAAATATTTTGAGATGTCTTGTTGAAGATAAGCCAAATCATTGGGATCAGGTTTTTATGCAGAAACAATGCTCATGTAACAACTCTGTTAACATGTGGACAAGGTTTTCTCCATTTCAATTATGTACTAGGGGAATCCAAAGAGAGTTTCAAACTTGATTTTGCAATAGACAAGACAGGGAGATGTAATGTCAGTTTTTACAGAGGGGTTTCCAACTTTGCACAAATCCAAGAAAAATTATAGGAGTATGGAATGGAATATCAAGAAAGCATAGAATCTAGACGCTTGCGAAATATTTATTTTATTTGTATATGGTGATCAAGAGATGGTGCATTTGAGAAGAGAAACTATCCCAAAGGGACCTACATTAAGTTGAACCTGAAGAAGACCAGTTCCAAGTTTGAAGGAAAAATGGAGGTAATGCATTTGAAGTTGAGAAGTGAGAGGGCTATAACATCTCACCCATTTTCAATTGTTGAACTGTGCAAACCATAATGAATAAATATGTGCAAATTTGTTTTCATTAAGTTGATAATTATATAAATACAATGTCCATGACTATTTGATTCAAATTCCAATGTTCCTTGGAATCCTTGTGACGGTTCACATTCTAGACCATGACCCTAACAGATTGGGTGCCCAACATCCTCCCCTTAGGAAGGTAATATTAGTGTTGGGAAAACCACATTTTTATAGAGGATTGCAAAAGAGACACTTGAGTTACGTGACCTTTTAGAGGTGGTTCCTGAGCTTATTTCTAAGTTTCAAGATTTGGGCCTGATCATTTCAATATATTGGATGCTTTCTATGTTGAACCTCAACAATATGTCTACACGTTTCATAATTATGTTTTTGTAACGAGGGTGATGCAAGAGTGAGAGTCTACAGGTGGCTTAAAGCCTCTATGACTCATGGAAATAAGTGTTTTAGGTGAGTGGGTGGTGTGTTTTGAGGTTCATTTTGGTAGAAAGGTCAATAGGCTCTCATACATTTATGCAGTGTAGTAACTTGAGTCTTAGTTTTCATACACTATGTTGTTCAAGTCTAATTTTATTATTGTCAAAGATAAATTAATCTACAAGTAAATTGATGTTGTAGTGTATTTATCCTGTCAAGAGTTAGTCTAATTACTTTCTTTGTTTCTTCATATCTACTTTGTGTTCTAGTGCGTGCTTTTAGTGCAGTTGTTAACATTTTAGCAGTGGAAACAAGAAGTTAGAAACAAATTTATTGGTCTTGAATATACTAGGTGTTTGTGCGAGTTGTTCATGAGGCAAAGTGGATGAATGGGATGGAGCTTAGCATCTATGATTCAAGGTTTGATCCAATTTTTTCTATTTTACCTGGGCTTGTACCTGGTGGGTTTATTTACTTGAGGACCAGTCCAGACACATGCCATAGACGTTTGCAGTTACGAAAGAGGCACAAGTAATTAACGTGTCATTAGATTATTTGAGAGGTTTGCACGAAAAAAATGAGAACTGGATCTTCCCTACTCAAAGTGGCAGTCATGAGTTATTGTCTATGAGCCAATTACCTCTTGATATTAACAAGTCTCTACATCTTGAGATCAAAGATCACACGTTTTTTGTACGCAGAGCATGTACATGCCATTATTCAGAAGGTAAGCCAAATATTGATCTTTGATATTTATAATCGACTTGCATGCTAATGCTGCTATATTTTATGATGCTAATTGGCTACTTCTAATGCAAACATGTCAACTTCAGGTTCCATCGTTAGTGCTGGATTGTGAGCCCAATATTTACTTCAGTAGAGACATTGAAGCAAAGCAAGGGTAAGAAATCTTTCACTGATTTGGTTTTTACTCATACATTGTGGAATAAAAAATTGATATAAAGAAAAAAAACACAATATTTTGACCTCTCAAGGAATGGAACTTCTTGATACTGTTAGACTCTGTCTCATGTCAGAGATTGATTCTTCTTCAAAACCCCGTTTTGAAGAAGAAATCATTAATATGTAATTTGTCATGATGTTCCAAAGCTCTACAGTTCTTCAAATGACAGTGTTTTGATGTGGATGATGAGACAATCCCTGCAAAAGTTAGAAATGGATTTACATTCTCCGCAGCTGATGAACAAGGACTAGACCATGCATTACTATAGAAAGAAGCCAAATTGGTGGCTAGAACTTTTAAGAAGGCGATGACAAAAGGTTTTAGCTGGGATTTTTCTGCTACTCAGTATGAAGAGCTTTATGAACAGGCTCTGGCAAGAGCAAGAGCCCAACAAGCCCGCATTTCTAGCTCCACTCGACAATCTGCTTCAAATTCATTTATGTTTTGCTAATATAACAGTTTGAAGAAAACAAACATGCTGGTGCAGGTTCAGCAGCTGGACAAAATCAGAGTTATCTGTCTTTATCGTATGAGGCAGCCATAGATGTAATTTCATCTAACAACACCAATATAGCCAATGAATTTCTTATCATGTTTGAATATTTGAAGATGCTAGAGTTAGAGAATTCTTTATCACAGCTCAAGGTTATCCATGTTGCTGGAACTAAAGGAAAGATTCGAAATATCTCAGGAAAAGTTTCTGGCAAACTTTTGGTGGTGTTGAGGACATGCTTAATAATGCAAATGAGTCATATTTACAGGGGGATTATACAACAGCCATTAAACACTATACCATGTATATAAATTACATCCTACTGATGTTATTGAAAACGAGCTGCTGCGAAGATTCCGCTTCGGCACCATTTTGAGGCACTTGAAGATCTAGACAAAGTTCTGGATATCGATGCAAAGTTTTTGCAAGCATAGTTACATCGTGGCTCTCTTCTGCATCAATTTTGCAGATTTGAAGAGTCTGAGAGGGACTATAAAACATTTTTGGAGTTCAAACCTGGAAATTCAGCGGCAGAGAAAGAATTGTCTCAGCTAACACAGAGTAGAAATGCACTAGATAAGGCACTGAGTCTCTTGGACATGGGTGATTTTTCAAAAGCATTAGAGTACATAGATAAAGTTGTTCTTGTATTCTCTCCAGAATGCTCTAAGGCAAAGCTGCTTAAAGCAAGATTACTAATAGCAGTAAAAGATTATTCAGGAGCTATTTCAGAAATTGGATTTATTCTTAAAGCCAACGAAAATAATCTTGAGGCATTACTCTTACGTGGAAAAGCCTATTACTACCTTGCAGATTATGATGTTGCCATGAGGCACTATAAAAAAGGGTTGCGTTTAGATCCTGAGCACAGTGAGCTGAAGAAAGAGTATTTCAAACTTAAGAATATTTTGAAAAAGTCTAAGAGTGCTGAAGAAAATCTGGAGAAAAGGGAAGTTACGTATGGCAGCTGAGGATTTCAAAGCAGCTCTACAGTCATGATTTCAAGATAAATAAGCTAGAATTTACAGATCTTTGTGATGCCATCTCCTTCAGGTTTGAGAAAGAGGTTGAGCCTTCGTGGCTTGAGAGATGTCCAAACTTTTACCATTCAGCACCGTGTACTTGCATTAAGAACTTTGTGAAGAGCAAGGCTTTTGATTACATTGTTATTTTCATGCTTTTGCTAAATTTGATAACAGTTATCATTGAATCAACGTTAGATGTTGAAAACAATTCTGACCAGTACATTTGGCAACAATTTGAGTTCTGAGTTTTTATGTAATAACGGTGTTGCTTCTTGTCAACCTGGTGGTTGCATTCGTATTGGAGGCATTTTTTGCTGAAACAGCGCTTGCTGGCATTGATCGCATAGTTTAAATCCGGGCTCTTAAGTTGCTAAAGCAACGTGGGTAAGCTGTGGATTATAAGCTGTGGATTGTAAGCTAAACAGGGCATTCTATCTCAATAGACGTGGCATCTAAGGATAGAAAGATGGCCTGGATTTTGTGAAAAAGACCATGGATGAGAACTAAAAATATCCAACAGGCACACATACACTACAAATTGGACCAATTACAAAGGAATGAGGTCACGAGGATCCAAATTTGCAGATCTTTAATGAGATTTCAAAGCGCAGAAATTGATATGGCTTTCACGCTATATCAGGAGTCTAGTTGAGAGTTTGTTCTTTTCATTGAAAGCATTCGATGGTCAGTTAGAGAAATGAAGGCAGAAGCACATGACAGTCTTAGTAGGCAAAGAACACAAGGCAATAAATCAACATTCTTATGAGCAATTTGGGTATTTTTGGAGATCAAATCGAGAATATCTAGGCATGAAATAAGTTTGAAGATATACTTTCCAGATGTGAAGGAAACTTAAAAGAGGACGATTGAACACCTAGCAGCAGAGAAATATCAGATTAAAGATCAGCGGCTTCAACAAATTGAAATCTTCCAACTTTCCCTAAATCTAGTTTTATTTTTAGTTTATCATTGTTAGTTTGTTGATGTATTTGTGTGTCCCTAGAATTTTGTTAGCAGTTCAAAGGATTGAAATTGCAATTGTAAGGACAACTCAAACTCAACAATCGGACATTTCGAGGCATCAAAAGGCAGCTGGCGATTTTCAGTTTTGATGAATCAGAGGCACTAGCAAATTTCACCCTATAATGCTAACACTTCTAGATTTTGGGGCAACCTTTTCAGCATGGATATCATCGAGCAAAGAGCAAATCCAGATTTAAAAGGATTTGACTCTAACCTTCGACAAACCAAGAAATTTGATTTTTATGTTTTTTGTAATTATTTATATCGGTTTGTTTCCTAAAGTCCAGGGAAACCGAGAGACTATGTTGGCTTATTTAAGCCATAATTTGTAAAAGAAAAGGGTTAGAGTTAGTCAGAGGAGAAAATTCTGAGCGCTGGAGGAGAACTGAGCTCCATTGTACAGTCTTTGACAGAGGGATTTTTAATGAAATTTCACAGCTCTGACTTCTGAGATTCCTGTGGTATGATAATTTAGCATAAGTTTTTCTCTTGTTTCATATGTAATCTGTTATGTTTCATTTCACTACATGATCATTTCTAACTGAACAAATGAAGTGTTTAGGTAAGAATTCATGCCTGCCATGCTCTGCCTATAAGTTTGTTCATGTTTAATGTTTTCCTCTGTTTGACAAGGATTCATCTCCTATGCCCTTGTCAGCTCCTCACCAGTCTTGCCATCCCATTTAAAATCTAGATTTGATGCTAAATTTCTTGCCTACCTTGCCTCAGTCGATAACCTGTGTTGTTCATTATATTTCTCTGTTTCAAGCTGTGATTTTGCCCATGCAGCCCAGAAAAACCCCGTTATTTAATTAAAAACCCCAAATCAATCTTTCTAATCAGTTTACTAGCCTAATATCAGTGTTACCCGTTTGGTCATCTCATCAATTGAAGATCTACCGAGATTGACCGGAGAGAGCCTTCTCCTGCCCCGTAGGGCTAGCTACGGGGCTGAATGGTTTGATGTTGCCTTGAGGTTTACCTTTCTCAGCCTGAGGTGAAATCTCAAGCGCTAACAGATACTAAATATATTTAATTATGTTTTTTCTTGCATATTGGATTTCTTGATCCCCAAGATAAATAGTTAGAGGCATCCAAATAATTGTTGAAGGAAGAGAGGCACTTGATAGATATGCCGATTCACTGAAGCAGTGAGGAGAAAACCAATTTTAGGCTTATTTATCATTGGCTGGAATATAATTTATATCGGTCTCTGTCCAATTTGTAAATCGGTTTTGTACCATAAATTTATGTTCCCTATTTATGACAAGACATGGAGTTTGATCCTAGGGGATAGTTAAGTTTGTTCAACACCTTTTATACGAAAGACATAATGTCCAAGAAGGTCGCATGATCTATTGTCCTCGAGTCCTATGGAGTTATTTGTTGGCATAATATCGATCGTTTAGAAAACCAACAAAGAGAGGGGAAATCTGCAGTGTGCTAGCATGATACCAGCTCCCTCACTTTGAATGCTTAATATGTATGATTTCTATAATAGATGGTACTTGCCTCATTGAATTTTTTTCTTCTATGATGCAATTTGCTAACAAGATGTCATACATTATTTACTATATGTTGTCTTTTTCTTTCTATTTGTTTTTACAAGTTATCTACAACCTTAGCTTTTTAGCATGTAACTTAGTTAGCATTATTGTGCCTAAGCTTTTTCGTGAAGGTTAAATACTAAGTCCCTAAGGTGTTCTTTTCTATGGTGACATTTTATTTGTTTTTTTTATATAGGTCATCTGACCATATAGTGGCCACTATCGCCCAACTGAAGAAAATTTGTTCGAGTTTCTTGCTTTTCCAAGGGGAAAATGGCATTGACATTGCTGATGTTGAGGTATATGTCGTATAAATATTTTATAATCTAATTTAGTTTATATTTCAGTGTTCATCACCTTTTATATCTTATACTCTGTGTTGTTTTTTCTTTCATTTTCAGAGGAGGAACTCAGTATTGATGGTAAGAAGCAGGAATTGAAGAAAGAGGAGAGCAATAACACTGGAGCGACAAATGCAAAAAGTGAGAGAGAAGACAATCGGTCTAGTGATACACTTAAAGCTAATATCCCACTTGAGACACACACATACATATTAATGGTAAAGTCTTTAGAGTTAGTGAATTCGCTTGCAATGCCTTAGCAACACAATGATAATGTTCCTTGGCAACACAATAATAATGTTTTGAAGTGATGAAACAATATTTCATGTGTAAATTGTAGTCCAAACTTGGGGAAATATTTTGAGATGTCTTGTTGAAGATAAGCCAAATCATTGGGATCAGGTTTTTATGCAGAAACAATGCTCATGTAACAACTTTGTTAACATGTGGACGAGGTTTTCTCCATTTCAATTATGTACTAGGGGAATCCAAAGAGAGTTGCAAACTTGATTTTGCAATAGACAAGACAGGGAGATGTAATGTCAGTTTTTACAGAGGTGTTTCCAACTTTGCACAAATCCAAGAAAAATTATAGGAGTATGGCATGAAATATAAGGAAAACATAGAATCTAGATGCTTGCGAAAGATTTATTTTATTTGTATATGGTGATCAAGAGATGGTGCATTTGAGAAGAGAAACTATCCCAAAGGGACCTACATTAAGTTGAACCTGAAGAAGACCAGTTCCAAGTTTGAAGGAAAAATGGAGGTAATGCATTTGAAGTTGAGAAGTCAGAGGGCTATAACGTCTCACCCATTTTCAATTGTTGAACTGTGCAAACCATAATGAATAAATATGTGCAAATTTGTTTTCATTAAGTTGATAATTATATAAATACAATGTCCATGACTATTTGATTCAAATTCCAATGTTCCTTGGAATCCTTGTGACGGTTCACATTCTAGACCATGACCCTAACAGATTGGGTGCCCAACATCCTCCCCTTAGGAAGGTAATATTAGTGTTGGGAAAACCACATTTTTATAGATGATTGCAAAAGAGACACTTGAGTTACATGACCTTCAAGAGGTGGTTCCTGAGCTTATTTCTAAGTTTCAAGATATGGGCCTGATCATTTCAATATATTGGATGCTTTCTATGTTGAACCTCAACAATATGCCTACACGTTTCATAATTATGTTTTTGTAACGAGGGTGATGCAAGAGTGAGAGTCTACAAGTGGCTTAAAGCCTCTATGACACATGGAAATAAGTGTTTTCGGTGATTGGGTGGTGTGTTTTGAGGTTCATTTTGGTAGAAAGGTCAATAGGCTCTCATACATTTATGCAGTGTAGTAACTTGAGAGTCTTAGTTTTCATACACTACGTTGTTCAAGTCTAATTTTATTATTGTCAAAGATAAATTAATCTACAAGTAAATTGATGTTGTAGTGTATTTATCCTGTTAAGAGTTAGTCTAATTACTTTCTTTGTTTATTCATATCTACTTTGTGTTCTAGTGCCTGCTTTTAGTGCAGCTGTTAACATTTTAGCATTGGAAACAAGAAGTTAGAAACAAATTTATTGGCCTTGAATATACTAGGTGTTTGTGCGAGTTGTTCATGAGGCAAAGTGGATGAATGGGATGTAGCTTAGCATCTATGATTCAAGGTTTGATCCAATTTTTTCTATTTTACCTGGGCTTGTACTGGTGGGTTTATTTACTTGAAGACCAGTCGAGACACATGCCATAGACGTTTGCAGTTACGAAAGAGGCACACGTAATTAACGTGTCATTAGATTATTTGAGAGGTTTGCGCGAAAAAAATGAGAACTGGATCTTCCCTACTCAAAGTGGCAGTCATGAGTTATTGTCTATGAGCCAATTACCTCTTGATATTAACAAGTCTCTACATCTTGGGATCAAAGATCACACGTTTTTTGTACGCAGAGCATGTACATGCCATTATTCAGAAGGTAAGCCAAATATTGATCTTTGATATTTATAATCGACTTGCATGCTAATGCTGCTATATTTTATGATGCTAATTAGCTACTTCTAATGCAAACATGTCAACTTCAGGTTCCATCGTTAGTGCTGGATTGTGAGCCCAATATTTACTTCAGTAGAGACATTGAAGCAAAGCAAGGGTAAGAAATCTTTCACTGATTTGGTTTTTACTCATACATTGTGGAATAAAAGATTGATATAAAGAAAAAAAACACAATATTTTGACCTCCCAAGGAATGGAACTTCTTGATACTATATATATTTAATTATGTTTTTTCTTGCATATTGGATTTCTTGATCCCAAAGATAAATAGTTAGAGGCATCCAAATAGTTGTTGAAGGAAGAGAGGCACTTGATAGATATGCCGATTCACTGAAGCAGTGAGGAGAAAACCAATTTTAGGCTTATTTATCATTGGCTGGAATATAATTTATATCGGTCTCTGTCCAATTTGTAAATCGGTTTTGTACCATAAATTTATGGTCCCTATTTATGATAAGACATGGAGTTTGATCCTAGGGGATAGTTAAGTTTGTTCAACACCTTTTATATGAAAGACATAATGTCCAAGAAGGTCGCTTGATTTATTTTCCTCGAGTCCTATGGAGTTATTTGCTGGCATAATATCGGTCGTTTAGAAAACCAACAAAGAGAGGGGAAATCTACAGTGTGCTAGCATGATACCAGCTCCCTCACTTTGAATGCTTAATATGTATGATTTCTATAATAGATGGTACTTGCCTCATTGAATTTTTTTCTTCTATGATGCAATTTGCTAACAAGATGTCATACATTATTTACTATATGTTGTCTTTTTCTTTCTATTTGTTTTTACAAGTTATCTACAACCTTAGCTTTTTAGCATGTAACTTAGTTAACATTATTGTGCCTAAGCTTTTTCGTGAAGGTTAAATACTAAGTTCCTAAGGTGTTCTTTTCTATGGTGACATTTTATTTGTTTTGTTTATATAGGTCATCTGACCATGTAGTGGCCACTATCACCCAACTGAAGAAATTTTTTTCGAGTTTCTTGCTTTTCCAAGGGGAAAATGGCATTGACATTGCTAATGTTGAGGTATATGTCGTATAAATATTTTATAATCTAATTTAGTTTATATTTCAGTGTTCATCACCTTTTATATCTTATACTCTGTGTTGTATTTTCTTTCATTTTCAGAGGAGGAACTCAGTATTGATGGTAAGAAGCAGGAATTGAAGAAAGAGGAGAGCAATAACACTGGAGCGACAAATGAAAAAAGTGAGAGAGAAGACAATCGGTCTAGTGATACCCTTAAAGCTAATATCCCACATGAGACACACACATACATATTAATGGTAAAGTCTTTAGAGTTAGTGAATTCGCTTGCAATGCCTTGGCAACACAATGATATTGTTCCTTGGCAAGACAATAATAATGTTTTGAAGTGATGAAACAATATTTCATGTGTAAATTGTAGTCCAAACTTGGGGAAATATTTTGAGATGTCTTGTTGAAGATAAGCCAAATCATTGGGATCAGGTTTTTATGCAGAAACAATGCTCATGTAACAACTCTGTTAACATGTGGACAAGGTTTTCTCCATTTCAATTATGTACTAGGGGAATCCAAAGAGAGTTGCAAACTTGATTTTGCAATAGACAAGACAGGGAGATGTAATGTCAGTTTTTATAGAGGGGTTTCCAACTTTGCACAAATCCAAGAAAAATTATAGGAGTATGGCATGAAATATCAGGAAAGCATAGAATCTAGATGCTTGCGAAAGATTTATTTTATTTGTATATGGTGATCAAGAGATGGTGCATTTGAGAAGAGAAACTATCCCAAAGGGACCTACATTAAGTTGAACCTGAAGAAGACCAGTTCCAAGTTTGAAGGAAAAATGGAGGTAATGCATTTGAAGTTGAGAAGTCAGAGGGCTATAACGTCTCACCCATTTTCAATTGTTGAACTGTGCAAACCATAATGAATAAATATGTGCAAATTTGTTTTCATTAAGTTGATAATTATATAAATACAATGTCCATGACTATTTGATTCAAATTCCAATGTTCCTTGGAATCCTTGTGACGGTTCACATTCTAGACCATGACCCTAACAGATTGGGTGCCCAACATCCTCCCCTTAGGAAGGTAATATTAGTGTTGGGAAAACCACATTTTTATAGAGGATTGCAAAAGAGACACTTGAGTTATGTGACCTTTTAGAGGTGGTTCCTGAGCTTATTTCTAAGTTTCAAGATTTGGGCCTGATCATTTCAATATATTGGATGCTTTCTATGTTGAACCTCAACGATATGCCTACACATTTCATAATTATGTTTTTGTAACGAGGGTGATGCAAGAGTGAGAGTCTACAGGTGGCTTAAAGCCTCTATGACTCATGGAAATAAGTGTTTTCGGTGATTGGGTGGTGTGTTTTGAGGTTCATTTTGGTAGAAAGGTCAATAGGCTCTCATACATTTATGCAGTGTAGTAACTTGAGAGTCTTAGTTTTCATACACTATGTTGTTCAAGTCTAATTTTATTATTGTCAAAGATAAATAAATTTACAAGTAAATTGATGTTGTAGTGTATCTATCCTGTTAAGAGTCAGTCTAATTTCTTTCTTTGTTTCTTCATATCTACTTTGTGTTCTAGTGCCTGCTTTTAGTGCAGTTGTTAACATTTTAGCATTGGAAACAAGAAGTTAGAAACAAATTTATTGGTCTTGAATATACTAGGTGTTTGTGCGAGTTGTTCATGAGGCAAAGTGGATGAATGGGATGGAGCTTAGCATCTATGATTCAAGGTTTGATCCAATTTTTTCTATTTTACCTGCGCTTGTACCTGGTGGGTTTATTTACTTGAGGACCAATCGAGACACATGCCATAGACGTTTGCAGTTACGAAAGAGGCACAAGTAATTAACGTGTCATTAGATTATTTGAGAGGTTTGCACGAAAAAAATGAGAACTGGATCTTCCCTACTCAAAGTGGCAGTCATGAGTTATTGTCTATGAGCCAATTACCTCTTGATATTAACAAGTCTCTACATCTTGAGATCAAAGATCACACGTTTTTTGTACGTAGAGCATGTACATGCAATTATTCAGAAGGTAAGCCAAATATTGATCTTTGATATTTATAATCGACTTGTATGCTAATGCTGCTATATTTTATGATGCTAATTGGCTACTTCTAATGCAAACATGTCAACTTCAGGTTCCATCGTTAGTGCTGGATTGTGAGCCCAATATCTACTTCAGTAGAGACATTGAAGCAAAGCAAGGGTAAGAAATCTTTCACTGATTTGGTTTTTACTCATACATTGTGGAATAAAAAATTGATATAAAGAAAAAAAACACAATATTTTGACCTCTCAAGGAATGGAACTTCTTGATACTAAATATATTTAATTATGTTTTTCTTGCATATTGGGTTTCTTGATCCCCAAGATAAATAGTTAGGGAGGAAGATAAAATATCTCTTTCCTTGTTATTTTCGTCTGTATTCACAACTAGCAGATACAGTGGAGTTCCATTTCAAAATGGTGAAATCTAATGTTGAGCTCACCTGTAATGATGCCCATGGAAATATGCTGGAAAATAACACCTAGATTTACAAAGGCAAATCTGATGTTGATAGGGTTGACTTGACTCATGGAATAGGCAGTTGTATCTCCCACAGATTTCATTAAAGATTAGGAGTTTGAAGATGAAATGTTCCTTAGACTCAACTTATTGCAGATGGGAAAGCTAACATCTTGTTTCCTACTAGGGGCTATAGTGCGAGTCAATTCGATGCTATTTAGAACCTACCTTGAACTATGTAAGTTGGACCCCGAGGCCTTGAGATTATTGATATCAATGATGCCAAGTATACTCAGGGTGGACAATAAGAGTCCCAACATATATATAATGCAAACCATTTAAGTGTAGATATGCAGTTAGTCATAAGAAAGGAGAATAATTTTAGAGGAAAGAAATTTGGCACTGACAACGGGGCATCTTTTCCAATGCTTTTCCTTTAAATTTGATTTAGGCCTAGTAAATACAACTTTTAGCACGTCAAAATTTTTCAACCAGCTGCTAATAGTAGGATGCTCATTAGAGCATGTCTAAACTACTTTTAAGAGGGGGATGAATTCATAGAAGCACAAGAACACTTTTGGAGGGTAAATTTTTTAACTTTGATCAAAAATTGCTCTTTTAAGTGTTGCCCCTGTTAGTGCCATGCACCTTTTTTGGAGCCATCTGAGGGTATGTAATCCATGTAATTTTTGCATAGTGTTTTAGGCTCATCACTTTCGACATTCAAATGGGAAATTGTTACTTTGGAGGATATGTATATGTTTTATATGGTGCAATTTTTTTGGTGCTTTATGTTTGAAGTTCTACGGACCATTTGTATAGTCAGAAATAGGAAAAAATTTGACACCAGCATTAATGTACTGGTTCCATTAGAACTTCATAGTTAAGCATTTTTGGGTGAGAGCGTTAGTGGGATGGCTTACCTCTCCACATTGTTCAACCTTCTTTTTTTTTTCCCAAAATGGTGCAATAATAACAAATTTTCTAACCTTTTTAACTTATCAAAACTATGGAAATATAGGAAAACATCTCTTCACTTTATTGCATATAAAAATAAAGTTCTAAAGCAAACCAATCAATTCCTTACCATTTTTCCAAAGATCCAATAAAGTAAAGTTGGTCTTAGTGGACATTAATAATCATCATCGTCAATGAAAGAGTTGGTGATGTTGCTTTGATAGTGTAGGCTATACTATTGTTTTAATTTCTTATTTGGATTATAATACCATCCTTCACTGATATAAAAATATTCTAAAACTATCATCATTCCAAGGGCTGGGAAGGGGAGATTTAAGTAGCTTGTATTGTGAGTTGATGTCATCCTTGATTTTCTTCTTATTGACCTCCTGATGGAGGGGAAGAAAGTGGTTAGTGGCATCCAAATAATTGTTGAAAGAGGAGAGGCACCTGATAGATATGCCGATTCAATGAAGTAGTGAGGAGAAAACCAATTTTAGGCTTATTTATCATTGGATGGAATATAATTTATATCGGTCATTGTCCATTTTCTAAAAAAATTTCGTACCATAAATTTATGTTCCCTATTTATGACAAGACATGGAGTTTGATCCTAGGGGATAGTTCAATTTGTTCAACACCCTCTATACGAAAGACATAATGTCCAAGATGGTCACACGATCTATTGTCCTCGAGTCCTATGGAGTTATTTGCTAGCAGTTAATATCGTTCGCTTAGAAAACCAACAAAGAGAGGTGAAATCTGCAGTGTGCTAGCATGATACTAGCTCCCTCACTTTGAATGCTTAATATGTATGATTTCTATAATAAATGGTACTTGCCTCATTGAATTTTTTTCGTCTATGATGCAATTTGCTAGCAAGATGTCATACATTATTTACTATATGTTGTCTTTTTCTTTCTATTTATTTTTACAAGTTATCTACAACCTTAGCTTTTTAGCATGTAACTTAGTTGGCATGATTGTGGCTAAGCTTTTTCGTGAAGGTTAAATACTAAGTTCCTAAGGTGTTCTTTTCTATGGTGACATTTTATTTGTTTTGTTTATATAGGTCATCTGACCATATAGTGGCCACTATCTCCCAACTGAAGAAAATTTGTTCGAGTTTCTTGCTTTTCCAAGGGGAAAATGGCATTGACATTGCTGATGTTCAGGTATATGTCATATAAATATTTTATAATCTAATTTAGTTTATATTTCAGTGTTCATCATCTTTTATATCTTATACTCTGTGTTGTATTTTCTTTCATTTTTAGAGGAGGAACTCAGTATTCATGGTAAGAAGCAGGGATTGAAGAAAGAGGAGAACAATAACACTAGAGTGACAAATGCAAAAAGTGAGAGAGAAGACAACTGGTCTAGTGACACCCTTAAAGCTAATATCCCACATGAGACACACACATACAGACTAATGGTAAAGCCTTTAGAGTTGGTGAATTCGCTTGCAATGCCTTGGAAACACAATGATAATGTTCCTTGACAACACAATAATAATGTTTTGAAGTGATGAAACAATATTTTATGTGTAAATTGTAGTCCAACCAATATTTTTTTTTTTTTTAACAAAATCGGATGCTTGTTATATTCAAAAAAGATGGAGGAGTCTAAGCTCCAATTTTACAGTAGATGGAGTTACAGAAGTAACTTGTTTCTGGATTTCATTGTGGCAGTACACATGAGTACCTTTACTGCTTGCTTGTAAGGTCCTAGAGCAAGTATAGATTCTTATAAATTGGGACAATAGAAGACTGGTTTTGCTGTACATTTAGACAAAAATGTTAGATCTGAATAGTCAGTCAGCTGAGGCTTCTGGTTGGCTGTAAGAATCACAAGTTCTGCTGAAAAGTACATTTAGATAGGAATTGCTGCAAGAAAGAAGTTTGATCAAATTCCTTGATATTAGAATCACAGTCATATGGATAGGAGACTCCTTGGCTTTTGGCGCTGTCATGTGGATCAAGGGATGAATTGAATCAGACTCGCTTGATTGCATAAGAGGCTTCCTTTTTCCCGTGAACAAGCATGGCTAGCTCTCTTGTCCGCTTCCTGGTTGCTGGATCGGAGGACATGAAAAAATTGGCACTTCAGATTCTGAGACAGCATATTTTTACAGCGACTTATGATTTGATGGAGGAAGAGATTGGATGCTTGTCTGTTGCTGTTCATTAAGCTGACTATTATAGCCGAGTCGCCGAAGACAAGGGATTTATTGATCCCTTGGTTCTGAAGCTGCAAGAGGCCTTGAAACAGACCCAGAGCTTCAGCTCGATTGTTACTCAAGCTTCCCAGACCCCATTCAAAAGAGGATACCATTACACCTGAAGGATCCAGAATGATGCCCCCTGCGCCCGCGGCTCCCGGATTTGATTTGGAAGCTCCGTCAAAAAATAATGAATGAGTATTCTTTGAATGAAGCCATTTACCGAACTCATTTTTTGTAAGGCAGATTTTCCATTCTGGATTGTGAGATTTGCCAATGGATTTACGCATCTTTGTTGCTGGTATGATGCTGGACCTGTCTATCAAATTCGAAATAAAATTCCTCTCCTCTGTCCATAAACTGTTGGGATCGATTCTCTGAGTTAGCTTGACAGCGATTGTTTCAGAAGCTAGACTGATGGCTTTGAGAATTACGTGTCTAGTTGTGGTGGCTTTGTCTCGGAAAATCAAGCTGTTTCGGGCGATCCAGATGCACCACAGAAGAGCAAACGGGATGGCGTTCCACACTCTTCTAGCTGGGTTTTGGTTCGCTGTGTGCCAGGGATAGCTTCTTCTCCAGTTGATTAAGATGTCGACAATAGAGAGATGGGGGTTCCAAATGGAGGGGGCGGGAAGAGCGATATTGTTCCAGCAATAGGCAGCAAAGGGACAGGCTATAAACAAATGCTGTAGGGATTCCTCCGCCGATTGACAGTTGGGGCATCTGGAGGGACCGAAGATGCCTCTCTTCTTGAGGTTCTCAGCAGTTAAGATTTTTCCATGGAGAAGAGTCCACATAAAGAATTTGATCTTTGGAATTGCTTCAGCTCTTTTTAGAATCTTCCTCTAAGCCCAGACTGCGGTGGGAAATTCCTTGCTGCTCAGGTAGCTGTAACCTGCTTTGATGGAGTAATTTGTTCTTGAAGGATCCCAACGAAACTCATCCTTTGCGCCTTTGATGGTGGGAGCTATACTGTGTAAGCTGCTACAGAGAGAGCCAAAACTGACTTTGAGATGATGGGGTATGGGTGGGAATTCCCATTGAACCCAGGCATTAGTTGAATCATCCCATTGGGAGATTTGACTCAGTTTGGATATGCCTTTGCTATGAAGATAACGAAGAATAGGATCGGTATCTGGGAGGTTGTTTATGGGAGGATTCCCCATGATTTTGTCCGAACCTATATTCACAGTTTCACCTCCTTTTGGCACTTTAGAGACATTTTGCGCCATGAAGACTATGGCTTTTTTGCAGAATTTCCATATCTTTGTACAGTGTCTATTAGGGATTTCAGCGTTGAGGATTTGCGATCTTGGCTGGCTGAGATATTTTGATTCAAGGACATTTTTCCACCATGCTGGTTGGTTGTCCATAAGTCTCCAGATCAACTTCCCACCGAATACTAAATTCATGAGAGATGGGGACCTGATGCCCAGACCGCCATTCTCAGGACTTTGTATAACCTGTTTCCAGTTTACTAAGTTAAACTTTTTCTTTTCATTCTTGCCTCCTTGCCAGAGAAAAAATCTGAGAATGCTATCCATTTTTCGATGGAATGAAGCTGGAGCATGGGCAAGAGAGAACTGGTATAAGGGGAGGGAAGAGAGCCCTGATTTTAGGAGAACCTGTCGCCCAGCTGGATTGAGCCACTGAGTTCCCCATCTCTGAAGTTTCCTTTTCATTTTATCCAGTGTTAAATCCCAGACTCCAGTCTTTGCTTTCCCTATGGTTACCGACATTCCCAAATAATTGAAGCTGTCCCAATCTAACTTGCAGGGGACACCAAAAGTGTTAGCGATATTATGTATCATTTGGGCCGAGACATTCCAACCATAAATGCAGCTCTTAAGGTAATTTATTTTACCTCCTGAGTATCTCATGAACTTGTCAAGCAGGGACTTAAATCTTCTTGCAATGATGGTGGTCGCCCCCCCTAGCAGTAGGGTGTCATCTGCAAATTGAGAATGATTTATATTTTTGATGCCATCTTCAAACTTGATGCCCGTAATGAGGCCTGACTGCCTCTTTTGATCAAGGGCACTGCTAAATGATTCTGCCATAAGGATGAAGAGATAAGGGGATAATGGGCAACCTTGCCTTAATCCTCTTGAGGATTGGAAGGAAGGACCAGGTCTTCCATTAATGAGGGGGGCGATCCAAGGCCCAGAGATACAGCCTCTGATGACATTAATAAGGAGAGATGAGAAACCCATCCTTTGGAGTACTGCAAATAAAAAAGAATGCCTTACCCTGTCAAAGGCATTGGCTAGGTCTAGTTTTAGAATGAAGCCTTTCTCATTCCTTGCATGACTTGAATGTATGGCCTCTTGAACTAAAAGAATAGAATCTAAAATTTGTCTGTTTGCTATAAAGCCTCCTTGGTTGTCTGAGATCAGCATCGGTAGAAGAGGTTTAAGCCGAGAGGCTATGATTTTAGTGAAGATTTTATATGATGAGTTGCATAAAGATATGGGCCTGAAGCGAGAAAAGTTGGATGGTCGGTTCTCCTTCGGAATAAGGGCCAAATGGGTAGCATTTGTGTATCCACCTATTTTACCTTTTTTTTGAATCCACTTGATGTATTTGATGAGGTATTTCTTTATCAGCTCCCAGTAATCCCTATAAAAGCTAATAGGGGACCCATCTGGACCAGGAGCCTTGTTGGGATGAAGGGTCCAGATTGCTTCAACGATTTCTTCCTCTTTTTGTTTAGATCATCTGTGAATTTAGGATGCAAATGATGTAGTAAGTCTTCATAAGTTTCTTCCTCTGGCACCTCAGTTAACAGTTCCTTGAAGTGCTCTGTAGCTGCTTCTTTAATATCTACTTGTTCCACATGGTGTGTCCCTGCGCTGTCCGAGATAGCAGTGATGGTATTTCTGACTTGTCTAGCGGTGGCTTGCTTATGGAAGAATGAAGTATTCTTATCCCCGCTTTCCAACCATACTTGCCTTGATTTGGTGCGCCATTTTTCCTCCTCCTACCTTTTAATTTTGCTCAGTTTATTGTACAGCTCTTCTTCTTGAAGTTTTTTACTGTGGCAGTAATCATTTTGCTCAATTGTGCTCTGGAGTTCAGCGATTTGTAACTTTAGCTCATGCTTTTCCTGTTCTGGCTCCTTGTAATACGATTTGGCCCATTGTCTAAGTGCTCTTTGCACGTTCTTCAGTTTGCTCTCCCATATGTAGCTTGGGGATCCTTCAATATGCTGCCTCCAGGTGAGCTGAATGATATTTCGGGCAGCTTGTTGATCACTCCAAATCTGATTAAATTTAAAAGGCAGCGGACCAAGGGCGCAGTGAGTGATCAAATCGAGGGTAATTGGATAGTGGTCTGAGGCAGTGAAAGGCAAAATGGCGGAATTGACAGATGAAAAGGTTGACAAAAGAGAAATGTTCACCAAGAATCTATCCAATCTCTCCATGATATTGTGACTGCCCAGTCTTCGATTGTTCCATGTGAACTTGCGATTTTTTGGAGTTATGTCTATCAGGTCACCAATGTGCATTACATTTTCCATTTGGTTCCTGAATGGGTCTGGCAGAAAATTCCCCCCTCGCTTTTCATTTGCATGGAGGATTAAGTTGAAGTCACCGCCTACGATGGTATTGTTGCTGTCTCCTTCCAGAATGTGATTGCTAAGAGTTTCCCAGCAATTTCCTTTATCCCTGTAGTGATTGGGGACATATACGTTGAAGATGACAATCTGCTGATGGCTGTTATTGTTTCTCAGGACTGATTTTATCCAATGCTGATCGACTATCTCAGATTCACATTGCCAGTCATTCTGATTCCATATTGTAGTAATTCCTCCCGAAGCTCCTCTCGCTTCGCATATGCTTCGTCTGTAATTTTTATACTTTCCAATGATTTTGCTGATTTCTATTTCTCTTTGTTTCGTTTCCTGAAGTAAAATGATGGATGGTTTCTCCTGCACTATAAGGTCTGTTAGAGCATTGATTTTAGCGGGGTGCCCAAGTCCCCTGCTGTTCCATGAGAGTATTTTGATCATTTCAAACCAATGTTTCGAGAAGGTGCTTTGCCTCCCTTGTCTTTGCTGGCTACTTCTTGATCTTTTGTGGCCTGAATGTAGGATTCTATTGGATGCTGCAGGCCAAGTGCTATGTCTTTTTGCGCGTTTTCATCCCTGTGCTGCTTTGTAGTCTTTCTTCCCGGCTTCTTTTGTCCATCAAAGGAGGAACCCTGATCCTTAGAGTTGCTACGGGTAATTCTAGGAGGGAGAGGTTCAGTTAAGAGAGGAGGATAGGCACTCATATGAGGGGAGGAGGACTGTTCAGGAGGGGAGGAGGGTTGGGCAGAGGGAATCGAGGGGAAAGGGATCGAGGGGGAAGGGTCATCTTCAGGGAGGGAAAGAACATGGAAAGGGTTGGTGGATGGAGGAGAGTGAAGGGGATTTTCAAGAACGGGGGAGTGAGATAGATGAGGAGGGGGAGGCGGAGGAGACTGGATATGGGCAGAGGTTTTAAGAGATGAGGGACCAGGTTCATTGGGTAAAGAGGGGCTAGGGGCAGTTTTTTTTTTTTTTTACCACTTCCCATTGCTGATCTTGAGTATTATTATCCACATTAATAATCTTAGTGCAGCGATTGGCAAAATGACCATACTCATGACATACCTTACATTTGAAGGGGATCTGTTCATAGTCGAGCTGTTGTATGTGTGACCATTCATCGACTTTGATCTTGATAGCTTCTAGAAGTCCTTTGCCCAGATCGACCTCGACGCAGATACGAGCGCAGGCTTGCATGTTGTCTCTTGGTTCGCTTCTGTCAATATATTTGCCGACTGCGTTTCCAATGGCTCTTAAAGAGTCATCTCCCCAGCAGTGTAATGGGAGATGTGGGAGACGAACCCAAACAGGAACTGCATTAGGAATGTCAAGCTCTGGGTCGAAGTCTGGTGTCCACTTGTTTAGGTACAGACCTCTGGAGTCCATAAAATATGGTCCGTTGCGAAATATCAGATCCTTGTCATTCTTTGTCTCGAAGTGAAAGGTAAAGTAGCCTTTCCCGCAGAATCTAATGGCAATTTTTCCTTGTGTTTTGTCCAACCAGTTTCTTTCCACCCACCTCTGAACAGTTTTAGGTGAGGGCCAAAGACCAGTGAATTGTCCGATCAAACCTTTCTCAGCCAGAGCTAGAGCAGCCAATCTAGGCATAGAAGGAGGAAGGGAAACCTCCTGAAGTCCTTCTAACTTTTTAACAAATTTGGAGAGTGATGGGCGATCTCGCTGAGGCGGCAGAGAGCTGACAAGAGCCGAGAAGGCCTGTTGCTGGGCGGACTCCTCCGGAGAAGCCATCAAGGGGAGAGCGCAGGTCAGAAGGCCGAAGGCGGCAGGCTGCGCGCGCTAGGTTTCCCGCAGAGCGAGCGAAAAAATCCCTGCAACTATGAAGTTGTCCAACCAATATTAAGTTGGAAACTCATATTATAATACTTGACATTTCATATAATATAATTTATGTGGTTCAAATAATTTATAGTTGTACTTGATATTATTTAGTATTGAGATATGTAACTTTGAGTTTTCTTATTAGATGAATATGCACATTGTATGACATTTATTTTTTAAAGCGTACGAATTAATTTATGTTGATTAATAATAAACACATAAAATCAATCTAAAACTACTAAATTGATAGTTTATATTTATTAATTATGAACACAAATAAAATGAATATACAATGACTAAATTAGTCATCTATAATGATTATTAATGAAAAGAAAATGAAATGAATATAAACTACCAAATCATTCGTTTACAAAATGAATATGAAACTACCAAAAAAAGATAAATGACTAGTGTAAATGAAAAAATAGTGATTACAAATGAGAACTAAATTTTTTATATATACAACTATTAGTAGCGAATTTATAGTATCTTATAACACGACCCAAATTTAGTCATATTTCTTTGGTCATGAATTGGTTTCAAACGATAATTAAAATTTGCATATATGTGACTATTAATAGCTAATTTACAGTATCTTATAACGCGACCAACATTTTGGTCATTAATAAGTTTTCTTAGGTGATAATGTAATAATATATTTTGTTGTGTATTTGATCATCAATTATGATAATTAATGACTAAATTAATGACCAAATTTATGACTAAATATATTACTAGACGATAAAATTGAGACAATCAATTAATGTGTAAGCTAAATAAGGCTAAAAGTTGGCCGCGTTATAAGATACTGTAAATTAGCCACTGTTGGTCACCAACTGAAAACTGGTTGTTTATATGCAGTAACTAATTAACCATTTTGTACTAGTGGCCTTATTTTGTATTTACATATGAAATGAACCAGGAGTTGTTAGACCATTGATATCTATTGGCATCTCAATATGCTCATGGGACGAGTGTTAGTGGAATGGAACATAGCAAGGGAGGAAATGTTGCTCACACTATATGAAATTCAACTTATTTCTCATGGACATGATTGACACATGGAGAAATTTGAGTCAAGCCTAAGCATTCCTCTAGATCCAGGTTGTTAACTAGAAAGAAATAAGGAACAAATCATCTTTGAGAAATTTAAATCTTCTAGTCTCCATGAAGTACTCACTCCTTTTTTTCGTGTTACTCTTGATATTTATTTTTTCTAGTTTTAAGTTGGTAGTTATTCTAGCTAGTCTGAAGCCATTGCATATTAGTTTTTTGCTTCCAATATTATCTAAACTCAAAGTATGTTGGAGTTGAATAAACTATGACACTGCCACTAGTATGGTTTCCCTAGTGTAACAACCCTGGGTTAAAAATTCCACGTAATAATGTTAATAAAGACAAAATAATACCAAGGTCATGGGACACTTATTCCAAGATGAATGTTAGGCAAAAAATCTTAGTGTGGGTGTTCATTTGGTTTAATATGGCTAAGGGGAAATTGACAAAGGAAATGTCAAAGGCTTTGAAAAGGTAAGAGGCATTAATTGGAATTTTATTTACGAAAATAATGGAAATTAGGAGTAAAGGAAGGTGAAAGGTCATAGGTTGCATGTGAGTAGGAAAATGAAGGAAAATAATGGAAATTGAAGAAAATAGAGGCCTCAATGATAAAAAGGCTTTTATAGATCATTTCACAACTTTTTTCAGTTCAGTTTTGGAGCTCTCTCTCTCTATTCTCTCTACTCTCTCATACTCTCATATACTTAGAGTATTCTTGGAGCACTTTAGCATTGGAGAAAGGAAGGACAAGAAAGCAAAGGGAATCAAATATAAAGCAAGGAAAAGCAGGATCAAGTGGCTACAACGGGATTAATTGCAGGTATCAAGTTGCATGTATGATTTCCTTGCTATTTTTGGAATGCATGATACATGCATGTGTGTATTTGGTTATCTTGTTGTCATTGGCATGGGTTTTGTCAGGTGTGACAGCGGTTTTCAGCCTTGCCTTGACTTTTTTGGATAGCCATTGTGTGATCAGGTTCTTTCATGTTGTTGAGCTGGATTGCGAGATGGTTTCGAAACTAAGTGGGGTGGTCTTAGGAGGAAACACAAGGCCTAGAAATCCATGGACCAGTGAAAGCGAGATTGCGATAAAGCCTATTGGCTTAGGGGGTCCTGACCCAGGTTCGGAGTTAGTTGCGAGAACCAATAAATTCCTACATTACTGACCCTTTCGGAAACAACCCGTGTAGCGCAGGCTGCAGTCTCACCTGAAGCAGTATGGGGGGATGTTAGAACCAAGTTTCTCCATCCAAAGACTAGTGTGATGTCTTCCAACGCCTCTGATTTACCTTCACACAAATCAATACATCTTTAAGGCACACTGCTGCAACTCTGTCAAACTAGCTTTTATACCTTCGCGAAGGTCTACGATTAGCCTATGCTGACCCTTAATAGTCAATCTATCTACTTACGCATATTAGAAAGCAGTCCTAAATTAGGGTTCACACAAATTTACTTAAGTTATTAGTACACATCATATAATTCATCAAAGTCTTCAAAAAAATACATAAACATACTTTTCGTACATCATTAACAGTTATTTAGTAAAATCACACAACATTCAACCAGTATTTCATAAAACACATCATTCATCGACAACATATAATATTAACAACAATAAACAGAAATACACAATAATTCTTCAGAAATTGCCTTTCTTGATCTTGAATTTAGGATTACAGACTCAAAACTACCCTGCGCACTCAGCTGCAGGGGTCTACGCACTGAGCTACAAACTCTACCTAGGCCTCTGTGCACTCAGCTGCATAGCCTTTCTTCTCCTATCTGACCCACTTCTCTTTGCTATCACTTCTCTTCTGTCGACCCATTGCTTTTCATCACATCCAAGACATGTCTTAGACTCTATGGATCTCAAAACCGACTCAAAATTTACATAAAACAAGGGGCTAAACCCCTTTGACTCCTAATCCTCTACGCGCTTCACATCCACAATTCGCAGAGACTTTACATTAATTACAAAATTGTATCAAAACTTGGGTTATCTTAACCCCAAAACAGACCCAAGGGAGCCCATCCCAACAGAACTTAATTGTGTATGCCATCGTTGAGCCTAGGAATCCTTGACCTGTGAATGGTGAGATATATGGTAAAGCCTAGAGGGTGGAGACAGACAAATTCCTCATGGCTTAGGTTGAGAAATCCAAAGGCATCCTTTCTTGTATAGGCCTAGTGATCCCCCTAAACCAGTATGTGGTGGGATTGTGGTAAAGCCTGGTAGTGTATGTTTCTTGTTTGGGCCTAGGAATCCCTTGGCAAGATTGTGGTAAACCCTGGTTGTATAAACGAGGGCTTGGGCCTAGGAATACCTTGGTGGATTGCTGTAAATCCTGAGGAAGCCCTCATTGTTTTATTGTAAGTCCCATATTCATGCTTGGAATTTGGCATGAGGGTGATTGGTTGAAAGAAAGATTTGGTTCAACCCAATCTATGGTCGGGTGGTACATGGAAGTTCCTGACCTGGTTGCATTTTACATATGTTAATAAGAGCTCTTTTCCTTTTGTGTATTATGTGTAAATGTGTTTGTTATTATGTGGTTATAATGGTTGTTCTATCATTTTTGTTATGCTGGTTATAGGCATGGTTTATGACAGACTTGAGTCATGGCTCTCATCTTGTTTTGTTTCGTTAAATGAAATGTTAATAAACACATGCCCTAATACATGATAATCCAAATATTGTGAGAGGGTATCCGACCTTCTTGAGGATTCTCAGATAAGTATGGAGTCCCTATGCTCAAATGTGTTTAATGACTTGTAGATTACATGTTCATGATGTGTTTTACCAAATGTCTGTCATGGATAGGTCTTGTCAGATCTAGTCCTTGCTCAAGTTTTGCATTAGAGACCTTGTCATCCTGTTATGTATCATTTCTAAGAGTTTGATCAAATTCTAGGCAGACCCCTGAGTCATGGCCCTAAAAAAATGGTTCATAATCCAAAGTCAGTGGCATAAAAATGCCTGAAAAGGGCCACAGTTGCATGGATGCCTTGCTATGGGAGTGATTGTTGGGTCCTAGTTGCATGGAAGGCTTGTCATGGGAGTGACTGGAGGTCTAGCTCAAAAAAACATCAAGTTGGCTCAGGGGTTGGACACCTAGAGGGGTTGGTCAGATCCTGAAGGTTTTCAAGCTCCCGAGGAAGGTCAAATTGGTCTTATCTTGTTGGTTCCACTTACTTAACTATACATGGGGAGTTGAATCATATCATAGTAACTCTTCGTCACACGTTTACCCCGTTGGACCGGTTAGCTTGGGTAAATGTGGGAGGATGGTGTTATAGAGTGGTATCAGAACATGGTGCACCCCTTGGAGTGGATGGGCAGAATATGGTTGTCATGCATGCATGTAGGTTGTATAATTGTTTGATGTGTATGCATGGTGATGGTTATTGTTTTAGTTGTGTTGTCATGTAGAATTTGAAGGTGTTGTTGTTGGGATGTGTTTGTCGTGAATGCATGTCGGTTGAATATGATTTTGTTGTGTATGAATGTTGGCTATATAGATGTATGCATGCATTGTCATGGTTATAGTTGTCGTGCATGAGGTCATGCTATGCAGTTTGTATGGTCACACATGGTAATTGGATGATGATTGATATGATGTTTATATACTGCTATGATTATGTTTATACATGTATTGTGCTAATATGGTTTATCTTACATATGAGATATCCTCCCTTGAACCATACTGAGGTATGTTGATTATGTTTATATTTTGGTTTAGCTAACATGGTATACTTGTAGGAAGAACATCAAAGATGACTAGAAAGATGGTAGACTACAATTCACGAGATTCTCCCTAAAGCAAGGAAAAGTAGGATCAAGTGGCTACAACGGGATTAATTGCAGGTATCAAGTTGCATGTATGATTTCCTTGCTATTTTTGGAATGCATGATACATGCATGTGTGTATTTGGTTATCTTGTTGTCATTGGCATGGTTTTGTCAGGTGTGACAACGGTTTTTAGCCTTGCCTTGAGTTTTTTGGATAGCCATTGTGTGATCAGGTTCTTTCATGTTGTTGAGCTGGATTGCGAGATGGTTTCGAAACTAAGTGGGGTGGTCTTAGGAGGAAACACAAGGCCTAGAAATCCATGGACCAGTGAAAGCGGGATTGCGATAAAGCCTATTGGCTTAGGGGGTCCTGACCCAGGTTCGGAGTTAGTTGCGAGAACCAATAAATTCCTACACTACTGACCCTTTTGGAAACAACCCGTGTAGCGCAGGCTGCAGTCTCACCTGAAGCAGTATGGGGGGATGTTAGAACCAAGTTTCTCCATCCAAAGACTAGTGTGATGTCTTCCAACGCCTCTGATTTACCTTCACACAAATCAATACATCCTTAAGGCACATTGCTGCAACTCTGTCAAACTAGCTTTTATACCTTCGCGAAGGTCTACGATTAGCCTATGCTGACCCTTAATAGTCAATCTATCTACTTACACATATTAGAAAGTAGTCCTAAATTAGGGTTCACACAAATTTACTTAAGTTATTAGTACGCATCATATAATTCATCAAAGTCTTCAAAAAAATACATAAACATACTTTTCGTACATCATTAACAGTTATTTAGTAAAATCACACAACATTCAACCAATATTTCATAAAACACATCATTCATCGATAACATATAATATTAACAACAATAAACAGAAATACACAATAATTCTTCAGAAACTGCCTTTCTTGATCTTGAATTTAGGATTACAGACTCAAAACTACCATGCGCACTCAGCTGTAGGGGTCCGCGCACTCAGCTACGAACTCTACCTAGGCCTCCGCGCACTCAGCTGCATAGCCGTTCTTCTCCTATCTGACCCACTTCTCTTTGTTATCACTTCTCTTCTATCGACCCATTGCTTTTCATCACATCCAAGACATGTCTTAGACTCTATGGATCTCAAAACCGACTCAAACTTTACATAAAACAAGGGGCTAAACCCCTTTGACTCCTAATCCTCTACGTGCTTCACATCCACAATTCGCAGAGACTTTACATTAATAACAAAATTGTATCAAAACTTGGGTTATCTTAACCCCAAAACTGACCCAAGGGAGCCCATCCCATCAGAACCTAATTGTGTATGCCATCGTTGAGCCTAGGAATCCTTCTGTGAATGGTGAGATATATGGTAAAGCCTAGAGGGTGGAGACAGACAAATTCCTCATGGCTTAGGTTGAGAAATCCAAAGGCATCCTTTCTTGTATAGGCCTAGTGATCCCCCTAAACCAGTATGTGGTGGGATTGTGGTAAAGCCTGGTAGTGTATGTTTCTTGTTTGGGCCTAGGAATCCCTTGGCAAGATTGTGGTAAACCCTGGTTGTATAAACGAGGGCTTGGGCCTAGGAATACCTTGGTGGATTGCTGTAAATCCTGAGGAAGCCCTCGTTGTTTTATTGTAAGTCCCATATTCATGCTTGGAATTTGGCATGAGGGTGATTGGTTGAAAGAAAGATTTGGTTCAACCCAATCTATGGTCGGGTGGTACATGGAAGTTCTTGACTTGGTTGCATTTTACATATGTTAATAAGAGCTCTTTTCCTTTTGTGTATTATGTGTAAATGTGTTTGTTATTATGTGGTTATAATGGTTGTTCTATCATTGTTATTATGCTGGTTATAGGCATGGTTTATGACAGACTTGAGTCATGGCTCTCATCTTGTTTTGTTTCGTTAAATGAAATGTTAATAAGCACATGCCGTAATACATGATAATCCAAATATTGTGAGAGGGTATCCGACCTTCTTGAGGATTCTCAGATAAGTATGGAGTCCCTATGCTCAAATGTGTTTAATGACTTGTAGATTACATGTTCATGATGTGTTTTACCAAATGTCTGTCATGGATAGGTCTTGTCAGATCTGGTCCTTGCTCAAGTTTTGCATTAGAGGCCTTGTCATCCTGTTATGTATCATTTCTAAGAGTTTGATCAAATTCTAGGCATATGCCTGAGTCATGGCCCTAAAAAAATGGTTCATAATCCAAAGTCAGTGGCATAAAAATGCCTGAAAAGGGCCACAGTTGCATGGATGCCTTGCTATGGGAGTGACTGTTGGGTCCTAGTTGCATGGAAGGCTTGTCATGGGAGTGACTGGAGGTCTAGCTCAAAAAAACATCAAGTTGGCTCAGGGGTTGGACACCTAGAGGGGTTGGTCAGATCCTGAAGGTTTTCAAGCTCCCGAGGAAGGTCAAATTGGTCTTATCTTGTTGGTTCCACTTACTTAACTATACATGGGGAGTTGAATCATATCATAGTAACTCTTCGTCACACGTTTACCCCGTTGGACCGGTTAGCTTGGGTAAATGTGGGAGGATGGTGTTATAGAGTGGTATCAGAACATGGTGTACCCCTTGGAGTGGATGGGCAGAATATGGTTGTCATGCATGCATGTAGGTTGTATAATTGTTTGATGTGTATGCATGGTGATGGTTATTGTTTTAGTTGTGTTGTCATGTAGAATTTGAAGGTGTTGTTGTTGGGATGTGTTTGTCGTGAATGCATGTTGGTTGAATATGATTTTGTTGTGTATGAAAGTTGGCTATATAGATGTATGCATGCATTGTCATGGTTATAGTTGTCGTGCATGAGGTCATGCTATGCAGTTTGTATGGTCACACATGGTAATTGGATGATGATTGATATGATGTTTATATACTGCTATGATTATGTTTATACATGTATTGTGCTAATATGGTTTATCTTACATATGAGATATCCTCCCTTGAACCATACTGAGGTATGTTGATTATGTTTATATTTTGGTTTAGCTAACATGGTATACTTGTAGGAAGAAGATCAAAGATGACTAGAAAGATGGTAGACTACAATTCATGAGATTCTCCCTATAGATCATATGGGAAACATGGTGATGGGTACTCTCCAGACATAGCATACACATTGAGAAGTTTGAAGGAAAAAATAAGAAGTTCCAAAGCAAATATTGACAAAATCATTCACGACCAAGAGAATAAAGTAGAGGTTAATGCAATTATCCTTCGTAGTTTGTTAGATTTGCAGAGACAGGGATTGCTTAGGATCAATCATGGAGAGGAGAATAAGACTAATGGAGCATATGCGAGTAGGTCTCATGGTGGGAACATGTCAGATAGGGATGACACGATCAGAGATGGAAGGTTCTTGGACACACCTGATAGGAGAGGTGATGGACACAAGTTCTATTATAGTTCTCGTTCTGACAGGTATCATGGTTATCACCATTATCATCCTTACAGGAGGAATGACAGGGGATATTTGCTAGAGGAGTTCAAGAAAGCTAAGCCACCTACCTTTGATGGAGATTTGAAGAATGCAGAAGATGCAGAGGCATTCGAAAAGAACAAGACCCCAGATGCAGGTGAGAAAGAAAATGTTGCACCATACAAGAATTTTAATGGACCTCAGCTTGGAGAACAACAGAACAAAGGTGACGGTAGGAGACAATTGCAGTGTTGGACATGTGGTAAGGAGCATCTTAAGAAGGACTGTCTGTAGAATCAGGGTGGTAGGCCTCAGATTTACAGTGCATAGGAAGCACAAACATTTGGGGATGTTGGGCAGAGCATTCCACGGATCTATGCAACATTGGATAATAGGCAGACAAATCATGAGGCACCTATTATCGAGATAGATGTTAAGCTTTGTGATCAAGTTGTTTATATTTTGATTGACTCTGAATCTAATTGTAGTTATATTAATCCTGACCTGGTGGATAAGTGTGGTTTGAATAAATAAGTGCATGAAAATTCTTGGTTAGTGCAGTTGGCTACAAGTACAAAGAAAATAGTTCATCTTTGGATAAGAGCTTGTGCATTTGAGTTGAATGGTATGCCCACATCAATGCATTTGAATGTGCTTCCATTGGGAGCATATAGTATGTTGTTGGGTATGGAATGGTTGTATATTCATAGGACTAAGGTGGATTGTTATGACAAGGCTATTGAGTGCTTGGATGACAATGGAGAATAAAGTATCTTGCAGGGTAAGAAGAAGAAAACATCAGTTAGAATGGTTACAACTATGCAGGAAAAGTGTAATCGCAGGAAAGGGTGTGTGTTATTTGCAGTACATATTTCCAGTGATAAAGGTAAGTATGTCGAGGATGTAGAGGTATTGTGCAGGTACCCGATTTTACAACATTTTCATATTGTATTTCTCACAAAAATTTCAGAGTTGTTGCCTCATAGGGAAGTGGACATTTCCATTAAGTTGGTACCAGGGGTATCACCAACATTAAGGGCACCATACAAGATGAGCACACTAGAGTTAGTAGAGTTGAAGTTGCTGTTGAAGGAAATGCTTGACAAGGGATACATTAGGCTAAGTGTAACCTTGCGGTGCACCAACATTGTTCATAAAGAAGAAGGATGGTACTCTTAGGTTGTGCAATGACTATAGACAGTTGAACAAATTAACCATCAAGAACAAGTATCCGTTGTCGTGGATTGATGATTTGTTTAACTAGTTGAAGGGAGGAGCAGTGTTCTCAATACCATAAGGTATGCATCAAAGAAGAGGATATTTACAAGACTACTTTCCGGACCATGTGTGGACATTATGAGTTTATTGTAGTTCCATTTGATTTGACTAATGCTCTAGCTACTTTTATGTGCTTTATGAATAGTGTGTTGTGTCCTTATCTGGACAAGTTTATTATTGTGTTCATTAATCATATATTGATATATTCTAAGAATGAGGAAGAACATGCCAAACACTTAGCAACAATGTTGAGATTTCTAAGGGAACATCAATTGTATACCAAGCTTAGTAAATGCAACTTTTTTCAGACAAAGGCACATTACTTGGGGCCTGTAGTTTCCAAGGAAGGGATAATAATGGATCCACAAAAGATAAAAGATATCATGGAATGGGCGTCTCCTAGGAATGTGGATGAGGTAAGGTCATTTATGGGGTTAGTAGGTTATTATAGGAGGTTCATCAAGAACTTGTCACATATTACTTATCCTATTACATCGTTGCAAAGGAAAGGTAATAAATTTTAATGGATAGAGGAATGTGCAACCAATTTTGAGTAGTTGAAGCTGTTGTTGACAAAAGATCAAGTTCTAAAGATTAAAAATCCAAATAAAGAGCTTGTAGTGTGTACAAATTCTTGCAAGAGAGGACTTGGTGGAGTCTTTATGCAAGAGGGATAGGTGGTATGTTATGAATCAAGGAAACTGAATGAGCACGAGAAAAATTATGTTACACATGATCTTGAGTTGGCAGCGATCATCCATGTTTTGAAGATGTGGAGGCACTATATTCTTGGCAAGAGGTTTGTACTAATGAGTGATCATAGTGGATTTAGATACTTGTTTGACCAACCGAATATAAATGTTAGTAAAGCTAAATGGTTGGCCACGATCAATGAGTTTGATTTCGAGATCAGGTACATTAAGGGAAAGTAAAACAGGGTTGCAGTGCAGGTGAATCATATAGCAGCTATGAGTTCTTATGGGACATATCTACAAGATCAAATGTTATAGGCAGGACAACAGGATGACAGGTGCAGGGAGCTTAGGCATAGGTTATAACAGGGTACATGTGATCATGATGTGGACTATTGTCTCACAACAAACGATTTGATTAGATTTAGGGACAAGATCTATGTGTCGGATAACAGTGAGCTCAAGAAGCTTATCTTGAAGGAATTTCATTTTAAGCCATATTCATGTCATCTAGGATATTATAAGACTCTAACAATGATGAAGAAGTTCTACTACTGGCCAGATCTGAAGAAGGAAGGGGCAGAGTTTGTGGCTAGCTGTTTGGACTGTCAACATGTAAAAGCAAAGTGTAAACTAGTGACATAGCACATGTCTTCATTAGAGATACAGTGAGGCGCATGGTGTACCAAATAAGATTGTGTAAGATAGAGATGCCAAGTTCACTTCTAGATTCTGGAAAGAGTTGTTTGTAGGTTTGGGTACAGAGTCAACCTTCAGCACAACTTATCATTCGTAGATAGATGGGCAGATAGAGAGGGTCAACAGAATATTGGAAGACATGTTGAGGATGTATGGGATGCATCAACATCAAAAAGTGGGAAGATTATCTACCTCTGGTTGAGTTTGCTTACAACAATGGGTATCAGACTCATTGAGGATGAGTCCGTTTGAGGCACTGTATCGACGGAGTTGTAATACTCCTATTAGTTGGAGTGATCCAATGAACAGGGTGTTGATAGGACTAGATATGTTGGCAGATATGGAACAATAAATGCAAATTATCAAGAAGAATCTAAAGGCAACATAGGAAAAGCAAAAAAGTTATGCAGATCAAAACATTTTGTTTAAGGAGTTTCAGGTTGGGGAACACCTGTACGTGCACATCAAGCCCAAGAAGAGATCCTTGAGGATTGGGTCATGTACCAAGCTGGAACCTCAGTTTTTTGGGCCTTTCTAGATCCTTGAGAGTATTGGACTAGTGGCCTACAGAGTTGCACTGCCTCCGACAATGAAATTCCATGATGTTTTCCTTACTTAAAAGATATGTAAAGGATGTTGATCATGTTATTGATTGGTCTGTATTTCAGGTGGAGCCAGAAGGAGAATTCCAACGAAACATCAGTGTATTTTGCAGAGAAATATGCTCATGCTACAGAATAAAGCAATCAAGCAGGTTAAAGTGCAGTGGAAGCACTTTGGGCCTGATGAAGCTATATGGGAGATGGTCGATCAGATGCGGGCTATGTATCCTTCATTGTTTATCGATTAAGGAAAAATAGTTTTGGTATACGTATACATGTATATGGATGTAAATATCGCCATGAGTTGTGTTATAAAGCTCCAATAAGCAGTGTGGTTGTCATGTTGGTTTGCTTTTCAACATTTTGTTCATTGTAAATACTGCATTGAGCTAAGTTATAAAGCTCCATGGGTAGTATGTTTTGATTTTCAGCGGTCTTGTTGGTTGTAGGTGTCATTGAATGCCAATGACAATGTTCCCCTAAAGGGGAGGGGTTTGTAACAACCTCGGGTTTAAAATTCCATGTAATAAAGTTAATAAAGGTGAAATAAGACCAAGGTCATGGGACACTTATTCCAAGTTGAATGTTTGGATAAACATCCTAGTGTGGGTGTTCATTCGGTTTAAAATGGATAAGGGGAAATTGGAAAAGGAAATGGAAAAGGATTTGAAAAGGCAAGAGGCATTAATTGGAATTTTATTTATGAAAATAATGAAAATTAGGAGAAAAGGAAGGTGTAACACCATCATCCCACATTTACCCAAGCTAATCGGTCCATTGGGGTAAACATGTGATGAGAGGCTACTATGATGTTATTTGATTCCCCAAGTACAATTAAGGAAGTGGAATTGAAAAAATACGATCAAACTGACCTTCCCCAGGAGCTACAGACCCTTCAGGAGGTAACTAACCCTTCTAGGTGCTTAACCCCTGAGAAAACTTATCTTTTTACTGTCCTAGAGCCTCAGTTGCTCCCATGACAAGGCATGCATGTGACCAAAGCCTTCTAGTCGCTCCCACAACAAGGCATGCCAACAATTGTGGACTGTTCCGGGTAGTTATGAGCCAACGACCCTGGATTTTGTGCCACTTTTTCAGGACCAGGACTCAGGCCACTGCCCAAAACTTCATGAAACTTTCAGGAATGATAAATGACATTGAAACAAAGGTACTAATGCAAACACTTGAGTAAGGACTTAACTAGACCCCTACAAGCCATGACAGACATTTCGTCAAACATGTCACGTTATCTACAGGTCATAATACCAGATATAAGCATGGGGGTCTCATACTTATCTAAGATTCGTAAAGAAGCATTGTTGCCATATCACAATAGTTGCATTATCATCTATTAGGTGATATATTCATTGTACATTCATTTGCAAATCAACACATGATGAGATCCATACATCAAGTTTGTCATTTACAAATCAAAACATGATGAGATCCATACATCAAGTTTTTCATTTGCAAATCAAAACATGATGAGATCCATACATCAAATTTTTCATTTGTAAATCAAAAAATGATGACATTGTGTGGTCTAAAATGCGGATGCAAATTAGAGTTTAATTTACTGTCAACACGGGAAGGTAAACTTAGAAGTGCTTATCTAAAATATATAGATCTAGAAAGATTCCTAATTTGTCCAAGATCTTAAAGTTCCCTTACAGGAACATATTCATTAAGATCTCTTTCAATAACTAATCAAGCTTAGATCTAACAATTGTCTGAGATCTATGATTCTCTTACAAGAACATGTTCTACAAGATTTCTTCCAACATTAGAACATCTAATAAGAAATTAAAAGCTGAAATGAAATAAACCTAGATCTAATAATTGTATGAGATCTTACGGTTCTCTTACAAGAACACCTTCAAATAAGATTCTTCCAATATTAGGAAATTTAACAAAACTTGAAAGCTGAAATCAAACAAAAACATAAAATAAATTATAAACAAATAAGCATGCAAGTGAGGCCATGGGGGCCCTCCATAACTCCACAAGCACACTACTTCAATGGAGACTCAGATGTAGAAACAAAATTGAAGTATGATTCTTTATTTCAAAATGAAGATTCTAAGATTACAAAAACTTCCAGATTACCAATGGAGGAGATTGTACTCCTATTTATACGATGGGATGAGTAACAAACTCATAATGATCATCCACTAATCTACTTTCCCATTATTACAAAATATGATCCCACAAATATCTCAATAAATCTCTCACATATCTTGGATAAGATATGCCAACCAAATCCTCCATGATCTTCTCCTTAGGAATTGGATAAGATATGCCAACCAAATCCTCCATGCTTTTCTCCTTGGGAATTGGATAAGATATGCCAACCAAATCCTCCATGCTTTTCTCCTTAGGAGTTGGATAAGATATGCCAAAAATCCTCCATGCTTTTCTCCTTAGGAATTGAATTGCATAATTATCTCCTTAATATGGTGGAGGAGATATGGATAAGTCTCTTGGAATTAATTCTTCACATATTTCCTACACATCACAAAACTCACATATTCTTGAGATATATATAAAAATATGTATATTTTCTAATAATTAATCATAAATTCACTTGTAATACAAAAATGAATAAAATGGAAAATAAGAAGGTGAAACCCAAATGTATGTATGAAGATGATATGATAAAAGGTTAATGGGATGATGAAATGTAAGGAATAGTGAAGAAAAAGGTGGATGAAAATATGACATTTATGAGTCCCAACATCCTCCCCAACTGAACTTGTTGCATGTCCTCATGCAACCATGCATGGGTCTCTTTAAGAACATTTGGCATATTGAACTTTGGCTTTACATGATGATGTCTTTTAATAATGAATGTTTCCAGGATATGTGAAAGACATGAGTAACAACTTACATTTTCTTATGGTTGGTTCTTGTGTGACAACCATGAATACAAAGAATGTTGGTTCTTGTGTTAACAACATTCATTTCGTTTTCTGTTCTCTTTTCTTCAATAATAATGTAAACATTCACTTGAAATCATAATGTGCATAAGAAAGCCCTTTTGTAATATTAATGAAGCATGTCAATATTGCGTATGAAGCAAAGTGCAACAAAGTATCATTGGAAAATAAATGTTGGTGAATGGTAAATGAAAAAAATGGAGTGATAGTGGTGAAGAAATGGAATCATGGAAGTGAATATGTAGTGTGGTGAAGAAATGGAATCATGGAAGTGAATATGTAGTGAATATAGTTCTCCCCCCTCAACTGAATTGGTTGCATGTCCTCATGCAACTTGACATGGCTCATGAAAGGAAATGTAGCATGGTGAGGGAATTTTCCAAAATATTCAAATTAGCATATAAGAAATTGCATGATTAAAGATTTGAAAACAACATACCTCTACTTACCTAAGAATGATGAACTATGCAATAAGAATGTAGCTGCTGCTGCTGCTGGATCAGGAAAATGTGACTGATGTTGTTGTAACTGGATTCTGGGAGATGAAGGAATCTGAACTGTTGATGCTGAATCATGGAAAAGAGAAACGCTGAAAGTGGAACTGTGGTACTCTCATAGATCAGAATGAATGCTGCTGTAACTGCTGAGGGAGTTGTGAAAAAGTGTATAGTCTTCACCCGCTACAAACCCGATGGTACAATTCTAAACATGCGAATGAATGTGTCGATGTCGAGCATGAATAGAAATCATTGGATTACCAGCCATTGATGTATGCCGTTAACCAATGCGAGGCAACTCACCATCGATGTCAATGAGCGCCAAGGTACCTGAGTACATCTTGCGAAGTGCGAATGGATGTGTCGAGGTCGAGCCACTTGCAAGATCTGGAGATCAAGGGACATTGATGTATTCCCATGATCGCTAGCGAGAGAACTTGCCATTAAGGCATGCAAGCCTCTAGGTACTCAAAAGGAACTCTAGTCTATTTCCCAGATAAGGTGCTGATGTCGATGGGGCAAGACTTGTTGAAAGGTGGGCCTTAAGGAATCCCACATCAGTCAATGCGAGTTTCTACAAAAAGATTTGGTAGGAATATAAATGGAAAGAATTCATGGACAAGAAGTGTGGATGAGCATGGCGAGGAAAACAAGGCAATGTAATCATGGAAAGGGAATGAGTTTTATTCATCGTTGTAAAACAAGGAGTTGTAATCATGACGCAAAATGATCGTTGTGGAGTGGAAAATGTACAGTGAAGAATCAGCTCCTTCAAGCGTCCAAAAATGGATGTAAGGAAATGCATGGTGTATGAAGATGAACTCTTGTTGTGAAAAATGGATATGGAAATGTCATGCTTTATGGATTTACAATTGGTGGAATTCAAAATCCGCTTCAAAAAGGGAGGTGCAAGGTAGTGGTTGTGGAGTTAGATTTGTCTTTAGAATTTTTCGTGAATTGTAGTCTTTGGAAGACCAATTGTCGTCACAATGTAATCTCCTTATGATCACTTGATTATCCTGTAACCTGTAAAAGAAACTTGGCAGAAAGAAAACATAAGTGTGTTCAAGAAGAAATGGCCATTTCCTTCATGATTCTTACGCAAAAATTTCATACCAAATAAAACATATTAAGGACAATCAAAGTGTTGAAATTGACTTAATCATGATATTAAAATCAATCCATTCTTAAAATAACCATGAAAAGTAATACTCCCTATTTGGGTCAGATGAAATATACTTGGCAAAAAGATTGGTATTAGAAAGATCTGTTGTGGTCTGCATATTAGTATGTGATATAAAAGCATTCAACAAAAATATGTTATGCCAACTTGAAGCTATTGAAACAAGATAATCATCATTTATAGAATCCTCCCAATGTTTGATAAATCGATCCTCAAAATTTGTTTCCAAGTGTTCCATTTTTTTATTTTCAGACCTGCATGAATTTTGTGAATTTTTTTTTTTTTTTTTTAAATAAAAAAAACAAAAGAATGAAATTCAATTTTTTTTTTAATAACAAAATTAAAAAAATCATTTTTTTTAAATAAAGAAATTAATTAAAAACTAATATAGAAAATTTCTAAAAATAAATTAACACTAAAATGGATTTTATTTTTATTTATTTATTTTCAATATCCTAAAAAACACACAAAATCCTCTAGAATCAATGAAAAATCGGGCTTTTATGTAACTTTGAATTCCTCTGCATATTAATTGTAAAAACCGTTTTTTCTTCATGCAGTTACAAAAATAGGGTCCCGAAGAACCACAATTTCCTCTTAGACCGTTAAGAATTTAAGCAAACGATTCTGGGTTATATAATTCATTCTATTATGGAAAAAACCCATGTCTTCGTTTTTCTAGATTTGCCCTGGTTTGATCACAAACTTCTTTTCAAAACTGACGTTTTTAAGGGGTTGCGTTTTGAAGATGATCTTTTTCTCATTCACAAAATTCTTTATTGTTGCATTGCAGATTAGTTCTCGAGCAAGAGTATTTTTTTTGGAATAAATCAATAGATTTTCTGATCTTCCAGATCACATGAAGCGCGGGAAGAGAGCATACTAATCTCTTGATTTATTTTTATTTATGCAGGTTAGCGTGGATGGATAAAACACAATTAAGATCTGCAACAAAACCTTGCATTATCTACACTCTTTCTGCAATGTCACGGGGGAATTTAGACTCCCGAAAGACAAATCTTTTCGATAATCAGGCTCCTGGCTCACCCGTGATACAGAAACAAGACATAGAAATGCAAAGATGTGCCACTGAATTTATTCATGATGATTTATTTTTTTGAAAACAAAACTAAAAACTTCTAATGATAACGACTTCTAATGACTTCTAATGAGATCTCATTTTTATTTTTCTAATCTATTCTACATTAACTTAAAAGATGTTTTATTTTCTAAGTAAAAGCATGCTTCCAGTGAAGCCATCTACGGACTAAAAATTCGAACATGCTCACATCAAGATTTAAAAATTTTACATTATGTTTTGCAAGTATGTGAGAATCCTGTCTTAGAGTTGGCTCAAGGTTATTGTCCTTGCTCTCCAAGAAGTACTTGTTCAACATTGTCAAAGCCCTCATCCGTAGATGGATTAGTGAGAAATGGGGGGTTTAGAATGAAAACTGAATTTAAATTAACTATGTGCGAAAATGAAAAAAAAAAAGAATTCTCCAAACTTTGAACTCCTTTACGAACCTGCTGTCACCAAGTTCCACAAATTAGTCCATAAAAACAAATGCACAAGATAAATACTGAATCCTTCTAGTTGCACTTCCCCGGAAACGGCGCCAAAATGTGTGGTCTAAAATGCGGATGCAAATTAGAGTTTAATTTAATGTCAACCCGGGAAGGTAAACTTAGAAGTGCTTATCTAAAATATATAGATCTAGAAAGATTCCTAATTTGTCCAAGATCTTAAAGTTCCCTTACAGGAACTTATTCATTAAGATCTCTTTCAATAACTAATCAAGCCTAGATCTAACAATTGTCTGAGATCTATGATTCTCTTACAAGAACATGTTCTACAAGATCTCTTCCAACATTAGAAAATCTAATAAGAAATTAAAAGCTGAAATGAAATAAACCTAGATCTAATAATTGTATGAGATCTTACGGTTCTCTTACAAGAACACCGTCAAATAAGATTCTTCCAATATTAGAACATTTAACAAAACTTGAAAGATGAAATCAAACAAAAACATAAAATAAATTATAAACAAATAAGCATGCAAGTGAGGCCATGGGGGCCCTCCATAACTCCACAAGCACACCACTTCAATGGAGACTCAGATGTAGAAGAAAAATTGAAGTATGATCCTTTATTTCAAAATGAAGATTCTAAGATTACAAAAACTTCCAGATTACCAATGGAGGAGATTGTACTCCTATTTATACAATGGGATGAGTAACAAACTCATAATGATCATCCACTAATCTACTTTCCCATTATTACAAAATATGATCCCACAAATCTCTCAAGCATTTTTAGCTACTTTCCCATTATTACAAAATATGATCCCACAAATCTCTCAATAAATCTCTCACATATCTTGGATAAGATATGCCAACCAAATCCTCCATGCTTTTCTCCTTAGGAATTGGATAAGATATGCCAACCAAATCCTCCATGATTTTCTCCTTAGGAGTTGGATAAGATATGCCAACCAAATCCTCCATGCTTTTCTCCTTAGGAATTGAATTGCATAATTATCTCCTTAATGTGGTGGAGGAGATATGGATAAGTCTCTTGGAATTAATTCTTCACATATTTCCTACACATCACAAAACTCACATATTCTTGAGATATATATAAAAATATGTATATTTTCTAATAATTAATCATAAATTCACTTGTAATACAAAAATGAATAAAATGGAAAATAAGAAGGTGAAACCCAAATGTATGTATGAAGATGATATTGATAAAAGGTTAATGGGATGATGAAATGTAAGGAATAGTGAAGAAAAAGGTGGATGAAAATATGACATTTATGAGTCCCAACAGACATCCATAAATCAAGTTTGTCATAAAATAAGAAATGAACCAATATATTTAGCCATGAAATACCAAGGAGAAAAGCTATTATTAATGAATGCCAAATCCAAATAGGTATGGGACTTCCATGAACCACCTGACTGTAGATTGGTTGAACCAAATATTTCTTTCAACCAATCACCCCCGTTCCATATTCCAAGCATGAACGTGAGACTCAAAACCAAATTAAACTAGGTTTCTTTAGGCTTTACCACAATCCCCACTAGATCACTAGGCCCTAAACCAACATGGATACCAACAAATTTCTCCACCCACATCGTAAGGAATTTTATTGTCTCTTAGCCTCTAGGATTTACTGTATATCTTGCCATATAACGGTAGACTATTCCTAGGCCTAAGAAAGATTCCACCCTCCAGGATCTACCATATATCCTGCTATTCATCGATCAAGGATTTTTAGGCCTGGTCAAGGGCACACACCTCTAGGATTTACCACATATCTCACCATTCACTGGTTGAGGATTCCTAGGCCCACCGAGGCACACAAAATCCAACTTTACTGCAACCCCACCTTATCCGGTCAAGGAATTCCTAGGCCTTGCGTTATTTCTTTCAGAGACCACCTCAATTAGTTTCAAAACCATCCAGAAATCCATATCAACTAAATACAAGAGAACACATCACACCATTGATATCTAGAAATGGCAAGGCAAGGCTGAAGAAAATTGTTAGACTTGGCAAAACCCATGACAATGACATCGAGAGAACCAAGAACACACATGCATGTACAATGAATGCCAAATTAGAAAGGAAATCACACATGCAAGATGCGTGCAAGTAATCTCGTTGTAGATGCTTGATATTGCTCTTCCTTTCTTGACCTTTGCTTCCCTTTGCCTTCTTTTCTTTCCTTGATCCAATGCTAAAGTGCTCCAAGAAAACTCTAAGTGTCCAAGAGCGTGTGAGAGAGAGAATAGAGAGATAGCTCCAAAACTAAATTGATGAAAGGTACCAATTGATCCTCAAAAGCCTTTTTATTAATGAGGCCTCTATTTTCTTCAATTTTACATTATTTTCCTTCATTTTCCTCCCCACATGCAACCTGTGACCTTTCACCTTCCTTTTATCCTAATTTCCATTATTTTCATAAATAAAATGCCAATTAATGCCTCATGCCTTTCCAAAGCCTTTGCCAATTTCCCTTAGCCACAATAAACCAAATTAACACCCACACTAGGATATTTTTCCTGACATGCAACTTGGAATAAGTGTCCCACGACCTTGGTTATTATTTTTCCTTTATTAACTTTATTACATGGAATTTTGACCAGGGCTATTATAGAACCCTCCCCCTTGGGGAACATCGTCCTCGGTGTTCAATGCCACCTAAAACCAACAATACTGTTGAGAAGTAAAACATATTGCCCATGGAGCTTTATAACTTAGCTCGATGCAGAATTTACAATGATCAACCTGTTGAAAAGCAAACCAACATGACACATAACAACCATAACAAGCATAACAACATGACAACCATACCACTTATTGGAGCTTTATAACATAGCTTATGGCGGTATTTACATCCATATACATATGTACATATACCAAAAACATCACACCAAAACATATACCAAAAACATTCAGTCAACCAGTGAATAAATAAGGATACATAACGCACATTTGATCCACAATCTCCCATGTAGCTTCATTGGTTCTAAAATGCTTCCAATGCACTTTAACCTGATCGATTGCTCGGTTACAAAGCATGAGCATATTTTTCTGCAATATACACTGAGGTTCCGACTGGAATTTTCCATTTGGCTCCACCTGCAATATATACCAGTTAATCAGATGATCAAAATCTTTAACATACTTCTTACGAAATGACACATGGAAAATATCATGGACTTTCACTGTCAGAGGCAGTGCAAGTCGATGGGCTACTGATCCAATCCTTTCAAGAATCTTGAAAGGTCCACAAAACCGAGGTTCCATCTTAGCACATGATCCAATACTCAAGGAGCTCTTCTTGGGCTTGATGTGCAAATACACCTGTTCCCCAACCTGAAACTCCTTAAACAACCTTTTCCGATCTCCATAAATTTTCTGCCAATCCTACGCTTCCTTTAGATTATTCTTTATAACTTGCATTTCCTGTTCCATCTCTACCAACATGTCCGGTCCTATCAATACCCTGTTCACTGGAACAATAAAACTAATCAGAGTATTGCAACTCTACCCATAAAGTGCCTAACATAGACTCATCCTCAATGACTCCTCATACCCATTGTTATAAGAAAACTAAACCAAAATAAGGTACTCCTCCCATCTCCTTTTTTGTTGCATCACATACATCCTCAACATGTACTCTAATATCCGGTTGACCCCCTTTGTCTGTCCATCTATCTAAGAATGATAAGCTGTGTTGAAGCCCAACTCTATCCCCAAACTTGCAAATTACTCCTTCCAAAAATTGAAAGTGAACTTAGCATCCTTATCTGACACAATATTTCTTGGAACACTATGTAGCCTCACTACACCTCTAATGACAACCTGTGCTACATCAATAACTGAATAAGTAAACCTAACTGGAATGAATTGTGCTACCTTTGTCAACTTGTCCACCACAACCATGATGGAAGAATGTTGTCTAGATGTCCTCGGAAATCTTGTGATGAAATCCATGGAAATTACCTCCCACTTCCACCATGGAATCAAAATTGGCTGTAGTAATCCACCTAGATGCTTACATTGTGTTTTCACCTGCTGACAATCCAAAAATTTGGCCATAAACTCTGCCATCTCCTTCTTTAGATTCAGCTAATGATAAAACTTCTTCACTGTTGTCAATGTCTTCTGGTATACTGGGTGACCTGAATACAAGTTTCCATGAAAATTTTGCAAGATAGTCTTCTTTAGCTCACTATCATTTGACACATAGATCCTGTCCCTAAATATGATCAAACTGTCTACTGTAAGATGATAGTCCACATCCAGCCCACATGTACCCTGTTGTAACTTGTGCATAAGCTCCATGTACCTGCCATCCTGTGGTCCTGCCTGTAAGATCTGATCTTGTAAGTATGTCCCATAAGAACCAATAGTTTCTATTTGATTCACTTGTACTTTCCTGCTAAGAGCATCTACAATGATGTTTTCCTTTCCCTTAATGTATTAGATCTCAAAGTCAAACTCACTAATCGGGGCCAACCATCTAGCTTGCTTGGAATTCAGATTCATTCTGTCAAATAGATACCTCAATCCACTGTGATCACTCATCAATACAAACCTCTTGCCAAGAAGATAGTTCCTCCACATCTTCAATGCATGGATGATCACTGCCAACTCAAGATCATGTGTTGGATAATTCTTCTCATGCTTATTCAATTTTCGTGACTCATAACACACTACCTGTCCTTCCTGCATTAAGAATCCACTAAGTCCTCTCTTACAGGCATTTCTAAACACCACAAACTCTTTGTCTAGATCTGCAATCTTTAACACTGGAGCATTTGTCAACAGCTGCTTCAACTGTTCAAAACTTGCTGCACATTCCTCTGTCCATTCAAATTTCCTACCTTGCCTTTGAAGTTACATAATAGGATATGAAATGCGAGAGAATTTCCTGATGAACCTCCTATAATAACTTGCTAGCCCCATAAATGATCTTACCTCATCCACATTTCTAGGAGTTTCCCATTCCATGATAACTCTTATCTTCTCTGGATTCACTGTTATGCCTTCCTTGGAAACAAAATGTCCCAAGTAATGTGCCTATGTCTGAAAGAAACTGCACTTGCTAAGATTGGCATACAACTAATGCTCTCTCATTAATATCAACAATGATGGTAAGTGCTTGACATGCTCTTCCTCAATTTTAGAATATATGAAGATGTCATCAATTAATAGGATAACAAACTTGTCCAGATAAGGGCACAATACACTATTCATTAAGCACATAAAAGTAGCTGGAGCATTATTTAAACAAAATGGAGCTACAACAAACTCATAATACCCATACTTGGTCCTAAAAGTTGCCTTGTAAATGTCCTCTTCCTTGATGCGTACCTAATGGTATTCTGATCTCAGATCAATCTTCGAGAAAACTGTTGCTCCCTTTAACTAATCGATCCTCAGAAACAGATACATGTTCTTGATGGTTACCAGATAGCCTGGGAGTACCATCCTTCTTCTTAAAAAACAACACCGGTGCACCCCAAGGTGATATAGTTGGCCTAATGTATCCCTTGTGAAACATTTCCTTCAACTGTAACTTCAACTCTACTAACTCTATTGTGCTCATCCTATACGGTGCCTTCGATGCTGGTGTTGCCCCTAGTACAAACTCAATGGAAAAGTCCACTTCCACATGAGGCGAAAACTCTGAAATCTCTACTAGAAACACATTTTGAAACTGCTGCAAGATCAGGTACCTACTAAATACCTTGGCATCCTCAACATCCTTACCTTTGTCACTAGAAATATGCATTGCAAATAACACACACCCTTTTCTGCGAGTGTGCTTTGTTTGCATAACAGTCACCATTCTAATTGATGTTGCCTTCTTCTTACCTTGCAAGATTCTCTGTTCTCCATTATCATCTAAACACTCAATGACCTTGTCATAACAATCTACTTTGGTCCTATGAAGATAAAACCAACGCATACTCAAAAGCATACTATATGATCCCAACAAAAATACATTTAAATAAGCTGAGGTAGGAATACCATTCAAATCGAATGCACAAGCTCTTACTGAGTGATACTCTCTCTTCTTTGCACCTGTAGACAACTGCACTAACCAGGATTATGCATGCACTTCTTTATCCAAACCACACTTATCCACAAGGTCAGGACTAACATAACTATAATTAGATCCAAGGTCAATCAAAACGGAAACAACTCCATCACAAAGCGTACCATCCATCTCGATAGCTATTGCCTAGTGATCTACTTGCTTGTTATCCAACACTGCATAAATCCATGGAATATTTTGCCCAACATCCCCAACTGTCTGTGCTTCTTGTGCACTGTAAATTTGAGGCCTACCACCATGATTCTGTGGACAATCCCTCTTAATATGCTCCTTACCACATGTCCAACATTGCAACCGTCTTGTACCATCACCTTCATTTTGCTTCCCTCCATGTTGCGACCCATTAAACTTCTTGTAAGGTGCAACATTTTCTTTCTCACCTGCATCCCGAGGCCTTGTGCTTTTTGCTACCATTTATCTTTAGCTTTATCTTTCCCTTTCCAACCTTGTTGAGATTTTGTCTTATGCTTTGGCTGCTCATAACAATGCTTCAATTTTCCAATAACTTCCTCAAGTGACTGAGGCTCATCATGTTCAATCCAATCTCTAAATGATAATGATAATCCACTAACAAATCTCTTAACTTTGGCCTTCTCATCCTTAAGATACGTTACATACCTCAATAACTCCACGAAATTAGTCGTGTACTCCTCATCTGTCATCAACCCCATATTTAGCTAATAGAATTCCTTGACTTTGTTGTCGTAGTACCTCTCTGATAAGTACTTCTTCCTGAAAATTCTCTTGAATTCATGCCAACTCATGTCTTATGTCTTGATGTCTCTAACCCGCTTCACATTTTCCCAGTAGATGTTTGCTTTCCCTTTGAGGCTGAAGATAACTATTTTGGCCTTCATATTCTCTATGTATTCATGCAACTCAAAGAATTTGCTCACCATGCCTCTTCATCCTTTGAATTCTTCAAATCTTCATTAAAGGTAGGTGGCTTTGCTTTCTTAAACTCATCTGGAAAATATCCCCTGTCACTCCTCCTATAAGGATGATCACAATGAAGATCATAGTGCTTGTCAGAACCAGAAATAGAATAAAACCTGTGTCTATCACCTCTCTTATTTGGAGTATCCAAGAGAATGCCATCTCTGGTCGTGTCATCCCTATCCAACCTGTGCCCACCATGAAACCTATTGCCATATGCCCCATTAGTTTTGTCCTCCTGCCCATGGTTGATCCTAAGAGGTCTCTGTCTCTGGAATTCTGACAAAATCTGAAGGATTACTGCATTGAATTCTCCTTGTTTCTCATGTGCCTGAATTATCTTGTCATTATCTACCTTGCAACTCCCTATGTCTACCTTCAAGCTTCTCAATGTGTCTGCTAAGTCAGAAGAGTTCCCAATACCATGTTTCTTATCTGATCCATAGGGAGAGTCTCGTGACTTGTAGTCTACCATCTTGCTAGTCATCTTTGATCTATTTCCTACAAGTATACCATGTCAGCTAAAACCAAAACATAACATAATCAACATACCTTAGTATAGTTCAGGGGAGGATATCTCATCTACAAGATCAACTAGATTAGCATGATACATGTATAATCATAATCACATCATCATATAACACCAGTTTAACCACTATCAAGTTATCAATGCCTGATCATACCAACCACATACCATGACTTCATGCATGACAACTACAACCATATCAATGTTTTCATAACAATACATAAGTACTGACATGCACAACCAATGCATAACCGACATACACTCATGATGACCAAATCCAACAATACACCATACACTTTCACATGACGACACCATTGCAACCATGCCCACCACCATGAATACACAACAAGTACATAGACCACAAGCATAGAGAACATATATATGCAATTGACATGAATATATGACCAACACACCACCCATCCAGTCCAATAGGTGAACCAAGCTTTGATACCACTCTATAACACCCTCCTCCCACATTTACCCAAGCTAATCAGTCCACTGGGGTAAACATGTGATGAGAGGCTACTATGATGTGATTCAAATCCCCAAGTACAATTAAGGAAGTGGAACCGACAAAACACAACCAAACTGACCTTCCCCAGGAGCTACAAACCCTTCAGGAGGTAACCAACCCTTCTAGGTGCTTAAGCCCTAAGATAACATAAGGCATCTACAAATAATTGAGCAAATGTGAGAAGGTAGATGGCTTAAATTTAACTTCAATGAAGGAATGAGTGAAAGAAAGAAATCATGGATGAGACAAAACAACAAATGGATGCAAAAATGGAATATTTACCTCAATGAATGTTCCATAAATAGAAAAGATTTAAAGAGTTTTGTTAAGGAGAAATTTCGTAAGCATATATGGGGAAAAGAGTTGGGTAGAAAGAAGTACTACTATGTCCAAGAATTCAACCCCACTTGTGATCTCCAACAAAAAAAATTACATTGGTGCTAGTATTCCATGGAGAGCAAAGATTCTTATTGCTCAATTAAGAACTAACTCGCATAAACTACGATGCGAAACATGTCGATGGAAATGACCTAAAGAAGTTTGGGAAGAATGAATGTGTACTTTTTGCATTTCTGGGGCAGTGGAATCGGAAAAACATTTCATTTTGGAATGTGATGATTTTAGAGACATTAGAGACTGTTAAGTAGTACGTTAACATTGGTTCCTTCACATTGTCTTTTCATTGAGGTGATTGTTAGAAGGTTGGGTTAGCTCATCATTAATTTGAATAATAAGAGGATTGAGTTACAAAAGGAAAAAAGTAGGGAAGATAATGGTCCCATAAACTATATCTAGTCTCATGGATGTTAAAATTTCATAATAAAAATAAAATAAAATACAACAAAAAGAACTAAAACATAAACCATGCATTTTAAAAACCCCACGGTTGATGACATAAATAATGAATCAAAGGTTCCAACAACTGCTCCATCCTCAGTCTTGTTATAAACCTGCAATTAAATAAAAAGTGTAATAAGCATCGCCAACCTTTGATCTCTGGAGCGATGATAGGTTTATGAAATGGTCCAATTGCTAGTTCAATTCGTTGGACAATTGCGTTTTTTTGGGAAGTGGAAGTGTCTAAATTTAAATAAACTATTACGTAGTGGTACTTTTACAAGCCAACAAGTGGTGAATTGGTTAGGTTGTTTGGATCAAGGGTTAAAATTGACGCTCGTCTACCCGTTTTTGGCCATTTTGACCATAAAATATAATTTATTGCAAAATAAACCCGTCATTGTTAACTAGCTAATTATTTATAAAGGTGTCAAAATGACGGGTAGGTAAGAAAATCGGAAGTTTCAATTATATATACATATTTTATTTATATATTTATTTACTCCAGGCTGGCGCACTTCATCTCTGGAATTCTGCATTTAATCCATCAGATTTGATGTCAGGTGATTCGATTTATCTATCACATTGGGTGCAACTCAAAGAAACCAATATTGAACAGAATATTGATTTCCGATTATGGTACTGAACAAAATTTTATAGATGCCAGAGGAATCTCTTTGACTCAAAAATTACATCGAAGCTCACATAAAAGGCTGGAAGACAACTGTTGCAAGAAAAGTGGGTTTGATAGTTGCGTTTACCATTGTCGATTCTTTGTTACTTGATCCATGCCTTGAAATTCTCTAAATACAGAAATACAAGCACTCTAGCATTCAGGGAAGAAATAAGCATTTCTCCGAGTAAAGGCTTCTCTGGATTTGGGCTAATAACATGGTGTTTAGGTATGCCCAACTTTCCCTCCTCGCTGTTTCTCTTGCGATAGAAGCAATGCATGATGGGTGTTTGAGGTTTTAAAGATAAGACCATTTGTAAATTTGTTTGTTAATTTATTTGGACCAACAACAGTCTTGAATCCTAAGGTGGGTTTGGTTGGCAAAGAACATTTTCAAGAAGGGGCTCTGCCAGGGACTTAAGGGAAAAAAAATTGGAATATGTCACTTCTCTTTTCCTCTGTGTTTTTAGGCCAATCTTGCAATGCTATTTTCATTGCATTTCATTCAGAATACAACATCTTTATCTTAATCATCCTTAAAAAAAATAGACTAGGTTAGTTGAGATCATAGTTGATAATATCTCCAAGTTACTCCCAAGTCAAACTCTCCTGGGACAAGTTAGCTAGACATTCCAAGTTTGAATCTACAAAATAGTTGTTTTTTTGTGAGTATTTTACTTACATCAACTACAATAAAAGTTTTCCAATGGGTGCTGGAGAACACATGTCCAACATTGATAATTTTCTAACCAATGCCAAAAAGGTGAATGTCAATTACAGAACAACACATCTAAATACTTAAAAATTGCACTTTGAATGACATTTCTAAAAGATAAATTCTCAGAAGAAACCAACTTGAAACCACTTCTTTGCAAAAGAGCAAAATTTTATTTCAGTGGAATTCCTTTATCAGTTAAAATCTTGCGTTAATGTGTATTAATTAAATAGAAATTAGTTGGTTTATTTGGAGATTAATTTTTATTTAGTTTAAATTTCATATATAAAATATAGAAAATTTGAAAATGGAAATAAAGTATAAAGTTTCACTGTTACAAAAAATATCCAAACTCACCAAATTTTACAATAATTTGATAACAGAGTCATATGATCTCAACTCAATCATATTCTATAAAATCGAGATAACATCCTATCATATTATTGAACAAATAATAATATCCAACATGTAAATTGGTCCAACTATATCCAATTTAGCATTAAAATAAAAATATAATAATATACAAATTGTCAATTGACTTTTTTTAGATAGTTGGGAGGAATGATTGTTATACTTCCTACAATGTTTCAATTCTTACAAGTGACATGTTGAATTCATATTGAGTATATTATTGTAATGGTTTCCAACTTTGTTACATAGACTTGAACCCTAAACAATATTTTATTCTTGCCCACATGAAATATTATTTACATGAAAAATAAAATCCATCAATTATTTATTTAAATGAGACATATACAAAGAAACTGTGTCTTCCTCTAATGTATTGATATTTTTGTTTGTTAGCATTCCCTTCACATATTCGCATGAAATGTATATAATGTATTTTGTGGATTATTGTAAAGGGTCAATCTCATAAACCCATCTTGTATCTTTTTAATAGCTTCTACCAATATAAAATATCATCTCTCACTATGTGGCTCATTTAGTTCTCCCATTATTGAGCTAGAATAGGTCTGCTTAGAAGTGGGAAGAGTTTCATATTGCTTTGGATGAATTATCTTCGACCTAATGTGAAAAGCGGGAACTTTCAACTTGATGAAGAAGATTTGATCATTAGATTGCATCACTTTCTTGAAAAAAGGTAGATTGTATGACCTTATACTTTTTGTAAATTGGAGAAAATTTGATAAAAACATATATCTATAAAAATGGACATCGATATAAACGATGAATTTGTTACATTAGATTGTTAGGGTTTTTCTTATTCAAGTTATGGAGTGTTTTTCTTATGAGAATATGACACTCTATAACTCCATAAATATAGGTTTCGCTAATATGGAGTTATGAGAATATTCATTCTAGTGCCAACCTATTTAGTTATGGAGTGTCATATTTAGAATATTTAGTTAAAATGTTTCAAATATTCTAAAATATTCTAAATTATGTGACACATGCTGCCAGTGAAAGTAAAATAGCGAGCTCACTTGAGTTTCTTGCTTTGACAACTGTTACTTAATTTTTATCCCTATTATATATTATGAATTCAAACACATTGGCTTGATTTTCACAATTTTTCCCCTCATTAATATCCATGCTTACAAAATTCATTTTTTAAAATGTTTTTAATTGATGAAATGAAATTCATATATCTAATTAATTTATTTTTATTATATAGGGATTATATATTAAAAATGTAAAAAAAGACGAATTTTCGGAGTATGTTTTTATAGAAAAAGTATTATGCAAAGTAGAAATAAATATTAAAAATCATGTGAAGGGTGATTTCAAAATAACACCTTCATAATTTTTTTTTGTGATAAGTAAGGGACCAGTCAAATTTAACCCCTGGTTTGGATACTAAGGACGAAATCGTGGTTTGAAAAACAACTATTATGCAGTGGTGATTTTACAAGCCAACAAGTGGTGAATTGGTTAGGTGGTTAAATCATGGATTACCAACTCAGATATATTTGGAAGGCAGGTAAGCTTTAACTTTGTTGTTTTGACAGAGGCCTCTAGATGCAACACTCCACTAAGATGTATAATGGTGCCATTCTTGTCCTTTTCAACATTGTTTTATGATGGCATTGCCCCAATCCATCAGTGTTACCTCTTCACCTTCTGAGACAGCAACTGCATCAACACCATCCACCCAGGTTTTTTTTTTTTTTTTGGGTAAGTAGTTGCTTTTTCCCAGGGACAATGAAGCTACGACACCATCGGAGTGTGTTGTTGGCTGGAATCCTTGCACCATAGCTCTGATTGGAAGCATTTGGTTATGAGGTAAGTCCTTTGTTCTGGTGAAAATGTATGCGAATGATCTAATGGAATGTTTCCTGCTGGTGATTTTCGTCTTTGGTGCTATCTTGCTCTTACATCTCATGATTAGTGATTTAAGGAGGATGTGGATGCATAGATAAGCACAGGAAAGACACTCAATACATTCGTTGGAGGTAATAGTAGAAGGGGGTGTTGTCTCTGCTGTTTGGGGCCGCGCTTCCCCAGGATAAGGTGTTTGATATATCTGGTTTTTATGGTGTAGGGGGTTGAAATCGGAAGGGAGCTCTAAGCCTGAATTATATGTAAAAGAATGACGCAGACAACGAAAACCATAAAACAGATTCTAGAAGAAGAGCCCAAGGTAGAGAAGGCAGCTGAGCAGCGTCCGAGTCCCTTCAGTGTAAACTTGTTGATAAATGGGTTAAATGCAGTTTATGGTGGTGCAACATTTGGTGTTGTTGGATGCAGGATTTATGTTTCTAGAGTCTAAATGTTGTTGGAAGTATCATATAGCGGTTCTAGTAGGTCATGCTTTCGCCGAGTCTAACAATGGAGTAGGATGCTTATGATAGATTTCTGATTTCAACTGGATTTGGACCTCGAACTTCTAGGGATCCACCTTGATCTCGGCCCGGATCCATGGCTTCTTAGCCTCATTAAAGATGGTTTATGGTGGGTAGTTGATTTTGAATTGAAGATGGGGGATTTTATGAACGGGTTGATGGTTGGGGCTGTCGTTGATCCTCCTCTTTAATTGATGATAAGCCATTATTTTGTAAGTAGTTGCTTTTTCCCAGGGAATTGCCTACCAACCACTATTCCTTAAGCAGACAACTCATAAAGAATAAGCACTGGTGCTAGCACCAAAGACAAAAATCACCATCCTTGTTAGGGGAAAGCATTCTATTGTTGTGCACAAACTAATACTAGCTGTAGTACTCTTCTCACACATCTATAAAAAATATTCAAAAATCATAAAAAATTTGTACATAGATACTTTATATTAAGTTATATAATTTAGTTCAAAATGGACTCATATATTGATTGGGCCAACAAGTGTCAAATACCAAACCTTAACATCACATATTGACAAGACATAATGTCCCAAATATCTCCAGCTCTGAATTACCAAATAAGGCAAAATGCACTACAAAACATTCCATTGAATTCTATTCAGGAGTACACCTATCCCATCAAACAGTGACCTATAGATTTCCACTGGAGCAACACATCCCATTGCTCAGTAATACCTGCACAAGAATAGGTGAAATGTGTGTCAGCCATATGTACATGTGTATTTAACCATTCAACCTATTAAAGACAATAAATGACAACATTCCATTTAGGATTAAAGACAATAAATGACAACATTCAATTCTCAACATTCTCAATAAATGTCACCAACACACCAGACTTTTCAATTCAGGAATTAAAAACAGGAAAACAAATGGATCAACGTTCAAAGATTATCAACCATTTGACCATGTACAAATCAATCCAGGCCACACACTTGAAGTTGGAAGATGGCAATCTATGCCAAACTTCCCTACCAATTATATTCTATATGAAAAAACTATAAAACATCAACTCTTACTCATTTTCATTTCAGACATTTGATTCTACTCATCAACTATTGGAGATATGCAATCAAAGTGTTCAGACACTGTTACATTCATTCTATTCAGAAGTTTCAGAAGTTGTTGGAAACATACAAACTGAGTGTGTGCACAATGTTACATTCATTCTATTCATTAGTTGCTAGAGACATACATGTATGTTTTTGTTGAATAATGATTAATGTTACTTCTGTTGAGAAACAAAGGTAAATTAAAGCCATTACAACCAATTTCATTACTAATTTACTTATTTAGAAACCAAATTCATTGCCACTACAACCTCAAATCTGACCTTGCAACTCAATATCAGACTACTATAATAGCAAAGAATATCCTTTCAAAGAGCAAAGACAGATAGCCTCAGGTACTAAAGCCATTACAACCAATTTCATTACTGATTTACTAATGTAGAAACCAATTTCATTGCCGCACCTTTAGGGAAAACCTATAACAACACCTTTAGAGACAATATACACTTAACTATACTAGCTCTATAATAGAGATAACCTAACACTCAGGAATATAGCTTATCTATAAACTTTCAAACAATTAGTGTTACTTTCTTTTACTTTCAAGCTTATCTTGAGGATATTAAATCACTTGCCGGGAAGAACATACTAAAGCACTTGAATGGAACGCGAAGCGAAAAAAAAAAAATACTAAATAAAAAATAAAATAAAATAATAATAATAATAATAATAATAATAATAATAGAGGATGTTATGAAGAGTAGTAAGTTCGTCAGATCAGATTGGTCTTACTTAGACTTAATCGAACCGTTGGGATGGAATGACTTATTAGCATAGAATTGGACGGGCTTCAGGCTACAAGTAAATGAGATGCTTTGATCAACTCACACTTACTGAATTAAGTGCTTGGTAGAGTAGCTGCCACTATTAGGACTTTATTAGCATAAGTGGGACCAGATCACTTCGTCCCTCACCTCTCCCTTACTTAAGTGTTCCTTTACTGACTCTTTAGAGCTAAACATGTTAGCCTTAGACCACTGAATGAATCCCTTAAAAGATACCACTTGACCCTTTTCTCAAGACAGAATCATGTTAAACAACGGACATTCTTAAACTTGTTCTTGGTTTCATTGAAGAAAGACATGCTAGTTCCCAGAAAGACATGCTAGTTACCAAAAGAAACAGGAATAACTCTTCCTGAAAACCCATATTTTCACCAACTATGAATAAAATGAATGCCAAGAAAAAAATGAATGCCAGGAACAATCATTTGAGGACACAGAAAAATAGTTGGGTTAAAGAAATTGTGTTATGTCAAACCTGTTATAAAATTAAAAAGGAATAGCTCTTCCTGCTAACTCATAAAAATCATCTAAGAATCAAATAAAGAGCTTTAAACCCTTCCAATAATGATTTTCAGATCTGAGATGTATTCAACGACAATATATAGATAAAGCACTGATTGTTGTTGCTCATTGATTGCAAAGGCCAATGAATTTCCTTGTTTTCTAATACAGTTTTTTAAAATCAGAATTTGGTGGTCACTTTGCAGGTTGTTGCGGCCATGCCAAGAGTTTCTATTGCAGATCGAACAAGGAACAGGAGGAGGCAAGGGGCAAGGGGGGCCCAACTGCGGTCCACTTCATCAGACGAGGATAGGGGGGTGATGTGAATGCTCACAATGCACCTAGTAATGTCATTGAAAAGGACACTGTGGTTGCAAATCATTCTATCCCACCATCAACCACAGAGCCGCCTTCAACCATAGTGCAAGGTGCAAGTTAAAAAAAGAAAATTAGTGCCATTAGAGGCTGGACAAAGCAAGACATGCTAGCTACAATTGATGACATCGAGTTTAATGGACATTCAATCTGTGCCTCTGCAAAAAAACATGGTATTGCTGCCTCTAACATACATTATTGGATAAATGGGTTGACTAATACAAAGCGTAGAGGGCCTGTTACAATTATGACTGAAGAGGAGGAGGCCGAGGTGGTTGAGTGGTGTAAGGAGATGGCCCAATTGGGACATGGGTTAGATATTATACAACTTAAATCCACAGTAGCTCAAATCTGTCAGGGGAGGCCAAACCCCTTCAAAGATGGGTTTCCTGGTAAATCATGGTGGAGTGGATTTAAAAAAAAGCATCCAGACCTTGTGCTACGTACAACTGAGGGCCTTGACAGAGACAGGGCTTTAAATCTATGCCCTGCAATTGTGTCCAAGTTCTATAACACTCTTTCTGTTGCATATGAGCAACACTCATATGCCCCAGACCATATATGGAACTGTGATGAAACAGGCTTACAGGCAGGAAGGAATTGTGGTATGCGGGTAATTTCCAAAAGAGGGAGCAGAAATGTGCCTAAGATTTTGCCTAAGAGCAGGGAGTGGATCACTATACTTTCTTGTGTCAATGCAATTGGTTCTTCAATCCCAGGATTTTACCTATTCAAAGGTAAAACACAACTAAAAAACTATATACAGAACTGTGAACCAAGTGCATGCATGGCAGCACATCCCCATGCATGGATGACAAAGGAACTATTCCTGAATTGGCTTTGTCATTTTGCTGCATCTGTACCAGGTGGTGTCTCGCCTGAAAATAAACACCTACTGATTTTAGATGGCCATGGAAGCCACATGGCTTTGCAGACAATTGAGGAGGCCAACAATTTTGGCATTGACATGTTAACATTACCGGCTCATACCACTCATAGATTGCAACCCCTTGATGTCAGCGTGTTTGGGCCTTTCAATAATTATTTCAGGATTGAGCGAGCTTCATGGATGACAAAGAATCCAGGGGTGGAAGTAAAGAGGTTTGAGTTAGTTGAGCTTGCAAGTAAAGCATTAAAAAGGGCTCTCACACCTTCTAATATCAAGGTTGGATTTAGGAAGACTATTATATGGCCACTTAATGTTGATGCTCTCGTGCATGATACTTGTTGTAGCCAAGCATTTTATGTGGAAGGTCAAGGAGAAAAGAACTTACAAGACCATGTTGATACCCAAGAATATGTTGCTGCTGTTGAAGGTATAATGTCCCTTTATGAAGGGCACTTATGTGGTGATGATGATGAACATGTGAATGAGACACAGTTCAGTCATAAATTGCTCATATGACCATGTTGATGCCCAAGAAGATGTTGCTGCTATTGAAGGTATAATGTCCCTTTATGAAGGGCACTTATGTGGTGATGATGATGAACATGTGAATGAGACACAGTTCAGTCATAAATTGCCTCATCAAGGCACTCAACTGCAGATTGTCTTCGTTTGGGGAGGAGTTCACAGTTGCTCACATCTGAAGATTATATGAATTTATTGTTTGAGTCTGAACGTAAAAAAAAATGAAATTCAGGAAACTAAAAAGAGAAAGAAGGAGTTGGCCAAGGACAAGAGAGCTGCAAGGATTGCAACAACAGAAGCTTGAACAAAGGAAAGGATGGAAAGACAAAAAGCAAGGGAAGATAAGGAACATCAAAAACAATTGGCAAGGCAAGAGAGGGAGGCAAGAAAGGTTCAAGAAGTGTTGGAAAGAGGAGGAGGGGTGACAAGCAGGGAAGTCTATGGTCCAAGCTAGTTTGAGGCAAATAGGATGATGTCCAATACGCTGGACCACATTGCAGAGCACACACCATCATACCAAGAGTTGATTAACATCCAAGTCCCTCGCTATCAGCCAGGGGTTGTTCCCACCTCATATACCCCTACCAGTGTAGGTTTAAATCCTAACTGTGTTTATATGACACCTGCACCCAGTGCTGGAGTTAGTAACACAAGTGGACACTTACTCAATCCCTCCATGGCTACAAGGAGAAAATTGGTGTCAAGGATATGGTAACATTCAGGCACATCCTAATCAACCAATCTTGGGTAGTCCACCATACTTGGGTCAGGCAGGAGACTCAACAATTCTGGGCAATGTAAGAAATGGAGGCCATCAAGCATAGGGGTGGCATGAATTAATTTTTGTAACCGCTATTGCAATGTGAATTTTGTAAGGACACGTAACCCACGCATGCAATGACGTGTTGGCCGTATATTAATACCAGTTTGACAGGTTATGGCGGGGTTTAGGGTTTGTTTACCGTGATTACGCTGCAGATTGTTCATTTACGCGTTCATTTCTGTTTGGGACCTATTCTTGTCCGTTTGCTCTACCGGGTAGTTGAATTTGAATTGGAATTATGATGAAAGTCAACATAATAATCACAACGTGAATTTTGTAAGGATGCAATATGTTGATTGGTTTCATAGTAGAAGCTAAACTATAAACTAAATTGAATTTGAATTGGAATTATGATGAAAGGCGACATAATAACTCAGGAAAAGAAGTGAACATGAAACAAAAGTAGTTACCAATCAAAAGAAAGATCTGCCCAGGAGCATGTGCTTGAGAAGTGCAATAGAAACCAACCCTTTGTTTGCTCATAGAGGCAGTAAACAAAATAATCCCTTTGTTCTCACTAAAAGAAATTCAAGAGAAAATAATAGAAAGTAAAGATCAATTGAATCCAGTTTAAAACAACATTGCAAAGGAAAAGAAGTAGTAATTTAGAACAACACTCAAACTAGGATATGTGAATTTTGTAAGGATGCAATATGTTGATTGGTTTCATAGTAGAAGCTAAACTATAAACTAAATTGAATTTGAATTGGAATTATGATATGGAATTATGATGAAAGGCAACATAATAACTCAGGAAAAGAAGTACACATGAAACAAAAGTAGTTACCAATGGAAGGAAAGATCTTCCTAGGAGCATGTGCTTGAGAAGTGCAATAGAAACCAACCCTCTGTCTGCTCACAAAGGCAGTGAACAAAATAATCCCTTGTTCTCGCTAAAGGAAATTCAAGAGAAAATAATAGAAAGTAAAGATCAATTGAATCCAGTTTGAAACAACATTGCAAAGGAAGAGAAGTAGTAATTTAGAGCAATACTCAAACTTGGATTTGGTTCCATATCAGTGGTATCAGAGCAGTTCCCCTCCTCTGGATCTAGAAGCCAAAATGCTCTCATTCTGAGAGTTGTAGCTTGCTGCCATGGCCCTTTAGGTTTCTATATTACCTCTGTTTCTAATCCTTAGAGATATTTCTTGAAGATCTCTGTAATTTATTTCTCCAGAATAAAGTGCCCACTCTAAATCTGGTATTCTCCTTTAAAGTTCCTTCCCTATATTTAGAACAACACACAAACTTGGATTTGGTTCCATATCAGTGGTATCAGAGCAGTTCCACTCCTCTGGATCTAGAAGCCAAAATGCTCTCATTCTGAGAGTTGTAGCTTGCTGCCATGGCCCTTTAGATTTCTATATTACACTTGTTTCTAATCCTTGGAGATCTTTCTTACAAATCTCTGTAATTTATTTAGCACTTAAAGTAAGGGAATGTAGAGCGAATGAATGATGGAGGAAGAAGACCTAGTTGACTACTCAAAGGAAGGGGAGGAAGACCTTGTGAAGTATTTTCAGGTTGAGGGATGAAATATTAGCTCATTGGCAAGAAGCTAGGGGCCGGGGCTTAAAACAGGATAAGGAAAAAGGGATCCAATCTCAGACTCTAGAGAGAAACCCTAGTCCACACCTTAGTTCTACCATTAAGGGGCCCTGTCCTCAAAGAATGTAGAGCGAATGAATGATGGAAGAAGAAGACCTAGTTGACTACTCAAAGGAAGGGGAGGAAGACCTTGTGAAGTCTTTTTAGGTTGAGGGATGAAATATTAGCTCATTGGCAAGAAGCTAGGGGCTAGGGCTTCAAACAAGATAAGGAAACGGGAATACAATCTCAGACTCTAGATAGAAACCCTAGTCCACACCTTAGTTCTACTATTAAGAGGCCCTGCCCTGAACCTTTGTATGACAATCACACTACAAGTAGCACAAATTTTTAATGGCAAAGGCATTGAGAAAGGTTGTCCTATTGAGCATTAAATCAAAAGATGGTACTGGAGTATAAGAGAGGTCTCCTATTGGCATTGGCATAGCTTTCAAGGGGGTGTGATGCAAAAGAAATAAAAGGTTTAATGCATAGCTGGTAATGAGGCAACTTGGTGGTTACTCTGTCACATGCAAAGAGACACAAAGATCAGACTCACATTCAAGTGCGTGGTAGATCAACACTAGTTATCAGATAGGAGTTTGAACTTAAAGGCCTCAACGAACCTGATATTGTTCATTTCCAAAGTTAGGAGTCAAGGGCAACGAAGACTCTCTGGTTGGAAAGCCTAGAGGACTAAGATTGGATAACTTAAGTGTAACAAATATAGCAAGAGGTTAACTAGACCAAAATTCAAGGAAAGGGACGTGGAAATCAGAGTTAAGACAATCTAGAGGAAGAAGAAATGTGTTAGGGTCAAAAGGGAGAAGGGAAAGCTTCTGCCAGATGAAGACGCTCCAATGGAGGAGGTAATGTCATTGAGTGGAAAAGCCTTAGTCACTTCTTTGGTATAGGGGTTTCTGAAAAATCATTGTACAGATGGACTAATAAGGCTTGGAATCAAATGATGAGGTATATGCATTGTTTCATGTTTTAACATGAGGGTGACTAGCTTCTAGATTTCAATTGGAAGTAGATGCAAAGAGGATCCTAGAAGTAAAGTGGTAATGGGGCTATACACTGGATCCTATAAGTAAAGTGGTAATGGGTCTATATATTGTTGGCATTGAGGAGATGGACTTTGTGTTTTGAGCCCAGGCTGGAAAAGTGTTTCACCCAGCCAACATGGGTGAAATTACCAGGTTTGCCCCTCGATTTATGGAATACAACAATCTTGGAGGAAATTAGCAATAGGCTTGAGCATTTATCGCTTTAGAAGAGAATACTCTAACAAAGGATACCAGGACTGTAGCGAAATTATTGGTGCGAATAGATATGAGAAAAGGGCACAGAGAGGTTGTTTAAATTGACTTAGGGAATATATAATATAGCCAAATTCTATTGGAAAATCCCCTTCCAGAGCTTGAGATGTCACAAGAAAGGGCATATGGTAAGGGATTGCCCACAACTTGAAAGGAAATGGGAATGGAGAAGGGTTGAGAAAAAAAAATAGATATGAAATCCAAGAGAAACTCCAGAGCAGTGCAGAGCTGGAGTTTACTATGAAAAATGCAGAAAAGGTCATGTAGGTTTTAAAGGGTAAGGAACAAATCTCAGTTTTGGCAAAAGAGGTCAGAGTAGAAATTTTTGAAGTGCTTTGAGGCATATAAAAATTTCTATACAAACAGAAATTAATGTAAAATAGAAATGTCATCTCTATCCTAGACAACCTAGACAATATTTCAATTCTTAACAACTACAAACATCCAGACAACCCAAGAGAAAAATCCCAAAATGTTCTGATAAGTTTCAACTTTCTAGGTCAGATTTGAACACACTCAATTACAACTATAAATACAACAACAAAACAACCCTTATCTTCTTCAATTACAATGCTAAGTCACTTAACATAATCACCATTAATTTATGTCAAATTAGCAAGACATATAAGTCGGAAATTATAAACCTTGAAAAACATAGATGGCTGAAAATCAAATCTCCAATTCACACAGGTATTGGACGACTGAAAACTTCATTTATATGCATAAGATGAAGTTCATATGCATACCAGTCTTATTTCAATTATCCTAGACAACAACAGACAATATTTCAATTCTTAACAATTACAAACATCCAAACAACCCAACAGAAAAATACCAAAATGTTCTGATAAGTTTCAGCCTTCTAGGCCAGATTGGAACACAAACAATTACAGTTGTAAATACAACAACAAAACAGCCCTTATCTTCTTCATTTACAATTCTAAATCACTTAGCATAATCACCATTAATTTATGTCAAATTAGCAAGACATATAAGTAAGAAATTATAAACCCTGAAAAACATAGATGGCTGAAAATCAAATCTCCAACTCACACAAGTATTGGACCGCTGAAAACTTCATTAATATGCATAAGATGAAGTTCATATGCATACCACAGTCTTATTTCAATTATCCTAGACAACATCAGACAATATTTCAATTCTTAACAACTACAAACATCCAGACAACGCAAGAGAAAAATACCAAAATGTTCTGGTAAGTTTCACCCTTCTAGGCCAAATATGAACACAAACAATTACAACTGTAAATACAACAAAAAAACAACCCTTATCTTCTTCAATTACAATGTTAAATCACTTAGCATAATCACCATTAATTTATGTCAAATTAGCAAGACATATAAGTCGGAAATTATAAACCCTGAAAAACATAGATGGCTGAAAATCAAATCTCCAATTCACACAGGTTTTGGACAACTGAAAACTGCATTAATATGCATAAGATGAAGTTCATATGCATACCACAGTCTTATCACAAGACTAGTGCAATCCACTAATTCTTCAAAACCCTGGATAGAGAAAACTAAGAAAACACTAGCTCGACCAAGAAGATTCAACAAACATGAATCAACACTCAAACAAATCACTCACACAGAGACTCGCAGGGACTCACAGAGACTGTAAAACCCACTGACTGTAAAAACCACAAACCAAAACCCACTGTCAAACCCACTAACCCACTGACTGTAAAACCCACAACCCAAAACCCAATAATTAGCCAAAACCCACACAAGTAAACACATACACATAGGTAAACACATACACACAGGTAAACAAAGGCACAATATTCCAATGGAGGCTGAATGAGTTAAAAAACACAGTATATTTGGCTGGTAGGATAGAGTCCTACCTTTTTTCTCCATGCCAGAAAGCCATAGGAACCCCAGATGCTCAAGTAGTAGCTCAGACTGCAACAACCTACAAAACAACATCAAAATGGTTAGATAGGGACCAAAAATCAGTGAAACTGTGAAATTGCAGCTAAGTTATTGAACCACAAACCTGAAAAATCCGTTCGAAGTGCGAAACGGCCATCTCCAACACCGACCCAAGCTAAATTTTCCACAGGGATAAAGTCAGACGAATAACAAGCCCAGACCACTAGAGGGGGAAGAAAATCAGGCGAAAAAACAATACAAAATGCACAAAAACAATTGAAGAAGCTGAAGAATAACCACCTTTGTTGGACCATAAACCACCATCTAACACTACGAAGCCACTACCCGCATCATGCACAATAGTAATGGCAGTGACCGCCATTGGAGCAACGATGGTTAACTACTGCACTGCGAATGAACAAGAACAGGTCCCAAATAGAAATGAACGCGTAAATGAACTATGCACAACATAATCATGATATAGAAACCCTAAACCCTGCCATAACCTGCCGAACTGGTTTTGATAAGTAGCCAACACATCATTGCATGTGTGGGATAGGTGTCATACAAACAATAGGTTTGCCAACGTGGAATTGTGGGTGGTCGACGTGGAGGTGTTTGCCTAATGGCGTCCCTCCTGTAGATCATTCCCATCCATTTTTACCAGAATAAGTGTGTGAAGTACAATTGTTGGTGGGGTTTGGCTAATTAACTGCTATTTGGTCTTGATTAGAGGCCTTTATCATTATGTTGTGATCAAGTGAGTAAATATGATTCCTTTCCTTATGGATGGCCAGGAGATTACATTTGACCATATCCCAAATACAGAGGAACTTATAGACATAACACTAGCTAGGGAGAATGATCTGACAACCAAGAACAATAGAATTAATACTCCTCCTGAATGACAAGCCAATTTCCATCTAAATCAGGATGAGTTGTTCGTTGATCTTGGTTATCCATCTTCAGCGGATGCCACATTGAACCATAAAGGAAAATCCAGGTGCGGGAAGCCCATAAAGGCACACGAAGAAATTCAAAAAATTATGTTAAGGGTTGATGTTTACTGGGAACATGTCGTGAGGCTGAAAGAGAAGGTTCTGGTGGGAAGGTGGTGGGAATTGCTTCATACAACGGGGTGCAGATGAAGAAGTGGTCCTAGAGGAACTGGTTCTCCCTCTTAGGATATCGACCAAAAGTGAGTGTCCTTCTAAATGGATGGTTTGGTTTCCATTTCTTATTGGAGGAGGATGCCGATAAAATTTTGGAAATGCCTTGGGTGAAGGGTCGGGGTTCCTCATATTAAATAAATGGAAGGTTGGTTTCGACCCTATCATGGAGCGACCAAAGAGAAAAATAGTTTGGTCCATGTTCCATGGGCTTCCACTCAAGCTATGGTAAAAAAAATCAATATCAGAGATTGGTAGTTGGATAAGAAAGGTCTATTATGTTGATGAAGGATGCATTGAGTTACTTGTAAAAAGGGCGGCCTTGTTTCTTCTGTTACTTGTAAAAAGGGTGGCCTTGTTTCTTGTTGAAGTAAATGGGCCATGTTCCCAGGGCTTCCACTCAAGCTATGGTAAAAAAAATCAATATCAGAGATCGCTAGTTGGATAAGAAAGGTCTATTATGTTGATGAAGGATGCATTGAGTTACTTGTAAAAAGGGTGGCCTTGTTTCTTCTTGAAGTAAATATTTCATTTAGGCTTCCACGTGCCATTGATTTATATTGGGGTACCTTTTCCATCAGGTAATAAGTGGATTACTTGGGTATCCCGTTTGGATGCAATAGATGCAAAAAGACTTGACATTTATTGGAAAGCTTTCCTCTTCATCATCACTATCAAGGGGACGAACCTATCAATGATTGGATCTCCACTAGAGAAAACTAGTTACCACCAATTCCCAGCGATTCAATCCTGCCTAATGGGGTCCCTTGCTCCCAGAACTCCATCCATGAATCCAATCAATCCAAACAACAACTTGGCTTCGAGTAGAATCCCCACACACTGAATCCACATACCTTTGCTCCAGATGTGAGGAGTTCCCATGGCCAAGATAGGAATCCCACAACATTATCGTCTCAGATGTCAAGGAGTGGAAAAATGTCCCTCATATCCCCAATTAAACAATGACTTGAGTTAGTTTCAGACCCCTCGTTTATCTCTAGAGATGCCGACTTGGATTGTATAATTGGAGCATACTCTTTGAGCCTTGAACCTCTGCCTTTAAAAAATACTTTTTTCCAAGATAGGGAGAAAAAGAAGGAACCTCAAGCTTCTAGATCCAAGGAGCCTCCCAAAAGGAAGAAGAAGGAGACTAAATATAAGAAGGTGGCGCTCTGTGGGGCTATTGAAGCACTTATTCCCCCATATGATCTTGGCTTAGAGAGGGATGGCTTTTCATGTGGGGGGACGTGAATGTCACGGGACCTTAGAGCAATGTCTTCCGTTTCTGAATTTTCTTAATGAAAATTCTATCCTTCAACATCGAGGGTCTGGGATCACCCCAATATGCTAGATCTCTCTTATGGATCATTCAATCGAAAGTCCCTAATCTCATATTATTATAGGAGACAATGAATTCCAAGGACAAGAAAAATGAAATTCTCCTAAGGTTATGCCCATGCTGGACTTCTTGTGCTACAAGTGCCAATGGATTTTTCAGGAGGATTAATCGCGCTATGGAACCCAAATAATTTTTCATTCAAAGCATATAAGTCTGTTGTTGGAATCATTCTATTTGGTTACTGTCAGGGGCTTGGGAAAATTATCTAGATAATGAATGTTTATGGCCCTTACACAAATAGGAAGGTGTTTTGGGAAAAAGTTGGTGGGAGTGGCATTCTAGATTTGCAAAATATTATAGTTGCAAGTGACCTCAACTTAACTATGGCGAATAGTGAATGTTGGGGTTTGAAGGTCAAAATTGATCCTTTGGTCATCTATTTGAGGGCCCTTTTTTGAGTAAGCATCTTCGAGACATTGTCCCTCCCATTATGTGCCTGACATGTAGGAATGACAGAGCCGAGGGGGAAGGCATTGCCAAAAGACTAGACAAATTTCTATTTCACTCATCCTTGTCAACCTGGATGGATGCTTTGGAAGCCTCCATTTGTTTAGGCCTCAGGTCATCATGCGATTATGCTACAGTGGAAGGGAATGGAGGAACATAATTTTATTCCTTTTAAATTTAATCATCATTGGATTCAAGAGCGGGATTTTAGGGATATGGTTACCAATTACTCCAGTAATCCAATTGGCCCTACAAATTAATTGAATATGGAATCCTTTTATCAAAATCTCAAGGGGATAATGTCTAAAGTTCGGGCCTGGATTGGAAAGCATAAGGAGGAACAAAAGACAAAGTTGAGAAAAATCAAGAACGATCTGGCCATTCTTATGGACCCTTCTTCCGTCAATTTCTTCTCAGATTCGCAAAAGGATTTGGTGTTGGATTTGATTTAGAAAAAGAACAACATTCTTAAATCCTAGGAGGAGTGGAGGCCCAAAAGTAGGGTTGCATGGATAAAAGCAGGGGATAAAAATACTAAATTCTTCCACCGAGCCACTCCTAAGAGAAAGGCTACTAATACAATATGGAAAATTAGGGATGAGGAAGGGCATATCCTTACTTCCCTCAAGGACATTAAAAATGAGGCGCTCAGATTCTTCAACAGTCAATACAAAGAATGGGGGGAGGGCTACTTTAATGACAATATGGAGTTGGCTAACCTTTATCCTCTTGTTGTAAATGATGATGACATAGGTCTGATGGACTCCCCTGTCAAAGAAGAGGAGCTCGTTAATACATTGAAGGATATGACCAAAGACAAAAGTTCGGGGCCTGATGGTTGTCTTGTTGAGTTGTAGCTATCATTTTTCGATATCATGGGTCAGGATCTGCTTCAGCTGGTTGAAGAATCCCAAAATACTAGACAAATCTTAGGTGCCATCAATGCAACATTCATTGCTTTAATTCCTAAGAAATCTAATTCTATCATTTTTTTATTTTTTATTTTATATTTTATATTTTATTTGATTTTTTTATTTTTTATTTTTATTTATTTATTTATTTTTATTTTATTTTATTTTATTTTATTTTGTATATATATATATATATATTTATTTTATTTTACTTTATTTATTTAATTTTTATTTAATTTATTTTATTTTTTATTTATTTATTTTTATTTTTATTTTTATTTTTATTTTTTTCAGATTTTAGGTCGATTTCTCTTTATAACTCTGTTTATAAGGTGATTTCTAAAATTATTGCTAACAGAGTCAAATTTTTTTTGTCCTAAGAAATTTGGCTTCCTTCCTAGCAGGAGGATCCAGGACACCATCGCTATAGCTCAAGAATGCATCCATTCAATCAATGCGGGTAAACAGAAGGTCTGCCTCATGAAATTCGACCTTCTGAGGGTGTATGATCGGGTAGATTGGGATTTTATACACTTGATCCTGCACATAGTTGGATTTCTTCACCGACATGTCAAGTGGATCGTGGCATGTGTATCCTCTATCTCAATGGCAGTTTTAATCAATGGTATCTCTACCAATTTCTTCTTTCCTTCAAGAGGATTGAGACAAGGCTATGCTCTGTCTCCACTCCTTTATATTCTGGTCATGGACTCCCTCAGTTGTAGCATCTCTGCTGCTAAAACAAATGGTGCCATCTACGAATGCTCGGTCACTCCTTTATTAGCTATAACCCACATTTTCTTCGTAGATGACGTCCTTGGCTTTGGTGCTGCTAATTATTTGGAATGGGAGGATTTATTTCAGATCCTCACCACTTTTGGCAAAGCTTCAGTACTTACATTAAACAAGGAAAAATCGGTCCTCATTTTTGAAGAGAAGGGCACAGTGGTCTGTCAGCAGATAACCGCTCTATTTGGAATCAAATCCTCCCTTTTATCTACATGATTTATGTATTTGGATTGTCTGCTAAATCCCCGTGAATACCGCATTGCTGATTAGGAGTGGCTAGTCCTTAAAATCTAGAAAACACTAACTGTTTAGGACCATAAATGCCTGTCTCTTGGTGGCATGGTAATCATAATAAAAGCGGTCCTTCAAGGAATATGAGTTTATTGGATGCATTTATTCCTATTTCTCACAATGATCACTCACAAAATCAACACCATTTTTACAAAATTCCCGTGGTCTGGTTCCAGTCATGGAAAAAAATTCAACTTATTAAGTTGGCCTCTCTCTCCTGTCCTACCAATTCGAGTGGTTGGGGTATAAGGGACACAAAAATTTTCAACTTAGCTCTCCTCTCTCGTAATCTTTGGAGGGTGTTCAATGTATCAGGCTTATGGAGCAGCATTTTGAAGGATAAATACCTCCTTCACAAGAGCTTAGAGGAATGGGTAGCTGATGGTGTGCCCTCTAGGAGCGGAAAATCAACGATTTGGAGCAACCTTATAATGCTAAGTGATGGTTATGTGGTAACCTGAGATAGTTTGAAGGTAATGGCGACAAAATAATGATTGGATTAGACACAATCAAGGGTCTTGGTGGAGAGCACATCCTTTCTCCTCAAATGATCTTAGCACTACATCAGTTGGGTTACAACCGACTGTTAGATCTGAAAAATGCATTCCCTCGAGAGCGTGATGCTCTCTCTTGGCCTCATTCATGTGAATTAGGCCTTAGTGTTGAGTTTGAGCCCAAGTGGGAGACATACAGGCTCAATACTTTTGAGGCTGGCATACATTTTAGTGTCAAATATGATGCCCTGGTGTGGGGCGGATGTGTAATTGGAGGCAACATTGTTGTCAAGGACTTTTATTCATACATTACAACTTCTTCCACTCCTGGACCTTTCAATATGTGGACTATTCCCATGTGGAAATGGGATGCGCCTTTAAAGGTTAAGTAATTTTCATGGATGACCCTTCTCAATAGGATTTTGACTTGAGAGAATCTGATGAAAATGGGATTCCGAGGTTCGGGCAGATGCCATTTCTGTCACTCCACTCTTGAAGATGTATTCCATCTTTTCATTGAATACACTTTTTCCAAGGCCATTTGGGTCCACGTGGCATATTTGTTGAATCTTTGTTTTGTCGATGGCTGGCCCTCCATTTTCGATTGCTTAATGTATTTGCCTTCTTGTCATAGGCCCTATCGTACTCTCCCCTTATATGTATTTTGGGGAATATGGGGATCCTAGTATGCCATCATCATTGAGGATCGAGTTCCAGATTGTCATTCTTCCAGCGTCAAGGTTATCGATTACTTCCTTGAGATCGACACTTGGTTCCCTAAACCTTCTCGACGTTCAATCCAACTCTAGGATTTGGGGTCCCTTTTATCATTGGGATTTTTTGATGGGGCCTCTGCAGCTGTGGTTGTGGGGAATTCATTAATATTTTCCCCAGCAGGGCTTGTCATTTCTTTTGGAATGGTGGAGTTGGTACAAGTTTCCAGGCAGAGGTGGTGGCATTGTGGAGGTTACTCCAAAGCGCCGCTTGGTTGGCTATTGACTCCTTGAAGGTGGTTGGCGACTCATTGACTGTCATTGTGTGGTTGAAGGGGTGGAATTCCCTGCAGGTTCCTTCGTTATTTTATTGAATGGAGTATGTTTTCGAGCTTCGTTCTTCTTTCTACGATATTTCATTTCTCCATGTCTATCGTGAGCAGAATTTGGAAGCAAATGTTCTATCTAAAAGAGGGGTTTCCCTTCTGCCTAACAGGATGCTATTTGGATTTCTGATTGATGGATCCATCTTACAAGAGGGATCTTTTGAGCCTTGATTATTGGATGTTCGTTCCTCTGGTTTTCTTCTCGCGGTCTTAGCTTCCAATACGCTGATTATTTGGATTTTACATGAAAGTGTGGCCTCTTAGTTTTTTCTTTGTTAGGTCCTTTTTGCTTTGTTCTCAGAGGCTTCTCACTTTGTTTGGTATCTTTATCCTCTGATTCAGAAATATGCAATTTCTCTTTTTTAATGAAGAAGACCCATTTTCTTATGCTTATAAAAAAAGGAGGAAATCGTGGGTTGAATCTTGGGCATCACTCTTCTTTAAATGCAAAATCAAATTATTTTATGGGATGAATCTTGGTTTTCGCTCCTCATTAAATGCAAAATCAAATTGGTTTAAGCTTAAAAAACTTTACCCACCACTTAATGTTATAACTTAGTGTCTTGGTGTAGTGATAAACTATTTCATTTGTTAGTGTGAGGTCATGAAATCAAATTTGGATATCATCAATTATGTTGTTGATAATTCATTTTTAAAAAAATGAAATGAGGCTGCCACATGGCAGCCCACAATTGGTCCACATTACCAAATCAAACTTCTACCACATCACTAACTAGTCAACCACCATGTCACTGCTCAGTGACTCACCACCTCAACTGCCACACCTAATTGTCTACCATGTCATCACCCAACAATCTTCCACATCAGCATCCATGTAGTCCACATGTCACCCTTGCATAACCATTTTTATTATTTTGCAAAAACTTCAAATAGGAATAACTTCCTCATATGGTGTCTGTTTGAGGAAATTCAAGCGTCGTTGGAAAGACCTTGACAATATCTACGTCATGGGATAGTTTTCATCATCATTTGAAAATTGGATTTTTTTTTTCAGATTTTACAACAATTGGACTTTGAAAAATCATTAATTCATTAAAAACATGTTTCTTATATGAATTTTTTTTAACCTAGTTTTTGAATCACTTAAATCTGACATCAAACGAAGAATTTATCAACAAAACATTAATGGGTAGTCCAAGGTGCACCACTTCTCGACAAGTAAAACTGAATTTCATTTTTATTTATCTTCCTTGAATTTGTCATATTACCGGGTGCAAGCCCCGGAAGTGATGATTGATGCTATGTGATTCGTTCTCCACATTTCACTAGTTTCAATCCCACTTCTTCACCCCTGTGAGCATCACCCGATGCAATGAGTGCTAAGTGAACTATTCAAAAATCATGAGAAATTAGTCAGTTACGACTACCTCTCATGGAAATGGTCATACGTTTGAATGACTTACTTAACGCAGTTGAATCCCAAAAATGATATCTAATATTACCACTATTTAATAATTTGTTGCATATATATTGTATGAAGAGAGATTGATCACCTCTCTCCTTCAAGAATCTTACGCTTTATTGCAGATAAGTGCTAAGTTTTTGCAAGTTCCAAGACGATCAAAGAATATCAATCTATGCGCACATGGTTTTTAAGGAACCACATTTTTTCAGAAGATCATGTCTCAATAAAATTTTGAAGAATTCAAGTCTATGTTATACCACATCCATCATGCCATTTCTACCAAAAAAAACCTTTCTGAATCCAATTATGTCATTGTGTACTCATTCATTTCCCTCTCTCTAAAGCATTCATGTTGAGGTCCTAATTCTCATCTTCTTATCACTACCAAAGCATGACTTCAAACCTGTTTTCCCTTTGAAAGTTCTATACTTTCCTGCCTCACTCACATTTCATCCTTAACCATGAATACAGTCATTCAACTCACTTACATGTTGAGTTACCCCGTTGTCCTTTTCCTTTCTTCAAAATAAATCTTACTTGATAAATGCAAATCTTTCATCTATGGTCCTCTACATCATTACTTTATTCTCACGTTAGATGATGGGGGATTCATTAAGTCCCTCCTTCTAACAAGTCTTGACCCATCGACTTCAACACATTATCTGGGTTCGGGACTAGAGTTATTTTTAGTACCTTGAGGCTTGCATGCCTTAATGACAAGTTCTCTCGCCAATAAATAGTGGGAATACATCAATGTCCCCTGTTTGTCAGATCTTCTAGGTGACTCGAATTCAACTCATTTATTCATAAGTAGTGAGATGTATTTGGGCATCTTAACTCTCATAATGGTGATAAGTATCGCGTTGGTTAATGATATTCATTAATGGTCGGTAGTCCAATAATTTAATTTTATGTTCAACATCAATAAAATTTTTTCACATAGAAAGTAATTGTGCCACGATTCAGATATGAATGAAGGCTATATGATTCCGACAATTTGCAACAACGTTCCAATAAATCAAAATTCAGTTTTAGAGTTTAGCAACAGTACCAACAATAAGAAGGCACAAACATTCCAATTTCATATTTCATCCCCTATTCATACAACCAAGAGAAGAAGAAGCAACTCTAGTTCTTTCACTTCACATTTCATGATCCAACAGTAACAACCAAGATCTCACAGATGCATAGTTTATCGACTTTTCAGGTAGGTGAAAGTATGTTGTTTTATAATATTTAATCATGAAATCCTTGAATTCTAAAAGACATGTATTTGGAAAATTTCCCCATGCCACATTAATTTCCTCATTTTTCAAAAGATAAAAACACCTTTAGTTGGGGGGGTATCCATTACCACTTTTCAATCCCATATTCCTTCAACTCATATATTGTTGACCAAAATGCTTCTCCCAATTGATTGATGATGTTTTTTTCTCTAAAGATGGATATGTTTTAAAAAGATTCAGATCATGATCAAGGATCAATTGATATGTATATGAATAGGGCTTCATTTTGAATACATTCTTAAGTATTCTTTATTGCAACAACAAGAAGAATAAAAGAAACGTGTAGTCACAAAAGAAACAACACTTGAAATAGCTATGGTTTCCACACAAGAACCAACCATAAGAGCCACCACTTAGATATCTGTCATATAAATAAGAGTTTTCAAAAAATGTAAGTCTTGCAAAAGTATCTCAAGATACAAAATGACTTTTTGAAAAATATTCGAGGCTACTGAAAATAGAAAAAGTTTTTGAAAATGACATTAGAATCAATGCAAAGTTGCATGAGGACATGCAACATCTTCTGTTGGGGGGAATGTTGGGTCTTCGAAATTTCATTCATTTCACCCTCTTTTCTTTCAATTTTCTTTAAAATTTACCATATTTCGCAGCTCCATAACCTTGCACTAAAACCATCTTCATAATAAAATATGGGATTAGACACATTATTTTCCAATACATTTAGTTTGTTATTTTGAGTGACTTTATGGTTAATATTAGAAAAATAACATGTATTCACTTATATATAAAAGTTGGATGAGTTTTGTGATGTGTGTAGACATATATTTGAAGATTCCAAGACTAAAATTCATATTTCCTTTTCAAACTCTTGAAGATTTGATATCATTAGTCAAACATATTTCATGGAGAAAGATCATGGAAGTTTTCATAAGTGTCTCCTATCAAAACTAGGAGAGGTTTGTGAGAGAATATGAAGAGATGCTAATTGCTAGATGTCAACACATGGCTGTAGCCATATGGGATATTTGTGGATCTAGGAAAGATTTGTGGATATACAATTATGAAATAGTTATCTTAGTTTTTGTATAAATAGGAGAGCCTTCTCTTCTCAAAAGGTGTGAAAATTTTGAGAGATATGCTCATACTTCAATGTAGAATTTTGGATGTTAAGGATTGATACTACACTTATGATTGATGCAATGAATACCATTATAATTCACTTTGATATGGTTGTGCCTTCATGATGAAATATGGTGTTTGATCAATAGTTTTCTTAAGTTTCCACCTCTCATGCACTTCGTGATGGCCACTTGATGAATATGAGTGTATTTTAGTGTTTCATTTTTGCAAGTTGGATTAGTTTTTTTCCTGCAATATTTATTTCAAGTCTTTTGATTAGGTGTTTTGTTGCTCATTCCATTTATGTTCTTTTAAATCATTATTTCTTTCATTTCATAGATTCATTGCTTTTTAATTTGTTTGTTTTTAGATTCATAGATAGTCATGAATGATTTTAATGTGACAATGCACACATTAGTACTTTCAATTGATCTGTCACTGCTTTTAGAATAAGTTGCCTTTAAATTTCATACTTTAAGAGCTCAATGCTTTCTTAGTATAGGATTTTCTACTTTCAAGATTAAATTTAGTTTCAAGTCATTAGAATAGATTTACTTTCCTGTTGATAAGATAGATTTACTTTCATGTCACTAGAATAGACTTATTTTCATGTCAATTGTCATTTCAATTCCATAGATTAAGAGATTGCTTTCCAAGTTTCAAATTTGAAACTTTTGAAAAGGAAAGTGTGTGTGTACTCATCTTAGACATTTTTCATGTATAGGTTTTATTTCATTCTTGCAAATTCCTTCAATAGAGTAGAATTTCCTTTTGAAATTGAAAGTTGATTCCTATCATATATTGTGCAAGTGTTCTTCACAAGTATACGGCCCTGGATTGAAATTTAATGCATGTAGTTTAACTGACAATTAAATTACCCAACAAACCTCAAGAAGGATAACAAATAATGGACCCAAAAACCCTTCTTGAATTTAGCCTTGTTGCCTTAGATACTACCTAATGATGCCTTCAGAACATAGCTAAAATTGTGCTCATGATCTAGAATATAGGCTGCCTTAGAGAAGAGTGAATTAGCCTCATAATAGGTTTGAAATAGTTTGAGGATTCCTCGGAAAGGGGGCCGAAATTCAGGCTCAAGAAGGGCCTGAATTAGGCCTCAAACTAGGCCAATACTGGCCTGAAAAGTAGTCGATAAAGTTCCTTAGAACTCAACCTAATTTGTCACTCACACACAACAAGTTCAATCTGCAACTTCTGCGACCAAAAGAAGTGTGAATTTCAACGAACAAGAAGAATAAGAATAATGAAGGAGAAGGAGATCTCTCACAAGCATAAGAAGTTGAAGTTCTCTCTCTTTTTCCCACACGTGTGAAGTTGCTGGAAGGGAATAAATTCTGCAGTTGATGGGAAGGCCAAAATCCTAAAGCCGCTGGTGAAACTGGGGCCGAAACTTTTGGGTTAATGCTGGGTTGAAGCTGCTAGACAAGAAGAGACTATTGAAGTGAGCTAAAACATATTGGAAGGATGACTTGGTGAAGGAGGAATGTATGTTGGTCTATCTCATTTAAATTATTGAAGGAAGAGTTTGTTATGCAACCAACTCACAAAATAGAAGAAAAGATAGATCAACTACTTCAAAATAAGCCTCTTCGAGGGGGAAACCTCCTTTACATTACAAAAATAAACAATTCTTGGATGATACAAATGAAAATACCTCCTTTCTATATATATGAATCTAAGGGGTCACAATATAGTCAAAGCCGAAAAAACAATAATAATGTAAGGGGACAACAATAACAATTGTAAGCTTCTATGGGGCACAATAATAAGAATATGGGGACAACATGGGCACAACAATAACAATAAGGGGCTACAATGAAAATAATAATAAGGCAATACACAAGTATTATAGGGACCTAACATTCCCCTCTCCTTCAAAAAAGTGTTGTCCTCAACGTTTGAGTAGTTCTGGATGCTTCTGTATAAAATTCTCATCCTCCCATGTGGAATCTTCAGTGGGTAAGTTCTTCCACTTGATGAGATACTCTGAAATTGATCGATTTCGTAGCTGTCAAGTTCTTGTTTCTGTGACTGCTTCAGGTTCCAATATGATTTTTCATTCCTCGTCAAGTTCTAGCAATATTGTTTGAACTGGGATCTTGTCACCTATAACCTTCTTTAAGCATGAAACATGGAAAACTGGGTGCACTCGGGAAGCTGTAGGAAGCTCCAATTTGTATGCCATAGTACTAATCTTTTGCAACACCTTGTATGGACCATAATACTTTGGTGATAATTTATTATCCTTCTTAGCTTGCTTGAGGGACATTTGTTTGCATGGTTGTAGTCGTAGAAATAACTAGTCACCTACATTAAAACTTCTTTCGTTGCGATGTTTATCTGCCTGTTGTTTCATTCTATTCTGTGCCAAAGTGAGATTTTCCTTTAAGAGTTGGAGAACTTGTTGTTGATGCTCGATGTGATCTTCCACTACTTGAACCTTAGAATTTTCTCTTAAATATGAAGTGATGGACGATGGATGATGTCCATAAAGTTCCATAAATGGGGTCATTTTTGTTGTAGTATGGAAGGAAGTGTTATACCACCATTCAGCCAGAGGCAACCATTTGACCCATTGTGTCTGTTTATCAGATACAAAGCAACGAAGATATCCTTCCAAACATTTTTTCACTATCTCAGTTTGACCATCAAATTGAGGATGATAAGATGAGATATGAGCTAACTGAGTACCCAGACAAGAAAATAATTTTGTCCAAAAATTTCCAGTGAAAATGGGATCTCTGTCGCTTACAATAATCTTTGGGTTTCCATGTAGCTTTTGGATTGTTTCCATAAATGCAGTAGCAACTGTATTGTCTTTAAATGGATGAGATAATGCACAAAAGTGTGCATACTTGGTAAGTCTATCAACTACCACCATGATGACACTCTTTCCTTCAAACTTGGGTAAACTTGCGATAAAAGTCATTGAAACCTCCTCCTAACGTTGACTTGGAATGGATAAAGGTTGTAATAGACCCGGGGTCTTAATTGTTTCAACTTGTTTTGTTGGAAAACCAAACATTCCGCCACAAACTTTTGAATATCAGATTTAAGGCCATCCCAAAAAAATTCCTTCTTAACCCTGTGGCAAGTTTTTAAAAATCCCGAGTGCCCTCCTAAGGGGGAGGTATGCAATTCCATAAGAATATTTTGTTTGAGTTGGAAATTCTTACAGAGGTATAAGCGACCTTTGTACCATAACAAATCATTTTTCCAGCTAAATGTATCAGATGTATTGGGGTCTTGTTGTAACTTTTGAATGAGTTCCCACACTTCTTCATCATTCTTCCATTCATCCCTTTTTTCATTTATCCAATCTAGTTGGATAATAGAAATGGCACAAAGCAATGCTTCCACATCCTCATCCTTTCTTAAGAGTGCATCTGCAACAACTTTTTCCTTCCCTTTTTTGTAGATGATTTCAAAGTCATAACCCAACATCTTCGTGACCCATTTTTGCTGCTCTTTTGAAGATAATTTTGTTCTAAAAAGTATTTAAGGCTATCATGATCTATTTTTGCCTTGAAGTGTCTTCCCGTTAGGTAAGGTCGCCATTTCTTAAGTGCATGTAGTATTTCCAACATTTCCTTCTCATAAATAGCTTTGTGTAAATACTTTCCTTTGATTGGATGACTTTTGAAAGAAATGGGTCTTTCTTCTTGCATTAAAACAACACCAATTTCATTTCCTGAGGCGTCACATTCCATAACAATGGTTTTTTTGAAGTCTGGTGTAGCTAAGACCGATGCTTGGCACATTGCCTCTTTAAATTTTTCAAAGGGTTTTTCACTTCTGGAGTCCAAGAAAATGCATATTTCTTCAGTAATGTTGTTAGAGGTGCTGCTATTCTCCCATAATTCTTAACAAACTTGCGATAATACCCTGTCAACCCGAGAAATCCGGGAAGATGTTTTATGGATGTGGGGATTTTCCATTCCTTAATGGATTTAATTTTTCTAGGGTCTACCTTAACACTTGCATGAGATACAATATAACCCAAATATTCCACCTCTTGTACTCTAAAGAAACATTTGGAGGTTTTTTCATATAATTGTTTCTCCTCCAATAGTTTGAGCACTTGATCAACATGTTGAACATGATCCTTCCAAGACTTGCTGTAGATTAGTATATCATCAAAAAATACTAACACAAATTTTCTAAGGAAGGGTTTGAAAATGGAATTCATCAAACCTTGTAATGTTGAAGGTGCATTGGTAAGGCCAAAAGACATGACCAAAAATTCATAATGACCCTCATGAGTTCTAAATGTTGTTTCAAGAATGTCTTTAGTCTTCATTATGATTTGATGATATCCTGAACAAAGGTCCAACTTGGTGAAGTAAATTGCTCCATGAAATTCATCCAATAATTCATCAATGACATGAATGAGAAAATTATCTTTAATAGTGAGTTTGTTGAGCTCCCTATAATATGGACACATGCGCCATGATCCATCCTTATTGTGCACCAATACTACTGGAACAAAGAAAGAACTTTGACTAGGTTGAATTATACCAGCTTTTATCATTTTTGCAACCATACGTTCAATTACATTCTTTTGGGCATAGGGATATCTGTAAGGCCTGATGTTTGGAGGAACACTTACTGGAATCAAATGAATAGCATGATGATCATGAATAGGTGGGAGGCCTTTGGGAGTCTCAAATTCCTTGGAATGATTGTCCAAGAATTTTTGGAGATCTGGAGAAATAGATTATTTCAACGTGGGAACCTCTAGCGAACATAATTGTACAATTACGCCACATTGTTCTTTCTTTAGAAGCTTTGTCATGCCATTAGAGCTTATTATCTTTTTCGTTTTTCCTGCGATACCCCTTAATTCAAATTCCTTTCCTTCTAGTTTTTTTTTCAAGAAAAGTTCTTGAAAATTAAAAGCTATCGTACCGAAAGATTGTAGCCATTGGACTCCTAATACAACATTAGCACCACCCATTGGAATGGAAAGCATTGGACCATTCAACACATATTCTCCCATTGATAGCTTGATATTATGGCACTTTCCAGAGAAATTTATGGTTCTTCCATTTGTAACCATCACTTGACACTCTGGTGCTAGAAATAGGAAGCAATTCAATTCCTTCGCTATTTTACAATGAATAAAATTATGGGTACTGCCTGAATCAATCAACACTATTACCTTTTTCTTCTTGATATGTCCTTCTATCTTGACAGTTTGAGGAGTGGTTATTTCGGCCAATGCATTACAAGATATGATATGATTCATTTCTTCTTCGAATTCGTTTCTTCTTTCTCTAGGCTTTGTTTCTGGTGCGTATCCTATTCTTTTGATGTTTCTTGTTCATTTTCTTGTTCCTTTTCACAATCTATGTAAAATAATTTCTTCTTGACACACTTATGATCTTTAGTGTATTTTCTATCACAATTGTAGCAAAGCCCTTTTGCTCCTTTTTCTTCCAATTGTTGTGGTGTCAACCTCGTAGGTTGCAGAAGGTTAGGGGAAACAACACTTCCATCTTTATAGTTGTGATTAGTAGGCTTCCTTGTTTCCATAATTTTGCTTTCAATTTTTCTGGCCAACCTAAATGCCTTCTCCAATGAATTAGGTTCCCAAAGGTGAACCTCATGTTGAATGTTATCCTTTAATGCCCCTATGAACACATAAATCCTATGCTCCTCTAGAATATCTTTTACCTTTATATTCAATTTTTGGAAGTCCTCAATGTGCTCCACCATTGAACCTTTTTGTTTGAGATTTATCAATTGGGCTAAAAAAAGGGTTGCTTTTTGTATCCTCATAATGTGCTATCATTTCTTCCATAAAAATTGCTCAAGTGACAATTTGTTTATGAGATCAAAGCCATCGATACCAGACAAACTGATTGGGTTCCAAATATAAAGTCACAATGCACACCTTTTGTGTGTTTTGCTCATTATGGAGATCAAAATATTGCTCCATCTGTAGTATCCATGTTACCAGATCCTTGCCATCAAACTTCCTCATATCGATCTTTGGAACATGGTGGGTCTTCAATCCAATGTTAGAGTCTATGAAATCATGACTAACATTTCTTTTGTTCCCATCTTGAATTTCATCTACTACATTTTCGCCATTAGGAAGCATTTCTTGTAGCAACTTTTCCAAACCTCTTTTCAAACCTTCCATGTCTTTCTTCAAATATTCAATGTTTACTTCTAAACCATCCATCTTAGCTTCCATGCCATTCTTTAAACCATCCATCTTAGCTTCCACGCCATTCATATTAGCTTCCATGCCATTCTTTAAACCATCCATCTTAGCTTCCATGCCATTCATCTTAGCTTCCACGCCATTCATCTTAGATTCCACGCCTTTCTTTAAACCATCCATCTTAGCTTCTGTTACTTTTTGTGAGAGTGAAATTTGTTGCACTTGGTCTCATAATTTTGATATATCATGTTGCATTTCTTCCTCTTCTTCATGAGTCATGCTAGAGCTTTCAGGTTTCTTACTAGGTGTTTCCATTTTCTTTCTTCAAGGCATCAATTAATGATAATTATGCTTCACTATGTCCTTTGAATTCCTTCAAACTAATTTTTCAAACCAAACTTATGCAAAATTTTAAAAAGACTACACACCTTTTTTGGCTTTGTAGGATCTCGATATTGAATCTATTGTATCTCTGTAATTTCGGATCTCCAAGGTCTAAAATTTCGTCCTGTGGCGACCATCTGAGTCCTCGTTCCAACCCCACAAGTTTGATCAAGATTGGATTCTCCAAGAAAGAGTTATTTCAAATCTTCCACGATGACCAAATTATAGACTGGTTCAGTAGAGCGAACTTGTATGAAGTGCAATGTGTCCCTATTTTGACCTTCAGACCTATTTGAGATATAATTCGGGAGCCTGCAAAAACCCTAACTGCCTTGGATCATATCTCTGAAAACATAGCGAGACAAGATCTGAAATTCGTACCTGAGGTTCATCAAGATCTCATCTCAAATGGGTTTTAATTTTAGCTTCTGAAACGTCGTAGAAAAAAGTTATAGTGAAAATACCACGATGACTTGTTTGAAGCATTAAAACCCTAGAATCCAAAGCTTTGATACCAATTGTTATGCAACCCTCTCACAAAATAGAAGAAAATATAGATCAACGACTTCAAAATCAACCTTTTTGAGGGGGCAACCTCCTTTACATTACACAAATGAACAATTCTTGGATGATACAAATGACAAGGCCTCCTTTATATATATAGGAGTCGAAGGGGTCATAATATAGTCAAAGCCAACATAACAATAATAATGTAAGGGCACAACAATAACAATTGTGGGTTTCTATGGGGCACAATAATAACAATATGGGGACAACATGGGCACAATAATAACAATATGGGGACAACATGGGCACAACAATAACAATAAGGGGCTACAATGACAATAATAATGAGGGAATACACTAGTATTATAGGGACCTAATAGAGTTCTTGACCGGGTTTTCCCCTATATAGAGGTTTTTCCTTGGCCAAGTGCCTATATCTAGTGTCCTCGATATTTGTGTTTTGGTTTTGGTAATTACTTGATGAACTAAGATAAAAATGAACATAATAAAGATAATAAAAATTCAAATATATCACAAGTAATTATCAAATAGAGAAAATATTTTTGCCTTTTTGATTTTCTAACATGGTTTCAAAGCTAGGGTAAAGAAGGAAGAAAAAGGTAGGTTAAAGATCTATTGAGGAAAAAGAGATCAAGGAAAATTCAAGGTGACCATATATAGTGAAAAGATCATTATCTATAGGAACTATGTCAAACTCAATGAAGGGATAAAACAAATTATAAGGGGCCTCCAACTATAGGGTCTGGAAAAAGAGAATAGACCTCATTCTTGAAAAGAACAAAGTTTTGGATCCTCATTCAAGGAAAAATCAACAAGCCAACAAATGAATCAAGTGAAGCAAAAAAAACAAAGTTTAGAGAAATCAAAATTTTGGCTATGAACCTTATAGTGGATGGAGCAAAGGATAACCTAATTCCATACATATCCAACATATATTCCACTCAAGAAATGTATGAGGATCTCTCCAAGTTATTCATAATCAAGAACATTGGTCAAATAACAAGCCTCAAGAATGAACTAAGAATTGTTAAGATGACAAACTCCAAGCAATAGATGAAGTTGTCCCAGAAAAGGAGCTCGTAATTACTGCCCTTCTAGGACTAACAAAATCTTGGAGTGCCTTTGCATCAGGACTTGACAGTTGGAATTATACTCCAACATTTGAAAAAATGTGGAATGCATGTAGTCAATAAGAAGCCAAAATATTGTTAGTAAAAAACAAGGAGGAAGAAGAAAACACCTCGAATGCTTATTCTGCTCATCATAAGAAGAAGGGAACCTTCAAGAAGTTCAAAGGACGAAAAAAGAAAGTGGACCCATCCAAGATTGAATGTTACACATGTCACAAGATGGGTCACTACAAAAGACATTGTCCAAATAATCCAAGAAATAAGAAGGGAGAGAGAGAAGATGAAAATGTTGCCGATGAAGATCCACCTAAGAAAAGAAAGGTCGAATAATCATAAGTCAAGGACTTATACTACTAAGCATCCCTCAAAAGGATTGGCTTAAGAGGTGTTGAAGAATGTAACTAGGTTTGGCCTTCATAATTGTATTTGAGTCATAATTAAATGTATTTATCAAAAGAAAGAAAATGAATTTATTATTATTATTATTATTATCATGACATTAAATCATGGGTTTCATGCTTGGGTCATCATGTTATAGGTAAAATCCCCCATTGAGGACTTTTGGGTTTTGTCTTGAGTCATTAGAGTCATTGTCCATTTTATGAGACCCTTCTTGGGCTTTTGAATCATGTAAAAATAGTTTTTATTGAGTCAAATAAGTCATTTGTCACCTCCACACCAAGTCAACCCTTGCTTGATGAAGTCAACCTACATTAGGTCAATTCGACCCACATAAGAGGCTATGTATAGAAGTGTAGTTTGATTCATTTGATCACTCACTCAACAAGTTCGATACACAAAAAGGAAGAGAAGAAAAAGCATGAAGTTTCAAGAGGAAGGAGAATTACAGGAGAAGAATAAAGTCGAAGTTTTTGGGCTTTCTCTCTCTCATTCGTACGAAGTTACTGGGCTGTTGTTGGGGTCAAAGTTCTACTGTTGGGAAGGTCAAAGTTCTGCTGTTGGGAAGGTTGAGATTTTGTTGCTGCAAGGTTGAAGATCTAGATCGAAGGTGCTGGAAAGAAGCACTGACTTGGTGATTGGAGGAAGTTTGTGTCTAGGTCGAAGAGTCTTGGATTATCTTGTCTTGTCTTGTGAAAACTACTGAAGGAAGAGGTTTGACTTGGTTTTCCCCTAGATAGGGGTTTTGACCCGACTGAGTGCCTATATCTTGTGTCTCTTGTTCTTGCGATCTTCATACACACATAATTTGGTAATTTCTTGATGAAAGATAATATAATAAAGTAGTAAAAGAAGCTAACATAATTCACAAGTAATTATCAAGAAAGAGGAATCAAACCCTAATTCTATAAACATTGATTTCTCAACATGGTATTAGAGCTAAGGTCAAAGAATATTGGAGATCACTCTATTAGCTTGAAAGAAAATATTACTCCCTCTATAATAAGATACTTGAAAATGGGATTCAATATTGTAGGAAGTTGGATCAAAAGAATCATCTACAACTTATTTAATAAGGTAAAAAATAAAGGGTTCTTAGCTGCACTCACAACATCACTCAATGATGACAACACATGGATTACTGATAGTGGAGCATCAAGGCACATGACATGAGAAAGTAAACAACTTCACACTCTATCAAAGGAATCATATTCTTATGCTGTGGAGTTGGAGACAACCATAGTTATGCAGTTAAAGTCCTTGGATCAACTTCATTGAAGCTGGAAAATGGAGAAAATTTGCATCTCAACAATATACTCTATGTTCCAGGTTTGGAAAAGAATTTACTTTCAATTTCTTGCTTAGAAGATAAAGGAGATATAATTTCTTTTATAGATGGAAAGGTTCTGGTTTGGGGTAAATATTAAAGCATCAATAAAGATAGGGTTTTTGGAGTACATGAAGGAAGTCTATATAGAGTTATAAAAACATCTCCTCAAGCCCTAGTTCACATGGAAATCAATCCCATTGAGCTATGACATAGAAGATATGGACATATACATTATAAGTTCATCCCCTCCCTTAACCAAATGGTAAGTGGCATCCCCAATATCAAAGAAGATCATGATGGAATATGCAATGGATGTGCTTTAGGAAAGAATAAAAGGAAGCCCTTTACAAGCAGTGAAACAAGGTCTAAAGAAATATTGGACCTCATTCATTCAGATGTGTGTGGGCCTATGTCTGGCAAATCACTTGGAGGTCATCTTTACTATGTAACCTTCATTGATAATCACTCTAGAAAGACATGGCTCTATCTACTCAAATCAAAGGACGAAGTATTTGAAAAGTTCAAGGAATTTAGATCTGAAGTGGAGACCTTAATCGAAAGAAGAATAAAGACTTTGAGATCCGATAATGGTGGGGAATACACTTCAAAAGAAATAATTACATATTACAAAGAAGCAGAAATTAAGAGGGAGCTTATTATTCCATACAATCCTGAACATAATGGAGTTGCAGAAAGGAAAAATAGAACACTTGAAGAATATATACGAACAATGATTTTTGATCAAGATCTACCAAAATTTCTATGGGGAGAAGCAACAATGACCACAATATATATACAAAATAGAAGTCCTCATAGAATCCTTGATAGTATGACACCCGAAGAAGCATTCACAGGAAGGAATCCATGTGTGGAGCATCTACGAATCTTTGGATGTCTTGCATATACCTGTGTTCCAAAGGACAAGCGAAAGAAGTTAGAATCTACAAGTATTAAATGGATCTTTGTTGGCTACAATCTTTCTTCAAGAGCATATAGAATATACATCAAGGAAGGAAGACAAATCGAAGTAAGCAGGGATCTTATTCTTGATGAAAATCATGCCTATAAAAGATCCAAAGAGATTCTTATTGATTCTGATGACGAAGACATACCACTATTTTAAGAATAAGAGCACCATGGCAAACCTACTACAATTCAAGAAAAAGAAGAAGAAGGACCAAGTGAGCCTATTCAACATGTGATCATACCCGACACAAGGAAAAGCCAAATTGGTTAAAAGCTACTCTTGAAGATGACGAAGGACATGGAGTTGCGAAAGGAACTTTTAGAGAAAGCAAAAAGACCAAAAATATATTTAGGATATGCTACATACATGACAAAACTGATAGAAGCTAAACCAATTACATTTGAAAAAGTTGCTCATCAAGAAGTATGGAAGAAGGAAATGCAAGAATAATATCAATCCATCATGAAGAATGGGGTTTGGGAAACATTCCTAGACAAAGTGACAAATCAGTTGTCACTTCAAAATGGATCTACAAAATCAAACATGTTGTTGATGGAAGCATTAACAAGTACAAAGCTAGATTCGTTGCAAGGGGTTTCTCTCAAAAAGAAGGCATAGAGTATGAGGAAATATTTGCACTTTCCACAAGATATACTACTATAAGATCCTTGGTTTCATTGGCCGCAACAATGGGATGGAATATCCACCAAATGGATGTAAAAACAACATTTTTGAATGGAACCATTGATGAAGAAATATACATTGAACAACCTGAAGGATTTGAAGTAAATAGAAATAGAAATCATGTTTGCAAACTCAAGAAGGCCCTATATGGCTTGAAGCAAGCTCCTACAACATGGTATGCAAGAATGGATACATATCTACTAAGAATTGGGTTCGTCAAAAGTACTACTGATCCAAACCTCTACATCAAAGTTGTGGATAATGAGCTAGTCATTATTCTATGATATTATCTATTTATTACAGGTGTGGATCGAATGATACAAGAATGTAAGAAGATGATGGCAACCGAGTTTGAGATGAAGGATCCAGGACTTAGGCATTATTACCTAGGTTGGGAAGTATGAAAGAAACCTTGGAAGATATATCTGGGGCAAGGAAAGTATATAATCAAGTTATTGCAGAAATTCGATATGATGGATTCCAAGCCCATGAATACTCCCATGATCACCAATCTCAAGAAGTTGAGAAGCTCTGACTCCAGTGTCGTAGATCCTACTATATAATCAAGTTATTGCAGAAATTCGGTATGATGGATTCCAAGCCCATGAATACTCCCATGATCACCAATCTCAAGAAGTTGAGAAGCTCTGACTCCAGTGTCATGGATCCTACTACTTATGTTAAGTTGGTGGGTTCTTTGATGTATCTGGTAAGCACTAGACCAGAAATGTGTTTTGCTGTCAACATTCTTAGTCAATTTCAGTTGGAGCCTCGTCATGATCATTGGATAGCTACCAAGCATGTATTAAGTTATCTACGTGGCATTATACATAATTTCCTAAATTATGACAACAAGGAAGTCAAATTAATAGGTTTTACAAATTTTGATTGGGGTGGTAGTGAAACCAATGGAAGAAGCGCTATAGGTGGATGTTTTAGTTTGGGATTTGATATGATTTCATGGATGAGTAGAAAACAATATCCTGTTGCTTTGAGTAGTGCTGAAGTAGAGTGTGTTGTTGCATGTGAAGTAGGAAAGGAGGTTGTATGGTTAAGGAAACTTGCGTCATATTTGTTTGGGAACCCTCTAAGTCCTACCGTGATAAATTGTGATAATCAAAGAAACATTAAGATGTTTGAAAATCCTGTGTTCCATGCAAGGAAAAATCATATCAGCAATACATACCACTACATTAGAAGCTTGGTACAAAATGGGATCGTGAAGCTACAATATGTCCTGACTGACGAACATGTAGCTGATGTGTTAACAAAGTATATTCCTAATAAAAAGTTTGAATATCTTAGGATCATGCTTGGTTTGGTTGATATTACTAATCTCGTTGATGACAAGAATTTGGAAGAGATTTGCTAAGGCATCTTGTGTAATACAAAATTCCTGGGAGGACATTTGGACGACCTATGTGTTGATGTCTAGTTCCCGAAGTAGGGAGGGTGGCGTTGGTCATAGAGCTCTGACCTTGCATTATGCACCTAGTTCCCTGGGTTGATGGTTAGAAAGTAAGCCTGATGGTACCTAGAGAGGTTGAAAGATTTAGTCCATCTTAGTCCCACCCAGATAGATTTCCCTGGTCAAGAATCTAGTCTGTGGCACCGTGTATGCCTAAAATCTTCATGGTTCATGTGTTTTGAGATCTTCCATATACTTGTATACATTTATATGTGTATTTATGAAAACCTCCCTAGTTAAGAGGGAGTCTTGAAGAATGTAACTAGGTTTGGTCTTCATAATTGTATTTGAGTCATAATGAAATGTATTTATCAAAAGAAAGAAAAGGAAATTATTACTATTAAATCATGGGTTTCATGCTTGGGTCATCATGTTATACGTCAAAGTCCCCACTAAGGACTTCCAAGTTTTGTCTTGAGTCATTGTCCATTTTATGAGACCCTTCTTGGGCTTTTGAATCATGTAAAAACAATTTTAATTGACTCAAATAAGTCATTTGTCACCTCCACACCAAGTCAACCCTTTCCTGATGAATTCGGCCTACATTAGGGAAATTTGACCCACATAATAGGTTATATATAGAAGTGTATTTTGATCCATTTTCTCACTCACTCAACAAGTTTGATACACAAGAAGGAAGAGCAGAAAAAGTGTGAAGTTCCAAGAGAAGAAGGAGAATTGTAGGAGAAGAATAAAGTCAAAGTTTTTGGGATATCTCTCTCTCATCCATACGAAGTTACTGGGATGCTGCTGGGGTTGAAGTTCTACTGCTGGGAAGGTCAAAGTTCTGTTGCTGGCAAGGTCAAAGTTCTGCTGTTGGGAAGGTCGAAATTCTGTTGCTGCAAGGTTGAAGATGTAGATCGAAGATGTTGGAAGGAAGGGCTGACTTAGCGATTGGAGTTAGTCTGTGTCTAGGTTGAAGAGTCTTGGATTATCTTGTCTTGTCTTGTGAAAACCACTGAAGGGAGATGTTTGACTGGGTTTTCCCCTAGATAGGGGTTTTGCCCTGGCTGAGTGCCTATATCTTGTGTCTCTTATTTTTGTGATCTTCATACACACATAATATGGTAATTAATTGATGTAAGATAATATAATAAAGTAGTAAAAGAAGCCAACGTAATTCACAAGTAATTATCAAGAAAGAGGAATCAAACCATAATTTTACTAGCATTGATTTCTCAACAAGAGGGAGCCTCCACCATTTTACGAAAAGATAAGTATTCTATTCTTGGTTTCATCTTTTCATGTTTGGTTTCCTCCTTACATCCATTGTTGTTTGTATTGTATATTAATAAGCTTTCTCTTTATATTTTCTTTGAATAGGAAAGTTTGTTGATTGCTCAAGGGTTATGGAGGAGACTTCAAAGGATAGACTTGAAGGATGAAAGAAGTTCTATTGAAGCCAATCAAGATTTGATTTCATAAAATGTTTGTTAAGGAACAACTCAAAAGTATGCCTTAAACTATAAACTTTGTTGTAAAGTTCTCTTCATATAAAATGTGCGATCATTCTTCTTTGAAATTTTTCTTTACATTACTAACATCGTTATTTATAGGGTTTCGAATCTCAAAGATTCTTGTTTGGGTGATTAATCATTATATTGTATCTACCCTCATTACATTATCATTTGATAATTCTTATGGAACACTAAAAGGTTCACTATAAAACCCTAACCTAAAGGTGTGTCAATATTGATTATGAAACACTAGTCTATTGAGGGTTGTTGATGAAATCTAGAAAAACTATTCATTCTATGTTTAGGGATTTTGGTATTCTTATAGAAAATCCATTTCTTTTGGGTTTGTTGTTAATGTCTAAGTTATGTATTATAACTCTATATATTTAGGGTTTGGTAAAATAGGGTTTATGAGCAAAACCCCTATAATGACTATAGTAAGATCCTAGGAATGAAACCCTAGGTGTATGTTATTATGTTTGATCGAAACCCTAGCCCAGTGAAAATTGTTGTATATATAACTTTGATGTATTAATGTTTGTGTATTGGGTTCACTTAGTAGATATTGTTGTGAGATGCTAGTATGAAATCCTAGATATATTCGAGTATGTTAACTTAATTGTTGATACTCATGTTTTAATTTGTAAAATATAGGGTTTGTAACAAAACCATCGTAGAGATTGATATTCTAGGAGATAATGATATTGTTTTCAATTGTTGATATGAATTTGCTTTGATGATAAAATCTAGGGTTTGCAACAAACCCTAGTAGAGTCTGTCATACAATTCTGAAAGTAATATTGAAGCCCTAGATGTATAGTACTATGATTTGATTGTAAGGCTTTGTGTCTCGATGATAAAGTCTAGGGGTTTGTGACAAAATCCCTAGATAGAAATTGAAGTTTAGTATGTCTCTTATTGATTATGAACCTAACTAGGCTTAGGTATTTGGTGTCTAAAGTTTGAATGTTTGAATGCTTCCATTATAGTAATATGATTTAGTTAACTTCATGCTTTCGTATATTTGTACTTTGTTGTACTTGCTATTAAAGTTTTGCAAGTATATGATCTTCAAGATATTGAAGATGTTCGTGATTGAAGATGTTTATGAACATGATGAAAGGAAGCTATAAGAATGATGATGATCAAGATGACCTTGATAAAGTCATGAAAGGTTGAAGCTTCTCCGATGTTATAAAATAAGAAATTATTGATCTCCCTAAGTTAAGAGGGAGCATGGTTAGAAGAAAAGAGTACATCTCCCCAATTGAGAGGGAGGGCATATTATGATGGATACCTTGTAGAAGAAATCAGAGAATGAATAGATCTGCAATATATTTGGTGTTTCTGAAGAATTGAAAGAAGAAGAAAGCTTCCAACAAATTGCATATGTATAACTTGATGATAAAAGCAACATCCGAATGAATGAGGACCTTGAAGGTTTGTGTTTACTTGTATGTATATTTGAAATTTTATTGTTGATTGGGGTTTGTGTTTGTACAGGTAAATCTCTCCATAAAAAGGTTGAACACTCTGGAAGCATGCTTGGACAAATGGATATATCTAGTTTGATATGGATAATTGAAGCATCGAATGGTGGATTCCTAGGAGGACATTTGATCGGCTTATGTTTTGATGTCTAGATCCCGAAGAGGGAGGGTGGCATTGGTCATGGACCTTTGACCTTGGATAGGCACCTATATCCCTGGGTTCATGGTTAACAAGTAAGCCTGATGGCACCTAGATTCGTTAAAAGCTTGAGTCCATCTTAGTCCCACCCAAATAGAATACCCTGGTCAGGGTTCTAACCTACAACAATGAGTGTGCTAGAACTCTTCGTAGTTCATTTTGGAGATCTTCCATGTACCTTTTATATATGTAATTATGAATACCTCCCTAGTTAAGAGGGAGTGTTGAAGAATGTAACTAGTGTCGGTCTTCATAATTATACTTGAGTCATAATGAAATGTATTTATCAAAAGAAAAAATAAAAAAAAATGACTTATTAAATAGACTTGTTAAAGCATGTGTTTCATGCTTGGGTCAATTGATTTTAGGTCAAGGTCTCCATTGAAGGTTTCTAGGGTTTATGTCAACTATCCTTGTCCATGTCATAATGTAAAGAACCCTTCTTGGGATTTATTTGTCAGAGAATAAATTTATTTTATTGTAAATTAGGTCAATTAGACCTCCTCCACGAAGTTGTACTCAAATTGGAAAGGTCAACCTAAAATGGACATAAAAATCACTATATAAAGGCAACAACTCGACCTCATTTGTTACTCACTCACGACAAGTTCGATGTGCAACTTCTGGGGCTAGAAAAAGTATGAATTTCAAGGAAGAAAAAGAAGAATAGCGAAGGAGAAGGAGATCTCTCAAAAGCATAAGAAGTCGAAATTCTCTCTCTTTTTCCAACACGTGTGAAGCTGCTAGAAGGGTAGAAATTCAACAGTTGTTGGGAAGGCCAAAATTTTGAAGCTACTGGTGAAGCTGGGACTGAAGTTTCTAGGTTGATGCTGCTGGATAGGAAGATACTATTGAAGTGAACTAAAACATACAAGAAGGCTGACTTGGTGGAGGATGAATGTTTGTTGGTCTAGGGTTTTGGTCTATCTCATTTGAATTACTAAAGGAAGAGTTCTTGATTGGGTTTTCCCCTATATAGGGGTTTTTCCCTAGCTGAGTTCCTATATCTAGTGTCCCTGATCTTTTTGTTTTGGTTTTCGTAATTACTTGATGAACTAAGATAAAAAGGAACATAAGAAAGATGGTAAGAATTCAAAGATACACAAGTAATTATCAACTAGAGAAAATCTTTCTGCCTTTCTGATTTTCTAATAGATGGGAGTATCAAGAAGTACAAGGCAAGATTCATGGCAAAGGGGTTCTCACAGGTAGAGGGAGTTGACTATGACGAGACCTTTGCCCTAGTTTCCATATGGGTGGAAGATCCACCAAATGGACGTGAAAACATCCTTCCTCAATGGCATTCTTGAGGAGGAGATTTAAATTGAGTAATCAGAGGGATTCAAGACATGCATCAGAGAGACACACGTTTGCAGACTCAAGAGAGCCTTATATGGGCTCAAGTAGGCTCCGCGGGCATGGTATGCTCAAATAGACAGTTACCTTCAAGGATTGGACTTCACCAAGAATGAAGCGAACCCCAACCTATATTACATTGTTGTTGGAAATGAGGCACTTATTCTGGTGCTATATGTGGATGACCTAACTTGATAGGAGCAAACAAGCTCATCTAGGAGTGCAAGAGAGATCTTGCAGGCGAGTTTGAGATGAAGGATATGGGGTTGAACTATTTTCTTGGGTTGGAGATATGGTAGGGTGATGGAAAGATATTTGTGGGATAGGGCAAGTACACTCTGCAGATTCTGAGGAGATTTCACATGCAAGATTGCAGGCCCATGACCACACCTCTAGTCACAAACTAGAGGAAGGTGGATACATCTAGATTAGAGCAAGTAGATCCTACACTTTACCAGCAGATGATTGGGTCGTTGATGTATTTGGTGAACACACGACCAGATATATGTTTTGTAGTCAACTCTTTGAGCCAGTTTTTGGTCAAGCTTACCAAAGCACATTGGGTTGCTGCGAAGCATGTGTTGAGATATCTCAAAGGGACAATAAAGCTTGAGGGCTTCACTGATGTAGATTGGGTAAGGAGCTCCACAAACAAGAAGAGCACATCATGATGCTCATCCAATGTTTGTTCAACAACTATTTCTTTGTTCAACAAGAAGAAAAGATCAGTCACATTGAGTTCAGCTAAGGCCGAGTACATGGCTGCCAGTTTGGTAGGGTGTAAAGCTATTTGGTTGAGGAATCTTCTCGTGGGCTTGTTCAAGACAGAGTTTGAGCCTACTGTGATATAATGTGACAATTAGAGCTGCATCAAACTCTCTAAAAATCCAATGTTTCATGATCATCACTCTAAGCACATCAACATACGTTATCACCACATTAGAGATATTGTTCAAAGAGGTAATGTTACATTCCAATATGTATCAACAAAAGAGCAAGCAATAGACATTCTGACCAAGACTTTTTTGGGACCATATTTGTATACCTCAAAGAGAAGTTGGGTGTAGTATAAGACCTTCCTCTCTAAGAGGGAGTGCTAATTGAAGTAGAGAAGAAGTGTTATGCTTGTTTAAGTGCTAAGACTAGCAAAAGAACACATAAAATTTCCACTTTAGTAGAATATTAATTTAGTTAACTATTTCCTAAAGTTAGACTTAGGGAAAAGTTGCTAAGTTAACTTATGATTTAATCTCAGCCATTGATCACAATTTAAACTCAGTTGTTGAGAGGGAGATTAGGGTTGAGATCGAAATTGTAAGAGGAGATAGAGCGAGTTGGTGGGAAGTTAGTTGAGCACAAGCAGGTGTGAGAGCGTAGCGGAGGAAGAGCCTAGAGTTCAGTAGTTTGCAGAGGTTCATTTTTCAAGAGAGATTCAGATCAAGTAAAGGTCGAATTGCCTTAGCCTCAAGATCAGTTGCACAACTCTAGCTCACACCTGTGCGTTGGAGGAGAGGATTTTCACTCGCACACGTGAGAAAAAATGCAAATTCACACAACCTTTTGGTAGATCGAGTGAGCAGTGATCAAATCGATTTATCTTGGAGGATTGATCAGTTGTATTTTTATGATAAAAGGGAAGTTTCTCCCTTGTTGTAATTCTCAGAAGAAGAAAATCCTTTGTTGCAGAAGAAAAAAAACACACACACACACAACGTTACAAGTTTTCCCTGGAGTTGGGGTTTCCTGGGTATATCTTGTGTTCTATGGTTTGATGTGTTTGTCTTATGATTTATTTTCCACTATGCATGTTAGAAAACTCAATGTATTTGTGATTTAAGTTTCCAAAATATCAATTGTTTATATTTCTAGGTTTTTACACTTAGAAATTGTGAATCAGTTTACTGGGTTTTAAGGAAATCTAACACAAATATGTTTGAAGACTAAATAGAGCTTCGATCTTCATAATTGTTTGGTCTTCATAATTGTACTTGAGTCAAAATGTAATATATTTGTCAAAAGAAAGTGAAAAGAATTTTATTATTAATTGAATTGACTTGTTAAAGCATGGGTTTCATGTTTAGGTTAATTGTCTTAGGTCAAGTCTCCATTGTAGGCTTTAGGTTGTTGTTAAATTCAATTTTTTTGGTCAAATACTCCTCCATCAAAGTCTCCTTGTTGTCGGCCTAAAAAGAATCATCATCAAGTCGACTTCCCCCAATGAACTAATGTTGGCCTAACCTTATAAAGACACTTCCCTTCATGAACTCATGTCGACTCATTTACGATGGACAAACAACTATATATATAAGCATGAGGTCTTCACATCAAATACAATTGAAACCAGCTCACAAAAATATAGAAAAGATAGATCAACGACTTCAAAATCAATCTCTTTGAGGGGGAACCTCTATGTTGCTGCATAAATGAACAACTCTTGGATGCTACAAATGACAAGTCCTCCTTTCTATATATAGGAGTCTAAGTGGTCCCAATATAATCAAAGCCTACATAACAATAATATTGTAGGGGCACAACAATAACAATAGTGGGCTTCTATGGGACACAATAATGACAACATGGGGGCTACATGGGCACAATAATACAATAAGGGGGTTGCAGTAATAACAATAAGGGGTTACACTAGTAGTATAGGGACCTAACATGCCCCTCTCCTTCAAAAAGTGTTGTCCTCAATGCCTGAGTAGTTTTGGATTCTTCTGTATAAAATTCTCATCCTCCCATGTGGAATCTTTAGTGGGTAAGTTCTTCCACTTGATGAGATACTCTAAAATTGATCGATTTCGTAGCTGTCAATTTCTTGTTTCTGTGGCTGCTTTAGGTTCCAATATGAGTTTTCCTTCTTCGTCAAGTTCTAGCAATATTGTTTGAACTAGGATCTTCTTACCTATAACCTTCTTTAAGCATGAAACATCAAAAACTAGGTGCACTCGAGAAGATGCAAGAAGCTCCAATTTGTATCCCATAGTACCAATCTTTTGTAACACCTTGTACAAACCATAATACTTTGGTGATAATTTATTATCCTTCTTACCTTGCTTGAGGGACATTTGTTTGTATGGTTGTAGTCGTAGAAATACCCAGTCACTTACATCAAAACTTCTTTTGCTGCGATGTTGATTTGCATGTTGTTTCATTCTATTCTGCGCCAAAGTGAGGTTATCTTTTAAGAGTTTGAGAACTTGTTGTTGATGCTCGATGTGATTTTCCACTACTTGAACCTTAGAATTTTCTTTTAAAGATGATGTGACAGACGGTGGATGATATCCATAAAGTGCCATAAATGGGGTCATTCTTGCTGCAGTATGGAAGGAAGTGTTATGCCACTATTCAGCCAGAAAAAACCACTTGACCCATTGTGTTTGCTTATCAGATACAAAGCAATGAAGATATCCTTCCAAACATTTGTTCACTATCTCAATTTTCCCATCAGATTGAGGATGATAAGATGAGATATGAGATAATTATTCTGTCCAAAAATTTCCAGTGAAAATGGGATCTCTGTCGCTTACAATAATCTTTGGGTTTCCATGTAGCTTTTGAATTGTTTCCATAAATGTAGTAGCAACTTTATTGGCTTTAAATGGATGAGATAATGCACCAAAGTGTGCATACTTGGTAAGTCTATCAACTACCACGATGATGACACTCTTTCATTTGGACTTGGGTAAACTTGTGATAAAATCCATTGAAACCTCCTCCCAATGTTCACTTGGAATAGATAAAGGTTGGAATGTAGAAGGTGCATTGGTAAGGCCAAAAGGCATGACCAAAAATTCATAATGACCCTTGTGAGTTATAAATGTTGTTTTTGGAATTTCTTTAGTCTTCATTCAGATTTGATGATATCCTGAACAAAGATCCAACTTGGTGAAGTAAATTGCTCCATGTAATTCATCAATGATAAGAATGGGAAATTTATCTTTAATAGTAAGCTTGTTGAGCTCCCTATAATCCGGACACATTCGCCATGACCCATCCTTCTTGTGTGCCAATACCACTGGAGTAGAGACAGAACTTTGACTAGGTTGAATTATACCAACCTCTAGCATTTCTGCAACCATACATTCAATTTCACTCTTTTGGGCATATGAATATCTGTAAGGTTTGATGTTTGGGGGAAAACTTCTTGGAATCAAATGAATAACATGATCATGATCACGAATAGGTGGGAGGCCTTTGGGAGTCTCAAATACCTTGGAATGATTGTCCAATTTTTTTTGGAGATCTGGAGAAATAGATGATTTCATTGTTTGAACCTCTAGTGAACATAATTGCGCTATTACGCTATGTTCTTCTCTCTTTAGAATCTTTTTCATGCCATTAGAAATGATTATCTTTTTTAGTTTCCCTGTGATACCCCATAATTCAACTTCCTTTCCTTCCCAAAAAAATTTCAAGAAAAGTTCTTGAAAATTGAAATCTATCGTCCCCAAAGACTATAACCATTGGAATCTTAGTACAACATTAGCACCACCCATTGGAATGGAAAGCATTGGACTATTCAAGACATATTCTCCCATGGATAGCTTGATATTATGACACTTTCTGGAGAAATTTATGGTTCCTCCATTTGCAACCATTACTTGACACTCTAGTGCTAGATATAGGAAGCATTCAATTCCTTTGCTATCTTACAATGAATAAAATTATGGGTACTACCCGAATCAATCAACACTATTACCTTTTTCTTCTTGATATGCCCTTCTATCTTGAGAGTTTGAGGAGTGGTAATTCTTATCAATGCATTACAAGATATGGTTAGATTCATTTCTTCTTTCTCTGAGATTGGTTCTTGGTGTATATCCTATTCTTTTGACATTTCTTGTTTCTTTTCTTGCTCCTCTTCCCCATCTATGTAAATTAATTTATTCTCAACACACTTATGACATTTAGTGTATTTTCTATCACAATTGTAACAAAACCCTTTTGCTCTTTTTTATTGCCAACCTGTATGCCTTCTCCAATGAATCAGGTTCCCAAAGGCGAACCTCATGTTGGATGTTATCATTTAAAGTCCCTATGAAGACTTCAATCTTATGCTTCTCTGGAATATCATTTACCCTTTATTCAATTTTTGGAAGTCCTCAATGTGCTTTGCCATTGAACCCTTTTGTTTGAGATTTATTAATTGGCTAAAGAAAGCGTTTCTCTTTGTATCCTCATAATGTGCTATCATTTTCTCCATGAAAATTGACCAGGTGACAAGTGGTTTACGAGAACGAATCCCTCTATACCATACAAACTGATTTGGTTCTAAATATAAACATGCAATACGTACCTTTTGTGGCATTTTCACATCATGTAGATCAAAATATTGCTCCATATGTAGTATCCAAGTTACTAGATCCTTGCCATCAAATTTCCTCATATCTATATTTGGAATATGGTGGGTCTTCATTCCAACGTTAGAGTTTATGAAATCATGATTAACATTTCTTTTGTTCTCATCATGAGTTTCCTCTACTACCTTTTCGGCATTATGAAGCCTTTCTTGTAGTGACTTTGTCCCACCTTCCTTCAAACCTTCCATGTCTTTATTCAAATATTCCATGTTCCCATTCGATTTTTCTTCTATACCATTTTATTGTATTGATCATATCTTCGATCACATTCTTCAAATCATCCCTCCAATTTTGCTTACTAGGTGTTTCTATTTTCTTGATTCAAGCCATTCTTTTTCTTGCTTTTAGGAGCTCAATCTTGAATCTGTTGTATCTCTGAAATTTCGGATCTCCAAGGTCTAAAATTGCAACCTGTGGTATCCCTCTACGTCCTCTTTCCAATGCCACTAGTCTAATCGAAATTGGATTCTCCAAGAAAGAGTTATGCCCAACCTCCCAAGATGACTTATATACATTTTGAGTAGAGCGAACTTGTATGAAGTGCCACGTGTCACTGTTTCGACTTTCAGACCTGAAAACAATACACAGAAAACTACAGTCTGTCCTCTTTTTGTAGCTTCTAACGAAATTTCAATACGATGCTTAGAGAGAAAGTTATGACAATTTTCCCAAGGTCACTTGTTTGGGATGTAATTCGGGAACAGGCAAAAACCCTAACATCCTTGGATCATATCCCCGAAAATATAGCGATACAAGATCTGAAATTTGGACCTGAGGTTTATCATGATTTCGGCTCAAATGGTTTTAATTTCAGCTTCTGAAACGTCGTATAAAACATGTTATTGCGAAAATTCCATGATGACCTATTTGGAGCAGCGAAACCCTAGAATCCAAAGCTCTAATACCAAATGTTATGAAACCAACTCACAAAAAGATAGAAAAGATAGATCAACGACTTCAAAATCAGCCTCTTCGAGGGGAAACCTCCTTTACATTACACAAATGAACAATTTTTAGATGATACAAATGACAAGACCTCCTTTCTGTAGATAGAAGTCTAAGTGGTCCCAATATAATCAGAGCCTACATAACAATAATATTGTAGGGACACAACAATAACAATAGTGGGATTTTATGGGGCGCAATAATAACATGGGGACTACATGGGCACACCAATACAATAAGGGGGTTTTGCATTAATAACAATAAGGGGTTACAATAGTAGTATAGGGATATAAGAAATTTAGATCAGTGTCAGAGCGAAATCATAGAAGAAAATGTGAGTTGCAGCTTCAGTGAAAAATCTCAAAAGGAGATTCGAATGTCATTGTTATGGGTTTCTGTATACTACAAGAAAATAAAATCGGATCAATTTCAGAGATTACGTTCATAGATTTTCGGTGAAGTTACAGTCATAGTCATAACTTTGCTATAGAAGAATTCAGGCTCAGTGACATGTATGGTCGGAGCAATGATATGTACATAGGTTGAAGCATTGATATAGTCAGAGCAGTGATATGTACATGGGTTGGAGCATTGATAAGAAGCAGTGACATGTATAAGGGCTGAAACAATGATAAGGTCGAAGTAGTGACATGTCTATGGACTGAAGTAATACAAGTTCAATAAAGAAGTACATTCGGTCTACAACTCGTTGAAGAAAAGGAACTTAGTACAACTGCCTGTGGAGATCTACCAATGATTTGAGGTATCAAACAACTGAAGAAGAAAATGCAAGGTTGACTTAATGGAGGAAGTCTCTAGTATAGGTTGTGAAGGTCTTGGTCATCTCATCTTGTTTTGAATCTTCTGAAGGAAGAATTTTGACCAAGTTTTCCCCTAGAGTGGGCTTTTTCCATGGCTACGTGTCTACATCTTGTGTCCTATATTATTTGTTGTTTGGCATTAGTCTTGATGATAACAAAATATAAATTGAAAGAAAGAATAATGAGAATGAAACATCACAAGATAATGTCATAATAAGATAAATCGATTAACTTGCCACGTTTTGAATTTCTCAACATGGTTTGAGAGCTAAGGTCATGATCAAAGGCAGTTTGAAGATCACTTATACATCTTTGAAGTATTCTCAATGAAAGGTTCTATTTTTGTTTTGAAGATCAAGTCAGTTAGATTAGGAATGACATTTTTTGGGCTAATAAAACTAGGATTCAAAGGCATCTTGAAGGGTTGAGTAACACATTTCAAAAGGTCCGAGAAGTCTGGGCTCTGTAAAAATTACAGTGAGCTAGTTCAGTGTTTATTCACCATATCAAGACACCTTGAAGAAGGAGGATTTCGGTATATCTTAAGGAGACATGTTTAAATAATTTTCAAAGAATGAGGATGTAAACTTCGCTCAAACTTTAGAGAAGTTCTTCGGTGGAAACAAGAGACATGATTTTGGTGTTATATTACAGTGAAGAAACTATGGACTGAGTCATCACAAGACCGATGTCTAAAAGTCTCTTCAACATATTCTAAAAGACTATTATAGAAGCCTTATATATATATAATTGGTACTAGGCCTATTGTTGAAGGCAACGAAAGGAGGATTTGATAAAGCAAAAGCATTCATTTGAAGACTATATGAAGTCTGCCCTATGGAAAAAGAAATACAAGTCTTATACGAGCTCAAGCATAAGGAAGAATCTTAAAGAAATCATTCTTTGAGGATCTAAGTACAAGTAACCAAATTCAAAGAAATCAAGTAAGTATTGTCATTGCAACAAGTCTAATGGGCTATCAAGATCAGGGGTATGTAAACACAAGGTACGTATAATCACAAACTTTTAGATTTTTAATATCTCTAATTTTAAATGGTTCATATAATCCTTTTTTATAGCTAGTCTTGGGTAAAGATTGTATTCCCTAGATAACACACAAAAACTTTGGACTAGAACCTTAACCAATATCTTCTAGGGTTTACAAGTAATCTAGAATGTCAAGCAAAAGTCCTAATATTGATTAGAAGAAGGAATAACTTGACTTTCAATATCATAGGATTCCATCCTCCATGATTATGTAGAAGATCTAACTTGAGAAATTAAATCATGTTCTTGGTATCACATGTTTTGCTTGTAAGTATGTATTATAGGTATAAAATATCATGGCTCAATACAAAGAAGACACTTCAAGGAATCCTTCCAAGCTTTGTCAAGGAACATCTCCAGGTATGTCTTAAACTATACACCTTATAAAATTCTCTTAATATAAAAAGTACGTTCATCTTATTTTGAAATTTGTGTTACATTACTAACATCGTTATGTCTAGCTGTCTTGAATCATAAAGATTCTTGTTTAGGGTGATTCATCATTTGATAAATCTACCCTCCTTACATCCTTGATTGTTCTTATAGAACCCTAGATAGGTTCTTTGGAAAACCCTAACTTAAGGGTATGCTAATGATGTGTGAAACCCTAGCCTGCTTAGGGTTATTGGGAAATGTTATTTGAAGTTTTTAATAATGATGTCATGTTTGGGGTTTTTGGTATGATCATGAAAACCCTAACTTGTTAGGGTTGAATGATGTTGTCTAAGATCCCAAACCTTTGAAGTGTTGGTATAGTAGGGTTGCTTTGCTATGTTATGAAACCCTAGATCTTTAGGGTTTGGTTGAGTCTATAAGAAAAACCTTTGTTCTGTCTTATGTGTCCATCGATTGAATCCCTAGCCTGGTCTAGGTCGGTATATGTTTTAATATATTAATATCGCCTGACATATGATGTGCCTGCACATGATGATGAATTCCTAGATATGTGTATTGACCTAATTATTGTTGGTCTTAAGTCTTAGGGTTTAATCTAAGCCCTTATCTAAGTTTGATATTCTAGGATGATGTTTGAGAAATTTAGGGTTTTGCAGCTAAACCCTAGTAGTAGTTAAATTCTCTAGTATGTATAACAATCTGGAATCTATGAATCTATATAGTGATTGTTGAGAATTTGTAAATAAGAAATCTAGGGTTTACATCAAACCCTAGTAGAAGCTAGTCATGTTGATAAGTTGTGAATGATTATTGGAGCTCATGTATGAAATCTAGGGTTTGTATAAAATCCTAGTAGGTAGTCTAACATATGAATTCTGAAAGTTGCTAGATGCACTATAGATCTATATTTATCTGAATTGTTTCTAAGGTTTGCTATACAATGTAGTAAGGTATGTCATACCTCTAGAAGAAACATTGAAACCCTAGATGTAATGAAGGTGGTTATAAAATGCTCAAAATTTTGATGAAGTAGTCTAGGGTTTATGACAAAAACCTTAGCAAGAAGTTGAAGAGTATGTGTCTCTTGTATGCAATTAAGTTTGGGCATCTGATATATAAAGTTGAATGCTTCCATGATTTTGATATGGTTAACTTCATGCTTCTATATATTTGGTTGTACTTGCTATCTAGTTGTGCAGGTACACAATCTTCAAGATGGTGAAGATGTTGATGTGAATGAAGATGATCATGATAACTCTGATGAGAAGGATGGAAGCCATGAAAGATTCTCCGATGTCGTGGAAAAGAAGTTGAGCTCCCTAAGTTGAGAGGGACCCTGGATGAAAGTTGATCTCCCTAGGATAAGAGGAAGCTTGAGAATATTCTTTGTATAGGAATGATTAGATCCCCTCTGATTAAGAGGGAGTGATGGATATAGTTCTCTACTTCATGTGTCATGCACTAGACCAGGACTAACAACTATAAGTTTTAGTGAAGGCCATGAGTGAGAGAAGAAAAATTGGAGAATGCATGTTAAAGGGCTGCTGAAATAAGAAGAAGCTGGAGCTATTTGTAGAATATGTTGCTGCATGAAAAGTAGGAAAGGACGTTGAATGGTTGAAGAATCTCCTGCCAAGATTCATTTGGAAAGCTCTAAGTCCTATTGTGAAAAGTTGAGAAGCAACATCAAGTTGTCTGGAAGACCCCAGAGGTTTGTATCTATTTATATTCAAAAGTTTGTTACTGATTGGGGTTGTGTTTGTATAGGTAAATCTCTTGGAAGTTTGATACCATGTTTTTACATGCTTAGTGTTGTCGATCAATTTGTTTGGAGAGATTTGTTACCAATCTACTTGATTAGGGAGGATTTGTTACCGATTGGAATAATCAGGAAGTTGAGGCTTGGTGAGTGAGACATTGCCTAGGAGGACATCTGGCCGACACTTTGTGTTTATGTCTAGTTCTTGAAGTAGGGAGGGTGGCATTGCTCATGGAGCTCTAACCTCAGATAAACACCTAGATACCTGGGTTGATGGTTAGTAAGTAAGCCTGATGGTACGTAGAGAGGTTGAAAGCTTTAGTCGATTTTAGTCCCACTCAAATAGATTGTCGTGGTCAGGAACCTAGCCCGTGGCATTACGATGCCTAAATTATTGAGAGACCTTGGATAGATTGCCCTGGGCATGAATCTAGTCCATGGCATTGCGGTGCCTAAACTTCTTCGTATATTATGTTTTTTGAGATCTTCCATGTACCTCTTTGATTATATGTAAATATGAATACCTCCCTAGTTAAGAGGGAGTGTTGAAGAATGTAACTAGGTTCGGTCTTCATAAATTGTACTTGAGTCAAAATTTAATATATTTGTCAAAAGGAATTTTATTATTAATTGAATTGACTTGTTAAAGCATGAGTTTCATGCTCGGTCAATTGTTTTAGGTCAAGCCTCCATTGTAGGCTTTAGGTTGTTGTCAAAATCAATTTGTGCTTGGTCAAAGAATCCTCCATCAAAGTCTCTTTGATGTCAGCCTCATCATCAAGTTGACTTCCCTCAATGAACTCATATTGGCCTAACCTTACACAAAGACACTTCTCTTCATGAACTCATGTCGGCTCATTTGTGATGGACAAACAACTATATATATAAGCATGAGATTTTTGCATCAAATACAATGAAGAGATTCGGATAATTTCATAGTGAAATCATAAAAGAAAATGCAAATTGCAAGTTCGGTGGAAAATATCAGAAAGAGATTCGAATGTCACAGTGATGTATTTCTATGCTACAAGAAAATCAAATTAGATCAATTTCGGAGATTAGGTTTATAAATTTTTAGTGAAGTTACAGTCACAATCATAACTTCACTATAGAAGAATTCAGGCTCAGTGACATGTGTATGGTCTGAGCAATGATATGTACATACGTTAAAAGCACTGATATAGTCAGAGCAATGATATGTACATGGGCTGGAGCATTGATAAGAAGCAGTGACATGTATAAGGGTCGAAGCAGTGACATGTCTATGGACTGAAGTAATACAAGTTCAATAAAGAAGTACATTCGGTCTACAACTCGTTGAAGAAAAGGAACTCAGTACAACTGCCTGTGGAGATCTACCAATGATCTGAGGTATCAAACAACTAAAAAAAATGCAAGGTTGGCTTGATGGAGGAAGTCTTGGGTTTAAGTTGTGAGGGTCTTAGTCATCTCATCTTGTTTTGAATCTACTGAATTTTGACAGGGTTTTCCCCTAGAGTGGGGTTTTGCCCTGGCTGCGTGCCTACATCTCGTGTCCTCTTTTATTTGTTGTTTGGCATTAGTCTTGATGATAACAAAAGATAAATCGAAAGAAAGAATAATAAGAATGAAACATCACAAGATAATGTCATAATAAGAGAAATCGATTAACTTGCCACGCTTTGGATTTCTCAACATCCTGGGTATATCTTGTGCTCTATGGTTTGATGTGTTTGTGTTTTGATATATTGTCCCCTATGCATGTTAGAAAACAAAATGTGTTTGTGATTTAAGTTTCCAAAATATCAATTGTTTATATTTCTAGGTTTTTACACTTAGAAATTGCAAATTACTTTACTAGGTTTTAAGGAAATCTAACACAAATATGTTTGAAGACTAAACATAGCTTGTGGTCCAAAGGAGAAGATCCTACTCATAAATGCCTTATTGTACTCTTTAAATCGCCAAGGATGATTAGAGAGTGAAGATTTAGAGTGATAGTAAGGTTCACCCCTTAAATAAGGCATAAGATCATGCTTGGTTACTAGTGGCTTTCTCAAAGCGTAAGAATACACACATGTTCCTCTAGGGCGAAGAACAACCCTCCTTGCACTTGCCACCCCAACCATTTGAGGTCTATTGTGAGAATAGCATGTTGGTGTCATTTTAGTCAAACTTCTTTTATCCATTTCATTATGTATATTTCATGAATATGAATCTCATTCTCTATAGATGCTTTTAATTTAGAGAGCAATCCAACCTAATAGTTGGATGCAAGTAATGAATAAGAACATTATGAAGTACTTATATTCTAGTTTTTAAATAGGATAAAAAAATTCCAATTTATTGTATTTTTTCCATAAAAAGATCTTTTATCTTCCATATGAGGAATATAGATGTTTTTTGTCCTCAGGTGCTCATACAACAAGGCTGTGATATGTTATTAAATATTTGTATGAGAATTCTTATTTTTTATAAAAGTGTTTCTTTTCATGTAGTTTATGATATGGTACCAGTTTGCCTTCAAAATACTAACAACACTTGCCTTGCTCTAGGCATATGTTCATCACATCGAATATACCTTAGCAACAACATTTGCATTTTCTACGTGTGTTGTCTGGAGTTTTCTGGGTGCTCCATTCTGGAAGTTGTGGAAATTGAAAACACTGATAGTGAAAGTGAAAAACACTGATATACTATCAAT